>OU342741.1:97966030-98605679 GCA_910589775.1 Avena eriantha
CGGGACAGCAACTTTCCCAATCATTACTTCACTCTCATTAGAGGTTTACTCTTGGAACAAAAATCAAATAAAAAGGATAAGGAGAGGTTATTACAGAGGTAATAACTTCCCAGACTCAATTAAAACTCTTGGGTTATCTCCCAACAAGTACTTTTCTTTAACGTCTTTAAGTTAGGCAAAAGAACCAAAGAAAGAATCAAGTGTTCTCAAATGAAGAAGCATTAAGGCCAAATTTTGTTTTCATAGGAGAAGCAAAAGAAATCTTTTCTCTCTTTTTAGGGAAGTGTTCTATACCTTTCTTGAGTGGGAGTTGATATTTAATGGTGCCTTCTTTCATATCAATGATGGCACCAACAGTTCTAAGAAAAGGTCTTCCCAAAGTAATAGGACAAGAAGCATTGTATTCAACATCCAAAACATAGAAATCAACAGGGACATAGAAATCATTAACCATAATAAGAACAACATTAAGACTCCCCATGAGTTTCTTTTTAACATTAGCATCAAGTGGGACATTCAAATAACAATCTTCAAGAGGAGGCAAATCAACCATATCATAAATCCTTCTAGGCATAATAGAAACACTACTATCAAGATCACATAAATCTTTGAAATTAAAGTCATTCACTGTCATATTAATGATTGGTTCCCAACCATCTTCTTGCTTTATAGGAATAGAAGCTTTATGTTTCATCTTTTCTTCTTTAATCTTTATGAGAGCATCGGTAATGTGTTTTGTAAAAGCCATGTTCATAGCACTAGCATTAGGACTTTTAGCTAGCTTTTGTAGGAACTTAATAACTTCAGAGATGTTGCAACCATCAAGATCAAAATCAACTTTATCATCTAAAGTAGTAGAACTATTACTAGCCTCAACACTAGTGGTGGTAATAGTGGAAACACTAATGTTTCTAGCAATTTCATCTTCTCTTTCCCACTTAGCATGTAATTCAGCTAATAGTCTAACATTTTCATCAATTCTTACTTGTATGGCATTAGTAGCTGCAAAGAGATTCTCATTAATTTCAGGTTTAGCAGCCATTTTATTAATCAATGAAGATTGAGCTTCAGACAAAGATGATATATTTCTTTCAGCATTAGAGAGTTTCAATTGTAAACTAGGGATTTCCTTATTTAGACTCTCAAGTTGATGGCTAATGTTTTTCAAAATGATAGATTGTTCCTCCATAGTTTTAGTAAATAGCTTATTTTGCTCATATTGCATTTGCATGAAGTTTTTAGTTGCTCTTTCAACTTCTATAATTCTTCCTTCACTAGGTAATTCAGATTTACCATTATAGCCATAGGTAGTATTAGGAGGGTAAGGCTTATAATTGTTGCTACCAAAATTGTTCCTATAAGCATTATTACCATAAGCATTGTTGCCAAAGTTATTATTTCTTATGAAGTTCACATCAACTTGCTCTTCTTGAGCAACCAAAGAGGCTAAAGGAAATTATTTGGATCAATATGGGCTTTCCCATTAACAAGCATAGACATAATAATATCAATCTTATCACTCAAGGTGGAGGTTTCCTCAACAAAATTTACCTTCTTACCTTGTGGAGCTCTCTCAGTATGCCATTCGGAATAATTAACCATCATATTGTCCAAAAGTTTTGTTGCAGCACCCAAAGTGATGGTCATAAAGGTGCCTCCAGCAGCTGAATCCAATAGGTTCCTTGAAGAATAGTTCAATCCTGCATAAAAAGTTTGGATGATCATCCAAGCAGTTAGTCCATGAGTGGGACAATTCTTTACCAAAGATTTCATTCTTTCCCAAGCTTGAGCAACATGCTCATTATCAAGTTGTTTAAACTTAATTATTTCACTTCTCATGGATATAATCTTAGCAGGAGGATAGTATTTTCCAATAAAAGCATCTTTGCACTTAGTCCAAGAATCAATATTATTCCTAGTTAAGGAATTCAACCACTCTTTAGCTTTTCCTCTCAAAGAGAAAGGAAACAATTTCAGCTTAATAATATCACCATCTATATCCCTATGATTTTGCATCTCACAAAGTTCAACAAAGTTATTTAGATGGGAAGCAACATCTTCATTACCAATACCAGAAAATTCCTCTCTGATAACAAGATTGAGTAAAGCAGGTTTTATCTCAAAGAAAGTATTTTGAGCCACAGGTGGAGCAATAGGTGTGCTCATAAAATCATTGTTGTTGGTGCTAGTGAAGTCACACAACTTAGTGTTCTCAAGAGTAGTCATTTTTTTGGGTTTTCAAATAAGAAAGCAAGCAAGTAAAACTAATTTTTTTGTGTTTTTTGAATAAGAAAACAAGCAAACAAAGCACAAAGAAACTAAGCAAAACAAAATAAACAAAGTAAAGAGATTGGTTATGAGCGACTCCCCTTGTGAAGATGTCCTTGACTTCCCAGCAACGGCGCCAGAAAATCTTGATGCACTCGACTTTCGACGTAGAGCTCGTTGGGAACCCCAAGATGAAGGTACGATGAATATAGCAGCAAGTCTTCCCTCAGTTATGAAACCAAGGTTTAATCGAACCAGTAGGAGCAAGGAAACACCCTAAAGGTGTTACTAGCTGAGCTTTGGCAGGGGGCACTACCGGTGCTAGTAGCAACATGGAGACCTGCTGACGAGGGTTTAACTCATCAATGCCCATTGTTATGGACTTGGGTTTTGGAGAAGGAGGGAGTGCTAGAGACATCTATCGGCTAGCAAACAAGCACACAGGGGACAAAGGATTTACCCAGGTTCAGGCCTCGTAGAGGTCCCTACTCCTGCTTGTCTGCTCGTGGAATTATTGAAGGAGTCAAAAGTTACAATGGTGCGCAGATGCAATCTGGCGAGAGTTGTGGAAACTAGGGTTGCGTGTGTCCTCTTCGCCGCCCCCTCCTAGCCTTTATATAGATAGGCTAGGTCTCGGGTAGCAGGTCGAGTCGGTTACAAGTTAGGGTTTTCCCCTTCAAACTTTCTATCTTTAGCTTCTTCTTGTCTCTCAAGCAATCGAGAGTCCGCAGGTTACTCGAGTCCTTTCGTCTGGGCCTTGGCGACACCGTGGGCCTGTGCGTATTTAGACCGTATATACCAAGCTCGAGTACCTGTAGGGTATACCCATGTCAGTAGCCCCCGAGTATCCAGTGGAATCGCAGATTCGACTAGGTACTTTTTGAAGTTTTCGAGTGCCTAAATGAGTACATTTTTCGACTGCTTTCATTTATGTCATAGGGATTGTTGATATACGTGCCTGATGTAGCCGAAGTATCGGTATCAGTTAACCACCTTAGGGTGAAACAACGCAATCTACTCGAACTCGAGTCCCCGGACTCGAATCCGGAAAAGTGCTGGCGTAATTCGACTCAGGCCGCAGAGGTCTTACATGAGTCGAATTCCAGTTATATGGGTGTGAGCACTTGACGCGTCCGTCAAGGCATGTTCATCGTGCCTGCAGGTACGGATATATTTCTGGTAGTGCGCAGTTTAAATGCGTTGCCAGGCCTTTATTCAGGTCTTACCTTCACGCTGTAAGCGCGGTATCCGAATTTTATCATCGCGGAGATGATTCGGGCGACCCAGGAGACGTAGTCTCTTTGTAGGGAAAATTATCAGGCGGTGTCGCCATGATCTGCGAGTGCTGATGTAATCAACACACAGCTTTCGTGCAAATAATCATAGGGTGTGCGACCAACGCTCCCTATGGGAGTAACCCCCGAGTGCCTGGTTGAGTCGAAGACTCAGGCAGGGACTAAAGAAATTTTGCGTCTGCTGTCGTCTTTGTTTGTTTGTTTTAGTGGAAAACTTGGGTTGCGACTGCTGTCGTCTTTTGCTTGCTTGTTTCAGTCGAAATTGTTTCCAGCGCTCCCTATGGGAGTAACCCACGTCCATAGTCGAATCGTGTTTCGAGTGGTTGGGTTTGATTGTGATTGCCTGTATCCCTGCAATAAGAAAAGAAAATCATAGGGTGCGTGACCAGCGCTCCCTATGGGAGTAGCCCCCGAGTGCTTGGTGGAGTCGAAGACTCCAGCAAGGACTAAAGTAGTCGAAGTTTTCCGCTGCGTAGCTGTTGCTGACATCAGTGCTGACGCTTTCATGACCTCAGTTGCCCGCGTGAGCGGTTTTGACGGGATTTGACGAGCGGTGGGTCCCACTTTCTGACTTTGATTTGACTGGGCGTGAGTAATCTTATTATTAACTGTGCCTCCTCGATTTCCGCGCGTAATGGGAGCAGTGGAGGGACGGTTCGCGCTTCCTCTTCTCCACGTGTCGAGCGCGATGCATGCCACGCGTCCAGTAGGGTTTTTGTGAGCCGTTGGATTGCATCTCCTAAGGGTTAAGTAGCGATGCTACGGCAGTAATTTTCCATCTGCGCCCTTTTCTTCCTCGCTGCCATCGCCATTGCTGCTCCTCATCTGCTCTTTCTGCGCTCAGCTCCTCCTTAGCTCTGGACCACCTCCGCTCGTTTCCAAGTTATTTCTTGCGCTCTCATCGCTGCCGCGCAATGGGAAAGAAGAAAGGAGGCACTGCCGCTGAATCCGCGGCCACCATTGCCGCGACGAAGAAGAAGGGTGGCCCCGCTGCTACGGGCACCAGTGCCGCTGCCGGCGGGAAAAAGAAAGTCGCGGGCACCCGCGTGACCAATGGCGCATGGCGTCCTTCTATCATCAAGGCTTCGGATCTCCGTCTTCTTCGCCAAGACGGAGTTATTTCTGCAGCAGTCGCCGATGCGCGCGTCCCCAGCGGTGAGACCATTCCTGTGCCTCCCGCTGGTTTTCGAGTGATGTTTCTTGCATTCGTCATTCGCGGTCTTTCTTTGCCTCTCCACCCCTTTCTTAGGGGTCTCCTTTGTTTCTACGGGCTCCAGCTCCATCAGCTTTCCCCAAATTCAATTCTCCACATCACCTGCTTCATCACTCTTTGCGAGTGCTGGCTCGGAATCGAGCCACACTTTGGCCTTTTTAAGCGCTTATTTAAACTGAAGCGTCAGTCCGCATCTGGCTCTTTAGTTTACGACGTAGGTGGGTGTGGAATCCATATCGACCCGTCCGCCACCTACTTCGACATCAAGCTCGCCAAGTCCGTCCAAGGATGGAGGGACAGATGGTTTTATGTCCACGACTAGAAGGCCAAGGACGAGCATTTTGGACTCGTGCCTTTCGATCTCGCGACTCCCTGCAAGAAGATGCATTCTTGGAAGAACGTGATCATGCCTTCCGAACTCGCGGAGACAGACGTGCTATATCAACTCGTCTGCGACCTCGAGATTCGCATAGGCGCAGAGGAGGGAGGCTGCGCCCTTGTCAGGACTTGGTTGCGTCGTCGCGTCCAGCCTCTCCAAGCTAGAGTCCACCCATGTTTCAGTGGGGTGGTGCTGATGATGCCACTCGCATGTCTGCCGATGGCATGTCCGCGAGTGAGGTAGATAAGAGGGTGCGACTGGTTATGAAGTACACCTTCAAGGATGTGCTTCCGAATGAGCCAGTCGTTCCTCCTTTCGATGCTTCGAATCCTCCTCCTGAGGTACAGTTGTGCTACGCAGTAGCTTATTTTCGCTATTGCTTTTTCTGTTGCTTACTTGCTCCTTTTGCTCATCTTTGTTGTTTGTATGCAGGATTGGGCGGTGTCGCCTTGCATGCCTCCTCTCGCTGAGGGTATTATTCCTCGCGAAGCTTTGGAAGAGGATGAGTCTGAGTCGACTGTCCCTTCTGATGTGGAAGAGGAAGCCCCCGGGTCTTGGACCCCGGATACTCGCAAGCGTTCGCGCAACGAGGATTCCGACACGTCGACTCCTTCGACTCCAGAAGGCACGGCTGTTGGCGCGGAGTCGCCAATTCCAGCTGTTCCTGTGAGGGCTGTGGCACCGTCGTCCCGCAAGAATATGCGACTGCCCAAGGAGTCTTCGTCGGAGTCGGCGGAGGCCACGTTTGATCTTGACAAGTTTGACTGGTAAGTTTGCGAGTTCATTCATTCTTTTCTGTTTTCTTCTTTCTGGCTTTGCCCTAGAGTTTGCTTTTTCTCAATGCGAATTTTGTCTTGCAGTCAAGAGGCGTCGTCATCTTCTGGCAACGTCGAGTTTTTGAAGGAATCAGGAGTCGCGACCTCAAGGGCCAAGGTAGAGGTCGAGCGTGCTCCTTCTCCTCCGGCGGCGGCCCACTCCGGGCACAATTCTTCGAGCTCTCCTCACATAGGGGAGCATCGAATAGTTGCTCGGATGACGGTTCAACAAACTTCTTCGGAGTCGCTAGAGGACCATGTAAGTACATCTTTCTTTCTTTTTTAGTATGACAGTCAACGCCTTTTGCTGCCCTCTCTGATTCCATGTTTTGTGCAACAGCCCCTTGTAAAGGAAGCCGCGCAAGTGGCGGAGTAGGTTATGGCGATGGGTCGCCAGCATGCGATGCTGGAGACGCGTCACCGCGTGGTCGAAAGTGAGTGCTTCCACGCTTATTCTTTTCATCTTCTCTCTGTTTTGGTATATTCGACTGATACCAATTATTGACCGCCATGTAGCTGAGCATAACGCTTTACTGCGCAACATCGCAACATTGGAGAAGACATTGGCCGCAGCTGTGAAGGGGCGCGATGGGGCAATCGCGGCTCGTGATGATGCCCAGAAGCGCGAAGAGGATCTGCGCGCCTCCTTTGCAGCCAGGGAAAAGTTGTTCGAGGAGCAACTATTCTCAGTCGCCAAGGCCCTCTTAGGTACCTTTACTGGTGGATATTTTATTGATGCTCCTCTATGCTTCTAGAGTTTTGCCTGTGGCAATAGAAATTTGATCCATGTATTTTGGTGTAGATGCTGGCGACTTGAGTTTTGACCCGAAGGCCCTTCGTCGTGATGACGCTCTGGCCGGCGCGGTATCCGCGGTCGAGGACCGAAGCGCCGCTGTCCAGGATACATTGTCCAAGGCCAAGGTTGCCCTTAGTCGCCTCCGGGAGGAGTTGATGCCAAAGGCGGAGCAGGTCGATAATATGGACGAGCTGGTGGAGTCACTCGCCGGGGGTGTGCCTGCTACTTACAAGAACTCCCTTCGGGCAGCTGGTGCGACGATGTCACTCGCCATGGTGCAAGCCCACGGAGTCGAGATAGATCCCTCTGTGGTGTCGAAAACGATGCCTGTTGGCGCGGATGGTCAGCAGGTAGTCTTCGCTCCCTTTGCGACTGCCTGTGCCAAATATGGCCATTCCTTGATTAATACCGTTGCCAAGTATTCGGAGGAGCTCCAGCGCGCTAAGAAGGCGGCGAAAGCTTCGGCCTTAGGGGCAGGCGGAAAGTCAGTGGCGTCTGATACTGCCACGGACTTGATGAAGCCCCCGAAGGCGTCGAAGTCAAAGAAGCCAGCTGCTCCGTAGTTAGCTTTTGTAATAGATGATGAATTGTCCTTTTGGTCTAAGAACATGCCTGCTGGCGAGTGTGCTTGTGAATATTTATGCTTATCCTGAATGCACCTGTGCCCCTTGTCATTGTGTTAATTTGGTCGCCTTATTTGCTTCTGTCTTGACTTGTGGTAGGGCACATCGAGTGGTCCCGTAGGGGGAACCCAGGACTCACCATCTCTTGATGAGACAGTGGCACCGCCGCGCTCCAGGGTAGAGGAGCTGTCCTTGCTGTCGCGACTTCGTGACCGCGTGAAGCAGCTGGAGCGTGAGTTGCCCCTGATCCGCGGTAATGCAGATGTGTGGAAGTCAAAGGCGGAAAAAGCCGTCGCCCGCGAGCAATATCTGCTTAGCAAGGTGACGCAGCTGGGCGACCAGTTTAAGTGTTAGTTTCCTCATCCTCATCTTTTCCTTTGCAGTTAGTCGCAGTGGTACGTTGTACTCATGCTGTTGGTGCTGCTTCATGTAGTTGTTAGCGCACGCCATCCGCAGGAGGAGAGGGATAGGATTGCCATCCGCCTTCATGGTCTCACACAGGAGCAACTTCAAGAGAGTGGATACTTCTGGGTGGATCATGATCGTGCGACTGCATTGGCGACCCAACAGGATCGCGCTTCGCGAGTGCTGCTCTTCCTGAAGAAGTCGCAGTCATGTTTGAAGAATATCTACCGGGCGATGTTCCCGTTGGATGACACTCAATCAAGCCTGTTGGCTCTCCTGGCCAAATTTCAAGATATGTCCGCGGTTTGCGAGTACGTGAGGCAGCAGTTGGTGGCTGGTGCCAAGGCTGCCCTCTCGATGGTGCGATTGCACAGGCCTGACGTGTATGTCGCCATCCTAGCTTCCGGTCTACCAGCGCCGCCAGCCGGATCTGCTTGGGATATGGTACCGCACTATCAAGCGGTGGACTGCCCAGCGGAGGAGATTGTCGACTTTTTCGAGGAACAAACCAATGTTCTTCTGTTGCAGCAGTAACCAGATTTGTGTCCTGCATATAAGTGTAATTGTGCTGTAAAATTCATATATATATTGTAGATAATTTATTGTCAAACATGTATAAACAGCTTTGTTAGCCTGAGGTGCGTTGCATTATGCGAGTCCTTTTCGTTAGCCTGGCCATCCCTTTGTTAACCTGCCAGGTGCGTTGCAGCTGGGTTGGGTTTTTCATTAAGGGGTTTGATTGATGTGCCAGCTACTCAGGATATCGCGTTTATATATTCGAAGAACAGATGTACGTAGGGTGGCACAGCCCCCGAGTATAAAATTGACAGGAGTGAAAAGAAAACACAGAGTTTTGGGGCACTTAGCTTTTATTTATTTGGAGAACAGTACGAGGTACAATGTGTGGCTAAGTAGCCTTAGCTGGGTAGCCTATTTGCGATGTAAAAGTAAAAACAGCTAGGAATAGAAGCGTCGCAGTTGTGCGACGTTCCAAGGGTTGGAGTATGCGACTCCTGTCTCTAAGTCTTGAAGGCGATAGGCGCCACCTGGGATTACTTCTATAATCAAGTATGGTCCTTCTCAGGGGGACTCGAGCTTGAGATGCCCCTGCTACTTCAGTCGCAGGACCAGGTCGCCTTCGACGAAGGATCTGGGGCGAACCCTTCTACTGTGGTAGTTGCGCAGGTTCTGCTGGTAGATCGTGGATCTTTCTGCGGTGATTTATCTTGCCTCGTCGAGGAGGTCTACGGAGTCTTCGAGTGCAAGAGATGACTCTTGTTCGCTGTAAGCGACTATGCGCGGCGCCTTGTACCTTACTTCGGTGGGTAGTACCGCTTCTGCTCCGTGCACCTTAAAGAATGGCGTGTAGCCTGTGGCGCTGTTTGGAGTTGTACGTAGGCTCCAAAGTATGGATTGGACCTCATCTGGCCAGCAACTGCGGCTTGTTCGAGTGGTCGAAGGAGTCGCTTCTTGATGCCGCTGTAGACGAGCCCGTTCGCTTTTTCCACCCGACCGTTGGTCTGTGGATGCGCGACTGAGGCATAACTGATGTTGATCCCCAGGTTTCCACAGAATTCTTGGAACTCTTTGGATGTGAAGTTCGTCCCATTGTCAGTGATGATGCTGTGCGGCATGCCGAAACGGTAGACGATGGACTCGAAGAACTTGACTGCGCTGTGCCCTGATTGCTTGGTTACTGGCATGGCCTCGATCCACTTGGTGAATTTGTCGACTGCGACCAAGAGGTAGACGTATCCTCCTTGCGAGGACCTTGGGAGTTTTCCAACCATGTCGAGACCCCACTGGGCGAAGGGCCAGGCCAATGGAATAGGCCGTAGTTCTGCGCCTGGTGCGTGTGGCTTGTCAGCGAATCATTAGCAAGCGTTGCATTTTTGGACTATGTCCTTGGCATCGCGCATGGCCGTGGGCCAGTAAAATCCAGCTCGTAGAGCTTTGGCAACGAGGGCGCGACTGCCGGCGTGGTGTCTGCAAGTCCCCTCATGTATGTCGAGGAGGACTGCTCTTCCATCGGCCAGGGAGACACATCGTTGTAACACGCCTGTGATGCTGCGTTTATACAGTTCGCCGTTGATAACGGCGAATGCCTTAGAGCGTCGCGCGATGTGCCGTGCGTCTGTCGGGTCGTCCGGTAGGCGCTTGCTGAGGAGATATGTAATGTACGGCTGCGTCCAGGATTGTTCGATCATCATGACGCTCATTGGCCCTTCGAGTCCTGTGTCTGGCTCCAAGTTTTCGAGTGCCATTGGCTCATTGGGTGGCATAGCCCCCGAGTCTGTTGCTGCGCTTGTTTTCTTCTCTGCGGCCTTTGGCTTGATGGAGCGTTCGCAGATGCGCTCGAGAAATACCCCAGGTGGTATGGGGGCACAGGTAGAGCCTATGTTGGTGAGTGCGTCCGCCTCCTCGTTGCTTTCGTGACCTACATGTCGCAACTCGCAACCATCGAAGTCTCCCTCGAGTGTATCATAGAGGTCGCGGTATGCGATCATGTTGTCATTGAGTGCGTCGCACTCGTGCATTGTTTGGTTGACGACCAGCTTGGAGTCGCCATATATGATGAGCCTCTTTGCGCCGCAGGCTTTTGCCATCCTCATCCCATGCAACAGGGCCTCGTATTCAGCCTCGTTGTTTGAGGCTGTGAACTGCATTCGCAGGATGTATTTCAGCTTGCCCCCTTGAGGTGATGTCAGTATGACACCTGCTCCTGCTCCGTCTTTCCGCTTGGATCCATCGAAGTGCATTGTCCAGAGGTAGGACATATCTGGCTTGTCCGGGAGTTGGTTTTCCATCCAATGCACAAGAAAGTCAGGGAGAACTTGCGACTTGATTGCGTCGCGCTTTTCGTATGTGATGTCTCGTGGAGACAGTTCGATTCCCCAAAACGCGACTCGTCCCGTGGCGTCGGGGTTATTGAGTATATGTCCCAATGGGGCGTCGTTGACTACCACGATTGGGTGTTCCTGGAAGTAATGGCGCAGTCGTCGGGCGGTCATGAAGACGCCGTACGCCAGCTTCTGGTAGTGCGGGTACCGCTGTTTTCTTGGCGTGAGGACCTCGCTGAGGTAGTATACCGGGCGTTGTACGCCATGGACCTTGTTTTCCTCGGCCCGCTCGACAACGAGCACTGTACTAACCACTTGGTTGGTAGCGGAGATGTACAGCAGTAGTGGCTCCCTTTCTCGTGGAGTCACCAGTACTGGCGAGGTGGATAACAGGCGCTTGAGATCTTAGAATGCTTCTTGCGCTTCCTTGGTCCACTCGAATTTGTCAGCTTTGCGGAGGAGCTAATAGAAGGGCAGTGCCTTTCCCCCATTCGACTGAGGGCCGCGATTCGTCCGGCTAGTTGCTGGACGCCTCTTATGTTCTTTGGCCTCTCCATTGGCAGTATGGCCTTTATCTTTTTCGGGTTTTCCTCAATCCCTCTCGTGGAGATGAGATACCCGAGCAGCTGCCCAGATGGTACGCCGAAGGCGCATTTGTCCGGATTGAGCTTAATCCGGTAACGATCGAGATTGGCGAATGTTTCACGCAAGTCGTCGATTAGAGAGGCTTCCTCCTTGGTTTTGATTACTATGTTGTCGACATAGACTTGGATGTTGCGACCCAATTGCTCCTTGAGGCAAGCCTGCATGCACCGCTGGTAGGTGGCTCCTGCGTTTTTTAGCCCGAAGGGCATTGTTTTGTAGCAGAACACACCGAAGGGCATTGTAAACGTGGTCTTCTCCTGGTCTTCCTCCTTCATTTGAATTTGGTTATAGCCTGAGTAGGCATCGAGGAAGCAGAGGCGCTCGCATCCAGCGGTGGAGTCGATGATTTGATCGATTCGTGGTAGCGGGAAGTGATCTTTTGGGCAGTGCTTGTTTAAAGAAGTGAAGTCCACGCACATCCATAGGATATCCGTGTCCTTTTTTGGCACCAGCACCGTATTGGCGAGCCAAGTGCTTTCCTTGATCTCGCGTATGAATTTGGCCTCGAGGAGTCTGTTGATCTCCATTCCAACTGCCTGCGCTCGTGGCTCTGACAGTCGCCTGATTGTTTGCTTGACTGGCCTTGCGTCGTGGTTGACGTTGAGTGCGTGCTCGGCCAATTCCCTAGGAACTCCTGGCATGTTCGTAGGACACCAGGCAAAAATTTCCCAGTGCTCACGGAGGAATTCGACGAGCGCGAGTTCCTATGCGGGACTCAAGTTGTTGGCGATGAGGGCCGTTTTTGCGGGATCTGTTGGATGGACCTACACCTTCTTTGTGTGCACAAATGAGTCGAAGGAGAGATCAGGTGAGCTTGGCCTACTCAGGGGAGGCAGGCTGTTGTCTGTCGTTTCCTTCAATCGCGCGAGCTCCTCCTGCATGCCGAAGGACTGGGAGATTCTGTTGAATTCCCTATCGCAACTGTCAGATCGCTCAAAGCTTCCGTTGATCGTGATGACGCCGTTGGGACCTGGCATTTTCATCTACAGGTAGGCGTAGTGGGGTACCGCCATGAACCTAGCGAACGCGACGCGCCCGAGGATGCAGTGGTATTGTGAGGGCCAATCGACAACCTCAAAGTCAATGCGCTCGCGCCGGAAGTTCTTTGGCGTGCCGAATATGACGTCGAGGTTGATTTTGCCCAGGGGGTATACGCCTTTCCCTGGGACGATGCTGTGGAACGTTGTGCCCGATGCCTCCAAGCAAGTCATTGGGATCCTCATTGCTCGCAAGGTACTCGCGAATATGAGGTTGATGCCGCTTTCGCCATCCATGAAGACGCAACTCATGTCGAAGCCTCCAATTTGTGCTTCGAGTACGAGGGGGCAATGACCTGGGCGAGGTACTTGAGGCGGGTGGTCTCGTTTATCAAAGGTGGTGCACGACTCACTGCCACTGAGGTACTCAGTGGTGGACGGTGGTGAGTGCGTGGCCAAGTTGACTTGGCGAGTGATAGCTTTCTGCACCCTGTTGGAGGGGCGCCCCTTTTGAATCATCATGGTACCCATGGCCCGTGGGTACGGTTCTCCTCCGTGGTGTTGGTCCGGTGCAGTTCCGTTCGGGGGTGGCCCCGGTGGTGGTGGTGGTGGCGGTGCGCCATGTGCCACGGAGCCTGGAGCGGCCCCGTAGCCTCTTTCGACTGCGTTGCGGTTCATCCGAACCAATCCCTCGTGTAGCTTGAGGAACTCGCGGCAGTCCTTGAGGAGGTGGCTGGACTTTCTCTTGCCGTCATGCTTGTCGATGTAGAAGTGTACCGTGCATGGTCCGGACAGTTTTTCCTCGATGGAGGTCGCGGGTGCCTCGTCGCGAGTGCGGCGTTGCCACACTTGCATGGTTTTCCCAGAGTCGCGGTATCCGCCGCTACGGTATCCGCTGTTGCGGTTGTCGTCGCGTCTATAGGCGTAGCCGGCTGCGACCATGTTGACGTCATCACGGTCGTCGTAGATGCGCATGCGGCGTTTGCCTCGGCGGTCGCGTCTGCGTTCGAGTTCTGCCTCCTCATTGGAGTGAGTGCGGTTCTTCACCGAATCTTCTCCATCAGCCCACCGATTCACGATCTCCATCAGGTGGTCGATGGTCTAGGGATTTGAGCGGCCCAGCTCCTCCCCGAGCTCTAGACGGCGGATGCCACCGTTGAATGCATCAATCGCGCGGTCCTCCGAGATGTTTTCCGCGGAGTTCTTGATGATAGACCACCTTCGGATGTATGAGCGCAGCGATTCGCCAGATCTTTGCTGGCAGCATCTCAGTTCTTCGATTGATGCGGGCCGTTTGTACGTGCCCTTAAAGTTGCACACGAAGCTGTAGAACAGCTCATCCCAACTGCGAATGGATCCGTGTGGGAGGTTATTGAGCCATGCTCGGGCGGCGCCCTGCAGCTGTAGCTGCAAGCATTGCATGGCAGTACTTCGACTGCCTCTGTGGAGCCTGACGGAGGAGATGTGATCCTCTAGCCAGATTTTAGGGTCTTGTAGACCGTCGAACTTCGGATTTTCGACGGAAGTTTAAACCCCTTAGGCATTCGCTTCTGCCTAATGGATCTGCTGAAACATCTGGCGCCGTAGAGTTCCCCGTCTTCCTCTTCCGAGTCAGTCGACCGAGCACGTCGTGCTCTTGACTTGTCGATCTTGTGTTGTGTGAGGTCGTTGCGCGCATCGTAGTCGCGATCGTGTCGCCGTGAGCGACAACGTCGAGACAGGTCGTGACTGTGATCGCTGGATGAGGGCGAGGAATAGCGTTTTGCTAGCGCTTTGCCCTTTTTTGGGTATGGTACCGGCTCCTTGTCGAGGGCGGCTTCGATTAGCTCCAAACCCGCGATCGTAGATCGGTGCATGGCGGTTTGGGGATCTCCAGCCGGTGGCTGGTTGTTGAGGAGGTAAATGGTGGCTGCTGTCACCGCGGCCTGCGGCGTCCTGGGGACCACGTTGCCTCACGTGTCGACTATCATAGAGCCAAAGTCGAGGACTTTCGCGGCGTCTATGCGCTCTTGTTCGGTGAGGTGAGCCATTCGCGACTGCCTCTTCTTAGCGATGTACTCGTTGCCTCGTGAGGAGGATCCTCCGTAGGAGGAGAGCCCAGCACGACGAAGGCTTGACTCGTCCGCCGCCTTTTTACGCACCTCAAGTTGCGCGATTGCTTGTTTTTGGCGCGTGAATTCTTCTTTTAGGAGCCAGTGGTAGCCCATCAGTAGTTCCTGCGGGGACCCGAGGGGTAGCGGTGTACCTCATAGGGCTTCGCGGCAGCGCTCCCACTCTTGCTCATTGAGCTTGATTACGACGCATTCGCCGGTTTGCTCATTGATTATACTGGGAGGTTCGACTGCTCCCCCATTGGCGCCGTTACCGCCATTGCCACCGTTGCCGCGATTGGCGGAGGTGTCGTCTACGTTAATGACGGCGCACATGAAGTGATTGGGGAAGCTGCTGCTTCCACAACTTTCAGATTCAGAACCGTAGGTTCCATCTTCTGTGGCCAGATCGCTTAGATCGGAGTCGCGACTGCTGTCGCTGATCGTGTTCCCGACTGCCACCGGAGCATTGAGATCGCTGAGGGTGCCGATCGATGGAGGGAACCATGATGCCAGGGCAATCGCCGGTGTTGTCGGTTGATCAGGCATGCGAAGCGTGCCCATCTGACCAACTTGGAAGCGGAAGCTCCCAATCGCCAGGCTGATTCCGTCGCCCACGGATTCGAAGGCCGGGCGGGTGGCCGACATGTGGACGGTGAAGTCGAAGGCACCGAGGAGCTGGCGAATCTCTACTGTTGCGGAGTTGTAGATCGCAGTTGATGGGGCCGAAGAAGCCACAACATCAGCACTCCCAATTCCCACAGACGGCGCCAATTGACGAGGGTTTAACTCATCAATGCCCATTGTTATGGACTTGGGTTTTGGAGAAGGAGGGAGTGCTGGAGACATCTATCGGCTAGCAAACAAGCACACAGGGGACAAAGGATTTACCCAGGTTCAGGCCTAGTAGAGGTCCCTACTCTTGCTTGTCTGCTCGTGGAATTATTGAAGGAGTCGAAAGTTACAATGGTGCACAGATGCAATCTGGCGAGAGTTGTGGAAACTAGGGTTGCGTGTGTCCTCTTCGCCGCCCCCTCCTAGCCTTTATATAGATAGGCTAGGTCTCGGGTAGCAAGTCGAGTCGGTTACAAGTTAGGGTTTTCCCCTTCAAACTTTCTGTCTTTAGCTTCTTCTTGTCTCTCAAGCAATCGAGAGTCCGCAGGTTACTCGAGTCCTTTCGTCTGGGCCTTGGCGACACCGTGGGCCTGTACGTATTTAGACCGTATATACCAAGCTCGAGTACCTGTAGGGTATACCCATGTCACCTGCACAACACAACCACAGAACTTTGTCCCCAACTTGCGATGAGGTTGTCAATCTCACCGTGTTTTGCGGAAAACAAAGGATTAAACGTATCGAATGGAAAGAAGTAAAAGTTTGCAGAAAGTAAACACAAAGCAGTAAACAGTTGCAGATTGTATGTAAAGAAAAAGGACCGGGATCCATAGTTCACTAGAGGTGGCTCTCCTTAGATAGATAACATGCTGGGTGAACAAATTACAGCGGGGAAATTGACAAACATCGAGAAAGCAATACATGCATGTACTAATCATCTTGACTCCTCTGAGACTTGATTGGGCATTACAACATAATACATAGACCGCCATCCAACTGCATCTATGACTAATAATCCACCTTCAGGTTATCATCTGAACCCCCTCCAGTATTAAGTTGCAAGAAACAGATTATTGCTTTACGAATTGCGTGTAAAGTAAACAATACAATTGTTCTATGAACAAAGGATCGTTGTTTTCTCCCTAGTAGCAACAGCACATCTAGTACCTTAGAGATTTCTGTCACTTCCCCAGATTACCAGAGGCATGAACCCACTATCGAGCATGAATACTAACTCTTGGAGTTGCTAGCATCTACTTGGCCAAGATAGCTACTAACAACGGAAAGCATGCAAGATCTCAAATAACAAAGACATGATAGAATCAATAATCAATCTGAAATAGCATCTCAATATCCATCGGATTCCCGCAAACAGAACATGTATGGATTACAAATAGATGATCTTGATCATGAATGGAGCTCACAAGATCTAAACATGAAAGCACAAAGGAGGAGAAACCAGCCATCTAGCTACTACATGGATCCGTAGTCCAAGGATGAACTACTCACGCATCACACCGGAGGCTTGCATGGTGATGAAGAAGGCCTCCAGGGTGAATTCCCCTCTCCGGCAGGGTGCCGGGAAGAGCTTCAGATCCCCCCGATCTAGGGACAGAGACGACGGCGGCTACAGACTCTTTCGTGGATTTTTGATCGGGTACTTAGGGTTTTTGTCCCGAGGGCAACTTATAGGCGGAAGGAGAGGCCGAGGGGGTGCTGGGGTCGGCCAGACCACCCCCTGGCACGGGCCAAGCCTGGCCGTGCGGCCAGGTGGTGTGGCCGGCCCGTGGCCCCTCTCCGTCTCGTATTCGGGCACTTGATCCCTTCCGGAAAATAGGCACTTTGGCTTTTGTCCCGTCCAATTCCGAGAATATTCATTTTCTGACTTTCCTGGAACCAAAAATAGCAGAAAACAGGCAGCTGGCACTGTGGCTCTTGTTAATAGGTTAGTCCAAGAAATCATAATAAAAGTACTCCAAAGTTGGAACAAAACACAAGAAAGTGGATAAAACTAAGCATGGAACATCAAAAATTCTAGATACATTTGCAATGTATCACTCCCCCATAATGTGATAAGCCATAAATTCTCAAAACGAGGCAAAAAGATCGAAATAGATATAATTAATGGACACTATAAAACTTGAATTTCTCATGAGAATCACACCACACAGAGACAAGATAATATTGCAATATCAATACTAGGTGGTATTCCTCATGTACACACATTTTTAGGATTGTGGAATGCCCAAGCATAACACTCCCCCAAAAGGGATAGTCCACTAATCTCTCATAAGAGAAAAATAAGATACCAAACATATTCAAGAAAGGCTCAAACACAAGAACACACGTACATGGTGTGCCACCCAACAAACACCAGTATACTTGATAACTCAAGATAAATAAGTTGTAAACACAACATATACACAACAAGAAAGGTACAAAACCAACACATGCACAAGGGGGCGAGTAACTTTCAATGTAATGAGTTAAGCACATGTTACCGCAAGGAGAAACATTAGAAATATGATAGAGGCAATATAATCCACATGACTTGGCTTGACGAATATAATAGATGAAGATCCCTCAATTTTTCGTGATGTAGGCAAGTCTCCAATGCCTTCCAAAAACACCTATTGATCAAGTTTTGGATTGTTGGTCCCCAACCAAGTTAGGTCCTAAGAAGTTAGTCACAATAGGCTTGGCAACCCAATTGGTTCTTTTTTTGACATCACATTAAGCACCAAAAAATTTGGCAAACACATTGCCAACCTCATCCTTTTGAAGAGAATAAGCATCATCATCATCATCATAGGGTTGGATGAGGAGTTGCCAATGGTGCATGAGGAAGAAATGTGCCCCTTTTGCGGCAAATGTAGAGGGTTCTTCTCTTGCTATCTTTCTTCTTAGGCGATGCCACAACTTGAGGAAGAGCTTGAGTATCCTCTTAGGAAGAGGACCATCTCTAACTTGAGGTAGAGCTTGAGGCCGCTTCCCTTGTTGCTTCACACTAAGAGGCTTCTTCTTTAATGGGCAAGATCTAACATGATGCCCTTCTTCCTTGCACTTGAAGAAAATAATGTTGGCCGAGTTCTTTACTTGTTTTGGCCATTCTTCTTGTTGCTCATGTGCTTCAACATGATAGTGGAATTGTTCTTGATATTGGAGTTGAATCAAAGTCCACTCTTGTCATTGGGGGGATTTTTGCACACTCAAGATGTGGTTGAGTGTGGACTTCCCTTTATGACCCCTTTTCAAGTCATTCTTCAAAGAAGTTACTTGACCCTTGAGCTCTTTAATTTCCTCTACATGGTTAGTGTCAACAAAAATAGTATATGAAGTAGAATCTACATTGTTAGAGCAACAAGGAAAGGAATGCAATTCATCACAAGATATAGCATGGTTATGCAAAGACGAATTACAAGGACTAGCACATGGCAATATCACATTAGGAGTACAAGTATTGCTAATGTCCACATGAGGCCCACTAGATGTTACATTTGACACAATGGCCTCATGAGCTAATTTTAGCCTACCATGAGAGACTACAAGATCCTCATGTGAGCTTAAGAGCTTAACATGACTTTCTTCAAATTTCCCATAGTTGCTAGATAGCAAAGCAAATTGAGCCGTTAGATCAACATTCTACTTCAAAATAGATGCTTCACAAGAAATAGAGTTAGTATCACAAGCATCATAATTAATTGCAAGAGGTGAGGGCAACTTGGCAAGATCTTTTGAATATGAAGCTTTAAGTTGCTTATGCGACTTGGTGAGTTTGATGGTCTCACTCTTAATGTCTCGAGAGCCATTTTCGAGGTGCTTAAAATACTCAACAAGTTTAGCATGGGAAACTACGAGCTCATCATTTTTTATTTTTGAGAACATTTGCCACCACAAGTTCTTTATCATGGTTTTCGTTTACTCTAGATAATTCTAGAGTAAAAGTATCCTCAAGAGATTCCTTGGTGGTTTGTTCTTCTTCAAGGGAGCTCTTTAGATAGGCAATCTCGTTAGCATACTCACGCTCATGTTTATTATTTTGAAAGATGATATTTTCTTGCTCCTGAATAAGTTTATTTCCCTCAATAGCACAAGACAAAATTTCAACAAAGTTGGAGCAAGCAATTTTATTTTTATGAAGAGCGGGAAAGACAATCTATCCCATCTCTTAAATGGTGGCAATACCATAATCAACAAGATGATCATCATCATCATCGTCACTACCATCAACAACATCATCATCATGATGAGATACAATAGAATCCAAAGAGGTTACCTTTGTTTCCTTAGCCATAAGGCATATGTGAGAACTTGAAGGTAGTGATGAGATTTTACTTGAAGCTCTATTCAAACACTTTTCTTGACCCACAAAATCTTCGGTTTCCTCTACATGGTTAGCAACACAAGCACTAGAGGAAATAGAAGCATTTTTTATCATGGCCACAATACAAAGCAAGCATATCATCATGAGATCTATTCAAGTCATTTCTACATGATATGCAAGGACTATCAACACAAGCATGTAAGGAGTTTTGAGTGCTAGAAGTGTTAAGGTCCAAAGATAGAACATTTCAACTAGATAGAGATGATGGATTACCAATAGTAAGCTCACTAGCCACATTGCAATTTCTATCACCACTCACCATATCATTACCTTGTGAAAAATCACATGTTGGTGAAGTGGTAGAAGATGAGAACTTATCATGGCCGGAGGTGGAGGGAAAACAATCATCCTCAATAATGTTGGATACATCATATTTATCTTGAAGATTTTTCCATATCTCATGAGCACTCCGATAAGGCATGATTGAATAAATAACTACATTGTTCACAACAAGTAAAAGCACTTTAGTAGCTTGAGAATCTATATAAGAGTTCATCTTCTCCTCTAGAGATTCATTTTGTGGATCCATAGGGGGAGAAAAACCCATATATAGAATTCCCTCAATAGTTGGGCGAATGCCCCAGAAATAATCAAGCATGCGAAATTTCCAATCATCATAATTTGTGCCATCAAATATGTAAAAGGAATCGTGCACTAATCCCCTAGTCGGCATCTTTACTCTCAAGGAGGTGAAGCCTAAAAGTGAGAGACCTCTCTCTGATACCAATTGAAAGATCACGGATGCCGCCTAGAGGGGGGTAAATAGGCGGTTTAAAAACTTTTAGGAGATGGGCTTAACAAAGGCGTAATAAAACTAGTGTTTTCTTTTGTCAAGCACACAGCCTATATATACTATGGTTCACCTATGTGCCCCAACAATTTATGCTAAGAAAGACAAGCAACAAGGTGATAGCAAGATAGATTACTTCAAGCACGAAGGCTATCACAATGTAAAGTGCATAGGAAAGAGCTCGGGTATAGAGATAATCGAGGCACGCGGGGACGGCGAAGTTTTACCGAGTTCCTCCCAACAAGGGATTATGTCTCGTTGGAGGGTTGGCCCTATTCTCCAGAGCACCCGCCGCACGGCAAGCACCTGATCCATTATGGGACACTTGAGGGTGGTCACCAAACCCGTACAAGATTGGGGCAATCTCCACAACTTAATTGAAGGCTCCCAATAATCACCACCAAGGCCACTAACTTGGGGAGCTCCACAACTTAATTGGAGGCCCCAAGAACTCACCACAAAGGCCACTTAACCGTCTAGGGTTCCAAGAACCCAAGAGTAACATGCTTCTTGATTTCACCAACCAAATCCTCTGTAGAGAACTCAAACTTATGCACCTAATGCAATGGCAAGCCCTTCACTCCCAAATTCCACCAAAGCTACAAAATCTATTTGGGGAATAAGAGTGGAAGAATATAAGAGGAAATCCACAAAAGAAAACCCAAGATCTAGATCCCAAGATGTTCCCCTCACATAGAGGAGAGATGGGTTGGTGGAGTTGTAGATATAGATCTCCTCTTTCAAACCCCCCAACAATATTGAAGAAATATGGGAGGGATTGAGAGTATTTGCAAGCTCTAGAAGGTAGAAACCATGGAGGAGAGAGGGAGAGAAAGCCTTAGAACCCAAGGAGGAAGTGAAGGAGATATGCCCTAGAGGCAAATAATAAATAGGTTTTTATTGTCATATCTCAATTAGTTTATAATAGTTTCATATTGTGCTATAACTGTGCCAAGTAGAAACATTGGTACAGGTGTGGTATGAAACAACCAAGTCCCTAATAGCCTCTATTAATACTAGTTCGTTGGTCATGAGGATGATTTGGGTTTCAAGATCATGCGCATTTATGCCAATTGACAACGGGGTCATATCATTGGAGAATGATGTGATGGACATTCCTCGAAGGATTGCAACACGATCAAGTCATATAGTTCATTGTTGCAACAACTATACCTATACTACTTTTCCTTAGATCGTGAGCTCATATTACTCACTGTTTCCCGAGGCTGCTTTGACTGCATCAACCGTCAGCTGGTAATACGGTGGCCATAAAGGTGTACATTGGGTATTCTGAAGGAACAGTTGATGACATGTGACTACAAGACCGGGACTTTTTTCACCCACATGACGGGTAAAGATACATACGGCTGGCTTGGTGAGATTACATCCATAAATGTTGCAACATGTGACTCGGTCACGGGGATGTAATATCACGGTAACAAGAGAACAAAACTTGTTGTGAACGAGATTGAACAAGGTATGTGATACCAATGATCGGATCTCGGACAAGTCGTATCACGAAACAAAAGGAATTGGATGCTACATTTAGCGGTTCAAACGACATTGTCATCAGGAATGCGTAGGGGTCACATGGATATCCCTAGTCCCTCTGTTGATCATTGATACAGATCATGTCTAGAGCATTCCCGAGCCGTGAGGGGATACACTTAAGGGTACAATGAGAATGATAATTTGTAAGACGGAATCACAGTAGAGAAAGAGAAAGTCGGAATCGTTCCGCGGAGAGATCCGAAGTTGTTCGGAGAAAGAATAAAGGAAAAGACCGGAAAAGTGTTTTCGGATAAATGGGAATTTAAATATACATTTATTATATGTTAATTGTGAATTAATATATTCTAAATAATATTTAAATTAAGATTTATAAAAGAAACTTTAATATTAGGCCAAATCCCCGGAGGGAAATAGCCTAGAAGGAAAAGCTGTAGAAAAACAGAAAGGGAAAATAGCCAAAGCTCATGTGGGTGGCAGATAATAGCCGCCGCACGGCGCGGCACGCAGCTGGGCTGCGCTGGCAGACGAGCGGCGGATAGCAGCTGCCGCACGGGGCGAGCCACATCCGCCGACCGCCACTGTGGGCCTGCTCAACCCCAGCCCATGCGGGGCTCATGGGGGAGCAGACCAGGCAGGCGTGCTAGGCCGCCAGGAGGCAGAGCCGGCCCACCCGGGGTCGCCTCGCCAGGCCGCCACTGCGGGAGCAGCTGAGCACGAGGTGGGCCGCGCCAAAGGCCCACCCGGCTAGCAACTGTGCTGCTATCTATTGCTCGCTGCTGCTGTGGGCGGTTGGCTCCCTGTTGGGCTGGGGTTTTGGCCCATCCAGCCAGAACGAAAATTCCCGTGTTTTTCCTTTGCCTATTAGTCCCACATGGCTAACCTAATGAGGAGGGCACACCCCCTCCGCCTATATAAAGGGGTGCCCGTGGGTGGGATGAAACACATCCAATATTTGGAGAAGTCCTTTGGTTGACTTCCTCCTTCCCTCTCTCTCTAGCCCTTGTGACCATGGCCCCAAGTTTGGGCTGTGCGAACGATGCACACCTGCAGTATGCTGTTGCGCTGCAGGGATTCCTAGCCGGATATCAACTTCCACACTCCCGGCGAGATCGGGGAGGTGTAGGTCTCATCGTGCACCAGATGTGTACGAAGACACGAGGCGCAACACTTGGGCGCTTAAATGTCGTGAGCCAGAGCTGCTGCATGTTGAAGAAGGAGCAAGGGGTGACCTGCGAGGAGCTTTGCAACCTTGAGGTCATCTACGAGCACGACTACATCAACCACGTTCCCCGCGGAAAGTTAACCGCGTACGGTCTGCAAGGGTATGTATTCTCTACGTATTGGCTGTTACCGCATTACTACATAGATAGATCCTAGGTAGTTTTGGGGTTCCAAAGTAGGATTTTTTGTTTTCTGCTGCGGATCCCCTTCGGTGGTATCAGAGCCGACCTATGCGTAGGAGTGTTGTACGACCAGTACGCACAATTTTTGTGCGGGCATTGGTCCCTTAGTTGTCACCCTCTAATGTGTACTTGTTTATATCGAGGTATTGTTTGATGAAGCGGCCTGGACCGACCTTACGCGTATTCATACGCGAGACTGGTTCCACGCTCAACATACGGCTTGTACCATATAAGTGGCTAGCGGGTGTCTGTCTCTCATTCGATAGTTGATATAGCATTTACAACGGAGGGCCTCGAAAGGGGTGTAATAGAGACAACTGTCGGGTCCGTGTTGTGGTTGGAAAGTCCGTAGTTTAGAAACGGTTCTATTGTGAAAGCCCTAACAACCACGTAAAACTTGCAATAGATAAAGTAGAGGCGTCTAACTTTATCTTGCAGGGGCATGTGATTATGATATGGCAATGGTCATTATGAAGGTAAAGTAGTTTACTTTTCTGTTACTAAGTAGTATAGTAATAGTCATCGTTCCGATGGACGACCTAGTGTAGGCGTCGTGGACTTGGCATCAAACCAAGGGCAAGATGGAGATCACGCCGGAGTACTCGATGGAGATCAAGGCACAAGAAAGACCATATCATATCACATTATACATATGATGTTGATACCTGTTTTACATCTTATTGTGTGCTAGTATTTAGATACTCAACGGTAGCAAATAAGATAATCCCTATTGAATTCCAATGTTCCATGTTCCCCTTGTGTGTGCACCACCAAGAAAGTTCTTCGGTATGAGGCGCCCTGCGGTGAGTAGGGGTCAGACATATCTACATTCGCATACAGTGGGTGTAAGCCATGTTGCATAGCGAATATACACAAGTTAGATTTGGCGATCCTAGCATGTTACAGAGACGTGGCCTCGGAACACAAGAGGTCGAAAGATCGAGCATGAGTCACATGGATGATGTGATTGGCATTATTGAATGTCTACCTTTGAGGCTGCACTGATGGCCATGATGATCGGGGGAGGTGCAGAGGATAGGGAACATGCGATCACTAAAATCGTCTAGGGGATGACAATTTTAGTGGAGACCAATTATAAATTGATGTCTTATTATAAATTTAGTTTGGATGTCTGTTTGCAAATATCTTAGCAGACCTTGGCCTATCCCATTGAGGTCCTTTGCAACCATGGGAATATATTGCTTAATTTGGAACTTAGCAAAAGGGTCCAACTTCATTGATTAATACCCACGCCTGAGGGATATCCTCGTAAAAGGTGATCTTCTCTTCTTGATACAATAACCATTAGGAGATAATTCGATGACTCCGGAATGTTTGTGTTTTCTCCACAAATCATCCAATAAGCCATTCTCCATTCGATGGAGAGTTGGGCTATGATGGCTCAATGCACGATGCCCAGAAAAGTGTTTGTGCGGTGTTGATGTAGAGCTCGTTGGGAACCCCAAGAGGAAGGTATGATGAGCACAGCAGCAAGTTTCCCTCAGTTATGAAACCAAGGTTTAATCGAACCAGTAGGAGCAAGTAAACACCCCAAAGGTGTTACTAGCTGAGCTTTGGCAGGGCGCACTACCAGTTCTAGTAGCAACGTGGATACCTGCACAACTCAACCACAGAACTTTGTCCCCAACTTGCGATGAGGTTGTCAATCTCACTGTGTTTTGCGGAAAACAAAGGATTAAACGTATCGAATGGAAAGAAGTAATAGTGTGCAGAAAGTAAACACAAAGAAGTAAACAGTTGTAGATTGTATGTAAAGAAAAGGACCGGGATCCATAGTTCACTAGAGGTGGCTCTCCTTAAGATAGATAACATGCTGGGTGAACAAATTACAGCGGGGCAATTGACAAACACTGAGAAATCAATAAATGCATATACTAATCATCTTGACTCCTTTGAGAATTTATTGGGCATTACAACATTATACATAGACCACCATCCAACTGCATCTATGACTAATAATCCACCTTCAGGTTATCATCCGAACCCCCTCCAGTATTAAGTTGCAAGCAACAGATTATTGCTTTACAAACTGCGTGTAAAGTAAACAATATGATTGTTCTATGAACAAAGGATTGGTGTTTTCTCCCTAGTAGCAACAACACATCTAGTACCTTAGAGATTTCTGTGACTTCCCTAGATTATCAGAGGCATGAACCCACTATCGAGCATAAATACTAACTCTTGGAGTTGCTAGCATCTAATTGGCCAAGACAGCTACTAACAACGGAAAGCATGCAAGATCACAAATAATAAAGACATGATAGAATCAATAATCAATCTGAAATAGCATCTCAATATCCATCGGATCCCCGCAAACACAACATGCAGAATTACAAATAGATGATCTTGATGATGAACGGAGCTCACAAGATCTAGACATGAAAGCACAAAGGAGGATAACCATCCATCTATTATTACATGGATCTGTAGTCCAAGGATGAACTTCTCACGCATCACACCGGAGGCTTGCATGGTGATGAATAAGGCCTGCAGGGTGAATTCCCCTCTCCGGTAGGGTGCCGGGAAGAGCTTTAGATCCCTCCCGATCTAGGGATGGAGATGACGGCGGCTACAGACTCTTTTGTGGATTTTTTATCGGGTACTTAGGGTTTTCGTCCCGAGGGCAATATATAGGCGGAAGGAGAGGCCGAGTGGGTGCCGGGAGCGGCCACACCACCCCTGGCACGGGCCAGGCCTGGCCGCGCGGCCAGGTGGTGGCCCTGGCCCCTCTCCGTCTTGTATTTTGGCACTTGATGACTTTCGGAAAAATAGGCACGTTGGCTTTTGTCCTGTCCAATTCCGAGAATATTCATTTTCTGTATTTCCTGGAACAAAAAACAGCAGAAAATAGGCAGCTGGCACTGTGGCTCTTGTTAATAGGTTAGTCCAATAAATCATATGAAAAGTATTCCAAAGTTGGAACAAAACACAAGAAAGTGGATAAAACCAAGCATGAAACATCAAAAATTATAGATACATTTGCAATGTATCAGGCTACATTTTGTGCTCTAAAGAATAAGGCACATAGAGTATGAGCCGTTGGATAGGTTTTCCTCCATCATGGATGAAAAGAGATTGTTTGGGAAAACACTTAGCGATCTTGCATTAGAGTTGAGAACTCTTGGAAGGGCTTGATTGCAATGGAGGTCATATGTAAGATATACAAATTATAAATGTGGTTCTTGCAAAACTCATTGCATTGCAAAGTATTTGATACTTGTCCCATTTTGTGAAAACAGGAGGATCTGCTTGAGAATTGCTGTTTTTGAGGCAGCGTGACTTGATGACGGCAAGCAAAATAGTTGATGGCCGACATCACCTCTTCCCATAAAAGTTTGTCATTTGGATTAGTGAACTTGAATATAATTTGTAATCCTTGTTTATGTGTCTTGCTTTTGGCGAGACGATTATTCATATGAACAAGTTACAAGCCAGTTTGTACTATTCTTATGAACAATACCTTATGGTCACATTATGATTATAAATAAGTTATTCTCATCACTATGTTAATGATAATGGTTTAAACATTTATAAAGGATTAGAATCCTAAAAGATATCCAAAGTTTAATAATGAGATGACACTATAGTTTAAGTCATTTGGGTTATTGCATGTTCTTTATGAAGATCGGGGGTCCTAGATTCTTAATCTAGAGACTTTGCAAAACCACGCCTCTTGGGAAGAATGACTAAAACTCCGCATTCTAGTAAAACGGTGATATGCGAAGAAATGTTGAATCTTATACATAGTGATGTATCGTATTTTCAGCAAGTAGTGGAAATCATTTGTTAATTGTGGACTTAAGTGAATAATCCTATTTACTTAATGAAACATGAGTTCGAAATGATTTGAATTGTTCAAATGAGTTCACAACAATAAGAGGATATTGAAATTAACAAGAATACAAAGTGTCTTCGATTTGATCGACATGACTGAAGTATTCAAGTTAAGTTTAGCATAAAAGGGACTTGTGAAAGATGTTTCACAAATTATTATAATTGGATGAATTCAAATTATGTTGAAATATCTAAAGATCATAATCATTATGTATTGGATACAGATGATATAATATTATCTATTATCGGGGTTATAGTTGTCGTTTAGAGTTAAAGATCAAAATAAGAAAACACACATTTGAAATACAAAGGAACATCTAAAAGATTTGTGGAAACAACACCATAAGTGTTATGGCAAGTTCGAGTTTTTGGAGATTTCGACGAGTCGAAGTCGTGGCGAATAAACAAGTCTCTGTAGAGCATTCTTAGGAAGCTATGAATGCATATTCCACAAGGGGAAAACCTGATGTTGTCCTAACTTGATGTGTCTTGATGAAGATACAGGTGGAAGAAAGTAAAAGATCACAACAAGGTATTTGACCTTACCTCCGAATTGTTGAGTGGCGCAGCGGAAATTGTTTCGTGAATCCAAACTCTACAAATAGAGGAGAAACCAATGATAATGATCATAAGTTTCAGTAAATACTTTTACTAAAGAAAGTAGGATTCAACTATATATTCTACAAGTTTGTGGAATTATATTGTTGATTCACTTGTCATGTTTTGAACAAGACATACCTACGAAATACAAAGAAGCGTGATGGACCTAAGTGTGAGAAATGAATGGTCATTGAAATCTCGTTTAGAGGGATTCTCGATTTGATGGTGATCAAGGAATTTTGGAATGTCCAAGATTGTCGAGAGGACCTAGATTTGAGTGGGAGAAAATCAGCTTGGCTAATTCATAATATGTAGCTGGCATATTTTGAGTGGGAGCTAAGTGAAATCCCTAGATCTCAAACATGAATGTCATATTTGAGTGGGAGCGTGAAATCATTCTGAGATATGTGGACAACATATGTGAATGATGTGATTGGTGTTAATAATATTTAAGTTAGATAAATAAGGATGAAGTTGAAGTTATTAAACAATAAGATCTATCAAGATAGATTGGTGAGTTTAATAAACACTGGATGTCGAATGCTTCCTGGACTTGATTCTGAAAGATGTTCAGAATGTCCTAAGACAGTATTCTGAAGAAGCTCGGAATGGAACAAGGTAAGAAAGAAGTTCTTGCTGTATGAAGCATTGAGCTAGTATTGCAACCATGGTTGAAAGAAAGAGATGTGTTGCATCTCCTATGCCTCAGTCATAGGTTCTTCCGTATAACCATGTTGTATACTCGACGTAATGTGACCCGAGGTTCTGGTTGGTAGGACAAAGTCTTAACTGTAAGAACGTGTCTTTGAGTGATTCTTGAGTTGATCACAGAACCAGAATTAAGTTTGTACATAAATGGCAAGAAGCAACGTAAGTGCCATAGATGCATTTCATGCACTAGGATCTACATAGATATAGAAGTATAAAGGCTACATCTGATGTGATGTATAATGTTATGGCAGGGCTAGTTCGCTTTTAACGTAGAATGATGTGTCCCAGGGCCCAGTGCCCATGAGAAAGCCCTCATGGTTGATCTAAAGTCACTGTAAGCTCCTGGAATCCGGCCTCGTTCTGCTGCCATGACTATAGTATATACACAAAGGATAACAAAGTGTGTTTTGAAGTTTAGATGAAAACGGCGAAAACAACCGTCATTATAAACACTAGAAACAAAGTCTCACTTTGTCACCAAATAAATACTTCGACCCATTATACGATAATGGAGTGAATGTCAAAATTAGGAAGACATTAACGATTTGCAAAGGACATAATGATCTGGTAAAACAGAACATGGACATAACGTTTCCCATGAGCATGCATGATCTATAAACGCATATGTTATATGGTTTATATGAGTAAAATGCGAGCTAGATTATTTGTACTCTAGTGCAAGTGGGAGACTGAAGGAGATATGCCCTAGAGGCAAATAATAAATAGGTTTTTATTGTCATATCTCAGGTGTGGTATGAAACAACCAAGTCCCTAGTAGCCTCTGTTAATACTAGTTCGTTGGTCATGAGGATGATCTGGGTTTCAAGATCATGGGCATTTATGCCAATTGACAACGGGGTCATATCATTGGAGAATGATGTGATGGACATTCCTCGAAGGATTGCAACATGATTAAGTCATATAGTTCATTGTTGCAACATCTATACCTAGACTCCTTTTCCTTAGACCATGAGCTCATATTACTCACTATTTCCCGAGGCTGCTTTGACTGCATCAACCGTCATCTGGTAATACGGTGGCCATAAAGGTGTACGTTGGGTATTCCGAAGGAACAGTTGATGACATGTGACTGCAAGAACGGGATTTGTTCACCCACATGATGGGTAAAGATACATACGGCCGGCTTGGTGAGATTACATCCATAAATGTTGCAACATGTGACTCGGTCACGGGGATGTAATATCATGGTAACAAGAAAACAAAACTTGTTGTGAACGAGATTGAACAAGGTATGTGATACTAATGATCAGATCTCGTATCAAGAAACAAAAGGAATTGGATGCTACATTTAGCGGTTCAAATTATATTGTCATTAGGAATGCATAGGGGTCACATGGATATCCCTAGTCCCTCTATTGATCATTGATATAGATCATGTCTACAACATTCCTGAGCCGTGAGAGGATACACTTAAGGGTACAATGAGAGCGATCATTCATAAGACGGAATCACAGTAGAGAAAGAGAAAGTCGGAATCGTTCCACAGAGAGATCCGAAGTTGTTCGGAGAAAGAATAAAGGAAAAGACAGGAAAAGTGTTTTCGGATAAATGGGAATTTAAATATACATTTATTATATGTTAATTTTGAATTAATATATTCTAAATAATATTTATATTAAGATTTATAAAAGCAACTTTAATATTAGGCCATATCCCCGGAGGGAAATAGCCTAGAAGGAAAAGCTGTAGAAAAACAGAAAGGGAAAACAGCTAAAGCCCATGTGGGCGGCAGATAATAGCCACCCCACGGCATAGCACGCAGCTGGGCTGCGCTGGTAGACGAGCGACGGATAGCAGCTACCACACGGGGCGAGCCATAGCCGCCGGCCGCCACCACGGGCCTGCTCAACCCCGGCCCATGCGGGGCTCACGGGGGAGCGGACCGGGCAGGCGTGCTGGGTCGCCGGGAGGCAGAGCCGGCCCACCCGGGGTCGCCTCGCCAGGCCGCCACTGCGAGAGCAGCTGCGCGCGAGGTGGGCTGCGCCAAAGGCCCACCCGGCCAGCGCTGTGCTGCTATCTGCTGCTCGCTGCTGCTGTGGGTGGTTGGCTGCCTGTTGAGCTGGGGTTTTGGCCCATTCGGCCAGAACGAAAATTCCTATGTTTTTCTTTTGCCTATTAGTCCCACATGGCTAACCTAATGGGGAGGGCACACCCCCTCCGCCGATATAAAAGGGGTGCCCATGGGTGGGATGAAACACACCCAATATTTGGAGAATTCCTTTGGTTGACTTCCTCCTTCCCTCTCTCTCTAGCCCTTGTGACCATGGCCCCAAGTTTGGGCTGTGCGAACGAGGCACACCTGCAGTACGCTATTGTGCTGCAGGGATTCCTAGCTGGATATCAACTTTCGCACTACAGGCGGGATCGGGGAGCCAGAGGTCTCATCGTGCACCGGATGTGTACAAAGACACGAAGCGCAACACTTGGGGCGCTTAAATGTCGTGAGCCGGAGCTGCTGCAGGAGCAAGGGGTGACCTGCGATGAGCTTCGCGACCTTGAGGTTAGCTACGAGCACGACTACATCAACCACGTTCCCCGCGGAACGTTAACCGCGTACGATCTACAAGGGTATGTATTCTCTACGCATTGGTCATTACCGCATTACTACATAGATAGATCCTAGGCACTTTTAGGGTTCCAACGTAGGATTTTTTTTTGTTTTCTTCTGCGGATCCCCTTCAGGAAGAAGGGGCATTATATAGGTCCCCCACAAAAAATAGTCGTTGCTGGACACTTACGCCGGAGTCTTTGGCCCCCTGGAGCATCCAGATTGAGGTGAGAAAACTAACAAAATCTCCCAGCAAAACCCTAGAGTCAGGCCCAGAGTATCCCCCCCCCCGCCGGAGTCTCCGACCCACATAAAACTAGCAAAAGCACCGATATGAAAACAATCATAACTTTTGCATCCGGACTCTGATTTTGATGATCTTGGGCTTGTTTTGAAGAGGAAAACAATCTCTACAAGATTATGCGGGGAACCATCATATCCCAGAAAGGTAGGACAGAACCTAGTGATGAAAGTTTTAACCTATCTATAAAAGCTAAACCAGTAAAACCTCCAACATCGAAAACACAATAGAGATTGCATAAAAATCCATTTTCGATGAACTTGAGCTTGTCATGGAGATTAACACAATATCTAAATCCTCTCATGGATAAGAACCAAGAAATATGATTCCAAGTATGAAAATGTTTGATCTCTCTTTGAAGGATATGATAAAGTTACTTACTCGAGAGCCCCTCTTGATTGTACGATTATCTATCCTAAACCCGGTCTGCCAACAATAGCATGAGACCGACAAAAGGGAAAACCTATCAAGATAATACATTTTCCTTGAGCATTCCAGTTGATCGTGATGTTGCTGATCTTGTCCTTCTCAAGATGGACACCTTTCATGATTGCTCTTCCTTGCGCTCGTATGATGAAGACTTGAAACATGTTCCCCCGTACACCATGGGGAGACCTCTTCTTTGACATTGTCTTAATAGATCCATGATCACCGAGGATAGAAAGATTTAAGCATGAGATCTTCTAGAGATGGTGCATCTTGAGCTTGCACAACATTTCTTATAACTCTAGTTGGATCATGTCTTGAAGATACACATGAGTAACTCCATTGTTCTTCAAGACACACTTGATCTTCTTTTCTTTATTCTTCTTCTTCTACAAGATTCCAATAGGCCCAAAGCCCTTGGAGAATGCTTCTTCTTCTTAATTTATTCTACCTTGAAGCCCACACATGCTCCAAGCAATGCCAATGGACAATTCTTGATCTTCTTTTCTTTATTGTTCTTCTTCTACAAGATTCCAATAGGCCCAAATCCCTTAGACAATGCTTCTTCTTATTCTTCATTTCTTCTACCTTGAAACCAACACATGCTCCAAGCAATGCCAATGGACAATTCCTACAAGTGCAACTTAATGCAAACATTAGTCCATAGAGATTGTCATTAATTACCAAAACCACACATGGGGACCCACATGCTCTTTCACTACGTATGTAGGGTTTTGTGACTTAAGATCTTCCATTAACATTATGCCTTATACAATGTATGAAGAGATATGTTGCCATATTGATGAACCATACCTTGAACCGTCAAAAGTTACTTTTATGATTTCTAACCGAACTTTGCAGCAAACTCATAGGATACTTTGCAATGTCTATGTTTTTGTGGGAGCTTTTGTGTACCTAGTTGATTTTCATATTATTGAAATGCCTTTGGATTCCTCCTCCCCGATCATTTTTGGTAACTGTTTTTACAACTCTATGAACATTGATATTGATAGCAATAAAATAAGTTTTGTCTTTACTATTTGAGGAAGAAGTTTGAGAAACTAATTGCAGCCAATTCACAAAGTTGCCTTATGAAAAGAAATTTGAAGTCAAAGAGGATAGAACTATTGAAGAACTGGAAGCAATTTATTTTTGTACTCTAGAATCCGAGTTTGATGAGCAATGATTCGTTCTCAAATGACTCTGCAAAAGAATATTTGGACAAAATCCTCAATGCTGCACCAGAAATTGAGACTCGCCTTAGAGACGAATTTGAAGACTTGAAAGAAAAGGGGATGAGGATCCACCACCTCTCGTTTAAAAACCTCTCCCCTAGGGCTCAGGTATGAATTATTAGACAAGCAAGGTAAGTGCCCTGTAATTTCAGATTGTAAGATCTCTCCTGAAGAAAGTAAGAAATTGTTAGACGTACTTGTCAAACAGTGTGAAGCTTTTGGATACACTCTTAGCGACATAAAAGGGATAGTTATCCATCCATAGTAACTCATAAGATACCTATTGACATGGGTATACCCTACAGGTACTCGATCTTGGTATATACGGTCCAAATACGTACGGGCCCACGGTGTCGCCAAAGCCCAAATGAAAGGACTCAAGTAACCTGCGGACTCTCGATTGCTTGAAGAACAAGAAGAAGCTAAAGATAGAAAGTTTGAAGGGGAAAGCCCTAACTTGTAACCGACTTGACCTGCTACCCGAGACCTAGCCTATCTATATAAAGGCTAGGAGGGGGCGGCGAGAAGGACATACGCAACCCTAGTTTCCACAACCCTCGCTAGATTGCATCTGCGCACCATTGTAACTTTCGACTCCTTCAATAATTCCACGCGCAGACAAGCAGGCGTAGGGACCTCTACGAGGCTTGAACCTGGGTAAATCCTTTGTCCCCTGTGTGCTTGTTTGCTAGCCGATAGATGTCTCCAGTGCTCCCTCCTTCTCCAAAACCCAAGTCCATAACAATGGGCATTGATGAGTTAAACCCTCGTCAATTGGCGCCGTCTGTGGGAAGGAGTGTTGATGTTGCGGCTTCTTCGGCCCCATCAACTGTGATCTACAACTCCGCAACAGCGGAGATTCGCCAGCTCTTTGGCGCCTTCGACTTCACCGTCCACACACCGGCCACCCGCCTGGCCTTCGAGTCCGTGGGCGACGGAGTCAGCTTGGCGATTGGGAGTTTCCGCTTCCAAGTTGGTCAGATGGGCATGCTTCGCATGCCTGATCAGCCAACAGCACCGGCGATTGCTCCGGAATCATGGTTCCCTCCATCGATCGGCACCCTCAACGAGCTCAACCCTCCGGTGGCAGTCGAGAACACGATCAGCGACAGCAGCCGCGACTTCGATCTAAGTGATCTGGCCAGAGAAGATGGAACCTACGGTTCCGAATCTGAAAGTTGTGGAAGCAACAACTTCCCCAATCACTTCATGTGCGCCGTCATTAACGTAGGCGACACCTCCGCCAATCGCAGCAACGGCGGTAACATCGGAAATGGCACCGATCCACCCAACGGTGGCAATAGTTGCAACAGCGGTAACGGTGCCAACGGGGGATCAGTCGAACCTCCCAGCATAATCAATGAGCAAATCGGCGAACGCGTCGTAATCAGGCTCAACGAGCAAGAGTGGGAGCGCTGCCGCGAAGCCCTACGGGGTGCACCTCTACCCTTTGGGTCCCCGCAGGAACTGCTGATGGGCTACCACTGGCTCCTAAAAGAAGAATTCACGTGCCAAAAACAAGCAATCGTGCAACTTGAGGCGCGTAAAAAGGCAGCGGACGAGTCAAGCCTTCATCGCACTGGGCTCTCCTCCTACAGAGGATCCTCCTCAAGAGGCAACGAGTACCTCGCCAAGAAAAGGCAGTCGCGAATGGCTCACCTCACTGAGCAAGAGCGCATAGAGGCCGCGAAAGTCCTCGACTTCGGCTCTATGACAGTCGACACGAGAGGCAACGTGGTTCCCAGGACGCCGCAGGCTGCGGTGACAGCAGCCACCATGTACCTCCTCAATAACCAGCCGCCAGCTGGAGATCCCCGAACTACCATGCATCGATCCACGATCGCGGGTTTGGGGTTAATCGAGGCTGCCCTCGACAAGGAGCCGGTACCAGACCCGAAAAGGGCAAAGCGCTAGCAAAGTGCTACTCCTCGCCCTCATCCAGCGATGACAGTCACGACCTGTCTCGTCGCTGCCGCTCACGACGACACGATCGTGACTACGATGCGCGCAACGACCTCACGCAGCGCAAGATCGACAAGTCAAGGGCACGGAGTGCTCGATCGACTGACTCGGAAGAGGAAGATGGGGAGATCTGCGCGCCAGATGCTTCAGCAGATCCATCAGGAAAAAGCGAATGCCTAAAGGGTTTAAACTCCCATCGGAGAACCCGAAATTTGACGGCCTACAGGACCCCAAGATCTGGCTAGAGGACCACATCTCCTCCGTCAAGCTACACGGAGGCAGTCGAAGTACTGCCATGCAATGCCTGCAGCTGCAGCTACAGGGCGCCGCCCAAGCATGGCTCAATAACCTCCCACGCGGATCCATTCGCAGTTGGGATGAGCTGGTCTATAGCTTCGTGCGCAAATTTAAGGGCACGTACAAACAACCCGCCTCAATCGAAGAATTGAGATGCTGCCAGCAAAGATCTAGCGAATCGCTGCGCTCCTACATCCAAAGGTGGTCCATCATCAAGAACTCCACGGAGAACATCTCGGAAGACTGCGCGATTGATGCATTCAACGGTGGCGCCGCCGCATGGAACTCAGGGAGGAGCTAGGCCGCTCAAAGCCCCAGACCATCGACCACTTGATGGAGATCACGAATTGGTGGGCTGACGGAGAAGATTCGGTGAAGAATCGCGCTCACTCTGACGAGGAGGCAGAACTCGAACGCAGACACGACCGCCGAGGCAAACGCCGCATGCGCATCTACGACGACCGTGACGACGTAAACATGGTCGCAGCCGGCTACACCGATAGACGCGACGATAACCGCAACAACGGATACCGCAGCGGCGGTACCGCGACTCCAGGAAAACCATGCAAGTGTGGCAACGCCGCACTCGCGATGAGGCACCCGTGACCTCCATCGAGGAAAAACTATCCGGGCCGTGCACGGTACACTTCTACATCGACAAGCATGACGGCAAGAGAAAGTCCAGCCACCTCCTCAAGGACTGCCGCGAGTTCCTCAAGCTACATGAGGGATTGGTTCGGATGAACCGCAACGCAGTCGAAAGAGGCTACGGAGCCGCTCCAGGCGCCGTGGCACATGGCGCACCACCACCACCACCTGGGCCACCCCCGAACGGAGCTGTACCAGACCAGCACCACGGAGGAGAACCGTACCCACGGGCCATGGGTACCATGATGATCCAAAAGGGGCGCCCTTCTAACAGGGTGCAGAAGGCTATCACTCGCCAAGTCAACTTGGCCACGCACTCGCCACCATCCACCACTGAGTACCTTAGTGGTAGCGAGTCATGCATTACCTTCGACAAACGCGACCACCCGCCTCAAGTACCTCGCCCAGGTCATTGCCCCCTCGTACTCGAGGCGCAAATTGGAGGCTTCGACATGAGTCGCGTCCTCATGGATGGCGGAAGCGGCATCAACCTCATATTCGCGAGTACCTTACGAGCAATGAGGATCCCTCTAACCTGCTTGGAGGCATCGGACACAATGTTCCACGACATCGTCCCAGGGAAAGGCGTATACCCCTTGGGAAAAATAGACCTCGACGTCATATTCATCACGCCGAAGAACTTCTAGCGCGAGCGCATCGACTTTGAGGTTGTCGACTGGCCCTCACAATACCACTGCATCCTCGGACGCGTCGTGTTCGCTAGGTTCATGGCGGTACCCCACTACGCCTTCCTGCAGATTAAAATGCCAGGTCCCAACGGCGTCATCACGATCAACGGGAGCTTTGAGCGATCTGACAGTTGCGACAGGGAATTCAACAGAATCTCCCAGTCCGTCGGCATGCAGGAGGAGCTCACGCGATTGAAGGAAACAACAGACAACAGTCTGCCTCCCCTGAGTAGGCCAAGCTCACCTGATCTCTCCTTCGACTCATCTGTGCACACAAAGAAGGTGCAGGTCCATCCATCAGATCCCGCCAAAACGGCCCTCATCGCCAACAACTTGAGTCCCGCATAGGAACTCGCGCTCGTCGAATTCCTCCGTGAGCATTGGGAAATTTTTTCCTGGTGTCCCGCGGACATGCCAGGAGTTCCCAGGGAATTCGCCGAGCACGCACTCAACGTCAACCTCGACGCAAGGCCAGTCAAGCAAACAATCAGGCGACTGTCTGAGCCACGAGCGCAGGCAGTCGGAATGGAGATCAACAGACTCCTCGAGGCCAAATTCATACGCGAAATCAAGGAAAGCACTTGGCTCGCCAACAAGGTGCTGGTGCCAAAAAAGGACACGGATATCCTACGGATGTGCGTGGACTTCACTTCTTTAAACAAGCACTGCCCAAAAGATCACTTCCCGCTACCACGGATCGATCAAATCATCGACTCCACCGCTGGATGCGAGCGCCTCTGCTTCCTCGATGCCTACTCAGGCTATAACCAAATTCGAATGAAGGAGGAAGACCAGGAGAATACCGCGTTTACAACGCCCTTCGGTGTGTTCTGCTACAACACAATGCCCTTCGGGCTAAAAAACGCGGGAGCCACCTACCAGCGGTGCATGCAGGCTTGCCTCAAAGAGCAACTAGGTCGCAACATCCAAGTCTATGTCGACGACATAGTAATTAAAACCAAGGAGGAAGCCTCTCTAATCGACGACTTGCGCGAAACCTTCGCCAATCTCGATCTTTACCGGATTAAGCTCAATCCAGACAAATGCGCCTTACATTACGTAGAGACTCGGGGACTACGCCACCCAATGAGCCAATGGCACTCGATGACTTGGAGCTAGACACAGGACTCGAGGGACCAATGAGCGTCATGATGATCGAACAATCCTGGACGCAGCCGTACATTACATACCTCCTCAGCAAGCGCCTACTGGACGACCCAACAGACGCACGGCACATCGCGCGATGCTCCAAGGCATTCGCCGTTATCAACGGCGAACTGTATAAACGCAGCATCACAGGCGTGTTACAACGATGCGTCTCCTTGGCAGATGGAAGAGCAGTCCTCCTCGACATCCATGAAGGGACCTGTGGGCACCACGCCGGCAGTCGCGCCCTCGTTGCCAAAGCTCTACGAGCTGGATTTTACTGGCCCACGACCATGCGCGACGCCAAGGACATAGTCCAAAAGTGCAATGCTTGTCAGCGATTCGAGGACAAGCCACACGCACCAGGCGCAGAACTACGGCCTATTCCATTGGCCTGGCCCTTCGCACATTGGGGGCTCGACATGGTGGGCAAGCTCCCAAGGTCCTCGCAAGGAGGCTACGTCTACCTCTTGGTCGCAGTCGACAAGTTCACCAAGTGGATTGAGGCCATGCCAGTGACCAAGCAATCAGGGCACAGCGCGGTCAAGTTCTTTGAGTCCATCGTCTACCGCTTCGGCGTGCCACACAACATCATCACTCACAACAGGACGAACTTCACATCCAAAGAATTCCAAGAATTCTGCGGAAACCTGGGAATCAACATCAGTTACGCCTCAGTCGCGCATCCACAGACCAACGGTCAGGTGGAAAAAGCAAACGGGCTCGTCTGCAGCGGCATCAAGAAGCGACTCCTTCGACCACTCGAGCAAGCCGCGGGTTGCTGGCCAGATGAGCTCCAATCCGTACTCTGGAGCCTACGAACAACTTCAAACAGCGTCACGGGCTACACGCCATTCTTCATGGTGCACGGAGCAGAGGCAGTACTACCCGCCGAAGTGCGATACAAGGCGCCGCGCGTAGTCGCTTACAACGAACAGGAGTCATATCTTGCACTCAAAGACTCCGTTGACCTCCTCGACGAGGCAAGAGAAATCGCCGCAGAAAGATCCACGATCTACTAGCAAAACCTGTGCAACTATCACAGTAGAAGGCTTCGCCCCAGATCCTTCGTCGAAGGTGACCTGGTCCTGTGACTGAAGCAGCAAGGGCATCTCAAGCTTGAGTCCCCCTGGGAAGGACCGTACATGATTACAGAAGTAATCCCAGGTGGCGCCTATCGTCTTCAAGATTTAGAGACAGGAGTCGCATACTCCAACCCTTGGAACATCACACAACTGCGATGCTTCTACCCCTAGCTGTTTTTACTTTTACATCGCAAAATAAGGCTACTCAGCCAAGGCTACTTAGCCACACATTGTACCTCGTACTGTGCTTCAAATAAATCAAAGCTAAGTGCCCCAAAACTCTATGTTTTTCTTTCACTTGTGTCAATTTTATACTTGGGGGCTACACCACCCTACACACATCTGTTCTTCGAACTAATAAACACGATATCCTGAGTAGCTGGCACATCAATCGAACCCCTTAACGCAAACTCAACCTAGCTGCAACGCGCCTGGCAGGTTGACAAAGGGATGGCCAGGCAAACGAAAAGGACTCGCATAGTGCAACGCACCTCACGCTAACAAAGCTGTTTTTAAACATTCGATAATAAAATATCTACAACATACATATGAACTTTACAACACAAATACACTTATGTGCAGGATACAAATCTGGCTACTGCTGCAACAGAAGAACATTGGTTTGTTCCTCAAAGAAGTCGACAATCTCCTCTGCTGGACGGTCCACCGCCTGATAGTGCGGCACCATATTCCAGGCAGATCCGGCTGGCGGCGCTGGCGGACCGGAAGCAATGGCGGCGACATCCACGTCAGGCCTGTGCAATCGCACCATCGAGAGGGTAGCCTTAGCACCAGCCACCAACTGCTGCCTCACACACTCGTGAACCGCGGACGTATCTCGAAATTTGACCAGGAGAGCCAACAGGCTTGATGGAGTGTCATCCAACGGGAACATCGCCCGATAGATATTCTTCAAACACGACCACGACTTCTTTAGGAAGAGCAGCACTCGCGAAGCGCGATCCTGCAGGGTCGCCAATGCAATCGCACGATCATGATCTACCCAGAAGTATCAACTCTCTTGAAGTTTCTCCTAGGTAAGACCATGAAGGCGGATGGCAATCCTATCCCTCTCCTCCTGCGGATGGCGTGCGCTAACAACTACACGAAGTAGCACCAACAGCATGAGTACAACGTACCATTGCGACTAACTACAAAGGAAAAGATGAGGATGAGCAAACTAACACTTAAACTGGTCGCCCAGCTGCGTCACCTCGCCAAGCAGATATTGCTCACGGGCGGCGGCTTTTTCTGCCTTCGACTTCCACACGTCTGCGTTACCACGAATCAGGGGCAACTCACGCTCTAGCTGCTTCATGCCGTCACAAAGTAACGACAGCAAGGATAGCTCCTCTACCCTAGAGCGCGGTGGTGCCACTGTCTCATCAAGAGATGGCGAGTCCTGGGTTCCCCCCACATGATCACTTGACGTACCCTGCCCCAAGTCAAGTCAGAGGAAAATAAGGTGACCAAATTAACGCAAAGTTAAGGGGAACAAATGGATTCAAGACGAGCATAAGTGTTCACAAACACACTCGCTAGCAGGCATGTTCTTAGACCAAAAGGGCAATTCATCAACTATTACAACAAGCTAACTACGGAGCAGCTGGCTTCTTCGACTTCGACGGCTTCGGGGGCTTCATCAAGTCCGTGGCAATATCAGATGCCACTGACTTTCCGCCGTCCCCTAAGGCCGAAGCTTTCGCCGCCTTCTTCGCACGCTAGAGCTCCTCCGAATACTTGGCAACGGTATTTATCAAGGAATGGCCATATTTGGCACAGGCAGTCGCAAAGGGAGCGAAGACTACCTGCTGACCGTCTGCGCCAACAGGCATCGCCTTCGACACTGCAGAGGGATCTACCTCGACTCCGTGGGCTTGCACCATCGCGAGTGACATGGTCACGCTAGCCGCGCGGAGGGAATTCTTGTAGGTTGCAGGCACACCCCCGGCGGGTGATTCCGCCAGCTCGTCCATATTATCGACCAGCTCCGCCTGCGGCATCAACTCCTCCCGGAGGCAACTGAGGGCGACCTTGGCCTTAGAAAATGTATCTTGGATGGCGGCGCTTCGGTCCTCGACTGCAGACACCGCGCCTGCCACAGCGTCATCGCGACGAAGGGCCCGTGGGTCAAAGTTCAAATCGCCAGCATCTGCACAGAAAACACACACATGGATCAAACCTCCAGCGCCACTGATAAAACTCTAGATGTAGAGAAGGACAACAATGCCATATCTACCAGCAAAGGTACTTGAGAGAGCCTTGGCGACTGATAACAGTTGCTCCTCGAACAACTTTTCCTTGGCCGCAAAGGAGGCACGCAGATCTTCTTCGCGCTTCTGCGCATCATCACGAGCCGCGATTGCCTCGTCGCGCCCCTTCATAGCTGCAGCTAACGTCTTTTCCAAGGTGGCAATGTCGCGTAGCAACGCGTTATGCTCAGCTACATAGCAATCAAAGGTTGACTATCCGTCGACTATACCAAAAAAAGGAGAAGACGAAAAAGAATAAAGTGTAGACGACTCACTTTCGACAACGCGGTGACGCGTCTCCAGCATTGCATGCTGGCGACCCATCGCCATCACCTGCTCCGCTACTTGCGCGGCTTCCTTTACAAGGAACCGTCGCACAAAACAAGGAATTAAAAAGGGCAACAGAAGTCGTCGACTGCCACACTAAAAAGAAGGAAAGATATACTTACATGGTCCTTTAGCGACTCCGAAGAAGTTTGCCGAACCGTCATCCGAGCAACCATTCGATGCTCCCCTACGTGAGGAGAGCTCGAAGAATTGTGCCTGGAGTGGGCCACCGCCGGAGGAGAAGGAGCGCGCTCGGCCTCCACCTTGGCCCTTGAGGTTGCGACTCCTGATTCTTTCAAAAACTCGACGCCGCCAGAAGATGACGACGCCTCCTGACTACAAGATCAAATCCACATTGAGAAAGGGCAAACTCTAGGGCAAAGCCAACAAGAAGACAACAGAAAAGAATGAATGAACTCACAAACTTACAAGTCAAACTTGTCAAGATCAAACGTGGCCTCCGCCGACTCTGACGAAGACTCCTTGGGCAATTGCATCTTCTTGCGAGAAGATGGTGCCACAGCCCTCACAGGAACGGCTGGAATTGGCGACTCCACGCCAACAGCCGTGGCTTCTGGAGTCGAAGGGGTCGACGCGTCTGAATCCTCGCTGCGCGAACGCTTGCGAGTATCCGGAATCTCGGACTCGGGGGCTTCCTCTTCTACATCAGAAGGGACAGTCGATTCAGACTCGTCCTCTTCCAAAGCCTCGCCAGGAATAATCCCCTCAGGAAGAGGAGGCATACAGGGTGACACCGCCCAATCCTGCATACAAACAGCAAAGATCAGCGAAAAGGATAAGTAAGCAACAGAAAAGCAATCGCGAAAATAAGCTACTGCGTAGCACAACTGTGCCTCAGGAGGGGGATTCGAAGCATCAAACGGAGGAACGACTGGTTCACTCGGAAGCACATCCTTGACAGTGTACTTCGTGACCAATCGAACCCTCTTATCCACCTCACTTGCGGACATGCCATTGGCAGACACGTGAGTGGCATCATCAGCGCCACCCAATTGAAACATGGGATGGACTCTGGCTTGGAGAGGCTGGACGGGACGGCACAACCAAGTTCTGATAAGGGTGCAACCTCCTTCCTCTGCGCCTATGCGACTCTCGAGATCGCAGACGCGCTGATATAGCACGTCTGTCTCCGTAAGTACGCTAGGCATCACTATGTTCTTCCAAGAATGCATCTTCTTGCAGGGAGTTGCGGGATCGAAAGGCGTGAGTCCAAAGTGCTCATCTTCGGCCTTCTGATCGCGGACATAGAACCATTTGTCCCTCCATCCCTGGACGGACTTGGTGAGCTTGATATCGAAGTAGGTGGCGGATGGTTCGACGTGGATTCCACATCCACCTACGTCATAAACTAAAGAGCCAGATGCGGACTGATGCTTCAATTTAAACAAGCGCTTGAAAAGACCAAAGTGTGGCTCGATTCCGAGCCAGCACTCGCAAAGGGTGATGAAGCAGGTGATGTGGAGAATCGAATTTGGGGACAGCTGATGGAGCTGGAGCCCATAGAAACAAAGAAGTCCCCTAAGAAAAGGGTGGAGAGGCAAGGAGAGACCACGAATGACGAATGCGAGAAACATCACTCGAAAACCAGCGGGAGGAGCAGGAATGGTCTCACCGCCGGGGATGCGCGCATCGGCGACTGCTGCAGAGATAGCTCCATCTTGGCGAAGAAGACGGAGATCCGACGCCTTGATGATGGAGGGGCGCCATGCACCATTGGTCACGCGGGTGCCCGCGACCTTCTTCTTCCCACCGGCGGCGGCGCTGGTACCCATAGCAGCGGAGCCATCCTTCTTCTTCCCCGCGGCAACGGTGGCCGCGGAATCAGCGGCATCGCCTCCTTTCTTCTTTCCCATTGCGCGGCAGCGATGAGTGCGCAGAAAGTAGCTTGGAAACGAACGGAGATGGTCCAGCGCTGTGGAGGAAACGAGCATAGGGAAAAGCAGAAGAGCAGCAGCAATGGCGATGGCAGCAAAGAAGAAAGAGCGCAGATGGAAAACTACCGCCGTAGCACCGCTACTTAACCCCTCGGAGATGCAATCCAATGGCTGACAAAAACCCTATTGGACGCGTGGCACGCATCGCGTTGGACACGTGGAGAAGAGGAAGCGCAAACCGTCCCCCCACTTCTCCCATTACGCGTGGAAATCGAGGAGACGCAGTTAAAAATAAGATTACGCACGCCTAGTCAAATCAAAGTCAGAAGGTGGGACCCATCGCTCGTCACGTCCCGTCAAACTCGCTCACGCGGGCACCTGAGGTCATATAAGCTTCAGCACTGACGTCATCAAAGCTACGCAGCAGACAACTTCGACTACTTTAGTCCTTGCTGGAGTCTTCGACTCCACCAAGTACTCGGGGGCTACTCCCATAGGGAGCGCTGGCCGCGCACCCTACGATTTTTCTTTTCTTATTGCAGGGATATAGGCAGTCACAATCAAACCCAACCACTCGAAACACGGTTCGACTATGGACATGAGTTACTCCCATAGGGAGCGCCGGAAGCAATTTCGACTGAAACAAGCAAGCAAAAGACGACAACAATCGCAAATGTGTTTTAGTCCCTGCCTGAGTCTTCGACTAAAACAAACAAGCAAGGCCGATAGCAACCAAAATACGACGGCAGTCGCAAACGCTATTTAGTACCTGCCTAAGTCTTCGACTCAACCAGGCACTCGGGGGCTACTCCCATAGGGAGCGCTGGCCCGCGCACCCTATGATTATTTGTGTAAAAACTGTGTGTTGATAACATCCGCACTCGCAGCTCATGGCGACACCGCCTCATATTTTTCCCTACAAAGAGACTACGTCTCCTGGGTCGCCCGAATCGTCTCCGCGATGATAAAATTCGGATGCCGCGCTTACGGCGTGAAGGTAAGACCTGAATAAGGCCTGGCAACGCATTTAACTGCGCACTACCAGAAATATATCCATGCCCGCAGGCATGATGAACATGCCTTGACGGACGCGTCGAGTGCTCACACCCATATAACTGGAATTCGACTCCTGTAAGACCTCCACGGCCTGAGTCGAATTACACCAGCATTTTTCCGGATTCGAGTCCGGGGACTCGAGTTCGAGTAGATTGCGTGTGTTTCAACCTAAGGTGGTTAACTAATACCGATACTTCAGCTATATCAGGTACGTATATCAACAATCCCTATGACATAAATAAAAGCAGTCGAAATGTACTCATTCAGGCACTCGAAGACTTCAAAAAGTCCCCAGTCGAATCTGGGATTCCACTGGATACTCGGGGGCTACTGACATGGGTATACCCTACAGGTACTCGACCTTGGTATATACGGTCCAAATATGTACGGGCCCACGGTGTCGCCAAAGCCTAGATGAAAGGACTCAAGTAACCTGCGGACTCTCGATTGCTTGAAGAACAAGAAGAAGCTAAAGATAGAAAGTTTGAAGGGGAAAGCCCTAACTTGTAACCGAATCGACCTGCTACCCGAGACCTAGCCTATCTATATAAAGGCTAGGAGGGGCGGCGATAAGGACACACGCAACCCTAGTTTCCACAACCCTCACCAGATTGCATCTGCGCACGATTGTAACTTTCGACTCCTTCGATAATTCCACGAGCAGACAAGCAGGAGTAGGGACCTCTACGAGGCCTGAACCTGGGTAAATCCTTTGTCCCAGGTGTGCTTGTTTGCTAGCCGATAGATGTCTCCAGCGCTCCCTCCTTCTCCAAAACCCAAGTCCATAACAATGGGCATTGATGAGTTAAACCCTCGTCACCTATGGTGGAGGATGCTAAACCATGTATTGATAATCAAAAAAATTTGAACCCTAAAATGAAAGAGATAGTAAGAAAAGAAGTTATACGTATGCTGGACAGTGGTATTATCTATCCAATTTTAGATAGCAAGTGGGTGAGCCCAACTCATTGTATACCTAGGGAAAGATGTATAACTATAATTAACAATGATAAGGATGAATTAATTCCCGCTAGAATAATAGCAAGTTATAAAATGTGTATAGAATTTAGGAAGTTAAACAAAGGAAACAATAAAAATTCATAATCAAATACCTCTCATAAATAGCATCATGGAAAGGATGTCTGATAATTCTCACTTCTATTTTTTACGGTTATTCAGGGTACTCTCAAATCGCTAGTCAGCCCGAGGACCAAGAAAAACTACTTTCACATGTCCTTATGGAACCTATGCTTATCGACTAATGCCTTTTGGTTTATGTAACGCAGCTGCTACCTTTCAAGAGTGTGTTTTGAAAATCTTTGACAGCTTTGTGGACAGCTCCATGGAAGTTCTTATGGACAACTTTGTTGTGTATGGAACCGCTTTTGAGCAATGCCTTTATAATCTTAATAGAGTTTTGAAGCGGTACAGACATACCAAGATGGTTCTTAATTGGGAGCACTGCCAATTCATGGTAAGAGAAAGTATAGTTTTTGGCCATAAAGTTTCTAAAAAAGGATGGAAGTTGATGGTTCAAACTTGGCTACTTTAGAAAAATTACTAATTCCGTAAGACATAAAAGGGTTAAAGAACTTTCTTGGGGATGCTGGTTTCTATAAATGTTTTATTAAGGATTTTGCTAAGTTAGCTGTTCCTTTAGTCCATCTCCTAGATAAAGATACCCTTTTTGCTTTTGATAGAAATTGCATCGATTCCTTCGAACATTTGAAAAATGCGCTAGTTTCTGCACCAGTTATTCAACCACCAAACTAGGACGAGCCATTTGAAATTATGTGTGATGCTAGTGACTATGCTATTGGGGTTATTCTAGGGTAGAGATATGGATCGAACCTTAACGTCATCCAATATGCTAGTCGAGTTTTTAATGAGGATCAAAGAAATTATGCAACAACTGAAAATAATTTTTAGCTGTAGTTTTTGCTTGTGATAAATTTAGACATTATATTATCAATTCAAAAGTAATAGTTCATAAAGATCATTAGACTTTGAGACACCTTCTAGCTAAGAAAGATGCTAAATCCTGCCTAATTAAATGGGTCTTGTTACTCCAAGAATATGACCTGCAAATAGTGGATAGGAGAGGTAAGGATAATCCTGTTGTCGATCATCTTCCGCGAATGGAAGATGTCACAGAAGATCCCATTCCCATTAACGAATCTTTGCCAGGGGAATATCTTGCGGTTGTAAAGCCTCGCGACCCTTGGTTTGCGGATTATGCTAACTTCCTTGTAGGTAAGTTTCTATCAAAAGGAATGGATTACAATTAAAGAAAGAAATTCTTTAATGATTTAAAACATTACTTTTGGGACGATCCTTATTTGTACAAGCATGGTAGACGGGATAATTAGGAAATGTGTACCTGACCACGAGGTGAGAGCTATTCTCAAAGATTGCCATAATAGTCCTTATGGAGGACATCATGCTGGTGATTGAAAGACAGCTAAAGTCTTGCAATTAGGCTTTTACTAGCCTACCCTAGTTAAAGGTGCTCATGAATATGTTAGGGATTGTGATGCCCGCCAACGTATGAGTAACATTGGAAGACAGGAAATGTCTATTAAATATAATCTAGTTATAGAGCCATCTGATGTCTGGGAAATGGATTTTATAGGGCCTTTTGTCCCCTCTAATGGTTATACTCATATTATTGTTGATGTTGACTATGTTACGAAGTGGGTAGAAGCTATACCCACTTCTCATGCAGATGCATCCACTTCCATCAAAATGATCAAGGACATCATCTTTCCTAGGTTTGGAGTACCTCGGTTTTTGATTACTGATGGTGGAACTCATTTTATGAAAGGTACTTTTAGCAAGATACTTCAGAAATATGGAGTCGATCATCAAGTAGCTTCACCTTATCAACCACAAACTAGTGGAAAAGTGGAGTTATATAACCGGGAAATTAAAGTCATACTCCAAAAGACGATGAATAGGTCAAGAAAGGGTTGGGCTCTGAATCTTAATGATACGTTATGGGCGTATCGCACAACCTTCAAAAATCCTATGGGGATGATACCATACAAGATGGTTTATGGTAAAACTTTTCATCTTCCATTAGAGCATGAGCATAAATCTCGTTGGGCTATCAAAACCATGAATTTGGATTTTAAAACTGTTGGGGGAAAATGGCTCTTATATATTAATGCCTTGGATGAACTTAGAAATGAAGCATATAAAAATGCTAGGATATTCAAGGAAAAGGTAAAGAAATGGCATGATAGAAAGTTAGAGAATAAGGAATTTAAATCTAGATACAAAGTTTTCCTCTACAACTCTAGGCTTAAGATTTTTGCCTGAAAATTAAAATCCAGGTGGGAAGGACCTTATGAAGTTGAAGAGGCATACCCTTCGGGAGCGGTAAGGTTGAAAAATACTACACCTTATTCGTCATCCTGAATTGTTAATGGACAGCCCTTGAAGCATTATAGAGTTGGGGAACTTGACACAGTGGATCTAATCTTATTAATCTCGGTCAAGGAGTATAGTAAGTGAGGTAACAATATTTTAAGTTGTATGATAATTGCTGCTCTGAATCCTTTTAGTTTGTTTTGCCTTGATTTTTTCTTTCCTCTCATTTTCCTGATTTTCATAAACTATTTTATGACCTGGTACGGGCGGGCCGTACGGGCAGATGCGCCCGTACCAGTGGTCATTAAGTAGGCAGAACCCTACATTCCGTTTCTCGCATTTCGATACGACCAGGCCGGGAAGTGGGTTGATGACCCACAAGTATAGGGGGTGTATCGCCATATTTTCGATAAGTAAGAGTGTCGAACACAACGAGGAGCAAAAGGTTCTGGCTAGTGGTATGGATCAGGAATTCTCTGCAAATACTTAGCAAACGGATTTTTAGGGGTTTTTGATAAGGCAAGTAAACAAAGTATGAGTAAACAAAAGACAGTAGGAATAAATGCAGCAAGTGGCCCAATACTTTATGCAGCAAAGGATAAGCCGGTTGTATTACTTAAGATGACCAAACGTTCTCGAGGACACATGGGAAAACTGTCAAGTGCTTTCGCTTCATATAGTTGATTAATCTTCTTTAGCTTGCTAAGTGTTGTGTGGGTGAACCTGTGCTAATGTACCGACCTTCCTAGGACTAATACATACTTGTGATTATACCCCTCGCAAACATCCGTAAGTATAAGAAAGTAATTAAGGTAGAAACCTAACCACAACTTTAAACTCTAAGACCCTTACGTCCCTTGTGCAATGGTTTCCTAACGGGGGTTCAGGTTTCTGTCACTCAAGCAACCCCTACGATTAGTAGCCAAATACACAATGCATTCCCCTAGGCCCATATAGGTGAAGTGTCATGTAGTCGACGTTCACATAACACCACTAGAAGAAGTACACCACAACTTAAATATCAAACTATTGAATCTTTCTCAACACAATTCCACTACTAACAACATGACTTCTCCCATGTCCTCAAGAACAAAACGAACTACTCACAAGACATCATATGGATCATGATCAGAGATGGAATAATGTTGTATAACAATCTGAAAATAAACAATAATTCAATGGTGCACTCAATAGCATCAACTACAAAGAGTAATCAACACCGGGAAAGTTTCCCCTATGAATTATGCAAGATTCAACCCAATTGTTACAACAATATGGAGATGGTGATGAGGGTGTTGATGGTGATGATGGTGATGATGGTGGTGGTGATGATGATGATGATGATCCCGATGAAGTCCAGCTTCATGGTGGTGTTGATGGTGACGATCTTCCCTCTCCGGGAAGGAATTCCCCTGGCAGAAATCTGTCTGCCGGAGAGATCTTTCTCTCTCGGTGTTTTCCGCCCCGCAGAGGCGGCGGAATCTTTCTATGGTCGCTCTCCAAGGCTTAGGGTTTTTGGAGGAATATATACACCAGAGGGGAGAGTCAGGGGTGGACCAAGGCGGACACACCACCTGGTAGCGCGGCCTAGGGTGGCCCGCGCCAGGGGTGGTGTGGCACCCCCTGTGGCCCATCTCCGGCCCCCTTCCGGCTTCCTTCGTCTTCTGGAAAAATAGGATTCTCCGTATATTTCCCGGATTTTCTGATCTTCGCGAATTTTGCCTCCAAACAACACCTTTTCCATCAGAATCCTGACTGCAGCGGTCCATGCTCCAAAAGTCATCAACCATGCAAAAACAGATGAAATAACATAAGTATCACCTCTCAATACGAAATATATCAATGAATAACAGTGAATTATGACATAGAATAGTGATGCAAAATGGACGAATCATGGGTACCGGGTGCGCACGAGTGAGGACAAAGTGCCAGAAATTACTAGTTTTGGTCTGTGGGGCCAGTCTAAATATCCTATTAAGATGCCAGCAGTGACAACCTAGGCACGGAGAGTCCGGGGTGTTACAAGTGGTATCAGAGCCAATCCTCGCAGTTACATGGGTGTGTGCGGGTTAGTGGCGGACATGTGGAGCATGGCGCATGTGGCCCAGAGTGGACACGACATAGAACATGTGCCAGCACCGGACGCACATATGTGTGACAAGAGGGGATGTTCCTGGCTTGTGGTTGATCAACGAGGACATCGATCTTCTAAGGGTGGGTGTATGTGACATCCTACAACATGGCTTAATAGGCTTGATAGGATACCGATTTCAACAAGTGCAACTTATTTTTCGGAAGCTCACCCAAAAAGAACTCTGAGGCTAAGCATGCTTGGCCTAGAGCAATATGAGGATGGTTTACCGACCGGGAAGTGGGTACTGGGTGCGCACGAGTGAGGACAAAGTGCCATAAAATACTAGTGTTGGTCTATAGGGTCAATCTAGATATCCTATTATGCTGCCAGGAGTAACATATGCAATGACTCCAGAGACTCCATGTGTCAAACCATGTGGCAAAAGGCTAAAAACACATAGGAATGGAACTATTACATGGAATGGTGCACCAGTGTGACAGAAGTTACATGACCACATCCACGGTAGTGTGTGTACTCATGTGGATCAAGGTGGTTTGGAATAGAACACATGTAATGACTCACAGACTCCATGTGTTAAACCATGTGTCAAAAGGCCCCAAAACACCTTGGAATGCAACTGCCACAATGAATGGTGCACCGGTGTGATAGTAGTTGCATCACCACATCCACTGAAGTGTGTGTATTCATGAGGATCAAGGTGATTTGGAAAAGAACACATGCAATGACTCCAGAGACTCCATGTGTCAAACCATGTGTCAAAAGGCCTAAAAACACATAGGAATGCAACTGCCACATGGAATGGTGCATCGATGTGACAGAAGTTGCATGAACACATCCACTAGAGTGTGTGTGCTCATGTGGATCAAGGTGGTTTGTAAATAGAACACATGCAAGGACTCAGAGACTCCATGTGTCAAACGATGTTTCAAAAGGCCCAAAAACACATTGGAATGCAACTGCCACATTGAATGGTGCACCGATGTGATAGTAGTTGCATTACCACATCCACTAGAGTGTGTGTGCTCATGAGGATCAAGGTGGTTTGGAAAAGAACACATGCAATGACTCCAGAGACTCGATGTCTCAAACCATGTGTCCAAAGGACCAAAAATACATAGGAAATCAACTACCACATGGAATGGTGCACCGGTGTGACAATAGTTGCATCACGAGATCCATCGGAGTGTGTGTGCTTATGTGGATCAAGGTGGTTTAGAAAATAATACATGCAATGACTCTAGAGATTCCATGTGTCAAAAGGCCCAAAAACACCTTGGAATGCAATTGCCAAATGGAATGGTGCAATAGTGTGACAGAAGTTGCATGACCACATACACTAAAGTGTGTGTGGTCATGTGGACCAAGTTTGTTGGGAAAATAACACATGCAATGACTCTAGAGACTCCATGTGTCAAACCATGTGTCAAAAGGCCCAAAACACATAGCAATGCAACTTCCACCTGGAATGGTGCACTGGTGTGATAATAGTTGCATCACCACATCCACGGGAGTGTGTGTGCTCGTGTGGATCAAGGTGCTTTGAAAAAACACACACAATGACTATAGAGATTCCATGTGTCAAACTATGTGTTAGAAGGCCGGAAAACTCCTTGGAATGCAACTGTCACATGGAATTGTGCACTAGTGTGACAATAGTTGCATCACCACATCCACTGGACCGTGTGTGCTCATGTGGATCAAGGAGGTTTGGAAAAGAACACATGCAATGACTCTAGAGCTCCATGTGTCAAACCATGTGCCAAAAGGCCCAAAAACACATAGGAATGCAGCTGCCACATGGATTGGTGCACCAGAGTGATAGTAGTTACATCACCACATTTACTAGAGTGTGTGTGCTCATGCGGATCAAGGTAATTTGGAAATGGGGACATGCAATGACTATAGAGACTCCATGTGTCAAACCATGTGTCAAAAGGCCCAAAACACATAGAAATGCAACTACCACATGGAATGGTGCACCGGTGTGATAGAAGTTGCATCACCATATCCACTAGAGTGTGTGTGCTCATGTGGATCAAGGTGGTTTGAAGAAGAACACATGTAGTGACTCTATGAGACTCAATGTGTCAAAAGTCCCAAAACACCTTGGAATGCAACTACCACATGGAATGGTGCACATGTGTGATATAAGTTACATCCCCAAATCCACTGGAGTGTGTGTAGTCATGTGGATTAGTATGTTTTGGAAAAGAACATATGCAATGACTCCATATTTTCCATGTGTCAAACCATGTATCAAAAGGCCCCAAAACACATAGCAATGCAACTGCCACTTGGAATGGTGCACCAGTATGACAGAAGTTGCATGACCACAACCACTTGAGTGTGTGTGCTCATGTGGATCAAGGTGTTTTGGAATAGAACACATGCAATGACTCACAAACTCCATATGTCAAAAGTCCCAAAAACACCTTGAAATGCAACTTACACATTGAATGGTGCACTGGTGTGACAGTAGTTGCATCACCATGATACGTCCATTTTTCATCACTACTCAATGTCATAATTCACTTTTATTCATTGATATATTTCATATTGAGATGTGATACTTATGTTATTTCATCTGTTTTTGCATGGTTGATGACTTTTGGAGCATGGACCGCTATAGTCAGGATTCTGATGGAAAAGGTGCTGTTTGGAGGAAAAATTCGCCAAGATCAGAAAATTCCGGAAAATATACGAAAAATCCTATTTTCCCAAAAGACAAAGGAAGCCAGAAGGGGGACTGGAGATGGGCCACAGGGGGCCCACACCACCCCCTGGCGCGGGTCAGCCTAGACCACGCCACCAGGTGGTGTGGTTGCCCTGTTCCACCCCTGACTCTCCCCTCTGGCGTATATATTCCTCCCGAAACCCTAAGACTTGGGGAGCGACCACAATAATATTCCGCCGCCTCTGCGGGGTGGAAAACACCGAGAGAGAATGATCTCTCCGGCAGACAGATTTCTGTCGGGGGAATTCCTTCCCAGAGAGGGGAGATCATCGCCATCAACACCACCATCAAGCTGGACTTCATCGGGATCATCATCATCATCATCATTACCATCAGCACCCTCATCACCATCTCCATATTGCTATAACAATTGGGTTGGATCTTGCATTAGTTCATAGGGGAAACTTTCCCGATGTTGATTACTCTTTGTAGTTGATGCTATTGAGTTAACCATTGAATTATTGTTTATGTTCAGATTGTTACACATCATTATTCCATCTCTGATCATGATCCATATGATGTCTTGTGAGTAGTTCATTTTGGTCTTGAGGACATGGGAGAAGTCATGTTGTTAGTAGTGGAGTTGTGTTGAGAAAGATTCAATAGTTTGATATTTAAGTTGTGGTGTACTTCTTCTAGTGGTGTCATGTGAACATCGACTACATGACACTTCACCTATATGGGCCTAGGGGAATGCATTGTGTATTTGGCTACTAATCGTAGGGGTTGCCGAAGTGATAGAAACCTGAACCCCCGTTAGGAAACCATTGCACAAGGGACGTAAGGGTATTAGAGTTTAAAGCTGTGGTTAGGTTTATACCTTAATTACTTTCTTGTACTTACGGATGTTTGCAAGGGGTATAATCACAAGTATGTATTAGTCCTAGGAAGGTCGGTACATTAGCACAGGTTCACCCACACAACACTTAGCAAGCTAAAGAAGATTAATTAACTATATGAAGCGAAAGCACTTGACAGTCTTCCCATGTGTCCTCGAGAACGTTTGGTCATCTTAAGTAATACAACCGGCTTGTCCTTTGCTGCATAAAGGATTGGGCCACTTGCTACATTTATTCCTACTGTCTTTTATTTACTCGTACTTTGTTTACTTGCTTTATCAAAAACCCCTAAAAATCCGTTTGCTAAGTATTTGCAGAGAATTCCTGATCCATACCACTAGCCAGCACCTTCTGCTCCTCGTTGGGTTCGACACTCTATCAAAAATACTGCGATACACCCACTATACATGTGGGCCATCAAGACTATTTTATGGCGCCGTTGCCGGGGAGTGAAGCACTATTGGAGAGTGGAACTGGTAAAGGAAACTTCTACTATGAGTATTGTTTACTTCTGTTAGTTGCTCTATTTTCGTTATGGATAATTTGCTGAGTTTCTTATTTGGTAATGCTACTACCACTGCTAAGGTAGTAGATGAACCACCACCTGCTGAGAATGATGCTTTCAAAATACCTACAAGAATTATTGATCGTGTTATGGATAACTACTATGTTGGGGATGGAACTGTCCATCCCGGTGATCATTTGCTCTTTATACACGAATTATGCGGGTTGTTCAAGTGTGCATGTATTACTACAGATCAAGTTAAGAAGAAGTTATTCTCATTATCACTGAAAGGAAGAGCTGAGGAATGGTATAAGCTACTGAAGAATGGTCAATATCTTGAATGGGAGGAAATAGTGCCTCTCTTTTATTCAAAATTTTATCCTCCTAGTGAAATTCATAAAGATCAGAATCAAATATACAACTTTTGGCCTCTTGATGGAGAGAGTACATCTCAAGCTTGAGGGAGATTGAAGTTACTAATGCTCAAATGTCCCATTCATGAGCTTCCAACAATATTATTATCAATAACTTTTATGCAACGCTCCCTCTACATGATAAGGATTTATTGGATGCTTCTTGTGCTGGATCATTCACTCGCATGGAAGAAGAAGCTAAATGGGATCTTCTGGATCGTATTCAAGACAATGCTGAATCTTGGGAGAATGAAAAAGGTAGAAAGTCAGGTATAAACTATGATTATGAATGCATTGAATCTTTTATGGGAACTGATGACTTTCAAAACATTAAAAAAGCTTATGGTCTAGATTCTCAAGCTATTGCTTCTTATTTTAAGGCTTTTGCTTCCTACATTGAAGTGCCTAAAAAGAAGTGGAATAAGTATCATGAACCTTATAAAGATATTACTAAGAGTGTTCCTGCAAGAAATACTGAAATTTATACTGCTAATCATGTCTTACCCGAACCTTACATTGAGAAAATGCCTTTCCCAGTTAAGATAAAGGAACATTCTATGATAGCTAGTATGGTTAATGAGAGTACACATAAAGATGTTGAACCTTATAAACAAATGGTTGATGAACCTATAATAGCAAATGTGAAAGACTTGGTTACTAATTATGAAGAAGAGGGACACACTATCCTTTGTAAGGATACCTCTAATATTGTTTCACAAAGTAGTGTTATGAGAGCTAGTATTCCTGTGTTCTCTATTAGAATAAGTGATCATTGCTACAATGGTCCTTGTGATAGTTATATTGTTAAGTTTATGCATGATACTGGAAGTTACTATGAGAGAGGGAAAAGTGTTCTTATGTATCTCAACAATATCAAGTTTCCTCGTTTTATGCTGAAAGTTTTTATGTTGCACTTCTTTTGCCTTCTTATGCAAGTAGCCTCTGGTTTCAACAACTTGCTTGTTTAAAAAATTCCTTTGCATAGGAAGTGGGTTAGACTTAAACATGTGTATTTTTGCTTCTTAATGCTCTCTTTTACTTCAATTCATATTCCTATGTGAGCATCTTCAAAATTATCATGCCCATCTTAATGGCTATAAAGAAAGAGCTTTTTGGGAGACAACCTAGTTTATTTTTGCTTTCAGTTTGTTTGTGTTTCTTTGAGTCTTGGAAGTTATTACTTCATTAATAACCTCTCCTTATCCGTTTTGTTTGGTGTTTGTGTCAAGATCAACCTCTAATGAGAGAGAAGTAAGATTTGGGGAAGTTGCTGTCCAGAAACAGATTTTTGTGCTTCACCGTAAAAAATCGTGAGAGATCTCTGTATGTCGGATTGAGCTGTAATGTTTTGTGCTTTTTCCCCAGGTTTTTATTTAACTTTCGTTAGTTTTGCACTTTTTGATGTGAGCAACAAAAGATTTTCGAAAAAATTGATCTTTACCTGCTGGTCTGTTTTGACAGATTTTGCCACTCTTGCATTTGCTTCTTTATTCGATTTCCTTTTTGAATTCTTTTTGGGTTTTCGGAAGGAGTTGCTACAGTAGCTTATGTTTTGATAGTTTTCAGTTGAAATTGGACTCAAGAGGTTTTATCACTTCACATATACTAATGTTGCTAATGAGAACTGTGTGAAGTTTTGTGTGAAAGAAATTTCGAGGTAGTGGAGATAATGGTGTAATAAGGAAGAGAAGGGTTTTATGACTCAAGTAATAAGTGTATGAAGATGAAGATATCGACAATATTCAAGTGGTGACTCCGGAAGAATCTACTAGATACCAAATTCAGAGACCTGCAGAGCCCGTTTTTCAATTAGGTAACAGTTCTGGTAAGAAATGTTCGGCGAAAATACAATCCAACTATATTTTTGCAGTTTTTAGCCAATAAGGAAAGCTACGAAGCGAAAGAGAGACGGAAATGGAGCCAGGGTGGCTCACACCACCCTGTGGCGCGGGCCCACCCCTGGCCGCGCCACTAGGTGGTGAGTCCACCCCGGACTCCGCCTCCAACTCGTTTTCTCCTAGTACCTTCCTTTTGTTATGAAACTTCGTAATATATAATCCCCCGGATCCCCCGAGGTTCGTATATCGTGTTTTCGTCGTGTTTTTGTTTCGATCTGTTTCTGCCAGGGACTATTTTTGAAAGCTTAGAAGCACAATGGTGTCCGCCAATGATAAAGGAAGGAGCCTATGGAGGAGGATCTCCAAGACCCCAAGCAGGGGCTGGTACCTTTAGTCACTTGCTCTGCATCAACTGAAGCCCTATGAGTCACTAAGGAGTTCTACGATAAGTATCGAGACTTGAGGAGGAAGGTGGACATGCTTCAATGGGAGAATAATAGGCTTCACAAGATGCTGGAAGATTACCTCATGTCAACTAAGAGAATATTACCACCACCACCAAAGGAGTGATTCGTCATCAGGTTTGGCATTCCCTTGGTTTGTTCCAAGCTTGGGGGAGTGCCGCGGTATCACATCACTATCTTCTATCTTTTTTACCTTATTAGTAGAGTCATATCATGAATAGAGAAGTTATTATGTAGGATGGTTTGCATTATGAAAGTGTCCCCTCTCTCGTTAGATATGTATCCTTGGTGTGAGTTGCCGATATGGAATATTAATGAGAAGTTCTATCATTTACTCTTTTGCATAGCTTATATTACTTTTCAATTCGTGGTTATATGATTGATCTTATTGTTAGTATTGGTATCACTTTGGGATCATTGAGTTAATTTAGTTGGTTTTGGCAAACCTGGCTCGGTCAGTAGCAACACTATTTTTGAGAGTTGAATGAAAAGATAAAAGTGCTCTAAAGAAAAATAATTTCATCATCTTTATTTCTTGATTTGTTCATAAGTCTAGTATTCTCTAGTTAAGATCTTTTGTGCTTCCAAGGAATATTGCATGTTTGTCTTTATCACTTGTATGTTTGTTTGTTTCCTTCGACTCTTATACTTGCTACCCAGCCTTGCTAGCCAAAAACCTGTACTGAGAGCGAATTCTTCTCGTGCATCCACTTCCCTAAACCAAAAAACCATGCCATTTGTGTCCACCATACCTACATATTAGCATTATTGCTATTCCAAGTAAATTATTGTTTTATCTACCTCCAAAATTAAAATTGTTATGTGAAAATTAGTGATTAAAGCTCTCACGAACTTGATGGCACACTTTACTTTCTTGCACTTAATAAACTTGAACCATTGTGCTCACCTATGTTGCGTATATGCTTGCGCTTTGTAAGTTGTGAATTAGCAGAACCATGTTGTAATGGGGTACGCTTTCAACATTGCACTGGTACTTTGTACCTAGTTGATATCATGCTCTTTTGTCTATGGATGCCGTCGGTGTGAAATGAAAGGGGAGCTTGTAAGTCCATGGAGTTATGCATGTGTGTTAGAAAAACGCCTGGGCCGCTGGTCTAATCCATGCTGACATGGTGGAAACCTGCAGCGTAACCATAACGAGCATCTATGAAGCATTCTTCTTATAAAAAAGAGTCCGATATTGAGAAAAAAGAGAAAAAGAAAAAAGAGATTATGAAAAGAGGAAAGAGAGAAAAAATCACCATATTCTCATGGTAAATAAGAAGATTGCTGAGATGTTTGTTGTCTGCTTGCCTTGTCAATTTGATATGGGGATTCTTCCGTATCATCGGGCAAGGGGTACCCCGTTGGCGGTTCTCTATGATACACATATGCTTACGATGACAAGAACTTACCGGTAACTAAACTTGAGTAGCATGAGGAGCGGCCCTCGTATTCAAGGGACATGAGATTCTCAATTTACAACTTGTCAAGCATATCCTCATATTTGATCACTTTAACCTTAATCACCTAAAGATGCCTATGATAGGGGCAATGAGAGCTGAAAGCTAACAAGTATCATAATTTTTGGGAGCTCTTTATGAGACTTGCAATCCCTGCTTCCCTCTGCGAAGGGCCTTTCTTTTACTTTTTTTAGTTGAGTCGGTAAACCTATTCCCTTCTATCTCAGAAAGTATTTTGAGTTGTTGTGTTTCATTCAAGCATATGATGATTTATTCAATCATGTTTCTTATGTTCCTTGTTTTGCACATTGCTCTTATCTTGATGTTTACTACTTTGAAAGCTATCATTGAAAACCAGTTATATGAGAACTCTAGCGAATTATCAACTATTCTTTGACCAAGAGCTAAGTTTGCCATTACCAATTATGATTCACTTTATGTATCTTTATTGTGTTTCCTTTACTCATTGCAAGTTGAGTTATATAATAGTGAGTTGTCTTCTATTATGATCTATGTATTGATGAATGTGATACTTCTTGTCCGTATTCTTTTATTGACTCTTCACTCCATAAACCTGAGGTCATGTTTATTGAGCTCAGTTTCGCTTGGGGACAAGCGAAGTCTAAGCTTGGGGGGAGTTGATACGTCCATTTTGCATCACTATTCTATGTCATAATTCACTGTTATTTATTGATATATTTCGTATTGAGAGGTGATACTTATGTTATTTCATCTGTTTTTGCATGGTTGATGACTTTTGGAGCATGGACCGCTGCAGTTAGGATTCTAATGGAAAAGGTGCTATTTGGAGACAAAATTCGCGAAGATCAGAAAATCCGGGAAAATATATGGAAAATCCTATTTTTCCAGAAGACGAAGGAAGCCAAAAGGGGGGCTGGAGATGGGCCATAGGGGGCCCACACCACCCCCTGCCGCGGCCCAGCCTAGGCCGCGCCACCAGGTGGTTTGGCCGCCCTGGTTCACCCCTGACTCTCCCCTCTGGCGTATATATTCCTCCCGAAACCCTAGGACTTGGGGAGTGACCACAGAAAGATTCCGCCGCCTCTACAGGGTGGAAAACACCGAGAGAGAAAGATCTCTCCGGCACACAGATTTCTGCCGGGGGGATTCCGTCCCGGAGAGGGGAGATCGTCGCCATCAACACCACCATCAAGCTGGACTTCATCAGGATCATCATCATCATCATTACCATCAGCACCCTCATCACCATCTCCATATTGCTGTAACAATTGGGTTGGATCTTGCATTATTTCATAGGGGAAACTTTCCCGGTGTTGATTACTCTTTGTAGTTGATGCTATTGAGTGAACCATTGAATTATTGTTTATGTTCAAATTGTTACACATCATTATTCCATCTCTGATTATGATCCATATGATGTCTTGTGAGTAGTTCGTTTTGGTCTTGAGGACATGGGAGAAGTCATGTTGTTAGTAGTGGAGTTGTGTTGAGAAAGATTCAATAGTTTGATATTTAAGTTGTGGTGTACTTCTTCTAGTGGTGTCATGTGAACATCGACTACATGACACTTCACCTATATGGGCCTAGGGTAATGCATTGTGTATTTGGCTACTAATCGTAGGGTTTGCCGGAGTGACAAAAACCTGAACCCCCGTTAGGAAACCATTGCACAAGGGACGTAAGGGTATTAGAGTTTAAAGCTGTGGTTAGGTTTATACCTTAATTACTTTCTTGTACTTACGGATGTTTGCTAGGGGTATAATCACAAGTATGTATTAGTCCTAGGAAGGTCGGTACATTAGCACAGGTTCACCCACACAACACTTAGCAAGCTAAAGAGGATTAATCAACTATATGAAGCGAAAGCACTTGACAGTGTTCCCATGTGTCCTCGAGAACGTTAGGTCATCTTAAGTAATACAACCGGATTGTCCTTTGCTGCATAAAGGACTAGGCCACTTGTTGCATTTATTCCTACTATCTTTTATTTACTCGTACTTTGTTTACCTGCTTTATCAAAAACCCCTAAAAATCCGTTTGCTAAGTATTTGCAGAGAATTCTTGATCCATACCACTAGCCAGCACCTTCTGCTCCTCGTTGGGTTCGACACTCTTACTTATCGAAAATACTACGATACACCCCCTATACTTGTGGGTAATCACACCACATCCACTGGAGTGTGTGCTCATGAGGATCAACCTGGTTCAGAAAAGAACACATGCAATAACTCAAGAGACTCCATGTCTCAAACCATGTATCAGAAGGACCAAAAATACATAGTAATGCAACTACCACATAGAATGGTGCACTGGTGTGACACTAGTTGCATCACCACATCCACTCGAGTGTGTTTGCTCATGTCGATCAAGGTGGTTTGGAAAAGAACACATGCAATGACTCCAGAGACTCCATGTGTCAAACCATGTGTCAAAAGGCCCAAAAACACCTTGGAATGTAATTTCCACATGGAATGGTGCACCAGTGTGACAGAAGTTGCATCACCACATCCACTAAAGTGTGTGTGCTCATGTGGATCGAGGTGGTTTTGAGATAACACATGCAATTACTCCAGAGACTCTATGTGTCAAACCATGTGTCAAAAGGCCCAAAAACACATAGAAATGCAACTACTACATGGAATGGTGCACCAGTGTGACAGTAGTTGCATCACCACATCCACTAGAGTGTGTGTGCTCATGTGGATCAATCTGGTTTGGAATAGATAACATGCAATGACTCGAGAGACTCGATGTGTCAAACCATATGTCAAAAGGCCCAAAAACAACTTGGAATGCAACTGCCACATGGAATGGTGTACCGGTGTGACAAAAGTTGCATCACCACATCCACTGGAGTGTGTGTGTGCATGTGGATCAACGTGGTTTGAGAAAGTACACATTCAATGCCTCCAAAGACTCCATGTGACAAAAGTCCCAAGAGCACCTAGGAATGCAATTGCCACATGGAATGGTGCACCAGTGTGACAGAAGTTGCATCACCACAACCACGGGAATGTTTGTGCTCAGGTGGATCAATGTGGTTTGGAAAAAAACAGATGCAACGACTCTAGATACTCCATGTATCAAACCATGTGTCAAAAGGCCCCAAAACACATAGGAATGCAACTGCCACATGGAATGGTGCATCGGTGTGACAGAAGTTGCATCACCACATCCACTAGAGTGTGTGTGTGCCCATGTGGATCAAGGTGGTTTGTAAAAGAACACATGCAATGACTCCAGAGACTCCATGTGTCAAACCATGTGTCAAAAGGCCCAAAATCACATAGCAATATAATTTCCACATGGAATGGTGCACCGGTGTGATAGTAGTTGCATCACCACATCCACTGGAGTGTGTATTCTAATGTGGATCAAGGTGGGTTTGAAAAGAACACGTGCAATGACTCCAAAGTCTCCATGTGTCTAACCATGTATCAAAAGGCCCCCAAACACTTTCGAATGCAACTGTCAAATAGAATGGTGCACCGGTGTGATAGTAGTTGCATCGACATATCCAATAGAGTGTGTGTGCTCATGTGGATCAAGGTGGTTTGGAAAAGAACACATGCAATGACTCCAAAGACTCCATGTGTGAAACAAGGTATCAAAAGGCCCCAAAACACCTTGTAATGCAACTACCACATGGAATGGTGCACCAGTGTGACAGAATATGCATCACCACATCCACTGGAGTGTGTGTGCTCATGTGGATCAAGGTGGTTTAGAAAAGAACACATGCAATGAATCCAAAGACTCCATGTGTCAAAAGGCCCAAAAACACCTAGGAATCCAACTACCACATGGAATGGTGCACCGGTGTGACAGAAGATTCATCACCACAACCACTGGAGTGTGTGTTCTCAGGTGGATCAAGAGGGTTTGGAAAATAACACATGCAGTGACTCCATAGACACCATGTGTCAAAAGGCCCAAAATCATAGGAAAGCAACTGCCACATGCAATCGTGCATCGGTGTGACAGAAGTTGCATCACCACATCCATGGGAGTGTCTGTGCTCATGTGGATCAAAGTGGTTTGGAAAGAACACATGCAATGACTTTAGAGACTCCATGTGTCAAAAGGCCGGAAAACACCTTGGAATGCAACTTCCAAATGGAATGGTGCAGCAGTGTGACAATAGTTGCATCACCACATCTATTGGATTGTGTGTGCTCATGCAGATCAAGGTGGTTTGGAAAAGAACACATGCAATGACTCCAGAGATTCCATGTGTCAAAAGTCTCAAAAACTCATAGGAATGCAACTGCTAGATGGAGTGGTGCACTGATGGCTCAAGATATTTAGAGCACGTTGGGAATCCCAAGAGGAAGGTATGATGAGCACAACAACAAGTTTCCCTCAGTTATGAAAACAAGGTTATCAAACTGTAGCAGTAAGGAAATAACTCCAGGGTGTTGCTAGCAACTTGGAATCCTGCACAACACAACCACATAACTTTGCCCCAACTTACAGTAAGGTTGTCAATCTCACTGGTTTTGCTGAAAACAAAGGATTAAACGTATAGTGTGGAAGATAGTAATTTCTTGCAGAAAGTAAACAGTAAATGGTAAACAGTAGATGGTATATCAATGGTAAAGGAATGGACTGGGGTCCATAGTTCACTAGGGTGTTTCTCCTTAAGATAAATAGCATGTTGGGTGAACAAATTACAGCGGGGCAATTGACAGATTGAGAAAGCATAACAATGCATATATATACTAGACATCTTGACTCCTATGAGATTTGATTGGGCATTACAACATAATACATCGACCATAATCCAACTGCATCCATGACTAATAATCCACCTTCAGGTTATCATCCGAACCCCTTCTAGTATTAAGTTGCAAGCAACAGATAATTGCATTAAGGAAAGTGTGTAAAGTAAATAATACAATTGCCCCATGGACAAAGGATTGTTGTTTTCTCCCTAGTAGCAACATCACATCTACAACCTTAGAGATTTCTGTCACTTCCCCAGATTACTAGAGGCATGAACCTACTATCAAGCATAAATACTCCCTCTTGGAGTTACAAGCATCTACTTGGCCAAGATAGCTACTAGCAACAAAAAGCATGCAAGATCACAAATAACATAGACATGATAGAATCAATAATCAATCTGACATAGTATCTCAATATCCATAGGATCCCCACAAACACAACATAGAGGATTACAAATAGATGATCTTGATCATGAACGGAGCTCACAAGATCTAAACATGATAGCACAAAGGAGGAGAACCAACCATCTAGCTACTGTATGGACCCATAGTCCAAGGGTGAACTACTCACGCATCACTCCGGAGGCTAGCATGGTGATGAAGAAGGCCTCCGGGATGATCTCTCCCCTTTGGCAGGGTGCTGGGAAGAGCTTTGGATCCCCCCGATCTAGGGATGGAGATGGCGGCAGCTACAGACTCTTTTGTGGATTTTTGATCGGGTACTTAGGGTTTTTGCATCGGGGTACTTTTAGAGGCGAAGGGGCAAGGTCAGTGGGTGTTCGAGGTGCCCACACCATGGGGGGCGGCGCGCCCTAGGGGTGGCTGCGCCAGCCCTAGGTGTGGCCACATTGTGGCCCCACTTCGGCTGCCCTTCGGACTTCGTGTTACTTCTGATAAAATATTGACTTTGGCTTTTGTCCCGTCTAATTCCGAGAATATTTCCTTACTAGCTTTTCTGAAACCAAAAACAGCAGAAAACGGGCAACTAGCACTGCGGCATCTTGTTAATAGGTTAGTTCCAGAAAATGTATAAAAATACCTCAGAGTGTAAGAAAACATAAGAAAGTTGATATAAAACAAGCATGGAGCATCAAAAATTATAGATACATTTATGACGTATCAAGCATCCCCAAGCTTAACTCCTGCTCGTCCTCGAGTATATAAGTGATAAAAAGAATAATTTTTGAGGTGACATGCACCATCACAATCTTGATCAAGGTATTTGTAAAGCATTGATAGCTGGCATCAAAGTACTCTAAACATGAGCATGAAAGATAGAGTTCTAACAATAAGACATAGCAACTATGTTGTAACATGAAAAGGTACAAACAAAAGATCATGAATAACAATGCATTGAAAGATGTTTGTTTGTTTCACATATAGAAAACATAATAAGAGTTGTAATCAGCTTGTCCATCATGGTATAGCAAAACATAAATGCATAGGACACCTTCAAAGTTCATAAGGGTGACTAGATACAAATAATTTATGAACAAGCAATATCAAAGTTATGAATCAATCAACAAGTTTTGGGACAATGCACATTAAACTAAGAATGACCACTATGCTCTCTCAATTGGTGCATAAAGATAGAAGATGGAGACTCAACATAAAAGTAAAAAGAAAGGCCCTTCACAAAGGGAAGAAGGGATTTCAAGTTTCATAAAGAGCTTCCAAAATTTATGGTACTTATTAGCTTTCAGCTCTCATTGCCCCTATCATAAGCATCTTGAGGTGACTAAGGTTAAAGTGACACAAATATGAGGATATACTTGACAAGTTATAAGTTGAAAATCTCATGCCCCTTGCTTACGAGTACCGAACCTCATGCTACTCAACTTTAGTCACAAGTAAGTTCTTGTCATTGTAAGTACATGTGTATCATGGAGAACCGCCAACGGGGTACCCCTTGCCCCATGACCCAGGAGCTTTCCCATATAAAAATGACAAGGCAACAAACAATGAGCATCTCAGTGATCTTTTTATTTGCTATTTGCATAGGTTTTTATTGAGGATGCTTCACAGAATGCTCACTATGGTTATGCTGCAAGTTTCCACCATGATTAGGCATGGCTTAGGCTAGCCGCCTAGGTGTTTCTCTAACACACATACAAACTCCATGAGCTTACAAGATCCCCTTTTATTTCATACCACCGGGATCCATAAACAAAAGAACATGATATCAAGTGAATAGTAAGTGCAATGTTGAAAGCATTCCCCATGGTATCAGGGTTATGCTAATTCACAACTTATAAAGTGCAAGCATATAAGCAACATAGATGGATACAATGGTTCAAGTTTATTAAATGCAAGAACATAAAGTGTGCCATCAAGTTTGTGAGAGCTTTAATCACTAATTTTCACATAACAAAAGTTTAATTTAGAAGGTAGATAAAAGCATGAATATACTTGGAATGGTGTAACACACCATGCATAGGAATTTATAGTGGACTCTTTGGAATAACTTGGTTTTCTTGGAGGTTGGATGCATGAGTGGAACTCATACGTGGTACAGGTGGAGGCTAGCAAAAGACTGGGAGCGACCAACTAAGAGAGCAATAATGGCCATAATCATGCAAAGTGACAAAACATTATTAATTAAAGCATCAAGTGATATTACAAGTCAAAAACTAAATGATCATAGAGGCTAAGGTGACTGGTTCATAGTCTTAACATGGTGTAAGCATGTGCCAAGTCATCCCAAGTAAAGCATCAAAGGAGAATACCATAATATTATGCTTTTGTATGCTAAAACAACACATGATTCTTTCAAGGCACATTAAGCAATCTCAATTGTTTGGAACAAGTCATGCTACAGAAATAATCGCTAAACATAAGGTCAAAGCAACATCAAACATGACATGATAAAGTCTAGGCCACAGTCAAAACAAGCTTCGTTTGTACCACTTATAAGCATGAAGCTTCCTACTCTTTTCCAACACCAATCAACTTATTTGAAACGACATATGAATACGGGGTCCAACCAATTTATTTTAGAAAACCAAACTAAATAAAACTAAAAACAAAAACAAAGACGCTCCAAGAACAACACAATTGTGCATGAAACAATAAAAATGAAGTGTTTTGGAAGAAAACCTGAGATTTTTATTGGTGAAGAAGGGGATGCCTTGGGCATCCCCAAGCTTTGAAGCTTGTACCTCTTGAATATTTCTTGGGGTGACACGGGTGGCATCCTCAAGCTTGAGATTTTGTCCATACTTCATCTCATCACATTATTCTTCCCTACACTTGAAAATTTCCTTCATACAAAACTTCACACGATCTTCATTAGCAACATTAGTGTATTCAAGATAATAAGTCTTTGGGTTTAGTTTCAACACAAGTAAAACTTCCATTAAAACACAAGCTACTGTAGCAGTTCCTTCTAAAAGCTCAAGTGATCAAACAGAACTCAAAGAGAAAGAGATTAAGAGGCAAATGCAAATAATGGTAGAAATCTGTCAAAAAAGACCAGTAGGTAAAAACCGATTTTTTCGAAGACCTTCTGTTGCTCAAATAGAAAAGTGCTAAACTAAAGAAAGTTAAATAATAACCTGGGGCATAAGCACAAACAATTACAACTCAATCCGACGTACAGGGATTTTTCACAATTTTTTATAGTGAAGCGCAAAAATCTATTTCGGGTCAGCAACTTTCCCAAGTCTTTCTTCTCTAAGCATGTTATAGCATTCTTTTAAACTAGTTGTGTTGGTCTCAAGAGTGTTTAATCTAGCAATAATGTTTGTAAAGGAGGAATCAGATTTGCTAGGCAAGTTATATGTTGCAACCAACGTTTTTATGGCATTAAAAGCTTCACCCTCACTACATTGGAGGAAATCTCCTCCTACTACAACATCCAAAGCCTATCTATAACAAAGAGCAAGACCAAAGTAGAAACTGCTAAGAAACGAGCCTAGAGTCATTTTAAGTTCAGTTTTTCCATGTAAATCAGAAATTCTAGACCAAGCCTATTTGAAACTCTCTTCAATTCCTTGTTTGAAAGTAAAAATCATTTCCTCAGGTGACATAGTGATTGGAGCAATGCTAGACATAAAATCAACTTGAAGTAGGAATTTTTTTAAAGAACTAATTTTTTGTGTGTTTTTGACAAAAAGAAACAAACTAGTACAACTATTTTTTTGTTTTTTGATAAAGAAAGAAGCAAAACAAAGCAAAACAAACAAAGCAAAACAAAAAAAAAGTAAAGAGATTGGTTGTGAGAGACTCCCCTTGCAAGAATCTTCTTTCTCCTTGAAAAGTGATTGACGAGGAGGAAGAGATTGAAGCTGTCCTTAACTCCCGGGCAACGGCGCAGAAAAGTGCTTGATTTCTCAAGATATGTAGAGCTTGTTGGGAACCCCAAGAGGAAGGTATGATGAGCACAGCAACAAGTTTCCCTCAGTTATGAAACCAAGGTTATCGAACCAGTAGCAGCAAGGAAACAACTCCAAGGTGTTGCTAGCAACTTGGAATCCTGCACAACACAACCACAGAACTTTGCCCCAACTTACAGTGAGGTTGTCAATCTCACTAGTTTTGCTGAAAACAAAGGATTAAACATATAGTCTGAAAGATAGTAATTTCTTGCAGAAAGTAAACAGTAGATGGTATATCAATGGTAAAGGAATGGACTGGGGTCCACAGTTCACTAGAGGTGTTTCTCCTTAAGATAAATAGCATGTTGGGTGAACAAATTACAGCGGGGCAATTGACAGATTGAGAAAGCATAACAATGCATATACTAGACATCTTGGCTCCTACGAGATTTCATTGGGCATTACAACATAATACATAGACCGTAATCCAACTGCATCTATGACTAATAATCCACCTTTAGGTTATCATCCGAACCCCATATATTATTAAATTGCAAGCAACATATAATTGCACTAAGCAAAGTGTGTAAAGTAAACAATACAATTGCCCCATGGACAAAGGATTGTTGTTTTCTCCCTAGTAGCAACAACACATCTAGGACCTTAGAGATTTCTGTCACTTCCCCAGATTACTAGAGACATGAACCTACTATCGAGCATAAATAATCCCTCTTGGAGTTACAAGCATCTACTTGGCCAAGATAGCTACTAGCAACGGAGAGCATGCAAGATCACAAATAACATATACATGATAGAATCAATAATCAATCTGACAAAGTATCGCAATATCCATCAGATCCCCACAAACACAACATATAGGATTACAAATAGATGATCTTGATCATGAACGGAGCTCACAAGATCTAAACATGATAGCACAAAGGAGGAGAACCAACCATCTAGGTACTGTATGGACCCATAGTCCAAGGGTGAACTACTCACACATCACTCCGGAGGCTAGCATGGTGATGAAGAAGGCCTCTGGGATGATCTCTCCCCTCCGGCAGGGTTCCGGGAAGAGCTTCGGATCCCCCGATCTAGGGATGGAGATGGCGGTGTCTACAGACTGTTTTGTGGATTTTTGATCGGGTACTTAGGGTTTCTGCATTGGGGTACTTTTATAGGCGAAGGGGCAATGTCGGTGGGCGCCCGAGGGGCCCACACCATGGGGAAGTGCACCCTAGGGGGTGGTCGTGCCAGCCCTAGGTGTGGCCACCTCATGGCCCCACTTCGGCTGCCCTTCGGACTCCGTGTTCCTTCTGGTAGCATATTGACTTTGGCTTTTGTCTCGTCCAATTCCGAGAATATTTCCTTACTAGCTTTTCTAAAACCAAAAACAGGCAAAAAACAGGCAACTGGCACTGCGGCATCTTGTTAATAGGTTAGTTCCAGAAAATGTATAAAAATACCTCAAAGTGTAATCAAAACATAAGAAAGTTGATATGAAACAAGCATGGAGCATCAAAAATTAAAGATACGTTTATGACGTATCATGCACCGGTGTGATAGTAATTGCATCACCACATCCACTAGAGTGTGTGTGTGCTCATGTGGATCAAGGTGATTTGGAAAATAAGACATGCAATGACTCTAGAGACTCCATGTGTCAAACCATGTGCCAAAAGGCCCAAAAACACATAGGAATGAAACTACCACATGGAATGATGCACCGGTGTGACCTTAGTTGCATCACCACATCCACTGGAGTGTGTGTGCTCATGTGGATCAAGGTGATTTGGAAAAGAACACATGCAATGACCTAGAGACTCCATGTGTCAAACCATGTGTCAAAAGGCCCCAAAACACATAGGATTACAACTGCCACATGGAATCATGCACCAGTGTGATAGAAGTTGCATCACCACATCCACTAGAGTGTGTGATCATGTGGATCAAGGTGGTCTGGAAAAGAACACATGCAATGACTACAGAAACTCCATATGTCAAAAGGCCCAAAGCACCTAGGAATGCAACTTCCACATGGAATGGTGCGCCGGTGTGACAGAAGTTGCATAACCACAACCACTTGAGTCTGTGTGCTCAGGTGGATCCAGGTGGTTTGGAAAATAACACATGCAATGACTCTAGATACACCATGTGTACAACCATGTGTCAAAAGGCCCCAAAACTATGAGATCCTGGAACATGGCTTAATAGGATTGATAGGATACCCATATCAACAAGTTGCAACTTCTTTTCCGGAAGCTCATCCAAAAGGAACTCTAAGGTCAAGCGTGCTTGGTATAGAGCAATATGAGGATGGGTGACCGACCGGGAAGTGGGTCCTGGGTGCACATGAGTGAGGAAAAAGTGCCAGAAAAGACTAGTGTTGGTCTGTGGGGACAGTCTAGATATCCTATTTAGCTACCAGGAGTGACAGCCCAGGCATGGAGATTTTGGGGGTGCTACAAGTGGTATTAGAGCCGATCCTCGCGGTTACATGGGCATGTGCGGGTTAGTGGCGGACATGTGGAGCATGGCGTGAGTGGCCCAGAGTGGACATGGCATGCCACATGTGCCAGCACTAGACGCACAAACGTGTGACAAGAGGGGATATTCCTGGCTTGTGGTTGATTGATGAGGGCGTCGATCTTCTAAGGGTGGGCGTATGTGAGATCCTGGAATATGGCTTAATAGGATTGATAGGATACCCATATCAACAAGTTGCAACTTCTTTTCCGTAAGCTCATCCAAATAGAACTCTGAGGTTAAGCGTACTTGGCCTAGAGCAATCTGAGGATGGGTGACCGACCGGGAAGTGGATACGGGGTGCGCACGAGTGAGGACAAAGTGCTAGAAAATACTAGTGCTAGTTTGTGGGCCAGTCTAGATATCCTATTAAGCTGCCAGGAGTGACAACCCGGGACAGAGAGTCCGGGGTGTTATACATAGGAATGCAATTGCCACATGGAATGGTGCTCCGGTGTAATATAAGTTGCATCACCACATCCACTGGAGTGTGTATTCTAATGTGGATCAAGGTGTTTTGGAAAATAACACATGCAATGACTCCAATGACTCCATGTGTCAAGCCATGTGTCAAAAGGCCCAAATACACATAGCAATGCAATTGCCACATAGAATGGTGCACCGGTGTGATAATAGTTGCATCACCACATCCACTGGAGTGTGTATGCTCATGTGGATCAAGCTGGTTTGGAAAAAGAACACGTGCAATGACTCCAGAGACTCCATGTGTCAAAAGGCCCAAAAACACCTTGGAATGCAACTGCCACATGGAATGGTGCACCAGTGTGACAGTAGTTGCATCACCATGTCCACTGGAGTGTGTGTGTGTGTGCTCATGTGGATCAAGGTGGTTTTGAAAAGAACACGTGCAATGACTCCAGAGACTCCACGTATCAAACCATGTGTCAAAATGCCCCAAAACACCTTGGAATGCAACTGCCACATGGAATGGTGCACCAGTGTGACAGAAGTTGCATCACCACATCCACTAGAGTGTGTGTGCTCATGTGGATCAAGGTGGTTTGGAAAAGAACGCATGCAATACTTGATCGTAACGTTAGCGCCCAATGGTGGTCGTTAGATCGAGTCTTCTAGAAGTCTTGCCCCCGCGAAGACACTTATTATGTGTCTGGATTGTTACAGACCATTCGATCGAGGCACTTGGACGATTAGGATGGTTCTTTGTTAGAGCAATCCACGAGTAGGATGCTCTGCGACATGATTGGCCGCGCTTACTATCCGCTTGCTTTGGACAAACTGGGAATAGCGTGTGCTCCCACCTGCTAGTGTCACATGTTTCGTGGGCCCTGTGCCGAAGTCGTTAGATATGTTCATACGTCTCCTTTACTTCTCTTCCTTCCCCTTTACTTCTCTTCCTTCCCCTCGAAGCCATTGTCCCCACTTCTCTACCATCCTGCCACAGCTGCCAGCCAACGGCGCCTCTAGCGATCTCTCCTGCAGCCACCCCACTCCCCTACCCACTTTCGCCATGGGTTCATGGGGAGATGGTGAGGAAACACGTCGAGATGACAGTGGTGATGAAAGTGACGTGAGTCGTCTCATCTCTAACATCAGCAGCCATTTATCTATTTTGAGCTAGATCTACTCTGACTACGCATGCACGTCTGATGTGTTAGGCCATCGAGACGCTATTTGACTTAGATTATCACGGTTAGAGAAGAGAGACAGTCCTCCCTATTGTAAACATGGAGATGTGCCCGCTAAATTTGTAGCATTCGAAGGATGCAATATAGGCATGAAGTTTTTAGGGTGTCAAGGGAAGGGTGCAAACTTGCCACGTAAATTTTTTGGTGTTGTGAAACGGGTAGATCCGGAGTGGCCCAAATCAATACATAAATCATTGGAAAAACTATGGGATATGACTATTGAGTTGAAAAAATCCATAGTCAGCTCAACTATTGAGAGTGCTAAGATGAGGTTATTGGACAATGGTTACACATACAAGCTTCACCGTGATCTCAGGAGGGTGCAAGACAAGGTTAGAGAAGTCGAGGAGGAGAGGGACATCACGTTGGACCTAAAGGCTAAATCGGAGCAAGATCTGACTAAATCAAGGATTAAACTTCACCAGGCGAAAGTCCACGAGGCTACAACTATCAATATGGATAAGTTCATGAGGATGAATGTAGAGAAACATTTGAAGATGTACAAGGCAGATGCTAAAAGAATGGTCTAGATGATTCATACCTTGACCTCGAAGGAATATGTGCATCGGCTAAGATTAGGAAGAGCAAGGATATGTGTGTTAACTAGTTCTATTTAGCCAGAGCTTCATACTTTTTAGTTGTAATAGTATATGTTGACCAAGTGGTTTGAACTAGTAGGAGGAGCCTAAGCCAAAGCATGTCTGTGGCTTTTGAGCTACGTCTGGGAGTCCTGGGAGAAAAAATTAGCGTCTGTTCCTCTCTCTTAGCCCTTCATTTCTTCCTTTTGTCTAATGGTTGTAATTTGACTTTGGTGGTTTGTTTAAACGTAATCTACGTGGATTCTACTGCTTATGAGTGCATATTTGCATCATGTTTTATATTATTATTTTGCATTGTAGATGTAGGATCTTGGTATTTTACGGCGCTCGCGTGCATGTTTTATGTCTATTTTCATCAGGATCAGGACATATGATGGATAGAATGGACATAATTCTTGGAGCAGTTGTACTGAGGAGAAAAGGAGTCAAAAACAACATAAATCGCTTATTTGGGAAATATCAACAATACCAGAAGAAAACCTGAAGTGAACAAGACATACAACGGTTCAACGACCAACTATACAGCGGGAATAAATTTTTCGGCCGTATAGTTCCCGCCGTATAGTTGGTGCCACCACCGCCTCGTCAAATAGTTTCACCCTTTGCAACTGGATCGGAGAGACGACATACAGAACACCCAGAAATCGCCGAAACCTCACGTCTGGAAAGCATCTGGAGGGGGAACTCATCCACCGGGGATCCATCTTTGCCATGCGCAGATTCGGGGGCTATTTGATCGCAAGGGATTATTTGATCCCGCCTAGCTTGATTCCAAGCTTGTGGAGATCTTTAAGACCTTGTAATCTATCTTATAAATTTTACATTACTATTTTAGTCTTGCATTAGTTCAAACTAGAAATAAAGTTTGCATCATCAGAATTCCCTTCAGGAATAGCCAATCCCTTTTATGAAATTCCGAGTTTATTATTATATATAGAGTAGTATTGAGTTTGTTCTTGTCTTATTGGATATATGAATGGCTTGAGCATAATTTTACTTGCACTTGATGATAGCAATAGGAGTCTTCCATACCATTGGTATTAATGGAACATACAAACATAATTTGGTCAATATGTTGTAAGTTCATGGTTTGATTTACAAAGAAATAAAAAAATCTAATCAGTTAAGTTGAAAAAGAAACCTTGAACAAAGGAAAATAAAAGTGCTATCAAAATAGAGTGAGAACAAGTCGAGGTAGAATCTTCAAGTCATAAAAATGCTTAATATACAATTGGAATTTGATAATTGAGATCGTTAAACTTTGAATTCCTACATGAAGTGGGATGTATAGCTAGCTCCTTTGTACAACACTTAAACAAAAGTGTGAGCATATACACAAAAGAGAAGAAAAGAAAGAAGAAAAAGAGCGAGTGTACAAAGAGAAAATAGGCATACACCACTATATTGTAGTAGGACAAAGAGACACTTTTGAGATTTTGAATCCCAAGTGAATACGTTGATCCTAAAACACTTGGGACTACCTCGCTAACTCATTCGGTTGAACCAGACACTTTTACATTATGTTGAGATTCATATTTTGTGAACTATTGATCACTAAGGTGTGGAATCCTACTAATACTATTCAGATGGTTTGTTTAAACGTAAGGATTCTTCCGCTAATGAGTGCATATTTGCATCATCTTTTATATTATTATTTTGCATTGTAGATGTAGGATCTTGGTATTTTATGGCGCCCGCGCGCATGTTTCATGTCTATTTTCACTAGGATCAGGATAGATGATGGATACAATGGACACAATTCTTGGAGTAGTTGTACTAAGGAGAAAAGGAGTCAAAAACAACGTAAATCGCTTATTTGGGAAATATCAATAATACCAGAAGAAAACCCGAAGCGAACAAGACATACAAACGGGTCAACGACCAACTATACGGCGGGAATAAATTTTTCGGCTGTATAGTTCCCGCCGTATAGTTGGTGCCGCCACCGGCTCATCAAATAGTTTCACCCTGTGCAACTGGATCGGAGAGATGACATACAGAACACCTAGAAATCGCTGAAACCTCATGTCCAGAAGGCATCTGGAGGGGAAACTCATCCACCGGGGATCCATCTTTGCCCTGCGCAGATTCGGGAGGCTAAGGCATTGATTTTGATCATCAACCGCTACATCACCACCATCTCCATCGTCCATCCCATCTACATCTTGTCTAGATCTTGTTGTAATTTCCGTACTCATTGTGGATTTATACAAGTACTATTCATTTGATAGATTCCATTGTTCTTGCCATGATGTTGATTGCCTCCATGTCTGAGTAGATCATTAGTTCTTGGGAGATGGAGAAACCCTAGTATGAGATTGAAATAAGATAAAGTGTATTATGATATTCATCGCTGTGACCATGTGTTAGATTGTCTTCATCTTGATGTTGAGAGAAGTCAACCTCTCAATATTTGCCTCTCATGGGGACTTGATGAAGAGAACTACTTGTTGGTAGACAAAGGTGTGTTAGCACTTACAATGACTATAAAGCTGTTGGCACTCCTTATGTATCAACTTGGGAAACCGAGGAAACTCATGGAACACTATCAATGCCATGGGATACGTCCTACGGGACTACGTCTCTTAATAGTGCAGTAATTTGACTGGTGTCGATTGCTGACTATTGTGGTTATGAGGATGATGTGAGCAGCGATTGCTGCCTATTTGTCCAAATATGGAGTTCCTCCCACACATACATAGTTGAGAATGTTCATGATAATAATATTTACCTTAGCTCCTTATAATTCTAGTGGTGTATCCGCTACTCCCTGAGAACGCTTTTTCCCTATTGCAGTTCTAATCTCTCTTACATACGCGATACTTACTTTCTGTGTTCGGTTGTTTTACTTTATTTATTGTTGCTCTTATACCAAAAACCCAAAAAACACCTTTTTACGCAATACTTGCATTTTATCTTGTCACTTAGAACTTTATTTAGCATTTCTATTGTAATATTTATTTCAAGAGTTATTAGACTTAGACTCCTTCTGCCTATAGGATCGATATCTTTATTTCGAAACTAGCTACAAATGATCTGTGCACTTGCAGTCATCAGCCGCATGCAAATGTTACAAAAACAATTTACAAAGTGGAAGCACATACACTGTGTTATTGCACCTAACACACTTATCCATATTTCTCATTATAGCTCGCCAAACCTATTACAATAATTATACTCACACAAAACACAACTGAAATTGTAACCAGCCTAAACAACATCTAAACCCAGATCACGCCACTTTCATCGGAGTCCACCTCGATTGGTGACCCCGCCATGCCCTTCCCAGTGATATCCACTCCCGCCTGTGGCTTGCCCTTTTCCAAGGAGGCTTCAATGGCATTCTGCATTGCTTCGTCACCTTCGTACTCTTCATCGGAATCAACAATGACAAAGGGGGCAGGGGTGGCATCGACCGAGCCCTTAGTAGCAAGAGCTACAATACCTGGTGGACAGGTAGGGCCACAACTAATGGCATCTACAATAGAAGCAGTTGTTGCCACGCCACATCGACGAGTAGGAGCAGTTTTCACAACCGCAGTGCTTCGAGTACTAGCAGAGTCCAGACCATGAGCTTTCTCAACAACAAAAACAAGACTTCGAGTAGCCGTAACAAACAACCCTCTGAACTTCACCACGGGTTCCAGGAGGAGCAGCATCCAAGATAGCAATTTTGGCAATAACAGCGGGGCAGCCTCTAGAAGCCTTAGTTTGCTCAATAGCACCAGAAGCAACACCAGGATGATGACGACCAATACCAGCTGATTCCACAGCAGGGGTCTACACAACGACAATATGGGGACTCCTACGAGGAGGTTGCACAACAGAAGCATGGCGCAGAAGACTAACCACATTTTGCTTACCAGCAGTTGGGGGTCGAGTTAGACCACCCTGACCAGGAATAGAAGGGCGACTACTAGTAGTAGCAGCTTCCACATTCGGTATTTTACATTCTAGGAGAAACATGCGAGTCATCGGCGACTTTTTCATCAACCTGCATAGCTGACTATCACATGTTACAGGAACTGTGATGCCTTGTTCATCCTTGAAGCTGAACTGTGCAGTCTGCTTTGACCCTATTTCAGTATGTTTAGGCAGAGCAGCAACCATACCAGGGATAATGCATATCTGTGATGTTGCTTCTTTCATCGTGAAACAATGAAGAGGATTCCACTCGCCCTTCCTATTTTCTAATTTAGAATGGTAGCTATCGAGGATTACCGTAACCTGGTAAGGGGTGTCCGGAGATATCCTACTTGATAGAAATTTGGGGACAAAATAAGAATTGTTTGTCCACATTGGGATAGCAAACAATTCTAGGTTCGATCTATCTCTATAATGTCAATAGCAAGATAGTAGTTATAGTTAGTGTTTATAGCTCACCCGTATATAGCCAGAACTTCTTCTTCCTTGGTAGTAGGTGTCGTGGTATTGCTGACTAATACGCCATGGAGGGGTCCTCACAGTGCGTGTTTAGAGACGTGGGGTAAGGAGGAGAGTTGGCGGGTACGAGGTAACACAGCTTACCCAGGTTCAAGTCCCACAATTGTGGTAGAACTCTACTCCTGCTATAAATCACTATAATGGCACTATGCCGAGTTACATAGATAGGTTCGTTGTGCGAGGTGTTGCGCATTGTACGCTGCAATCTATTGTGTTTTGCCCTAAAGGCTCCCGCAGGCCGGCTTATAAAGGCGCCAAGACCTAGGGTTTATAGGGAAAGGTCCTTGCTCGGACAAGGTAAAGAGTCCTACACCTACACGAACTAGTCTTCCATGTCTTATACTCCAAGGCTCCGAGTATGTCGGTGATTCCTGCGTAGCCTTCCTTTATCCGGCATGGGCCTCCCTTCAGGATCTGTCTAACTGGGCCACCTAGCAGGCCATATGCCTTGCTACCAACTATGGGCCACCCGGGTTAGGCGGATTGGTGACATGCTATGAGGATACCCATATAGCATATCCCCAACAGTAGCCCCCGGAGGACTTTGATATCTTGCGCCGTCTTGCTCGTTGATCTCCGCATATCCCGTCTAAGTGATGCCGACAATTCGTCAAGAAATATCTCAAAGGTCTCACAAAGAACCCTGCAATCCTCTCCGGCTTCACAATGTAGCCGGAGATTCCTTGAGTCTTCATTTCTAGAGTCGGATGATCTCTGTCTTCGATGGAATCTTCAGATGTGACCCTTCACTGCAACTGCCAGGAGGATGACATAGGGTACAACCTATGCTACCTCGAAACTCACAGAAGCAAAGAATTAATCATTAGCTATTTTCATGCGCGCGAAATCAAAAATGGCGGAGCGGCAAAAGATGACGTGGCGAAATTACCGCGCACGTTCGCCTCCACGTCGGCAACGTTCCATCCATTAGATCTTTTTTCATGAATCTTGACGCGAGGCTTATATATTTCCACCGCAGTCAATTTATTTCTTTTTACAACGCATTCGCTCCTAATCTTCGTCTTCCTCCAGCCGCACGACCGTTCGAGCTCCTCTGCGAAAAACCCTAACCAGAGCCCTTTCTTCCTCCACACACTTCTTGTCGCAATGGCCTCCAGCAGCTCTGATCCTTCCACGGCGGCGATTCCCGAGGCTACGACGGAGCCATCCCAGGGAGTTATCGTTCCACCGGAGGGGGTGGTCATCCCCGTCTCCACCGTGATGGAGTCCGCCGGTGATGACCAAGAATGAGCGGCGCCCGAAGCCGCTGAAGAGGAAAGCGACTCCCATAAGGGGTGTGGAGAGGTTCCGATATCTCTGCCGAAGATCTCCAAGAGCTGATCGATGAGGGCTATCTCCCTACGGCGGAGAAGTTCGTCTGGCGGGCTGCGCCGGCTGGCGAGGTGGTCCCTTCTCCCCAAGCCGGAGAGAATGTGTACCTCAAATCTCAGCTAGTACGTGGCGTAAGCCTGCCAGTCTCCGACTTCTTCCTGGATGTCCTTCGACACTTCCGGGTACTTCCCCACAACCTCTCTCCCAACAACAGCCTAGTCTTTAGCAATTTTGTAGCTTTGTGCGAAGGATATCTAGGAATCAAACCTAGATTAGATCTGTTTGTATATTTCTTCACCGTCAAGAGAGAGTCCATAGAGTCCAAGGATGAATTGCGGATCTGCGGAACCATTACCTTCAACATCCGACCTAGTCGGTGCTTCCCCGACATTGTGGGGCATGAGTCTTGCAAGAAGTGGCAGCACACGTATTTCTATGGGCCAGATATCCCTCTGCCAGACCGTCTTGAGACCTACCTTGACTGTGTCGATGGAGCCGCCACCGAAGTGCCTGCATGGTGGACCCTAGCCTCTCTTCCTTCCGACGACGAAGCCAATCGCGTCATAAGGCAGATCGAATGGCTTTTAGACGGAGGTCTAACGGGCTTGGACCTTGCCATGTGCTGGTACGTTAGGCGGATCCAGCCTCTACAGCATCGCGCCCAGCTGATGTGCAAGTATAGCCAAGACAGGAGGGATCCCATGTGAATTTCACGGGATAACTTCTCTACTGACTCCATCAAGATCCAGCTAAAGTACATCGTCAGAGTGAAGGACAAGAAGCATGGCTTCAAGATCACTTTTGACATGTTCGATTGCGGCAAGTGCCTAGAGGTAGCTTTTGTTTCCTTTGTTGCTCGTTATATACTCTAAGGTTTTTCTGACTTGAAGTTGTACATCTAACATTGCCATGTATCCCAGCTAGCGACCTTGGAGGCAAATCAAATGGCCTCCCAGGTCTATGATCCCAAGCTGAAGGATATCCAGGTGGTGTTCGACGATGATGCCTCCAAGGATCAACCAGCTCCGGCAGCACGAAAGCGGAAGACCTCCACCTCTAACGCTGCTGCCGAGGCCAAGAAGAAGAAGAAAACAGAGAGTGGAGTCTCCAAACAATCCACTTCCGCCTTAGAGGCGGAGAAGAAGAAGAATTCCACCGGCATTCCCCTCACCAAGGCTCCTGCCGTGGAGTAAGTGCTTTCATTCTCCGACTTGTGCTTTTCAGCCCATACCTTTTTTCAACTCTTGTACTTATACCTTGTACGTTTCAGGAGGAAAGCCGGTGTTAGTTTGAAGCGATCCTTGAAAGATGTTGGAGGGTCAAAAAACATTTGTGACATGTTGACATAAGGTCCGTCCGCCAAGCCCCATCCCGCCACCGCTCCCCTACTCATGTCGCCATTCCCTCTATTGGCCCCATTGGGCCATCATCTCCCGTCATCCCTGAGACCTCCGCCATGGAGATAGATATCAATCGAAACCTTGATGTCTTAGGCTTTGTTGAGGCAGATGTTGATCCCAGTGGCCAGACGATGCAGGAGAGCACCTCCTCTAAAGTGGCTGAAGCTCCGGCTAAGGATGCCACCGAGAAGGGGAAGGAAGTGGAAGAGGTGGACGTGGAAACTACGATTGAGGCAGGAGTCTCTGTGCCATCTACTGCCTTGAAGGTGCAAGAGGCAGCTAGGGCTTCATCCATGCCTCCGGTTTCGACCTCTCCATGGCTGCGACTCCTCCAACGTTGAGCCTGGATGATCTTATCAGGCAGGCCGACGCAATCTATAAGAATGCTCGGACCTTTCATGATTCCTACGCTCATCTGGCCAACAATCTTAGAATCATTGCCACCATAAGTTTTTTGAACTTACACTTGCTTTACTTTGTGTAGTATATCCCACTATAGCCCCCTAGCTCTTAGGCAGATAAATCAATAGTTATTGGCATGAGTGCTCTAGAGAACTAGTACTAAGCGTAGAACTTGTCCGTGTAGCCCCCAAGCATTCAGTTGAAACTGAAAAGTTTCAACTAGATGCTCTAGAGAAACTAGCTTACTTTAAAATCATGTACTATAGCCCCCGAGCGTTTAGTTGAAACTTGAATAGTTCCGACTAGATGCTCTAGAGAATCTAAGCATGCTTATATCTTGTGCAGAATGAGAATAAATGGAGGATAGCTGCCAATGAGAGATTTGTTGCTCTTTGGAAGGAGATGGACCTTGAACAGGGTAAAACCAAATTCCTGAAGGAACAGATCAAAAATAGCCAGAGTTTGTTTCCTACGACAGCTCCTTGCTTTCCCATTGAGTCATTTTTTCCGTCTTCTGATAGCACCTTTTGATTTCCATCTGACAGAAGCCATTGCTAAGGCCAAGAGCATCGTCGAGCAATCCAAGCATATCCAGGAGCTTGATGATGAAAATAGGATCTTGAAGAAGGACCTGGACGATGTCGTCAAAGGCCATGAGGCAACGATGAAGGCTATGCAAGAGTCTACGGACGCCGCGATGCAGCGCCTAAAGGATGAGATTGCACAACTCAAAGACCAGAACCAATCTGCCAAAGAGCAAAATGCTAGGAGTCTTGAGATGTTCAAGTCAGTCTAGAAGGAGCGCGATGTCTTGGCGGAGACATGCATGCAAGCGGAAACGAGCATCTTTGGTAACCTTTCTCCGTCTTGGTCTTTTCTATAAGTTGGACAACCATTTTACTTGTTTGTACTCATGGTCCTTGTGTTTTATGCAAACCGCAACTCCCATTGGCTTAGCCAACTTGGGTGAGGGTGCTCCAAGTTCCAAGGAATGCATGATTCTTGCCGGCAACTTCATTAGCACTGCCATCGCCCAAGCCAAGGAGATACCTCAACCTCTGGGTATTAATATTAAGGCGGCAGACTCAACAGCTAAGTTCGTGGAAATCCTGTGCCGAGCCCTCGAGAAAGCCAAGGACTAGAAAGCCTCTTGCGTCCGGGCTGGTGCAAGGATGACCCTGTCCTTGGTCAAGGCGCACTATGACAACATCGATATCGACCTGGTGACCTCCGGCTTCCCCAAGATAGACGAGGAAGGTCGAGAGATTGATAGTGATGCTATTTGGAATTCTCTCACCGGCTTCGACACCAGGGTTGCCAAGATGGTCAAGGCGGATGTCTTTGTGCCTGCCGAGATTCTGGATGATGATGTGACTTTGTCTGAGTCTAGCCCCTCTCATTCCGAGTTTGACGAGCTCCCCCGGCTTGGCTCTCCTGATGATGCCAGCACAAAGCCCCCTGCAGCAGAGCCATGAAAAACAATTTTTGTATTAAATGTGTCTGCAAAATGTATGCGGAAAAAACTTATGTTTGTCTAAGGCAGAAAACTTGTATTCAAGCTTCCTGCAACTTATCTGTTTCCAGCATGTGTATATATATTTTAAGCAAGTGCTGGCTTATCCATTATTCGGGTTCGTATGCTTGACCTTTCGTGAGATGGAAAACTCTCAGCACAGAACTATGCTCTCAGGTGATGATGTTTAATAGCACCGTCCAGAACCTAAGAACAAAATCGCCGGCTTTGAGTGCCGAAAAGTCACTACTCCAGAATCCACATAAAAACTTCAGAAAACGTGTAGACCAGAAAACTTAGGCTAACGCCCGTAGGCAGAATTTTCACAAGGGAAAATGCAACCTTGCGCATAAAGGGTTTATATGGTCCAAAAATGAACAACTAAAGGAGGTAAAAGACTTAGATAATATGAGTGAACCAAATGCTTTGTTTCATTGATCATATAAGAAACTTATTACATAATATAAATGTGCTAAGTGTAAAAGGGACGTAGCTGTGCTATGTTCCATGGCCGATCTGTCTCCTGATAATCATCATTGGAGTCATGTTGCTTGCGCTTGCGATTTTTTTGCCTATCTTTCAACTCGCGAATATCGACGAGGTATAGGAACCATTGAGCAATCCTTTGCTTATGACGAACAGTCCTTCCCAAGGCGGGGATAATTTGTGTGATTTTTCCTACTTGAGTCTAAGCACCAGATCCCCTTCTTTAAACGAGCGATGCTTTACACAACGACTATGGTAGCCGCGCAGCTTCTGCTGGTAGACGGCAGATCTCTGGCATGGTAGCACGTGCTCTTCTTCGAGTAGATCCACATACAGCCGTCTGGATTCTTCAGCGTCATCTTCCTTGTAAGCGGAAACTCTTGGTGCATCGTGGAGGATGTCGGATGAGAGAACTGCTTCTGCTCCATAAACCATGAAAAAAGGAGTCAAGCTGGTAGATTTGTTAGGTGTTGTTCATAAACTCCACAAAACAGATGGTAGTTCCTCCGCCCAGGCTCCTGCTGCTCTATGTAGCGGTGCCTCCAAGCATGGCTTGATTCCATGCAGAATTAGTCCATTGGCCCTTTCAACTTGCCCATTTGACTGTGGATGTGCCACAAATGCTAGGTCAAGGCAGATGCCTTTCTCATGACAGTGCTCCTGAACTTCTCCGAGAGATAAATTTCTACCATTATCGGTGATGATGCTATGTGGGAGACCAAATCTCACCACTAGATCCTGGACAAACTTTAGGGTTGTTGCCCCATCAAGATTTCTAATGGATTTAGCTTCAATCCATTTTGTGAATTTATCCACTGCTACTAGCAAGTGTATGAATCCACAAGGTGTTGTCTGCAAAGGTCCCACCATGTCCAGCCCCCAGACTGCAAACGGCCAAGTTATTGGTATTGTTCGCAATTCTTCAGCTAGAACATTTGGTTGTCTTGCATAAAATTGACACCCAAGGCATGTTTGTACCAACTTGTCGACGTCCGCCTTGGTGGTTATCCAGTAGAATCCTTGTCGGAAGGCCTTGGCCACCAACGATCGGGGAGCAGCGTGATGCCCGCAATCTCCGAGATGTATTTCTCTAAGGATTTCAATACCTTGCTACTAGGAGACGCACCATAGGAAGACTCCCTTGGTACTTCTTTTGTATAGATGGCCGTCAATGATGACGTAACCTTTTTCTCTGCGTACTATTTGCCGGCTTTCGACTTCGTCAGTGGGCAAAGTTCCATCTTGTAGATAATCCATGAACGGCTTCGTCCAAGCCAGAGAGGTCACTGTTACTACGTTAACAAATGAGTCCACTCTATCCGGGTTGTCGGGTCTGCTCCCTTCACGGATGGAGTCCGTAAATGCTCCAGGAAAACGCCTGGCGGAATTGGTCGACTAGCTGATCCAAGCTTTGACAGCAGATCTGCCACCTCATTATCCTCCCTCTTGACGTACTTGACTTCGTAGCCGTCGAAGCACTTGGCTATTTCATCTACTTCGTCTCGATATGCCGCCATCATAGGGTTCTGCGCGTTCCAGGTGCCAGCTACTTGTTGCGCAACCGAGTCGGAATCTCCACAATAAACTATGCACTTGATGCAATATCCTTGGCTACGCGAAGTCCGTGAATGCGGGCCTCGTACTCCGCCATGTTATTTGTAGCGTTGAAGTGGATCTGCAGGACATATTGTAACTTCTCTCGTATTGGTGATTGTAATAATACGCCAGCCCCCGAGCCATTGAGTAATTTGGATCCGTCAAAGTGCATGACCCAATACTCTGGCTCTAGCACATGAGTGTCTTTCGGTAGTTCTGTCCAATCTGCAAGAAAATCCACCAATGCTTGTGATTTGATAGCGCCGTGTCGCTTGTAGGTGATGTCGAAGGTGGCAAGTTCAATGCCCCAATTTGCCACACTCCCTGTAGTGTCGTTGTTGTTGATGATGTCGGACAGTGGAGCTTTGCTCACTACTATGATGGGGTGCTCTTGGAAATAATGCTTTAGCTTACGTGAAGCAAGGAAAACTCCATAAGCTATTTTCTGGTAGTGCGGGTAACGCTGCTTGGATTCCGTCAAGACCTCGCTCACATAGTAAACGGGTCACTGAACTCCGTATTCGTGCGTTGGTTCCTTGTGCTCCACCATGATGACGATGTTGATTACTTGGTTGGTTGCCGCCATGTATACCAACATAGCCTCCCTTGGCACCGGTGCTGCAAGTATAGGTGGGGAGGAGAGTATTCTCTTCAACTCCCAAAGTGTTGCGTCAGCCTTGTCCGTCCATGTGAATTTGTCAACCTTCTTGAGCAACTTGTAGAGCGGCATAGCCTTCTCGCCAAGTCGGCTGATGAACCGGCTTACTGCTGCAAGAAAACACAGAAGTTCCAAGCTAGGCGTCGAGTCAATGACTTGGTCAATGCGAGGCAAAGCAAACGGATCCTTTGGACACGCTTTGTTCAAGCCGGTGTAATCAACACACATTCTTAATTCGTTGGTCCCCTTTTTGGGGACAAGTATAGGATTTGCCACCCATCGGGTGTGAATAACTTCTCGGATAAAGCCAGCCTTAAGTAACCTAGCTATTTCTTTGCCTATAGCCCTTCGTCTTTCATCACCAAAGCATCGTAGAGGTTGTTTCACCAGTTTGGCATTAGGATCAATATTCAAGCTGTCCCCGGCAAGTTCCCTAGGTACACCTTTCATGTCGGCAGGTTGCCAGGCAAAGATGTCCCTATTCTCACGGAGGAACTCGACGAGCACGCTTTCCTATTTGGGATCCAGGTTCGTGCCAATGGTGGTGGTCTTGGAGGAATCACCTTCGACAAGCTCCACCTGCTTGGTCTTGATGGCGTCCTTGAAGGTGGGTTCGGCAGCACTGATATGCTTCTTCGAAGCCGGCATCTCTGAGGCATCGACCTGGTTCCGTATCTCCTTCAACACCTTACCGTAGAGGACTGCTTCGGTGAAGGAAGCTTCGCTGAGCTCGCACTCCCGTGCCTTGGTGAAGCTTTCGTCAATGGTGATGATGCCATTTGGTCCGGGAATCTTGAGTTTGTTGTAGACAAAACATGGCCTTGTGAGGAAGGAGTGGAAGATGTCGCATCCGAATATGACATGGTACACGCTCTTGAAAGGCACCATTTCAAAGGTCATGCGTTCTTGGCGGTAATTGTTTGCATCACCAAAAGCGACTAGAAGGGTGATGCATCCCAGGGAATTTGCTTGTCGGCCAGGGACAACCCCATGGAACACGGTGTTGCTCTTCCTTAGCTAGGTCTCCGTCAAGTTCATCTTATGCAGTGTATCCAGGTACATGATGTTGATGGTGCTTCCACTGTCCACGAGGCACTTGGTGAACTTTGTGCCGTAAATCAAAGGGTTGATGACCATGGCATACTGGTTCTCTGTTGGGATAAGTTCTAGATGGTCCTTCCTATCCCAAGTAATTGGAACTTCCGACCACATGGCGTACTGGGGAACTGGAGGGAGGGTAGCCATCAGTATCCTCAGAGATGTTTTCTGGGCCTGGACGGTTGGGGTACCAAGGAAGGTGTGGTACCATGGAGCCTTCTTTTCGAAGGGATTTTTCCCTTTATCCTCCCTTGTCGGAAGATTTTGGGTCCACGTCCTCGTCCATATCACTTGATTCCTTGGGTTCTTCCTCCTTCCTTTTACCCTTTTCACGGGGTCTGTTCTTCCCAGACTCAGGGTCCTCCTTGAGATCATTGACAAACTTGCACTGGCGATTGGTGTGGGTGGATTTGCCATTGGCGTCGAGATGGACGAAACACGACATATCGTGGTACTCTTTGTATGTTTGGGGAACGCGGGGTGCTAAGGGTGTAGTGTCACTCCTCTGCTAGCCCCTGCTAGCCCCCCGACCACGTCCACACTATCCGCCATTGCCTCTACCAGTGAACGTTGCGGCAACCATGTCGGCTACTTGCTTCTCTTTGGGCGGATTCTTCCTCTTGTTATTGTTGTTCTTCTTGGCCTGGGTAGGGATTGCTATTGTCGGCAACAATCCACGCGCGTCGTCATCAACAGTGGTGAACTCGCTAGCCATGGCGATCATTGTGTTGAGATTGAGGTCATTGTTGTCTTGCCTGCGCTTCAACGTATGCCGGAGAAAAGTACCCTTCTCCAGTCCATCAATGATGGCGGCCATAGCGGTCTATTGGTGCACCCCTGTGCGGGAATTTTTCATATCCAGCCAGCGAGAGAGGTAGGCACAGGAGGTTTCATCCTTTTCCTACACACACCGTTGTAGGTCTCCGACAGTGTAGGGACGTTTGTACGTACCATCGAAGTTCTTGGTGAATGCTTCATGCATGTCCAACCAATTGCATATTGATTTCTCCGGTAAGTCGTCGATCCATTGTTGGGAAGTGCCTATTAGCATGAGTGGGAGGTACTTGACGACAACGTTGGGGTTTCCCCCTATGATGTGAATCGCTTTGATGTAGTCCTGCAACCACGTTGCTGGCATGGCGGTGCTGTTATAGGGCTTGATAGTCTTGTCTACCCGGAGACCCTTAGGGTAGGTTGTGGCCCGTATGACTGGTCCAAAACACCGTGGCCCAAGGTATGGGAGCTCCCGAGCTTCTTGGATCTTGTCCAGCCGCGATCATGCGTCATATGGCTCTGTCTGCTCCCCTTTTCTGTCATGGGGAGGAGAGTTGTGGCGTGATTTGTGAGATCCGCTATGACCTCCGCCATGATGGCTGCTAGGCGGTGATGGCGGCGGTGGAGGCGGTGGGTTAGCTCTCTTGCTATGCCCATCCTGCGACTCCTCACGCATGTCACGGTTGCTTGTCGGACGTGGCGGTTCCTTGTGGGACCTGCTCCTGTGTCCGTCGTGGCCGCTGCACTCTCCTACATGCCGAGGTTGTTCGCCCTGATCGTGTATAATGATAGCGGGTTGTGATCGCCTTGGAGGTGGCATGCTTGTGCAGTGGCGCGGCGCTGGTTCTTCGTGACATCGAGATGGTGGTGGAGGTGGCGAGCGGTGGGGACGAGCCTTTTCTCCGTGGTCGGAGGATATGGGGATAGCATCATTCTTGTTGCATGCCTCCCTCCGTCTTTGCTCTATAGAGCCTTGATACGTCCATTTTGCATCACTATTCTATATCTTAATTCACTATTATTCATTGATATAGTTCGTATTGAGAGGTGATACTTATGTTATTTCATCTGTTTTTGCATGGTTGATGACTTTTGGAGCATGGACCGCTGCAGTCAGGATTCTGATGGAAAAGGTGTTGTTTAGAGGCAAAATTCGCAAATATCAGAAAATCCGGGAAAATATATGGAAAATTCTATTTTTCCAGAAGACTCAGGATGCCAGAAGATGGAGTGGAGGTGGGCCACAGCGAGCCCACACCATTGAATTACTGTAGTTGATTACTCTTTGTAGTTGATGCTATTGAGTGAACCATTGAATTATTGTTTATGTTCAGATTGTTATACATCATTATTCCATCTCTGATCATGATCCATATGATGTCTTGTGAGTAGTTCGTTTTGTTCTTGAGGACATGGGAGAAGTCTTGTTGTTAGTAGTGGAGTTGCGTTGAGAAAGATTCAATAGATTGTTATTTAAGTTGTGGTGTACTTCTTCTAGTGGTGTCATGTGAACGTCGACTACATGACACTTCACCTATATGGGCCTAGGGGAATGCATTGTGTATTTGGCTACTAATCGTAGGGGTTGCCGGAGTGACAGAAACCTGAACCCCCGTTAGGAAACCATTGCACAAGGGACGTAAGGGTCTTAGAGTTTAAAGCTGTGGTTAGGTTTCTACCTTAATTACTTTCTTGTACTTACGGATGTTTGCAAGGGGTATAATCACAAGTATGTATTTAGTCTTGGATGGGGCGGTACATTAGCACAGGTTCACCCACACAACACTTAGCAAGCTAGAGAAGATTAATTGACTATATGAAGCGAAAGCACTTGACAGTCTTCCAATGTGTCCTCGAGAACGTTTGGTCATCTATAGAAATACAACCGGCTTTTCCTTTGCTGCATAAAGGATTGGGCCACTTGCTGCATTCATTCTTATTGTCTTTCATTTACTCGTAATTTGTTTACTTGCTTTACCGAAAATCCCTAAAAATCCGTTTGCTAAGTATTTGCAGAGAATTCCTGATCCATACCACTAGCCAGCACCTTCTACTCCTCGTTGGGTTCGACACTCTTACTTATCAAAAATACTGTGATACACTCCCTATACTTGTGGGTCATCAATACTATTTTCTGGCGCCGTTGCCAGGGAGTGAAGCGCTATTGGAGAGTGGAACTGGTAAAGGAAACTTCTACTGTGAGTATTGTTTACTTCTGCTAGTTGCTTTATTTTTGTTATGGATAATTCGCTGAGTTTCTTATTTGGTAATGCTACTACCACTGCTAAGGTAGTAGATAAGCCACCACCTGCTGAGAAAGATGTTTTCAAAATACCTACAAGAATTATTGATCGTGTTATGGATAACTACTATGTTGGGGATGGAACGGTCCATCCCGGTGATCATTTACTCTTTATTCACGAATTATGCGGGTTGCTCAAGTGTGCAGGTATTACTACAGATCAAGTTAAGAAGAAGTTATTCTCATTATCACTTAAAGGAAGAGCTGAGGAATGGTATAAGCTGCTGAAGAATGGTCAAGCTCTGGAATGGGAGGAAATAGTGCCTCTCTTTTATTCAAAGTTTTATCCTCCTAGTGAGATTCATAAAGATCGGAATCAAATATACAACTTTTGGCCTCTTGATGGAGAGAGTACAGCCCAAGCTTGGGGGAGATTGAAGTTACTAATGCTCAAAGTCCCATTCATGAGCTCCCCAACAATATTATTATCAATAACTTTTATGCAAGGCTTTCTCTTCATGACAAGGATTTATTGGATGCTTCTTGTGCTGGATCTTTCAATCGCATGGAAGAACAAGCTAAATGGGATCTTCTGGACCGTATTCAAGACAATGCTGAAGCTTGGGAGAATGACAAAGGTAGAAAGTCAGGTATAAATTATGATTATGAATGCATTGAATCTTTTATGGGAACTGATGACTTTCAAAATATTAAAAATGCTTATGGTCTAGACTCTCAAGCTATTGCTTCTTATGTTAAGGCTTTTGCTTCCTACATTGAAGTGCCTAAAAATAAGTGGAATAAGTATCATGAACCTTATAAAGATGTTGCTAAGAGTATTCCTTCAAGAAATACTGAAGTTTATACTGCTAATCATGTTTTACCTGAACCTTATATTGAGAAAATGCCTTTCCCAGTTAAGGTAAAGGAACATTCTATGATGGCTAGTATGGTAGATGAAAGTATGAATAAAGCTGTTGAACCTGATAAATAAATGTTTGATGAACCTATAATAGCAAATGTGAAAGACTTTGTCACTAGGTATGAAAAAGAGGGACACCCTATCCTTTGTAAGGATACCTCTAATATTGTCTTGTGAGTAGTTCGTTTTGTTCTTGAGGACATGGGAGAAGTCTTGTTGTTAGTAGTGGAGTTGCGTTGAGAAAGATTCAATAGATTGTTATTTAAGTTGTGGTGTAATTCTTCTAGTGGTGTCATGTGAACGTCGACTACATGACACTTCACCTATATGGGCCTAGGGGAATGCATTGTGTATTTGGCTACTAATCGTAGGGGTTGCCGGAGTGATAGAAACCTGAACCCCCGTTAGGAAACCATTGCACAAGGGACATGAGGGTCTTAGAGTTTAAAGCTGTGGTTAGGTTTCTACCTTAATTACTTTCTTGTACTTACGGATGTTCGCAAGGGGTATAATCACAAGTATGTATTTAGTCTTGGATGGGGCGGTACATTAGCACAGGTTCACCCACACAACACTTAGCAAGCTAGAGAAGAGTAATCAACTATATGAAGCGAAAGCACTTGATAGTCTTCCCATGTGTCCTCGAGAACGTTTGGTCATCTATAGAAATACAACCGGCTTGTCCTTTGCTGCATAAAGGATTGGGCCACTTGTTGCACTCATTCTTACTGTCTTTCATTTAATCGTACTTTGTTTACTTGCTTTAGCGAAAACCCCTAAAAATCCGTTTGCTAAGTATTTGCAGAGAATTCCTGATCCATACCACTAGCCAGCACCTTCTACTCCTCGTTGGGATCGACACTCTTACTTATTGAAAATACTGCGATACACCCCTATACTTGTGGGTCATCAAGCCTATGCGTGATCCTTCATCACGGGGAGATTTTGGCCTTCTGTGGTTGTTCAGGGTTGACTGGCACAGCTCTGGGTTGGACTCAAGCCTCTGCGAGGCAGCCTTTGCCTGTTGCTTGCATGCCTTAGCGACGAGGTCGTACACCTGAGCAACTGCTTCTGGCGACCTGTCCTGCTCCAGGAGGGTCTTGGTGATGGTGATATTGAGAGCGGGAGTTGGCATGACCTGCCTCCTCTCTGAATCTATGTAAGGGGTGGCCTTTGTCGGCTTAGACCCGTCAAATCCCAAGCCTCGCCGAACACCGGGATCTTGGACAACGTGAGCTGGTACCTTCTTTGCCTTATGCTTCAACATCAATTGTTTATATTCGGCCTCCATAGCTCTTGCCGCCTTGATGGATTGCTACGCCTTAACCATGTCGTCGTCCAGCTTAGCGCCTTGCTCCGCGATGCACTTGGCCTCCGCCAAGATTTCCGCACGCTTCTCATCAAGCTCCATAACGCTCCGGATATGGGCGACGGTGATTGGCTCAACGAGGAGTGTGCCGTAGATTGCTTTGTCGGCGGGGGTGACTAGCGGGTTGTCAGCTGCTGACGTTGACGGTGGCAGTGGTGGTTGATTTGATTGCCGGGTCGTGTTCGGGGCCATGGTGAGTTCCTGCGCCGTTGGCTGGCGGGTAATCAGAGGAGGCGCGGCCTTGGCCAGAGCCGGAGGCTCTACGGCCTTTTTAGTTGCTGCTGCTCTGGTGACCGCTAGCATGGGCGGAGCTCTCTCACGTTCCTGTTCCTGCCCATCTTCTTCCATCACGCTCCCAATGGTGACTAGCACCTAGTGGGAAGTGTTGGTCTTCTCGGCGCGCTCCTCCTTCTCGATCTCCTGCTCGATCTCCCTCATAACAGCGTCATATTCCTCCGAGTTGACGTCCGAGCCACCGGCATCCATGTTGATGTCGGCGTAGAGTGTGTCAAGGATGGAGTCAGAGTTGGCTTCGGTGTTGGCGATGGCAGATGTTGAGGGTGATGGAGGCGAGTCGTTGTTGTTGCTACGTCCTACGACTTCGATGGTGATCACCGCCTTGGCTTCTTCATTGGCGTCCGCGTATTCGTTGACGATGGCAACCATCTCACCAAGAGTGAGAGGGCCTGCAACCTACCGCCTTCGGAGGGTATGTCGGAGGAGGGTTCCAGGTGTGAGCCCTTCCACGAAGTGGTACACGAGCTCATCGGCGCGGTCGCCATCTAGGGTTTCCCTCACCCTCATTCATCTGGCAAGGTATTCGCGGGGATTCTCCATCCCTTTGAACGCATCTGGCCAGATCGAAGATGGTGACGACACCGACAAAGTGTGACCTGCGCATCTCTAATGCTCGGGGAAGCCAAGCGGATTTGCGGGGTCCTTCCACCTTTATATCATGCACAGGGGCGGTTTGGGTGGGCCTTGAATTTTCCTGATCCGAGCCACCATACTCCAAAGAGAGGTATGGCCCAGATCCTTCCGCGAACGTGTCCTGCTCATAGGAGGTTTGTGCGGGGCTTGACGATTTTCCAACTTCCTGGTAGCTAGGACCCAAGTCAGTTTCGCCGATGAAGATGTGGATGTCTCCGAAGGGGATGACGGAGCATCACGTGGGGTTCGTCTTCGCCGGCACCCAGAACTCATCTAGAGGGACGATCGGGACGTTGCCGGAGAAGAGAACGCGACTGATGGCTACGGTGTCGCTGATTCCCGCGAAGATATTGGACCTTGCCCGGTGTAGAGCTCGAAGCGCCTCTTGCCCCACAGTGGGCGCCAACTGTCGTGGTATTGCCAACGAGTACACCATGGAGGGGTCCTCACAGTGCGTGTTTAGAGACGTGGGGTAAGGCGAAGAGTTGGCGGGTACAAGATAACACAACTTGCCCAGGTTCAAGTCCCACAACGGTGGCGGAACTCTACTCCTGCTATAAATCACTATAATGGCAATACGCCGAGTTACAGAGATAGGTTCGATGTGCGAGGTGTTGCGTGTTGTACGCTGCAATCTATTGTGTTTTGCCCTAAAGGCTCCTGCAAGCCGGCTTATAAAGGCGCCAAGACCTAGGGTTTACAGGGAAAGGTCCTTGCCGGACAAGGTAAAGAGTCCTACACCTACACGAACTAGTCTTCCGTGTCTTGTACTCCAAGGCTCCGAGTATGTCAGTGACTCCTGCGTAGCCTTCCTTTATCTGGCATGGACCTCCCTTCAGGATCCGTCTAATTGGGTCGCCCAGCAGGCCATATGCCTTGCTACCAACTATGGGCCACCCGGGTTAGGCGGATTGGTGACATGTTATGAGGATACCCATATAGCATATCCCCAATAGTAGGTTTTTCCACCTCCATGCTGCTCAACTCGTCTGGCGGTGGAGGCGGGCTAGTGCCTCGCAATGGCAGGAATGACATGCGGCATTGGAGATCGGGATCAGCGAGTGGCCGCAACAACTTGGTGCCGGAAGACAAATGTCCCAAGGGATCGTTCTGGTTGGAAGGTGGATTTCATCACCGCTGGTGCTAGGTTTCATGCGAAGGAGGGAGTTAATTTGTAAATCTGGTCAATGCACTAAGGCGTTTAGTTCCTCGTTTTTCCTACGTGGTTGCCGCATTGGCGCTCGCGTCACGGACAGAGTACTGATATGAGGGTCCCCGGCCGTCTACTTCATGTGGCAGTTGACGGAATGTTTGAATTTGGTAGGGGTGAGATGAGTTTGCCTTGAAATAGGCCCTCTCGGTAGTTGGCAGCCCATGTCGTCGGATTGATGACAAGTACGCCATGAGGGGGTCCTCGAGGCGTGCGGAAGAGAGGGGTGTGAGACGTATGGTGTTCCGGGACGGTGAGCACACAAGTTTACCCAGGTTCGAATCCACCGGCTTTGGATGGATCCTACTCCTGCTAGCAATCCAGTAATACGGCAGAGCCGGAATATGGGTTACAAGGGTTCGCCTATGCGAGTTGAGATTGTAGACTATTGGGTGCCCTAAAGGCTCTCCCTAGGACGGCTTATATAGATATCCGGCCTAGGGTTTACAAGAGATATCTATCCGGCTATGACTAAGAGTCGGTTACAGAGTACATCTTGAACTACAAGTAACACTATGGGCCTATGTTGGTAAGTCTTCTTGGCCTTCCCATAGCCGGACTGGACTCCGTTTCTTCTCCCTAACTGGGCCACTCGTGAAGCAAAGCTCTAACTCGAAGTGGGCCACCCTGGTTAGTGAGGAACTATGAGGATACCCGGAAAGTATATCCCCAACAGCAGCCCCCGGAAGTCTCCAAGATCCAAAGTCGGATTCATCACCGTCTAGCTTGATCTTCGGCTTGCAGAATCTCGAAGGGTTCCTAAAACTTCAAAACAAAAGATACGATCCGGGTCTCAAAAGTAAGTCGGACCTATCAGTAAGTTTTCGGATTTTCCAGCTTGATATTCAAACTAAGCCGGAACTTGGTCTCTGACGTCATCTGACACTGGTCATGGTCAAGTCACGTCACTGACAAACATCCTGTCAGCACGACCGTTGGTGGGTCCACCGTTCATGGAACCGAGGCACTGTTTCAATGCATACGCGGAGATCGAGGCGACATAATCATCGTGTGGGACCTTCCCAGCTCCTTCCACGACGCGTGGCGTTTACACAGTGTCATTTGCACGAATCTTGGCGCGGTTAGGTGGTTATAAGGGGTAAAGATTTACTTTTCCTCATCTTCACCTATTCCCCTTTCTGTTTCTTCTCCTCCACTTCTCCCTCGCGCACAGAACTCCCCTGCTTCCCAGATTCCTAGCGCCCCCCACCTAAGGTCACCGGCGCACCAGAGGAATGGCTTCATCTTCATCATCCGGCTTGGCTAGGGCCGCAGCGGCGGCGACAGCGGCAGAGAAGGAAAGCAATCGCGGGGTCTGGATCCCCTGCGTCCTCGACGACGAGAAGCTCCGCGGCGTGGAGAATGAAGGGCTCCTCCGTGCCGGAGACTGGCGAAGCAGTTTCCGCGAAACCATCCCCAACCTGCATGCCGACGAGCAGGTACACTTCGGCACCCACCTCGACAGAGGTTTGTCTTACCCTCCCTCGGAATTCTTTTCCAAGGTGATAGATCACTATGGTGTTCAAGTTCACCATCTTCTCCCCAACTCCATCTTAGAGTTGAGTGCTTATGCGGCTTTGTGTGAGGGATATCTCGGCATTAGGCTGAGTCTCACTTTATTCCGGTTCTATTTTCATGCCCGGAGAAACTCCATCACTATCGGTAATCCTCATATTACTGGCACTATTAGCCTTTCAGTTAGACGCGAGCGTGTTTATCCTCGTATTTTAGCTAGTGAGTCGGTCAAACAGTGGTCGGCCACCTTCTTTTACCATAAGGATATTCCTGCTCCCGCAAAGTTACTGCTTTGCCGGCTTTCGTCGACGGAGCCTCCACGGCCCTAGCATCTTGGGACGAGGCTCCTCCGGCTCTCAGTGACGATCTGATCCTCGCCAAGAGGCAGATCGAATACCTGATGAAGCACAAGGGCCTGAGAGGGTCCGACTTAGTCTAGTCCTGGGTGGCACGCCGGATCCAGCCTCTCCAGTACCACGGCGACCGACTGATGCATTCCATCACGGCTCGAACAAGGACTCCCTCCGCATCAGCCCCAAGGCTTTAAAGCCATAGGATTACATAAGCCAGATCAAATGGCTGATAAAGGAGCGGATCGAGAGAAAGATCCTAGATTTGTCATTGGACATGCATACAGCGGAAGACCCTGCAGTGCCGGTAAGCTTTAGCAATAACCCTTTTATGTGTTTCATCTTTAACTTATTTTGCAATACTGAGATATTATCTTCTTTTCAACTTGCCGACCTCCCCAAGTCGGAACTGGCTCCTATCGAGGGATATCCTCCAGAGTTTTCTCAGGAGGAGGAACTGGTCCCATTGCCGGACGTTGTGCCTAGGAAGCACAAAGCTCCGAAAGTGGCCGTCGGCACAAAGGAAGTGCCAGTTGTGAAGAGGTATTTTTCCACACAACTTCCGCCTTTGTACCTTACTCGTAGTTTCTTCTAAGATGTAATGTTTTCTATTCTATTACATTCTCAGAGCTAAACGGCTCATCAAGGGCAAGGGGAAGGGAATTTCTTCGAAACCCCTACGGCAGACGAAGCTGACTATGGCTTCTCCTACCGCGGCTCCTCCGACTCCTGCCCCTCAACCTTCTGCAACGCCGGTGATTACTCCATCACCGGTTGTCGTAGAAGATCCAGCTCCCTCAACAGGGCCAGCGATCCTTGAATCGCAGACTGACGCCACCATGGATGGCTCAGGTTTTGATAAGGGTGAACCCTCTTCGGGTAATGATCCCTCGGCAGAGACCTTCACCGAAAATCTCCTGAACAATCCGGGACTTGCCAAATTTGGCTTGTCTCGGAAATCTACGAAGGAAATCCAGCGGCTAGCCTAGCAATGCTTGGAAAGTCATAATCTCTCTGTCGAAGAAGAAGCACAAGAAGCGAAGGACGTCAAGTACTCCAATTTTCTTGAACAAGTCCGCCTTCACAACGAGGGATTAAGAGTTGGTGTGCTTCCACCACCTCGAGTTATTCCACTCACCCTCGCCGAGAAGGTTACCACCGAGGTGAACATGTGCCTGAGCAAGCTCACACATGAACATCATGTAAGTCAGAATTCCAACTCACGTTTTTCTTTATTGTACTTTATATCATATCCCCTAGCCCCCAAGCATGAAGTTGGATATACAATCCAGGTTTATGCTTCATAGGATGCTAAAGAACGAACTAGTGTAGCCCCCAAGGCTCGTGCTGATATTAGCTACAATATTAGCCCGAGTCTTTAGTAGACTTCTGACTCTGGGTATTCTGACTTATAGAAAGTTAATTCATATAACCAGGATTTGAAGAATGTCTGCAACAAGCGGAGAGAAATCAGAGCTCTCTGACTTAAGAATGCTGAGCTTAGGGTTTCCAAGGATGAGGCTGAAGGTAAACATTATGAGACTCAAACCTTGTCCTATGTTTTCATAGTCGAATAATTTTGCTGAACTGTTGTTCTTTTTGACTTACATCACTGGTAAAACAGTCATGTGCTATGACCGAAGAGGCCGAAAATCTGAAGACCCTAGTGGTGGAAAACAAGGATCTCCACCGAGAGCTTGACCAGCTTAAGGTGGATCATGAGAAGAGCATAGCTCAAGTTCTCGAATCCTCCTCCATGGCCACCGTGGAGCGTGATCGCAAGATTGCACTCCACGAGCAGAAAATTTCGGATCTCAACGACGAGCTTTGCAAAGAGAATGACCTTTTCGAGGCACTCCGGGATGAACTCCGGAGTCTTCGAGAAGAGAAGACCAAAGTTGATCACGTCATCTTTGGTATGTTTCCATCTATCTGACTTGTCTACATTCTTCGACTCCTTCGATGTTGGATTTACTTAACCGTTTTGCATTATATGTATAGGTCCCCTGAACTTGACGGACTCCACCTCTGCCGAGCCTCACACCCACCGACTTACCCAAGTCGGTGATCTGCTTCATGACTTCGGACAATCCATGGAGGATATTGGCAAAGCTCTCAAGGTTCCGGACATGCACAGCATGTCCGACTTTCAGGTGCGGGACAAGGCAAAGGAGATGCCGCATGTGGCGCCCCGCAAAAACCACTACTAGAAAATCGCGGTGTTTTTGTGCATTGCATCATCATGACCGCATGCTCATGTTATCATGCCACATTGCATTTGAGCATCGTCATGTCATCTTGCATTTGTTCGCATAAAACTATTTTCGAGAAGTCTGTTTTTGTTTTCTAAATGTCCCGCCTTTAATTCAAATTAAAACCCGGGTCTCCGGAATATTTTGTTTTATCTACCAACGGTTTTCAAAAGCCCCGTTTTAAATAATAAAATATTTCTTTTATTTTTAGGAGGCAGCCCGCTAGGCCCGAAAGCCTGACCGGCCACCTCCAAAATTCCTAAAACTACCCAAACCTAATCTACCCAGCCCCTCCACCTCACCACAGCCACTCACGGCTCGCCACATCACCCTGGCCAATACCCCAACCAATCCCCGTCCGCCACCTCAGCCGCCTGACTCCACTCCCTCACCCCAGCCACCACATGCTGGCCCACCGCACCTCACCTGGGCATGCCACCCACTCCCCCTACCGCCTGCCTCCAGCCTGGACCCGCCACCGACCGTTTCCCCGCTCGCGCGCGTGCCCCCACATGACCCGCACGCAGACAACCGCCATGGCCCTACCCCTGCACCTCCCCACCACTACGCACCCGCCTCCTCGCCTCGGGCCTATCGCCCGACGCGGTCTTCCCCCGCGACCGCCCCGCTCCTCCCCTCAGCGGCGCCGTCCTCCGCCCCGTCTCCCTCTCCACCTCGCTCCCCTTCCCCAGCTCGACCCCGCCCCCGCCGAGCCCCCCTTCTCCCGGCCCTCCCGCTTCTCTCCTCCCCTCGCCGGATCCTGCACGCCATCGCCGCTGCGCCCGTGTCCTCCTCCCCCACGACGGCCTCCTCCTCCCGCCGCTCGGGCTTGCCCCGCCGTCGCATCCGCCCGCCGCGCCGGCCGAGCTCTCCGGCCACCACCTCCAACTCCGGCCCATGCCCGCCATCGCCGGCCTCCTCGTCGCCTGAACCACCCCGTGCCCCATCGCGAGCCCCTGCTCCGGCCCGTCAACCGCCGCCCTCGGCCCATCTCCTACGCCGGCCACCGACGCCGCCGGCCCGCCTCTGACCCGCCAGAGCCGTCCTCGGTGTCCTCCCCGAGCTCGCCTTCTGCGCCCGTTCCCTATCCCTAGCCGGCCGCCCCGCCGACCTCGGCCTACCCCGCGCCGTCGCTGTTCACTGGCCTCCTTCTCCCCGTCGCGTGACCCTGGTGCCGCCTGAGAGCCCGCCCTGAGTCGCATCCGTCGCCATGACCGCCTTCCTCCGTCGGTCGCCTGTCCCGTCGCTGCGTCGTGCTCGTCCACGACCCTGCTGCTGTACCGCGAGGTTGTATTTTGTATGTGGTGCAGCGTTGTGTTGTTGTTGGGACATGTGTGTCGAGATGGGGGCAGTGTGTCACAGACCACTGATGTGGAGATGTTGAAGCGGCTCGAGCAGTACTACTCCGACCACTTCCGCCTTGAGATGACCCAGGCCCGACACCCGATGACCGAAGTGGGACCGATGCCAATCCAAGTACGCCATCAACCACCGGCGCCAAACCCAAGACCGACATCGTCACCAGTGCACTTCGATAAGAACGCCAAGTTCTCCTTCCTCTCAGACGCCAGGACCCGAACCGGAAGAACGCCAAGATCGCCACGGATACGCCAAGTTCTCCTTCCCGAACGCCAGGGTCGCCGAACACCAAGGTCTTCTTCTCGGACCCGATGACCGCCAAGATCGACACGGAACACCAAGCTCTCCTTCCCGTTTTCAAAGACCGATCTGGGACGCCAAGATCTACTGCCCGGACGCCATGACCTTCACGGATCTGATGCCCGAGAACCCGGTACGACAAGCACTTCGCCGCGGAACGCCGAGTTCTACTTCCCGAACAACAAGACCGGCCGATCTGCGGACCCGACAAGGCCTTCGCGACGGCAAGATCAACACCGACCAGGGCGGATCCGATGCGCCCCTGACGCCAAAACAAGTTCTTCTTCACGGATACGACAAGATCTACTTCCGTTGTCCGAGACCGATCCCCGTCGAACCCTGTTGAACCCCGAACCCCTCGGAGCCCAAATTCGCCGAACCCTAATGTGATTCCCTATCCGAGACCCCCATTATTTTATAATATGACATTATCGACTGCCGCATATTAAATTGTTCATCTCCGCATCATATCGTAATCATGCCGGATCTTCTGCCGTGGTATTAAATATTGCATCCGGTGTTTCTTCTAGTGTTTGCTTCTTCGCGGATTAGGCCGATGAGTTGATGCGAGTATCGACAAGTTCTCCGGATATGAATCTCCGGCAGTGTTTCCCAGGCGAGCATCTCTCCCCCTTCTACCTATTTTGCATTTATAGTCTTTATTTCCTCCTGTTGATCTATTGTTATCCGTGTCGCGATGCTTTAGTTCCGTACCCTAGTTATATCCCGTGCAGCCTCTATATTGCCTTGTACACCTCCTATTACCTGTGTTTGGTAGATAGTTGGCCTTGCGAGTCGAAGTGCTTGCTCAGGTGCGGTCTCGATATGTCAAGTACCACAGTTGTTGGAATGCTAGCAGATGCTTATTGCTGGAGATGATCATGGTTTTAATTACAACCATTAAAATGCTAGATATAACTAATGCAGAGGCATCGGTGGGCAATAGATGTTATTTGGTTCTTCCACGCTCACTTGTGTCCCGTAGGACCCCGAGTACTTGATACCTGTTCCTTGATTTTTCGCACTATCCACATCCGGGAGGCCTTATGGACCCCCCTGAGCCAGAGCTTGATTCATTTCTATTTCTTGGGGCCACAAACTAGTTTGGGGCTTTATTACTATCCTGTACTTATGCCATGTTACTGCTTTATTTACGATTGTGCGTGGAGCACCTGTACTGTTTAGGATCGTGACACGTTTTCGCTGTATCGACAAGCCCAGTCACACTTTCGGGTTCCCAGTCGTTTACAGCCGTCCACACAAACCCTGGGTCCGTTCCGGAGCCGGCCAACTTCGTTGCGGGTAGCTTAGTGGGGTGGCCCCCTGAAATATTTCGGAATCCTATGATCGCTTTGTCGTGAATGCCTCGTTGGGTTTTGAGTTGGTTTTTCCGAGGTTGATCGAGTGTGTGTTGCTATTTGTGCACCCCTGAAGGGTAAAACTTTCTGAAAGCCGTGTCCGCGGTTATGGACGACTTGGAGCACAGTATCTCGATCATACACAAGCATAACTAAAGTAGTGCTATAAATTTGACTTAATATCTCTGACTAGTAATCAGCTTCACTATAACGGAATGGATATTAAAAATGTCAACCACTGGTGGACCTGGATTGTTTTGTGATACCTGCCTAGTAAGTATTACAACTCCAATGGAATGAGATAAAAGTGCCAACAACTGTTGGGTTTTGGGATTCCTCGGGACAATTATATCTGACTAGTAAATGTTCCAACTACAACGGAATGTTCACTAAAACTGCCCACTACTTATGCTATCAGGATGACTCGTGCTATCTATATCTGAATAGTAAGTGCTGCAACTAAAACGGAATGAGTAAAATTGCCAACCGTGTGAGTTCCTCGGTCCGACTTCCCCGTTTGGTCTCGGGGGAATACCAGGATGGGTTTGATTGGTGTTAGCTTCAGGTTGGATCCGAATAGGTCTTTCTTATCCCTCTCTGATAACCGCCAGTTGTGTCGAGTCTCTATAGGTTGTTTAGTGCCGCTGCGCTGCCGCTTCAGCCCACCATACCTATGTAGGCGAGAGCCGCCGAATTCTAGCCTCGCCGTGTACTGGCCTCAGTACTGACGCTCCTCTTTTTCCTTTGCCCTTTGTCGGCACCCCTTTTGTTTTAGCAGGTTTGAGATCGCCGTCGTTAGCAGGGTTACCCTTATGGCTTGGCCTGGGCAGGGTTATGGACGCCATTGGTTATTCTTTAGGGCTCTTAGCCCCATTTGCATCTTGTCCGTAGTCGAAAGTTCTATTGTTTTCAAGGTGATTGGGATCTTTGTATTATATATCTGTATTCTTGACTCGTGGAGTCGTGTTGTATAATTATCTGTTCTGTGGGTCCCATCGAGGACTGTTGTGTAATGGTATACTTCGTTTTCCACCCGCACGAAAGTGCCTGGTGGGCATCCTTGAATCATTTCTATGCTGGTTTGGCGGAAAGGGCTGAAACTTGCATAGGGCCGATTTGAGGGTGTTACACCGCAGCTCGTCCAGGACTAGAACATGTCCTACGCGCGATCAGCAGCGCAGAACGCCCTCACAATGGTCATGAGCCACCATGGAAACATTGAAATCTGGCAAGTGACCAGAGGGTACTGCAAGGTGGATGAAGACGGACAGGAGCAAGACATCAAGGCCATCATGGACTCCTGTGCTGGATATGGGTGTCATGTAGCTGACTTAACCAGCTACGACACTCCCTTCTTCACCCGCGTGGACACGCCGCCTCCGCCTCCAGAAGAGGCAGCCAAAGTTTCCGATGATGAACAAACCATATCGGATTTGGACATCTCGGATCGTTATCAGGGCGCGGCTAATGTGTCCAACGAGCCGGCAGCTCCTACCTACTCTCCTGCATCATAGTTTACCAGAAACAAATGTGTTATTCTGAAAAATTATGGGTCTATAAATATGCAGTGTGATACTCCTTTTTGCTAGTGCTAAGTTTTTATCTATTCAGCACTTTTGGCTTTAAATTTTTATGTGCTTGAAACGTTTGCATAAGCACTTTATACTTTTTCGTCTATACTTATCGCTTATTTGGCTTTCCTCCTCGTCCCTTTCGTGAGCCGGCTAAACTTTATGCACGGAAACTTTGCCGAGCAACGGAGCTCAATTGCTAAACCAGTTTAAACTCGGAAACAAAGCCGGCTTCCAGTACCAACAATTCACTACTTGGAAAATACCCGCATCCGGCAATGAGACAAATAGCCAAAGTATAGACTAGAAACTTTAGAGTTATACCCGAAGGTAGCATTTTTAGAATCGGAAATCTAAACCAGAACAAACATGAGCATAAAGTACTTTCAAGTATTCTGGGATTTTCGACTGTGACATGATCATTCGGAAATAAGATGGTAAAAACTTCTCAGAAAAACTTGAGGCAACCAAAACTTTTATTTCTCGCAGAACACGTACATATGTATGATTACAAAGAAGGATAAACTAAGAATAAAAGGGACGTAGCTGAGCAATATTCCATGGTCTATCTAACTCATCCGGATTTGTACTGCCTCCAGCTATCTTTCTCTTCTTAGTAGAAGGTCTTTCTTTGATCGGCCTCATATCAGTTAAGTAGTACGAACCATTGTGCAATACTCGACTAACTAAAAAGGTCCCTTCCCATACTGGGGAAAGTTTATGCTTTCTTTGTTGCACAAGCCGGAGAACCAAATCACCCTTATTGAAAGATCTGTTTCTGACTCTCTCGCTATGATACTTGCGTAACTTCTGCTGATAGGCTGTTGATCTCATTTCAGCAACGACTCGAACTTCTTCGACTAAGTCGAGATCATTTTGTCGAGAAATCTCGGCATCCTCTTCGATATCCGCGGCCACTCTAGGAGAAGTGTGAATCAAATCACTAGGAAGAACTGCTTCTGCGCCATAGACCAAGAAGAAAGGTGTATATCCGGTTGACCTGTTCAGAGTTGTTCGTAAACTCCATATTATAGAAGGTAATTCCTCTGCCCAAGCCCCCGCAGCACGTCATAGTGGTGCTTCGAGTCTTGGTTTTAGGCCTTGTAGGATTAAACCATTTGCTCTTTCAACTTGTCCATTAGGCTGTGGATGTGCGACTGACGCAATGTCAAGCCGGATATGTTGTTCGTTGCAGAATTCGGCAAGTTCTCCCATAGAAAAATTACTCCCGTTGTTCGTGATAATACTGTGCGGATAACCATACCGGATTATAACATCCTCGACAAATCTTTTGGCTGTTTCTCCATTACAACTGGTGACGGGTTTAGCCTCAATCCATTTGGTGAATTTATCCACCATCACTAAGAGGTGAGTAAATCCACTTGGAGCCCGTTTAAGCGGTCCTACCATGTCAAGCCTCCAGACCGCGAAATGCCATGTTATAGGTATTGTTCGCAGCTGATCAACCGGAACATGAGCTTACTTGGCGTACTTTTGGCAGCCCTTGCACGTCTTGACCAGCCGTTCGGCATCTGCCTTGGCTGTAAGCCAGAAAAAACCATGTCGGAAAGCTTTTGCCACTAAAGATTTGGCTGCAGCATGGTGACCACACTCGCCTTCGTGGATTTCTCTTAGGATTTCTACTACTTCTTCTGGAGATATGCAGCGCTGAAAACCCCCAGACACACTCCGCTTATAGAGCTCACCAATAACCACAATATAGGTTTTTGCTCGTCGGACGATCTGCCGGCTCAGAACTTCGTTTTCGGGTAATTTGCCATCTACCAAATAGTCGAGGTATGGTTGTGTCCAGCTAGGAATTACAGCCAGAACTGCTATTAGAGGTGAGTCTGATTTGGTCGGATATTCCTCATCCACTCCCTTTATTGAGGGAACTTTGAGGTGTTCTAAAAAAGCGCCATCCGGGACCTCTTTCCGTGTAGATCCTATTCGAGATAATGCATATGTTTCCTCATTTTCTGCTCGAGGGATGTGTTGAACCTCAAACCCTTCGAACGATTTAGATAAATCATCCACGACATCTTTATATGCTTCCATGCGTTTATTTGCATTACAAATATCCGACACTTGCTGAGCAACAAGATCCGAATCTCCGTAACACATCAAACATCGGATGCCGATATCTTTAGCAATCCGGATTCCATGCAGCAGTGCTTCATACTCGGCAATATTATTTGTCGTTGTGAAGTGAATCTGGAACACGTATAAAAGTTTATCTCCTTGGGGTGATTTGAGCACCACGCTAGCTCCCGAGCCCCCGCGAGCCTTAGACCCATCAAAATATAAGGTCCAATATTCCGACTCGAGGAGGGTCATATTATCCTTCGTCTCTATCCAATCAGCAACAAAGTCGGCAATGATTTGGGATTTGATTGTTATCCGAGGTTTGTACTCAATATCGAAAGCTGAAAGCTCTATGCCCTATTTGGCGACGCGTCCTGTGGCGTCACTATTGTTGATTATATCCCTCATGGGAGCTGTGCTCACCACGGTAATTGTATGCTCCTGAAAATAATGTCGTAGCTTACGAGATGCCAAGAACACACCATAAGCTAGCTTTTGATAATGCGGATACCGCTGTTTCGATTCTGTTAAGACCTCGCTGAGAAAGTAAGTCGGATGCTGCATCAAGTGTTCCTGATTTTCCTCTGGCCTCTCCACTACCATGACAATACTGACGACTTTGTTTGTCGTAGCAAGATAGAACAACATCGGTTCCTGTGGTTCCGGGGCTACAAGTATTGGAGCAGATGAGAGTACTTTTTTCAGGTCTTGCAATGCAGCTTCAGCTTTGTCGGTCCATACAATATCCTTGGTATTTTTTAGGAGTTTGTATAATGGTGCGGCTCTTTCACCAAGCCGGCTTACAAACCTACTGACTACGGCAATGCAACCAGTTAGTCTTTGTATGTCCTTTAGGCGAGTTGGCCTAGAAATATTGAGTATAGCTGTGATTTTGTCTCGGTTGACCTCTATGCCTCTTTGAGACACGATGAAACCTAACAATTTTTCGGCTGGGATTCCAAAGAAGCATTTCTTTGGATTAAGCATTATGTTGTATTTTCGTAGATTGGCGAACGTTTCCTCCAAGTCGAAAATCAATGTTTCCTTCTTTTTGGACATCACCGCAATATCATCCACATATGCATGTACATTGCGTCCGATTTGATCGTGGAGGCAACGCTGCATTGTGCGTTGGTACGTACCCCCTGCGTTCTTCAGCCCAAAAGGCATCGTAACAAAATAGAAGGTTCCGAAGGGGTTTATGAATGAAGTTTTGACTTTGTCAGATCTCTTCATCTGAATTTGGTGATAACCGGAATATGCATCGAGAAAACAGAGGAGTTCCGAGCCTGCCGTAGAATCGATAACTTGATCAATCCTAGGTAGAGCGAACGGATCTTTGGGGCAAGCCTTGTTCAAGGCAGTATAATCAACACACATCCTTAAATCAGTGGTGTCCTTTTTAGGGACCATTACAGGATTGGCCGACCACTCAGTGTGGATGACTTCTTCTATGAATCTGTCTAACTCGAGCCGTGCTAGTTCCTTAGCTATTGCCTTACGCTTTTCATCGCCAAAACATCGTAAGGACTGTTTAATGGGTTTAGCATTCGGGTTTACATTTAAAGAGTGCTCGGCAAGTTCCCTAGGTACTCCGGTCATGTCAGATGACTGCCATGCGAAGATATCTTGATTTGCTTTGAGGAACTTGACAAGCGTGCTTTCTTATGCGCTATCTAGGCCTACGCCTATCTGGATCACCTTGGAGGGGTCATCATCCTTCAACGGCGCCTTCTTCGTCTCTTCTGATGCCTTGAACTCCGGATTTGGCTTTGTCACCTCCTTCTTCGTTGCGGGCATCTCAGACGGATCTATGCTCTTCTTGATCTACTGGAACTCCTGGGCATGCAGCACGGCTTCAGCGAAGGCGGCGTTTCCATCCTCGCACTCTCGCGCTTTCGTCGGGTCTCCCCTGATAGTGATCACGTTGTTGGGACCTGGAATTTTCATCATATTATAAATGTAACACGGACGAGCCATAAAAGCCCAGTAAGCCGGACGTCCGAATATAGCGTGGTATGCGCTCTTGACCAGGACCACTTCGAAGGAAAGTGCCTCCGTCTGATAGTTCTTTGGAGTTCCAAAGGTAACATCCAAAGTGATTTCTCCCGGGGAATTTGCTTGTCTTCCTGGGACAACCCCTTGAAAAATCACAGAGCTGTGGTTCAGCTGGGTCTCCAAGATCTTCATCCGGTGTAGCGTTTTGACATACAGAATATTAATACCGTTGCCACCATCCATGAGAGTCTTGGAGAAACCATAACCGTCAATAAGTGGATTGACGATTAAGGCGTATTTTCCTTGCATGTGCAACTTAGGCGGATGATCAGCGTGGTAAAATGTGATAGCCACTTCTGACCAGTCACAGAATTGGGGGACAGCCGGATCCGTTGCATTGAGTTCATGTAGCACTGCCTTTTTGACCTTTGCTGGTTCAGATCCGAGGAAGGTGACATAAGTGTCTTTCTTGGTCGGAAAATTTTTCTTCCCTTCTGGCTTGGGATTTGAAGCGTCAGCTTCCTCCATGTCGGAATCTTCCTTGGTCTCCTTATCCTTTTCGGGATTTTTCTTTCCCTTCTTCCTCTTAGCTTTATAGCCGGCGGTATCATCTCTTTTAATGTCGTCATTGAAACGACACTCGGCGTTTGTGTGGGACGAGCCCCCATTGGCTTCTAAGTGATGCACACATGGGTTATTGGCAATGTCGGCCCAAGAGTAGGTTTTTCCAGGTTGCTGGTCTCCTCTACCCTAGACTCTTGACATCCCACGACCGTGTCCGCGGCCACCACCACGTCCTTCTCGTCCTCCAGACCCGAAAGTAGCAGTGAACACTGCCGTTTCCGCATTGGGTTTTTCTTCTAAGGTATTCTTGCACTTCTGAGCTTGCTGCTTTGGTTGTTTTGCCGACTGTGGCATAGCCAGGGCATTGAGTAATCCCTCTGCGTCGTCGTCAGCGTCTGCATACTTGCTCGTTGTTTCTATCATCTCTCCCAAATCAGTAACCTTGTCACATTTCAAACGATGACGCGGTAAACCAATTGGGAGACCTGCAAAGAAAGCTTCAATCGCAGTTTGGTCATTTACTCCTTCACAGGAGTTCTTGGTGTCGATCCAACGTTCGAGATAGTCCCGGCAAGTTTCTCTGGCTTTCTGGGTGCAACGTTGTAGGTCTCCGACCGTACAGGGCCTATGGTATGTGCCTTCGAAATTCCAAAAGAACGCACTTTGCATGTCATACCAATTGTGGATGGTTGTAACATCCCAAAACTTTAATCTAAGGATATTAAGATCCAAATCATCAGAATTAGAGTTAACAAAAACTTCATTTAAAAATATTAAAGCATTCATATGTGTGTGCATATAGTTTATGAGTTGATTTGAATTGCCATGATTAAGTGATCCATTGCTTGTAAAATGATTCTTAGGTGAAATAAACATCATCTAGATCATTCCCAAACAAATCCCAAAGAAAAACGAATAAAAATGAATAAAAGAAAGAAATGGTCATTTGTTCCATTGTAATCAACATGCCTACTTTGGCCATTCCTAGGACTCAATTCTTAACAGAAACAACTATGGATCTTTGCACCCATTGCTAGTACATGTAGTACTGTACCAAGGCCCACTTTGTGATCTGCCAAAAACTTTCAAACACTAATTTTAAATGACAATTGAAAATTGAATGTAGTCCATATGAGAAGATCCCACTTATTCAAAAACCACTCAAATGAGCTCCATTTTCAAAACCCAAGCAACCACAGATGCTTAAGCATGTGTCTAGCAACTCCACCAAAATTCAACCAAAAATTCAAAAACTTTTCTCATGCGGCCATTGTGTCGAACAGGTGGCATGCAGAAAATAAACTGCCTAACTATTACTGTTTGTACTTAAGTCATTGTCCCCTATTTGACCCCCTATGCACTCCCTTGTCCCCCTGAGACCAACCAAGTCCCCACCGGCCTACCCCTTAGCCACAGCAGCAGTGGAGCGTCGCCACTTTGTGGTCACCGCCGGCCGATCATGGACAGAGCGCCACAGACTGCGCAGCGCCATTCCAGCGCCACCACTAGCTCCGCCCAACCCTACCGCCGCTCCCTGTCCACCCCTCGATCACCCCTAGACCTTGGACCACAGCCCAGTGCCGCCGTCCATTCTCTCTGCGATGTGCTCAGCGTGTGCCAGAACGCAATCGTCGCCAGCACGCAGCAGACCGCCACTAGACATAAAATCCCGCATGCCACTCCGCCTCGACCCCAACACCCCGCCAGACATGGTTGTGCGCCACCGCGCGACCCACAGTCGCCGTGCGCTGCGTCGAGCACCGCCTCTGTCCCCTAGAGCGCGGGACGCTCCCGACCAAACACCACCACCCCTAGCTGTGCATTAACGCCGTAGAGCACCGCCAGGAGGCAGGTCACCGTCCGCCTATGCCGCCCATGTCGATAGCGCCCTGTACCGTCGTCATCGACGAGCTCGCTGTTGCCCTCTCGGTCCCCTCGTCGAGCCTATATAAGGAACCCTCCCCAGCACAAACTTCTCACACCATTCCACTCCCCTCTCCTCACTGATCCTTCCCCACCTCTCTCCGGAGCCACTCGAGTCATAGTTCGCCGGAATTGCACCGAAGGAGCCCGCTGCAGAGGAGGAGAAGGCACCGTCGATTTCGTCCACCCCAGGAGCTGTCGTGACCACCCCTGAGTCCGTCGTCGACAGCACGTTTGATCGCCCCCATCACCGCAGTAGCTAGAGCCCTGGCATGCCCCCTGCGCACCCCCATCAAGCCACTAGGGTTAGTTCTCGCCGGCGAACTGTTCGCCGGAGACGACACTCCTCAGCCGTAGATCTCAGTTTTAATCTAACGGCCCACATCGCCCCGTACCGCTTCGCGTGTAAAGAGCCAATGACAGGTGGACCCCCTGTCAGCTGTTCTCTGCGCCGCGGAACGCCACTGGGCCGGCCCATTTCCTTTCCCGCGCTAGCCCAGTAATTCAAACTTAGATTTTTCTAATTTAGTTTGAACCTAGTTTTGTCCCCTAGTTTGAAAATCAATTCAGAGAGATTTACAAATCCAAATGGAGTGATTCCAATTGTGTTGGAAAGCTTCTGAAAAGATATATCCTAGCCCGTTGGACTTAATTCGTTTAGAGTTAGAGATCTCTCCTAGTAAAAATAACAAGACAGAAGCATTTGCACATTCAAACATTTTTATAAAATCAACCAAAATAGCTTTTGAGTTGATTCCAACTCTCAAAAATCACATTTCACCATACCTATCTAAATATGTAATAATATTAAGGTTTCCATGAAGTGACTTTGGACTAGTACCAAAATAATGCTATATAGGCATTTCTAGTCACTTTAAATCATTAAAAATCTAAACTTAAACCCATTAAAATGTGATCCAACCCTTAAATCACATTCCCACATGTTAGAATATGTGGTGATGACATGTGTCCACATGATCCCATATTTTAAGTGGTGAATATTAAATCTTAGTTTTTTTTAATGAGTAGAAATTACTTTTTTCAAATAAAAGGAGTGAAACTAGTTAATAAAATCTTGTGATGCTTGTGATGATAATAGATCATCAAAGTGTGCCTTAGAGTACTAGGTAGCCTAGTTAAGGATTTATTGGTGATTGTGTACTCCGTATGTATTTATAGAAGATAGTGTTGACCAAGCCTACGAGGAGGAGGAGTTCTACCCAGAGGAAGAGGAGGAAAACTTCAACCAGTGCACTACACAAGACAATCCATCATTAACAATGCAAGCTAACACTTGCCAGTATAATGATTAGCAATCTAGAATTAAGCTAGATGATTTGAGCAAAGATGCTTTAGGCATGCTTTGGTTATATCACTTTGACTATTACTTACCCCAAGTATTATTTCCAAGCTTTACTTCCTTTACTTTACCAAAGTCCTTTACTTGTTTTGAAGGTAGCATAAAGAGTATAAAACTTGACCTATCTAGATAACTTTAGATGTCATTCTATGGCATAATTGATCCCATCTTTCCACCTTAGTGAACACTCTTAACTTAGTAGTTTAGAGTTAGGTAAAAACTTGAGTCACTTTAGATGGGAACACTTGGTGAAAATGAATTGTGAAAACATTAGAATGATGAGTCATTCTATTGAGATGTTTTGACATGTGTTGAGAGACACAAATGGTTTATGATGACGAAAATGTTGAGGCATGAGCCTTAACCCTTTTACAAAAACTGATGGTTGGATTCGGATGCGATACCATTCCAATTTTTACCGTATAACCACAATACCTGAATTGGGTAAGGCTTAGCCGGAAGTTTATATGCATTAGTATTAGTTCCCTCGCGGGAGAGGTTTGAGATGAGGCTACCTCTCGATGTTGTCCACCTATGTAGTGCCCAAGATGACAGATGGTCATGGTTGGGAGGCCATGCTCATAGGAGAGGTGCTTATACTAGAGTGTGTAAAGGAAAGGTTATGTTTGATTATATACATACTAAGTATGATGATTCAGGGTTATTCCTGATAGATGTATCGAATCTTGTGGTGAAAGTGTACCACCTCTGGAGAGTGTCAAACTATTCGAATAGCCGCGTCCGCGGTTATGGACAGTTGGAGTGGCCATACTGTTTTGTTGTCAGATGTTTTCAAAATAACTTTTGAAATGAATGATGAATCTTGACTTGACCACAACAGGGTTGTGACTATGACATTAGCTTCCCAACTTAAGTGATTCTAGAACTTTATTTTATCTTTCTTTGTTTCTGAACTCAGCTTAGGTTTCAAATTTAACTTTACAAATAAACATAGAGTTAGCTATTTCCCATTTGTACTATCTTGTTAGTGGTAGTTTGCGAGTACTTAAAGAGTACTCATGGCTTTGTCCCTGGCTATTCCTATGGCCAGACTATGAAGGAGAATACCAAGATGACGAACAACAGGACGGCTATGATAACTAGGACTATCTGCCTTCGTCAGCATTGCCTGTGCCCCTGAAGATGGACCCCATCGCTATGCTATTTATTCCGCTGCTTGATTGTATTAAAACTGGATCATGGGATCCTTTATTTTGTTGTAAGACCTTATTATGGTTTGTAATGGATGATGTACTGTGATATCCAATCTGTTATGTCTCGCAAAAATGGTAATCCTGGGATTGCGATGTATGGCATAACAGACATCTGGGATTAAAAATCCGGGTCTTGACAATGGTGTTCTCCGGAAGTTCATTGAGCCATGATCGTGCCATCTTCTGCAACATAAGTGGGAGATATCAGGTTGTGACCAGGTTGTTTCCGCCTTTGGCGATGCAGCAAGCTTGGAAGAAATCCTGTAGCCAAGTATCTGGCCGAGCTATACCGTCGTAGGCTTGAATATGTCTTGAGATAGCAAATCCTTCCGGGAATCTTGTAGCTCTTATGCATGGTCCGAAGCACTTTGGTCCCACGTATATGTCATCATTTTCATAGCGCCGCGCCTCTATATTGGAGTTGATCATGTGCCTTGCATCATTTGGGGATAGAGATTGTCCCGAGTGACGGCTATGGTTGCGGTGCCTTGGAGCCGGACTTCGGCTTCTACCACCACCTCCTCCACCATGACGCCCTCCTTGGCCTCCTTGGGAGCCGTTGTGATGGCTACTTGGCGGAGAGGGTGGAGTAGTTGGGTTGTTTCCGGCTGATCACCGGCCTCCATCCGGAGCGTCATTATTCTGGTTCCGGGGAGGGTCTTCATTGTGACGAGCCCCCTGCCAGCTTAGACTCGGCACGGTGTCCGTCGTTCCTTTGTCCATCATTCGGATGGCTTGCATGTCTAGGAGGTGGCATTCTTTGTCGGTCCTCCTCCTGACGTTTCTCTTTGTCTTCTTCTCTGCGGTCTTTCGACTCTCGCCGGGGAGGGTTCCTCGGATTCAGTGCAGCAATTGCCTCTTGCTCCGCAACTGGGTTAACGTTACGCCAGTCACATGCAGCTTTGTGGTGATGTCTTGAGGATCCGGTTCTTGAGTAGTTATCTTCCCGACGGTCGGAACGATGTTGCTATTCCGAAACATGCTGGGGTCTTACGTCAGCCCATGCAGGATATGTGCGACATTGGTTAGAATCTGAGACCAGTTTTTGACTTCCGGACAGGGTGACCTTTTGCTGCTCCAGTCCTTTGTTGAGTAGTTTGATTCCCAACCGGGTCTGCTCCAGGCCTGGATTAGCCGATAGGATTTCTCGAGCCGCAACGGTGTTCTATACTGGTGTTGGATACACCCAATCTCCATTGCTGTCGCGTCGAGGCATCCCAAGTTCTCCTACGAAAAGGACTTTGTGAATCTGCGGGAATTGGTTGTCATGAGTATGACGTTTCCTAGTCTTCTGATGTTTCCTGGAGTTGTTCTTCTCGGCAGTTGCCATGCGTTTCTTTTCCTCCTCAATGTTTTTGGCTTCATTGAGGAGTACTTGGCGATGCGCTTCTAGGGTCTGGGCCCTCTCGTCTAGCTCTTCAGCAGTAAGTTGTAGTTGTAGGAATAGGTGTGGTTAATGCAGCATCGATGAATTTACGTGCACCTTCAGTGATCACGTGTCCATCCACCGATTCTTCTTTTTTGGGCTCGTCTAGGATAAGTGCTCCATCCGAGTCTTCTTCGTATTCCTCGGCAATCACCTCCTCTGTTGGAGGATCTTTTTCCAGGGTCTTGTTCTTCTTACTCTTCTTCTTTGCCTTCTTGGCAGCGCCGGTAGCAAAGACGGCTTTGGGTCCGTTTCTCGGAGTTAAGCTCTGATCGGTACTTTCCGACATCTGGACTTCGGGATTATCTCCAATTTCCATGTCATCCTGTGCTTTGGGAGAGTTTTCCCCGGATCCTTCATCCATGGCTTCTTCTTCCTCTGCAGCTTTGGAGTTATACTCCTCTTCATATTCCACGGAGAACTTTCGGAAATCTGCTGGCGTCATCAATTCATCCGAGGATGCGGGTACATCGGCGTTTGTTCCGATCACCTCTAGTACAAAGTCGGTGTTGTCTCTAGCATCGGCAGTGCCGGATCCGGATCTCACATATCCGACAAAGTGTGATGCGTGCCTCCTCAGATAGTTGCGGCTTTCGCGATCTGCTTCCTCGAAACACCTGATGGTCTAGAGAATATCGTCTATGCTTGCATCTTGCATCATCATGCGTCGCAGCGTGTACCTCAAGAAAGGCCTGTCCGTCCCGGCATCGTCAGAGCCAGAACCGTCGTTGTTGTTGTGCTCCTCCTGGATTTCGACTTCAGCGGGTGGGTCGATCTGGGATTCGGTCTCTCCAGGGAGATCCACTCCAAATTCAACTTGGACCGCTAGGTCTGCTGGCTTGGATTTCTCCACTATCTCCGCAATTGGTGCGGGCTAGGTGGGATTAGGGTTTTCTGAGATCCGGAACTCTGCCGCCTCCGTGAACAAAGGGGATCCATAAATTTCTTCTGCCTCAATCATCACCGTTGGGTGGGTGGGGCAGTTTCAGCAAAGCCGATGTAAACATCGATCTCGCCAAAAGACATGATGGTGTAGGCAGTCACAGCCTCCCTAGCCGGAATCCAAGTCTCGTCGAGAACGATGAGAGGGACGTCGCTGGCGTAGAGGATGCGACCGACGGCGATTGTCTCGCCGATTCTGATTCTTGCAGATTCCGCTCGGAACGCATATCTGAAGCTCACTTGCCCCACGGTGGGCGCCAACTGTCATCGGATTGATGAAAAGTACGCCATGAGGGGGTCCTCGAGGCGTGCGGAAGAGAGGGGTGTGAGACATACGGTGTTCCGGGACGGTGAGCACACAAGTTTACCCAGGTTCGAATCCACCGGCTTTGGACAGATCCTACTCCTGCTAGCAATCCAGTAATACGACAGAGTCGGAATATGGGTTACAAGGGTTCGCCTATGCGAGTTGAGATTGTAGACTATTGGGTACCCTAAAGGCTCTCCCTAGGACGGCTTATATAGATATCCGGCCTAGGGTTTACAAGAGAGATCTATTCGGCTACGACTAAGAGTCGGTTACAGAGTACATCTTGAACTACAAGTAACACTATGGGCCTATGTCGGTAAGTCTTCTAGGCCTTTCCGTAGCCGAACTGGACTCCGTTTCTTCTCCCTGACTGGGCCGCCCGTGAATCAAAGCTCTAACCCAAAGTGGGCCACCCTGGTTAGTGAGGAACTGTGAGGATACCCGGAAAGTATATCCCCAACAGGCCAACTTTGCGAAACCCAGCAATTACAAGCAAGTCGGACCCCGTGATGCACTCGCACACCTACTTTGGGGCCGTGAAGTAACAAGCCCCTCTATATGGGAGTTGGATGAGTATTTATGCATATTTTAGAGCTCATGATGATCCTACTCGGTTGAGCAGAGTACCACCCCCTTCTTTTTATGTTTATCCATTGGATAAGATGTAAGAATATCCTAGCGGCGGGCCGTATATACACTATTCATGTCTGTTTTCTTGTCCGCAATTAGCGCTGCCAATTAATGGCGGCCGCTGAACCTCTCCGCCGGCCATCTGCCTCTTCCTCACTGACCGCGCCCTTCACGCGCCTTCTACCGATTTCCCGCCTTCTACCAATTTCCTGCCCTTTTCCCCTCTATTCCGCGCCGGCTATATGAAGGTGAGAAGAGCTCGCCTCACCATTGCCACTGATTTCCCGCCACCCCCACCATCATGTACAGCGGCCGCCGCTGGCTCCACGAATGGGAGGTGTGTGCCTTGTACGAGGCGAACTATTCGGTGCCTATGGACTGTGTCTGCCCCAACGGGTGGGCACTGAGCAGAGGTGGCATCCCGATTCCACCGGTGTCGCACGGCAGGAGCTCCACGCAGCCATCCGGTACGAGTGGGTGGTGCGGTTCATGGCAGCGCAACGGGAAGATTGGGAGTGTGACCCTAACAATCTACCCTTCTAGATTGCGTTCTTCAGACGGCGTCGGGAGAGGAATCTCGCCTATTACTACGAGGGTTGTACCCTATCGGCAGACAACAACAATAAAGGGTGTAGGGTCTTTTGGAGCGTGTTGTGCTGCACGCTGGCCTCCGTCATGGACCGCATCGCCGCGGGGGACCGCCCACACCTCCTACCTCCTCCTCCACCGCCTCTCCTCCTAGCACCACACCCGTCATCGACCTCACACAGGACGATGATGACGAGTCCTAGATAGGGAGGAGTCCTAGTAAGGATGAAGAGTAGCTGCTGGCATAGTCTATTTGCATTACATTTTAGTTTCAGGCTATGTAAAACTACTTTTCATAATTATTCAATATAAAAAAGTTGCTTCCCTATTGGGCGCGGCCGCGGACACAAAAGGACAACGCGTCCGGGGTGCGCCCCAAACGGACACATTATGTGTCCAAAATGTGGCCCGCCGCTAGAATGCTCTAAGGTGATGACCGGATTCAAAAAATCAGGATGACAAGGACAGGTGGAACATAAAAGAAGTCGAGACATGATCGTCGATTATGCCCTCTGATATATACACATTGTGTCAACCACGTCGACGTAGCGTGCCAGTGCATCTAACAAATTAATTAAACAAGAAAAATGCAAAAATAGGGTAAAACTATGCTCCCCTAGATGAAGTTTAACTAAGAGGGTGATATGTGCCACAAATGCACAAGTACGAGGTAGAAAATGGAATTCACTCGTCCCGCTAATACTCGCTCTTCATGGGGGTTACCAGAGTCTTGATTCCTATTCTTGAGCTCATGATGATGCTTATACTCGAGTGAGCAGAGCACTGAGCACGTACACATTGTTAGTCCGAACATTTCTTTGGCGTGAATTGTCGGTTTTCGTCCATGACCTTTGCAAGAGGATGACCCAGGCCCTGAAGCTAGTAGTAATCCGACATCCACTTCCGTCGAGCCGTACGTCACGGCCATCGGTGCCCCCTTCTCTTCCACTGAGGCAGCCCACTTGCCGCAGTTCTGCCTTCATGGATGCAACGCCTAAGGACAAAGTGGTGTAGAGAGAAGTTAGACCAACTATCCAAAAATAAAAGTGTGGCCAACAAAGAAGATGAACATCATTTCTGTTGAGCAGCATTATTAGCGCGTACGATCAAAAGGAGTAAATAAATACAAACCTCTCCCTGACTCGATCATCCACCGTGTCACCAGCAGACTTGAGCCTCTTGTTGCCGCGACGCCTTCTCGATTCCCCGCTCCCTTCCGTATCCTCGTCAACGAAATTCTGATCTGACCCCTCTGAGGAGGTTCTCTTGTCCGAACCTGGCCATGTCACGGTGCTCAAATCAAAATCTAGTGCCAAACAAACAAAAATCTTGGTTGTCGGCACTAATATCCGGAGACAGATACAACGTACCTGCAGTAGTCGTGGAAAGGGAATCCTCGCGCTTGCCGAAACGGGATGAGGAAGACGACTGTCCAGAGCTCGTGGCGCTTGATCGGGAGGAGCTGCTGGATTCCAGCACCGTCTCGGTGCTTAACGCGTCATCGTCCCTAGAATGATGGACTTGTCCACCTTCTTCCTGATGTTGGCTACTAGTTAATCTGACCCGCTCAACTTTGGACGATTGTCTGTGTCTAGAAGAAGTTCTTGGGGAGAGATTGAAGAGTCCCCTGAAGCCGATTGCACCGTCGTGTAACTGGTTCACGAAGGATTCCTGCAGTAAGCTTAGGTAGAGCACGTGCTTCTGATCCGTCCATCCGGCGGAAGAGCACACCGCAAGAACGTCCTGACAGAGGAGGAGAGAAAGAACTTGAGGAATCATACTACATATAATTCAGAGATCAAAACATCCAAACAATAAATTGGTGATGCTTGGCAGAGGAACAGAAGAGCAGGCATGCTATGGTAGCTACTAGTATTAAGCTAAGCCGTCCTAATATCGGTATAATTTGTGCACTAGGCCTACACAGATCTTCAGGTATTCGGCGATGAAGAAGAAGAAGAAGAAGAGAATATTTACCGGCAAGCGCGCGAGCTCCCGCAGATCGGCCTCCATCGTCTGCTTCTTCGCAGTAGCCTTGCCCAGTTGCCTGCTTCGACTCGACTCGATTTACGCGTGCTCCGGCCGAAGGAACGACCGACTGACCGATCTTTTTATCCTCGGTGGCGTCGCTTTTCCACGTGGCCTTCTTCGGGGGTGGTGAAATATCTGGCGCCTGTTACTCACGTCACGCGGGGGGGAGAGACTCGCCGCACCGCCTACCTCGTGGTCCCTTTATTCTGATCCGGCCGGGGTGGTTCGTCTCGTCGACATTGCGGGCTGGCTGGCTGCCGCTGAGATATTTTGCAGTCGCAGAGACCACGATATTTTCAGCCGGTCGATGAGAATAAGGTGGTGGGTTTTGGATGGGCTGGTAGCTAGCTGCCGTGACGTCGCACCTTGTACCACTGGTAATGATTTAGTACATGTTACTCTATGCCGTTTTTTTAACAATCTTTTGTTTACTTTACAAGATGATCGTGTGCCATATATCCCCATTGTGTTCAGTGGTCGCTATCCTTGGCAGTTAGCAGACTGAAGCTGCCCCCGCCTGCCTTTTTTTTTCCAACTAAAATAAAAAAAGGAAGGAAGAAACAGAAGAATGGAGCTTGCGTCGGGGTGGACGGAAGATCGGAGAAGATGGATAAGACCAGGCAGGGAAGATATTTCCGCCGTCGCGGGGCGTTGCTGAAAAGATCTGTGTGCGTGTTGCCGCGGCGGCGCTGACGAGGCCGTGATAACCGCTGACTTCACATGGCATGGGCATGGCCAGGGGTGCGAGGTGACAAGGACAGGGACTGAGATATATGTAGCTTCTCTTCCAAGCTCTGCCAGCTAGTAGAATAATGCAAAACAGATACCCCCTCGGCGCGACATGGGCTCGACCTAGTGTCAAAACCTAATTTCAGCCGGTCATGTGAAAAATGTACGTATCAAAAAACCATTCATCTTTCATAACACAATGCAAATTTCCTTGTAATATGCTCTATGTTTCTGCTTGCATATTCACCATGATGAAATGAGTAGCTTTGCAGCCGGAAGTACTACTCGTTCGAACTCTATGTTTGACACCGTTTCAATGTCAGGGACGCCATTATTTTTGAACATAGGTCGAGGTAGTATGTACATGGGATCTGGGATGTCCAAACTAAAATACATCAAGAAAATGAGATGCTGGGCAGAATAACTTATTCAGGGGCACACAAATAATTAACCACCTGTGGAGTTCGAACATTGATACACGATGGTGCGATCCCGAACTGAATCCCCATACCCCAGCAAGAATTTCCAACCGCCAAATGGTTCATTCGCAGTTCAGGATCGGGAAGCCAACTTTAAGGGGAGCAGCTAGCAGAAAGCCCAAACCCTATCTCCCTCACCCAGCCCTTTGTGACGCCGCAAGCTCTTCGATCCTCTGCCGCATTTTGTACTGCAGCATGGGTGGAGCACAATCCAGAGGAGTTTCCCCTGCTCAAAAAGTTCGCGAACGTCATCAACTCTATCACTAACATTCGAGCAAAGCAGTATTGATGTACTCCCTCCGATCCAAATTAATTGACTCAAATTTGTCTAGATTCAGATGTATCTAGACATGTTACAGTAATAGATACATCCGAATCTACACAAATCCAAGTCAATTAATTTGGATCGGAGGGAGTATCATTTTGAACAAAGTAATCTAGAACAACCATCCTTCTGCAAGTTAAGTGATGTATATATTTTACTTTATCTGCTTCCAGAAGCTAAAGCTGAAACACTGGATATGCTATTAAGCAAGTTCTTTCCAGCTAACTTTACAAGGCTGTTTGGAAAAGCCTGTATAGATAGGCTTTTCTTCTACCATAATCTAGAACAACCATCCTTCTACCACAGCTAACTCCCTCCATCCACAAATAAGTGACTTGCATTTGTTTAGATTCACATGTATCTAGACGTGTTTTAGTATATAGACAAACCAAAATCAGTTATTTCTGGACAGAGGGAGTACATAAGTTAAGCGACTACAAAAGCATTACAAACATCTAAACCGCCAAGGAGCACTTGCAAGTTGCAATTCAAATAACTTTTCCCCCATGTGTTCATGCTAGCTACTATTTTGATTTAAATAGCAGGGATATGAGTATAAAGAGCATTCGACAGTATCAACATAAACTGACTGGAATGGTAGATCAGATAGGAATAGGTTGAACGAATGAAAGGAACTTCTGTGCTTAAAATAATGAAGACTGGTCAACTTAAGGAACACATCGATGTACAGGATTTGAGCAATACATGAAAACCATTCCATGACAATACAGGCTCAGACAGTGAAAAACAACCAACCTTGACCATTTTTGCGTTGAATATTTGCTCCACTATCCATGAGAATAAGAGCAATGTCAGTCTGGTTAAATAGTGCAGCCTGCAATTGACCATAGACAGATGTTCTCATTGTTATTTGATATGTATATGTATATGGGCCAAACACAACAATCTTCTGAGCTCAACAAAGGATATGTACAAATGAACAGGATAAGTAATCATGTTGACATGAAAAGAATGGTTCTTAAATTGGAGGTTAAAATACAGCATCTGCATCTGGCACATACAGAAGCCACAATCCAGAGAAGACAAACGGATCTGGGCATGTGTACAGTGTGTCTATGAATATTTCAATGATTAGCACACATGCCATTTCAGATTAATGCAGATGTTTTGTGCATCATCCTGATTCATGGGAATGTAAATGTTGTTACTCTTGTATAACCACACATTTATAAGCAAACAGTTATGCAATGAATATAAGTTTACCACAGGGAGTTATTAAAACACAACATACCAAATGTAGCAAAGTAAATCCTTGCTTGTCGCAGTAGTTACAATCCACTCCCTGCCCAATGATAATTGTAAGAATCAAGTCAGCAAAGATAAAACGGGATAAAAGATATAATTGTTACCTGGCTAAGAAGTTTCTTCACAGCTACAATATCCCCACTTTTAATTGCTTCTCTCAATCCCTAAAAAGGAGTAAAAACTGGATTATAACAGAGAACTCCTAGATTGCCGGGCCAGAAATATCACATGTACCTGATGGGTTAAATAAGGAAATAAAAAAGAACTATTGAGCTGTTTCTAAGCTTACCTCTCCAGTATATTGAGCTGTTTCTAAGCTTACCTCTCCAGTAACTTCATAGTCAGATGGAGTCTTATCATTGATATCGTTGCTCATCAGGCCAAGATTTAAGAATGAGCTGGAAGAATAGTGAGGGCCATACAGAGATGAGAAGATCAGTTACAAGAAACATTTTTGACTAATGCACATATGTAATTCTCCCTATAGAAAAGTGTAAAGGTTGTGACAGCAAGATAATGACCAAACTATGCTACATATCTTGCTGAACAAAGTTGATAAACATACTGCAAAAAGCATACTTGAAGATTAGTAGAGACATATGACAATAAGCTACACATTCATCTTGGCAATGCCTGAAAGTGAAGTCTACCGAACCTTGAATTGCTGTTGGAAGTAGCTGAAGCCTTCTTCGTGCTAGATTCAGGCTTTTTCGGCTTTGGGTTTGGTTGTACAGTTAACGAAGCGGCGCTGATATTCTGCTGCATAGGATAATTAGGTTGGTACACGGCTACCACAAACGATTAAATGGATCGGATTGTCGTCTACCTTTACAGGGGCAGGTTCTGGTTTTGGTGCCTCGCATATGCACAAAGGCATCCCACATTTGCACTCAATAACGGCAGCTGCGCTTTGAACTGCCGAATTCTTCGTGGGCGACGAAGCATCATCATTATCTAAATTTAGCCCTGAAAAGGAGTCCGCGGCACTCGAGACGCTCCCGGTAGAACTTGCATTACCGACACCCCCACGTCTGCAATATCACACAGGAAAGTACTAATTATACCGCCAAAAATGCTTCTTATATCCAAACTAAGCATAAGTGGAAGTGACCACATAATCAGATTCCAGCAACCGGGATGGCTACCTGGAGGAGGATTTGTTGAAGCACTCATAGCAGACCCTGGCGTCCGTGTATATCCCGTACTGAGGCAGGGCCTGCAACCAATTAAAGCAAAAGAGTTCAATCAAATAAGCTAGTGAGAAAACATGATCCCTACACACAAGCTTCATCAGCTTTGGGTTTCCTACCATGTGGTAGGAAGAGTGCTCGTGGCAGAGCGTCCTTCCGCAGCTGCGGCAGTGATGCTGCGAGAGCGTGAAATTCGTCAGAAATCAGAAGGTCAGAGATCAGAAGCACGGTGTTCCCGCTGCTGCCAGCCGATCTACGGAGCGATTCACAGCAGCCAAACCGAGAAGTATCTACACGGATGTGAGAGGGAGCGGATGCGTACGCGGCGGCGGAAGGTGGAGAAGGTGCAGCGGCAGACGTCGCAGTGGGCGGACTCCTGGAACGGCGGCGGCGTCTCCATGGCCTCCTCCGGCGGGACTGGCGGCGAACCTGAGATCGGATCGATCGATCCCAGGAGCTTTCGGGGGCTCGCCTCGCTGATCTGAGCCGAGGGAGATGGGTGTGAGCCGGTGAATTTGGGAGTCGCCGACGACGACGAGAGAATTATTGCTTGATTCCAGATGCGGGAGCACGGAAGGGGAACAGTGTGTTGCTGGGCGGTTTGGGACCGTCGATCGGTGGTCTATCTACGGCCAAGATTGCACCTCCCGTCTTCTCCTCTGACTCTTCCTCCGTTCCGTTTAGGTAACAAGCAAGAAGTATCTCGTCAAGTAACAGAGCAATAACGCACATGATTTCAGCAGATTATCTTCAGCTCTTAAGTTTTAGATTTAATAGTCACTGGACTTGTTCGGGCTGGTTCGATTTAGTCCTAGTACTCGGAACTTGCTAAATTTTGTCTGTGTAATCGTAAATTAGACTTGATTTAGTCTTAATTCATATTTCACGTCGAAATTGCACTGACTCGAACGCCACATGGAGGCGTGTCCCACTTGCAGGAGTGAAGATGGATAGGAAATTTGTAGTTAGATCCTCCCGTGTTACTCTGTTACCGTTAGTTAACCCATTGAAAATATATCGCTCCACCTTCTTGTCCAGCGATCACCGCCTCCATCGTTGCCCGTCGGCTCCACCTCCGTCGAATCCTTCCTTTTTTCTCTCCCTCGAACAGAATTCTCTAGGCTGAAAGGATCTATAAGGCGTGGGGCAATCTTTATAATGGATATGATGGGAAGGGGTACGTGCAAATATCTGGCAGTGGAAAAAAAGTTCTAGATATAGGAGGGTGTTCCTGCAAGATTCTAGTCCACGTGGCGTCTGAATCGGCGCAATTTCGACGCCAAAAATGGATTAGGACTAAGTCGAGCCAATTCACAAGTACACGGACAAAATTCAGCAATTTCGAGTACGAGGACTAAATCGAGTCAGCCCAACAAGTACATGGACATTAGTGTATTTAACTGTAAGTTTTAACTCATTCAGAAAATGAAGTGGTATTTAACATCTGACACCATATAGGTGATTTGAGATCTTCGACAATTAATTGTAATACCACGCCCCGACCTTATACTGTCTTCCTCACCCCCGCTACAGTATCTCCCTGCTCTTCCCCGCGCCGCGCCGCCCCGAGGCCTTGCTCGTCGGCACCGTCGGGTGAGTGGGGCTGAGGGGGGGCGGCGGCTCTGTAGAATAGGTAGTTTAGTGGTAGGGGATTCGTCCCCGGGTGTGGCGGTTGCGTTCCGCCGGATTCCCGCCCATATTTTGGCCGAGATGTGGCGGAGGTTGTGGTGGCTTGTTCTCCGCCGTTTGGTGCTCTGGTGGCCGGAGACGGAGGTGGAGGGAAGCTCCAGCCCCCTTGAATAAGGCCTGGGCCTCATCCAGCTGATGTGCCCCTCCCTCTCTTCCTTCCTTGCCGACTGGCCTTGGTGGCGGGAGGCGGAGGGGTGAGGTGTGGAGTTGGGCGCGGTTTGGATGAGGGCAGGGATGGCTTCCTAGCGGTGCTTCGCGCGGCGCCATGGGTTGCCTCCGAAGCCTCGGTGTGGTGCCTGCTTAGTGGAGGACGGCGACGTGGTTCTCGGTGGTGAGCCTCCCAGATAAGCGGTTCCTCCGCTTTCTTTGTCGCCTATTTGTTGATTTTGCTCTCTTGGCCGACCGGGGTGGTGAGGGAGAGGGTGAAGTCAACAATGGTGGGGCTGTATTTCGGCGGTGGATGACGCTGAGTTACTCCCAGTGTGCTGGAGCAGCGCCAGGAGGTTGCATCACTTTGCAGCTCGGTTGATCTGCTCGAACTTCTTGGAGGGTACTTCTGGTTCAGCTTCCTATCCTAGCTTGCGGCCAGCCGTGGCGGCGAGGGCGAGATGGGATGAGATGTTGCGTTCGAGGTTCCCCTTGTTTATGCGCCGATGTCGATTGATGCGGGTGCGAGTTGTGTTGTAGTGATACATTGCAAATGTATCTATAATTTTTGATGTTTCATGCTTGATTTTATCTACTTTCTTATCTTTTGTCCACACTTTGGAGTACTTTTCATATGATTTCTTGGACTAACCTATTAAGAAAATGCCACAGTGCCAGTTGCCTGTTTTCAACTGTTTTTGGTTCTAGGAAAGTCAGAAAATGAATATTCTCAGAATTGGACGGGACAAAAGCCAAACTTCCTATTTTACCGGAAGACTCATGGAGCCAGAATACGAGACGGAGGAGAGCCAGGGCTTGGCCACACACCCCAAGGCGCGGGTACCCCCAGGCCGCGCCAGGGCATGGTGTGGGCCCCCTGGCTGCCACCGACCTTGCCTCCTTCGCCTATATATTCCTCCCTGAAGGAAATATGCCCTGAGAGGCAATAATAAAGTTGCTATTATGTATTCCTTATATATGATAGATGTTTATTTTGCATGCTAGAATTGTATTGATCGGAAACATCAATACATGTGTGTTTAATAAACAAAAAGGGTTCCTAGTTATGCCTCTCTTATAGACTAGCTTGTTGATTAACAAGATGATCAAGGTTTCCTGATCATGGACATTGGATGTTGTTAATAACAAGGTCACACCATTGGTGGAATGATGTGATGAATATTCATCCGAAGTATAGCATTACGCTCAAGTCATTATGTTTATATTGCTATAACATCATACTAAGTAGTCTTTATCCTTAGACCATGAGATCATGTTAATTGCTAACACCTGAAGAGTATCTTGATAACATCAAACGTCATACCGTAACAGGGTGACTATAAAGATGGGTTCAGTACTACGAAAGTGTTATGTTGAGGATCATGGATCAAGAGTGGAATTTGTCAATCCCAATGACGGATAGATATACTTTGGGCCCTCTCGGTGATATCACATTGAGATAGCTTGCAAGCAAGTGATGTGATCACTAGAATGTTATATCACGGGAACGAGAAAAGAGTGCATGTCGGTAACAAGATCAAACTAGGTATGGAAATACCGATGATCGAATCTCGGGCATGTAATATATCGCGAGACAAAGGGATTTAGTTACAAGCGTTAAAGGTTCTCACGATCACAGAAGTCATCGTTGAATGTGTAGGAGTCAGTACGGATCTCCAGGTCCCGCTGTTGATTATTGATCGGAGAAGGGTCTCGATCATGTCTGCATTATTCGCGAACCGTAGGGTGACACACTTAAGAGTTACCGGACACCATTTTGGAGCACATATGTTTCAGACGAAAGAATTGCAAAGCGCAGGAATTGTTTCAATAGAAACCGGAAATTGTTTCGGGTGAAATTGCAGAAAGTGGTTCTGCATGTGATATTGAAATATAGCAAGGGGCTATATGTGAATGTTTGTTAATTAAAGTAATTAACAAAATTCTGAATAAATTTAATAAAAGAGTTTTATTAAATGAGAGAGCATTAAACTTGGATAATTTTAATGCATTTAAAGTGGAGACTTTAAAAGGGAATGTGAAGAGGCATTTTAATGTGGAGGGGTTACCACCACATGAATGGGGGAGGTGAGAGGTCACCCCCCATGCGTCGGCCATGGAGAGGAGGGGCACCCCCCTCCTATAAAAGGCCACCCATTCCCTCATTCATCCTCACACCTCCTTGTGAAGGATCTCTCTCCCCCTCTAGAATTATTCTCCCATGGTCTGAGATTAGCGAGATACATGTTCCCGGTGGCATTTCATCTGGAAGGAGTTGCTGCTTCCGCTGGATCGCTGGAGCGAGGAGGTGGAGGTTATCCGGTGGCTTGAACGTGTGTGCGAGTACGGATGAGTTGCTGTGTTGCGGCGCTCAGACTTCCTCACGATCTTGAGATCGGCAAGTGTACGACTACATCAACCACGAGTTCCTACTCGTTAACAAAACGCGTTGTCTTCGAGGGTAAGTTCTCGTTGGATGTATGTCCACCTGTTGCTTTGTACCTAGTAGATAGATCTTGGCATGTAGTTCACACCGTAGGAAATTTTTTGTTTTCTATGATGTGGACCCAACACTCCCAAGGCAGAAACCTAGATCGTCAATCAGAAATCCACGAAAAGTTCCGCAGCACCGTCGCCACCGAAGGGGAGATTCGGGGGACAGAAAGTCTCTGTTCTGGCACCCTGCCGGGACGGGGAAGTGCCCCCGGAGCCATCTCCATCGATCTCCACCACCATCTCCATCGCCATTGCTAATTCCCATGATAAGGAGGGAGTAGTTCTCTCTCGAGGCTAAGGGTTCTACCGGTAGCTATGTGTTCATCTCTCTCTATGCATGATCTTATTGAGATCATGAGCTTGTAATCAATAGATCTACCTTGCTACTCAAGTGATTTAATAGATCTCTACTCTCCCCATGTGTGTGAAGTTGATAGTGTGCACACCATGGTGGCACTTAGGCTAGAGATTACAAATACTTGTTATGAGTTATATTTGGAGTTGGATGTCCTTATGAAATTGTGGTGTTTGTTGGAACCATCTAGTGCTCAAGGTGACAGTGTGGGGTTTCCTAGATGGGAAAGGCTTACTTTGAGGTGTGCTGTTATAGCCCTACCATGGATTAGAGTGTCCAACCGGAGAGTAGTTAAGAGTAGTATCATAAAGAGAAGATATTTATATGAGAGTGTTCACTAGTGAAAGTATGATCCCTAGGCCTTATTTCTAAGCATTGATATGCTGTTTGCAATTAGATCTGTTACATGTTTGCTTGCGTCCTTCTTTATTTCAGTTTGCCTTTAGTATTTTCCCACGTCAACCACACGCCAGCAAGCTATTTTCTAGCACCGTTACCACTTATAATTATCTATACCACTTGTATTTCACTATCTCGTTGCCGAACTAGTGCACCTATACACATGACAAGTGTTTTGGGTATGTTGGGTACATAAGAGACTTCTTGTATCTTGATTGCAGGGTTGCTTGAGAGGGGATACCTTTGACCACTTCCTCCCTGAGTTCGATAAACCTTGGGTGATCCACTTAAGGGAAAACTTGCTGCTGTTCTACAAACCTCTGCACTTGGAGGCCCAACAACTGTCTACAAGAATAGAAGTGCGTAGACATCATGCAGCTGTCCATGGCCTATCGAGGTGACGAGGAGGGCGGCTGACATGGTGTTGCATCTTCCTGCATCGATCTTCACTGGACTCTACCTAAGAGGTTCTATGATGTTGTGTTTCTTCCCAGGAGCTTCTCTTTGGCGGTTTCTTAGCGGCCGGTCTACCATCGCGCCGGACTTAATGGTAGTAGGGTTGTCGCTCCGCCGCTGCTTTTCCTATGCGCCGGTGCTCGTCATCGCTTCTCCGCCAAGTGGTTCGTCCCAGGTGGCTTGGTGGTGGCTGGTTGCAAGGATTTTCTCGTCGGTTCGAGTGTGGTCGAGCCCTTTCTTAGACCTCGTTGATGGCGTGCCTCCGAGGTCACCGGCGATGGTGGTAGAGGCGCCTAGGGCTTGATTGCTTTGCTTCTTTGATTCAGGGTGCGTTATGTATGTTGTTGAGGTCCTTATCTTCGAATTTACAGGTCCTTTTGCGAGTGTTGTGTGCACCTCCCTGTATATTGTACCTGCCACAGGTTCCCTTTGCAGCAATTAAAAGTTTGGGTGCTTTGCACCCTTGATCATTCAGAAAAAGACTATTAATTGTAATGTTCTTACAAGGATAGCTAATTCAACAAGAATAAGAAATTAAGGCATGCGTTCCTTTTGGTTAGAGACCTTTCCCAAATTCTAGCAAATAAATCAATCAGCCGACCCTAATAAAGTTTCAAGAGTCATGGATTCTTAGGGCGTGTTTGTTTGCCCAGGACAAATTTTCTGTTTTTCCTACATGGCCGGCTGGATACTGCATTCAGTCAGATTTTTCTTGGATCAAGTTTGACACTTTATTTGGTAGACCACATCTAGTTTTCCTGCAACTTTGGCCAGTTGTTTGCTTGCCAACAAACCTGATTATGGCTGGTTCGATGCAAAAACTTGCATGCTTAGTTGCACCTGTGATAGTGTTGTGCTCACCACTTCTTACAGGTGGTGATGTTACCGCGCATGAGCAAATAGGCACCAAATTAAACTAGCAGTAGAAAATTATAACCCTAACTACTAGCAAATATCAGTTCACGGTAATTTTACCTAGCTACTAGCAAATGATGGTTTAACACAATATTATATAGCTACTATGAATGATTGGTGTACACCCACATTAGGGGTTGTTCATAGAACACAAGGGCACCACTTCATCAGTCCTTCTTCACTTCTTCATATTTAGATCCTGTAGTTTCCTCTTGTCATCCACATGTCAAGGACCCACTTCATTCTCCTATTATTCCAAGTAGCACAATCGTTATGCGCAACACCATGGCCACCATCAGTGTCATTGTCGTCAGAAACTACATCTTCCTCTGCCGGGAAAAATTCATCTGTGCCAAATTGTAAGATCCAGTTGTTCAAAATGCAACATGTTAGAAGAATCTTAACTTGGGTAGGGAAAAAACAAAAAGACTTTCGATCAAAGATCTTAAACCTGTTCTTCAGAGCAGTGAAAACCCTTTCAACCGTGACTCTAAGGCTAGAGTGACAGAGATTGAAAAGTTTCTCCGGAGTCCTAAGATAGTGTCTAGTAGAGAACTCATTGAGATGGTACCTTGTTGACCTGAAGGATGGAAGAATTCTAGGATGACAAGCATACTCGGCATCTGCTAGGTATAACTTACCTTCAAGGATCTTCAGGCCATCAACTCTCTCATGGTTGTCATTTAGAATTATATAATTATGGGCAGATCCTTCCCAGCCAACAATCACATATGTGAATTTCATGTCGAAATCAACAGCGGCAAGCACATTCTGGTTGGGGTAGTTGAAAGAACATTTCATGGATCCCTATGTTTTGTGTGTTAGATAACAATACCGTGGAGTTTCTAATGTGCACTAAGTGTTGTAGGAAAGTTTTTGGATGTTTGGGAGCCGGATTATCCGCCCCCTTTATGGGCCGGATTATCTGGCCTGACCATCTTGGCCAGGGCTGGCTATGCGTGTGCTTCTGTCTGGGGGTGGATTTTCCCCCAGACAGACCGGTGCTAGGGCGGATTGTCTCCTTGGACCGGATAATCCAGCCTTCCTCTAGGGCCGGATAATCTGGCCCCAGGGAATTTGCCCAAGAGAGCGTCTGCGCGTGCTTCTGTCTAGGGGTGGATTTTTCCCGGGACAATCCGTAGGTGGGGCGGATTTTTCCCCCAGCCGGATAATTCGGCCCTCCTCTAGGGCCGGATAATCCGGTCCCCAGGAGAAGATGCCAAGGACCTCCGTGCGCGTGCTTCTGTTCGAGGGCGGATTATTTGCCAGATAACCAAGTCTGGGGAGAATATTCCTCAGGCTGGATAATTCGGCCCTCAACTGGGCCAGGTAATCCGGCCCCCAAAGGCTCCAATGGCTCAGTTGGGACAGGGGGTATAAAAGCCCCTTCATCCCTTTCGGTCAGAACTCTTGATTCATTCGAAAAAGATCAGATATGTTGCAAGAGCTCTCTCCCGAGTTCTCCCACTTCATTCACTCGAAGGCTTCGATCTTTGGGAGAATTAAAGGAGGATACATTACAAATCGTCATCACAAATAAAGTACATCAACTCCTCTCCATTCACTTGGAGAAATCCCTGATCTAGTATTCTCATTAATATCTAGATCTTGTGTTTTGTTATTGATAATGTGTTCTTGTGGCAGCTTGTTATCATTACGGGAGCCTCCAATTTGGTTGTGGAGTTGTGCCCCGCTAGTTGTGTAAAGGCACCGGTTCCTGCCTCGAAGGGTTCCTATAGTGGAAAGGTGGATCAGGCCTTTGGTGGCGGGATCCATTGGAGAACAGGGTGAGGCCTATTGTGGCATGGTGGTCTTAGTACCGCCCACCCCTCCAACGCAGATGTACTTCCCTTAACAAGGAAGGAACTGCGGTAAAACTAATCATGTGTCTCCACGTGCTTCATCACGGTTTCCTCGTTCCTCACTTTACTCACCTTTACTCGCTAGTAATTAGGTTTGCATATAGGGAAATTCTACATAGTAGTATATCTAGAGAATTTACCTTCTTCTTTTTTGCGATCAAAGAGAATTTACCTTTTGTGTCAAGCCTAAAATTGAAAAAGCATTAAAATTTGAAGTAGCACCTATTCACACCCCCCCCTCTATGTGCACATACGATCCATTTCAATTGGTATCAGAGCCCCGGCTCTTAATTCGGGCTTAACCGCCTAAGAGAAGTATGGGTACTAAGGAAAATGGGAATGAGGTTGTGGACAAGGTCACAATGGATGACCTCAAGACGTGGGAAACAACCTTGTTGAAATCCTTTGAGACCAAGATGGAAGAGATGCAGCAAATGATTGCTCGCCTCACATCATTTACAACCCCATCCCCATCTTCCTCTGAGGCTACCACTCCTCTATCTAAGGATAAGGCTCACACCGGATCTAAGGAAGATGAAGTGGTAGGTGAAAAACATAATGGTTTCGCCTCCAAGAAGGGAAGTGGTAAGGAGGACTATAGTGAGGTTCCTCATCTGTATTCTCCCGACCCACCTATCCCTCATCCTCATATAAACAATAGGGGTGATCCACCCAAGCTTACTGCATATTCATTTAATCAATGGAAATTCTTAATGAAATATCATGTATGCAGTTCGTCTATTGAGCTTTGGGGGATTATCGAAGATGATCTTCATATTGGAGATCCCACCAACTTGACTAGGAGAGAAGTTGTGGATAGTCAACTGAATGCAACGGCTCTCCACATGATTCAGCTCGGAGTGGGTCCTAAGGACATTCCCCACATTGAGCACTTCAACACCGCCAAAGAAGCTTGGGATGCACTCACCGACCTATTTATTGGAAATGAAAGCATGAGAAGAAATAGATGAAAGAGGATACGGGGGTGTCTCCATGGGCTTTCCTGAGGAAGTCAAGCGTGCTCATGGTGAGTACATGGCTTTCTATGCAAGGAACTTTTGGAAGGATACAGCCAAGGCCAAGTCGGAACTCGAGCGCAAGAATGGGTCAAGTGGAAGAAGAGAGAATGACCCAAAACTGAGAACATGCTACAATTGTGGATATAGGCTACACTTTGTGGCTGAATGTCCATATCAAAGTAAAGAAGACAATGGTGGCAGGCTCATCCTTAAAGAAAAGTCCAAGGCACCTCGAAAGAAGCCATTTATCAAAAAGAATGGTCCTTAAAAGAAGCAACCCAAGATTGTCTTGGTGGCACGAGAAGAATATTCCTCTACAAGTGAAGATGAAGAGGATGAAGATAGTTCTCGTGAGGTGGCTGCTATAGCCACCACATCTACCCTGTCATCACTCTTCGACTCTCCAAACGAAAACGTCATCAACAACAATGTCACTTGACTTATGGCAAGAGGGTCCGATGTATCATCTTCTATTTCTTCATTTCCTAAGACTAACATAAATATGGATATGGATGATCATACTAGTCTTAAGACAAAAGAAGAAGTTATTGCTTTGGACAATTTTTTCACTAACTTGCAAGGTGAGCACAAACTTCACTTTAATGCTCTTATGAGTCAACTTTCTCATTCCAAAGCTCTTCTCGAAGAAAAGGGTAGAATTGAAAGAGAAGACGCCTTGGAGATAGCTTCCTTCAAGAATGCCTTAGAAGAAGAAGAGGAAGCTCGAGTATCCTTGGAGGAGAAACACGAGTCAATTGAGGAATCTCATGAAGAGATTGTTGCCCAGCTCATGAAAGAACATGACAATGCTCTTGCTAAGGTAAAGAAACTAAAGAAATAAAAGGTTGAATTTGGGGCTGCTCATGCTAGACTCTTAGAGAAGTTTGAGAAACTTGACATTGCTCACAAGGCATTGGAGAGTGAACATTCTGCTCTAAATGAGTCTCGTGATCAGCTCCAAACTCAACTGGACAAGTATAATATGCCCAGCACCTCCACTCTATCTTGTGGACATGAAGACATTGTTGAGGAAAATGCAAGGCTAAAAGAAGAACTTGTAAAAGGATCTCAACATAAAGGTAAAGAAGTCCTAGGTGAGGTGCTTAGCAAGAAAAGGACAAACAATGGGAAAGAAGGTCTTGGTTATGTCCCCAAGACAAATAAGAAGAAGAACAACAAGAAGAAGAAGAGCAAAACTAATCAACCAAAGTCAAGCACCACCTGTAATAACAAGACTAACTATGATGGTTTTGCAAGGAATAATAATCCTAATTATGAGTTATTTTGTGATTATTATGGTCATGTATATGCTAGCTATGTAGGTCCTTATGATAGTTACATTTTTTGGTCTATTTGGGTTCCCAAGACCCTTATCACTAACATGAGAGGACCCATTGAAAAATGGCTACCTAAAACCAAGAAGTAACTTTCTTGCAGGGCTATGCTTCTGGTGGGTCTATATGGGTACTCGATAGCGGGTGCACTAGTCATATGACCGGAAGCAAGGAGATCATCTCGGAGATGTGACTAAACCATGATCACATAACCGTCTCCTATGGTGACAATTCAAAATCTGAGGTATTTGGTCTTGGCAAAGTTGTGGTTGCTCACGATATCTCTCTCGTGGACGCCATGCTTGTTGAGACACTCGGTTACAATTTACTTTCAGTTTGTGCCCTTGGTAAGATGGGCTTTGCAGTTTTTATTGATGTTGATTCTATGGTACTCTTGTGGAGCAAGTCTCTAAAGGTCTCTTTCGTGGGATATGTCGAAAATGACCTGTACGTGGTGGACTTTTCGGGGAAACCCACTATAGGCCCGATGTGTCTTTTCGGAAAGGCCGGCACGGGTTGGCTATGGCATCGCCGACTAGCCCACATCAATTTGAGAACTTTGCAAAGTCTCCACAAGGGTGGCCACATCCTTGGACTAAAATAAAATGTTTCCTTTGCCAAAGATCGTGTTTGCAGGGCTTGTGTTAAAGGAAAAATGCGTGATTCTCCCCATCGAAGAAAGACCATTATTTCATCAAAGAGGATTTTGGAGCTCCTCCATGTGGATCTCTTTGGTCCTCCATCTCATGCAAGTCTCGGTGGGAAGAAATATTGCCTCGTGATTGTTGACGATTACTCAAGATACACATGGGTATATTTCTTCAAGTTGAAGAGTGAGACTCAACAAACGGTCATCAACTTTGCCAACGAGGTTCAACGTTAACACAATGTCCCTGTATTGGCAATAAGAAGTGATAATGGCTCTGAGTTCAAGAACTACACCTTAAATGAATTTCTAAGTGAAGAGGGGATAAGACATAAATATTCCGCTGCGTACACCCCTCAACAAAATGCTATTGCCGAGAGGAAGAACCGGACCTTAATGGATATGGCCAGATCTATGCTAGCTGAATTTAAGTCTCCTTATAACCTTTGGGATGAAGAAATCTCTACCGCATGCCATTCATCCAACCGGCTCTATCTCCGCAAAATCTTGGACAAGACTCCGTATGAAATACTTACTGGTAACAAGCCAAACATCTCCTACTTCTGGGTATTTGGTTGTAAGTGTTTCTGTCTCATTAAAGGAGTTCGTTTATCTAAATTTGAGTCTAAGGCTTTAGAAGGCATTTTTGTTGGTTATGGTGCCAAATCCCACACTTATAGAGTCTACAATAAGCTCTCCGGAACTGTTGTAGAATCGTGTAGTGTGGTGTTCGAGGAAAATGATGGCTCCCGTGCGGGGCTAGTTGATGTTTGTAATGCAGATGTTGAAATACCCCAAGATGCCATAAGAAGAATGGGTGTGGGATTTTTCTGCCCCATTGAGGAACCCCTTGTGGCGGACCGGGAAGGGCAATGCTCTACTCATGTAGATCCCTCATCGACACAAGCACAGCATGCTCCAACCATTGGAGAAACTTCTACACCATTTCCACAAACTGTTGAAGATCATCAAGAAAATGTTCCAAAAAGCTCTAGGCCGTATTATCCGGTGGACACCGGATTATCCGGCCAACCCTCCTCATCTGGCAGAAATGATCAACCTGTCGAAGAAATTGCTGCAAGTCCCAAGCCAGATTTTCCGGCTGACCCCGGATTATCCGGCCACTCTCTAGTTCGAGCAAGATCCAGTCCAGCATGCGAAGATGCTTCAGGTTCTCCTAGGACGGATTATTCGGCCTCACCCCCGGCCAGATTATCCAGCCTTGAAATTCCTGAAGAACAGCAGCCTCCTGTTACGGCTGCTGTCCAACATCAAGGGCAAGATTCAACATCTCCTATTCCTGCTAATCAAGTTGAAGATCAAGGTCAAGCCAATGATTCCAACAAAGACTCAAATGATGAAGTTATTCCGCCAAGAGACAACAAGCTGATTGAACTTCGTCGCAAAGCTCGTGCGGATAGGAACCTTGAATTAAGGGGTTACACTCTTGACAAAGTTGTAGGTGATCTCCAGCGAAGGGTGCCCACGAGAAGGGAGTTAGCAAGTTTTGGTGAGTACCAAGCTCACATATCCATGGTGGAACCCAAGAAAGTGTTTAAAGCTCTTGAAGATCCGGACTGGGTTGTTGCTATGCATGAAGAGTTGAATAACTTTGAGCGCAGCAAGGTCTGGAAATTAGTAGAGAAGCCCAAGGATTGCTGCAATGTTATCGGCACAAAGTGGATCTTTAAGAATAAACAAGATGAAAATGGCATTGTTGTAAGGAACAAGGCAAGACTCGTGGCACAAGGTTATTCACAAGTGGAGTGCATCAACTTCGGGGAGACTTATGCTCCTGTGGCTCGCCTTGAGTCCATTCGTATCCTTCTTGCTTATGCTGCTCATAACAATTTTAAATTATAGCAAATGGATATTAAGAGTGCTTTTCTTAATGGTCCTCTACATGAGTTGTAGATTGATGATAAAAGAAAGGACCGGGGTCCATAGTTCACTAGTGGTGGCTCTCCTTAAGATAGATGACATGTTGGGTGAACAAATTACAGTGGGGCAATTGACAAACATCAAGAAAGCATACAAGCATATACTACTCATCTTGACTCCTTTGAGATTTGATTGGGCATTACAACATTATACACAGACCGTAATCCAACTGCATCTATGACTAATAATCCACCTTCAAGTTATCATCCGAACCCCCTCCAGTATTAAGTTGCAAGCAACAGATAATTTCATTACACATTGCGTGTAAAGTAAACAATACGATTCTTGTATGAACAAAGGATTGCTATTTTCTCCCTAGTAGCAACATCACATCTAGTACCTTAGAGATTTCTGTCACTTCCCCTAGATTACTAGAGGCATGACCCACTATCGATCATAAATACTAACTCTTGGAGTTACTAGCATCTACTTGGCCAAGATAGCTACTAACAACGGAAAGCATGCAAGATCACAAATAACAAAGACATGATAGAATCAATAATCAATCTGAAATAGCATCTCAATATCCATCGGATCCTCGCAAACACAACATGTAGGATTACAAATAGATGATCTTGATCATGAACGGAGCTCACAAGATCTAAACATGATAGCACAAAGGAGAAGAACCAGCCATCTAGCTACTACATGGACCCGTAGTCCAAGGATGAACTACTCACGCATCACACCGGAGGCTTGCATGGTGATGAAGAAGACCTCCAGGGTGAATTCTCCCCTCCGGCAGGGTGCCGGGAAGAGCTTCAGATCCCTCCCGATCTAGGGATGGAGATGACGGCGGCTATAGACTCTTTCGTGGTATTTTGATCGGGTGCTTAGGGTTTCTGTATTAGAGGCGATATATAGGAGAAATGGGAGGCCGAGGGGGTGCCCTAGGCGGCCTTACCACCCCCTGGCACAGGCCAGGCCTAGCCGCACGGCCAGGTGGTGTGGCCGGCCCCTGGCCCCTCTCCGTCTCGTATTCTGGCTCTGTGTCCCCCTTGGCGAAAAACTGACTTTGACTTTTGTCCCGCCCAATTCCGAGAATATTCATTTTCTGACTTTCCTGGAACCAAAAACAACATAAAACAGGCAACTGGCACTGTGGCATCTTGTTAATAGGTTAGTCTAAGAAGGTGTATAAAAAGTAGTCCAAAGTGTGGACAAAACATAAGAAAGTAGATAAAACCAAGCATGGAACATCAAAAATTATGGATACGTTAGCAACGTATCAACATCCCCAAGCTTAACTCATGCTCGTCCTGAGTAGGTAAGTGATAAAAAGAAAGAATAATTTTTGAGGTGACATGCACCATCATAAACTTGATCAAAGTATTTGTAAAACATTGATAGCTGGGTTTATAGTACTTCAACATAGCATGAAAGACAAAGTTCTAACAATAAGACATAGCAGCTATGTTGCAACATGAAAAGACACAAACAAAAGATTCATGAATAACAGTACTTTGCAAGACGTTTGTTTGTTTCACATAAAGAAAACATAGCATAGTGGCATTCATCTTGTCCGTCATAGAGTAGCAAACGTAAATGCATAGGACACCTTCAAAGTTCATAAGAGTGACTAGATACAAATAGTTTAAGAACAAGCAATATCAAAATTATTCATTAATCAACAAGTCTTGGGACAATGCACATAGAACTAAGAATGGCCACTATGCTCTCTCAATAGGTGCATAAAGGTAGAAGGTGGAGACTCAACATAAAAGTAAAAGAAAGGCCTTCATAGAAGGAAGTAGGGATTCGAGTTTCATAAAGAGCTTCCAAAAATTATGGTACTTATTAGCTTTTAGCTCTCATTTCCCCTATCATAAGCATCTTGAAATGATTAAGGTTAAAGTGACCAAACTATGGAGTATATGCTTGACAAAGTATAAGTTGGAAATCTCATGTCCCTTGAATACGAGGGTCGCTCCTCATGCTACTCAAGTTTAGTTACTGGTAAGTTCTTGTCATAGTAAGTACATGTGTATCATAGAGAACCGCCAATGGGGTACCCCTTGCCTAATGATACGGAAGAATCCCCATATCAAAATAACAAGGCAAGCAGACAACGAGCATCTCAGCAATCTTCTTATTTACCATGGGAAAATGGTGTTTTTTTCTCTCTTTCCTCTTTTATCATATCTTTTTTTTCTCTTTTTCTCAATCTCCATCTCTTTTTTTATAAGAAGAATGCTTCATAGATTGCTCATTATGGTTACGCTGCAGGTTTCCACCATGATTAGGCATGGATTAGACCGGCGGCCCAGGCGTTTCTCTAACACACATACATAACTCCATGGACTTACAAGCTCCCCTTTCATTTCACACCGACGACATCTATAGACAAAAGAGCATGATATCAACTAGGTACAAAGTACAAGTGCAATGTTGAAAGCGTTCCCCATGACAGCATGGTTCTGCTAATCCCCAACATATAAGTGCAAGCATATACAACATATACGACACAATGGTTCAAGTTTATTATGGACAAGAAAAGTAAAGTGTGCCATCAAGTTCATGAGAGCTTTAATCACTAGTTTTCTCATAACAAGTTTAATTCAGAAGGTAGATAAAAACATGAATATACTTGGAATACCAAATGCTAATAGGTAGGTATGGTGGACTCTTTAAAATAACTTGGTTTTAGGAGTTGGATGCATGAGTGGAACTCATACTTGGTAACGGAGGCTAGCAAAAGACTGGGAGCGACCAACTAAGAGAGCAATAATGGTCATAATCATGCAGAGCGACAAAACATCATTAATCAAAGCATAAAGTGATAATACAAGTTGAAAACTAAAGGATCATCAATGTTATGGTGACTTGGGATAGTCATAACATGGTGTGAGCATGCGCCAAGTCAACCCAAATAAAGCATCAAAGGAGAATACCACAATACTATGTTTTAATATGCTAAAACAACGCATGATTCTTCCAAGGCACATTAAGCAATCTCAATTGTTTATAACATGTCATGCTACCGCAAAGATCACTAAGAATAAAGCCAAAACAATATCAAGCATGACATGACAAAGCATATGCCACAGTCAAAAACAAGCTCTCTTTACCACTTAAGCATGAACTTTCCTACTCTTTTTCCAATCCAAACCAAACTCTTTGAAAACCAATGCATGAAAGAGGGGGTCTAACCAGTATATTCATCAAACTAAGAAAACCAAGCAAACGAAAACCAAAAACAAAAACGAAAAAGAAGACGCTCCAAGAACAACACAACTATGCATGAAACAATAAAAATGAAGTGTTTGGAAGAAACCTGGGATTTTATTGATGAAGAAGGGGATGCCTTGGGAATCCCCAAGCTTTGACGCTTGTACCTATTAAATATTTCTTGGGGTGACATGGGGTGGAATCCCTAAGCTTGAGCTTTAGTCCATTCTTCATATCATCACATCATTCTCTCCATACACCTGAATTTTTTTTCTTCATACAAAACTTCACACAAACTTTATTAGCAACAATAGTGCACTCAAGATAATAAGTCTTTAGGTTCGGTTTCAACACCAATAAAACTTCCATTAAAACACAAGATACTGTAGCACTTCCCTAAAAAATCTCAATTCCCCAAAAGAACTCAAAAAGGAACCAACAAGAAGCAAATGCAAATAATCGCAGAAATTTGTCAAAACAGACTAGCAGGTAAAAACCAATTTTTTCGAAGACCTTCTGTTGCTCAAATCAAAAAGTGTTGACCTAAAGAAATTTAGATAACAACCTGGGCAGAAGCACAAAAATTAACGCCTCAAAACAATGTACAAAGATTTTACACGAATTTTTACAGTGAAGCACAAAAATCTGTTTCGAGATAGCAACTTTCCCAATCATTACTTCTCTCTCATTAGAGGTTACTCTTGGCACAAAAAGCAAATAAAAAGGATAAGGAACGGTTATTACAGAGGTAATAACTTCCAAGACTCATCTAAAACTTTTGGGTTATCTCCCAATAAGTACTTTTCTTTAATGCCTTTAAGTTAGGCATAAGAAGCAAGAAAAAGAATCAAGTGTTCTCAAATGAAGAAGCATTAAGAGCAAATTTTGTTTTCATAGGAGAGGCAAAATAAATCTTGTCTCTCTTCTTAGGGAAGTGTTCTATACCTTTCTTGAGTGGGAGTTGATATTTAATGGTGCCTTCTTTCATATCAATAATAGCACCAACAGTTCTAAGAAAAGGTCTTCCCAAAGTAATAGGACAAGAAGCATTGCATTCAACATCCAAAACATAGAAATCAACGGGGACATATGCATTTTTAACCATAATAAGAACATCATTAATACTCCCCATGAGTTTATTTTTAGCATTATCATCAAGTGGGACATTCAAATAACAATCTTCCAATGGTGGCAAATCAAGCATATCATAAATCCTTCTAGGCATAATATAAACACTACTATCAAGATCACATAAATCTTTGAAATCAAAATCATTCACTTTCATATTAATGATGGGTTCCCAACCATCTTCTTGTTTCATAGGAAGAGAAGCTTTATGTTTCATCTTTTCTTCTTTAATTTTTATGAGAGCATCAATAATTTGTTTTGTAAAGGCCATATTCATAGCACTAGCATTAGGACTTTAAGCAAGATTTTGTAGGAACTTAATAACTTCAGAGATGTTGTAACCATCAAGATCAAAATCATAATTATCATCTAAAGTAGTAGAGCTATTACTAGCTTCAACACTAGTGGTAGTGATAGTAGAAACACTAATGTTTCTAGCAATTTCATCTTCTCTTTCCCACTTAGCATGCAATTAGGCTAATAGTCTAACATTTTCATTAATTCTAACTTGTATGACATTAGTAGTAGCAAAGGATTATTAATAGTTTCATGTTTAGCAGCCATTTTATTTAAAGAAGATTGAGCTTTAGCCAATGATGCTATATTTCTCTCAGCATTAGAGAGTTTTTCCTTAATAGTTTTATTGAAAGCAGTTTGTTTGCTAATAAAATCTTTAAGCATAACTTCAAGTTTAGAGGGTGCACTCCTATTATTGTTGTAGGAATTTTCATAAGCATTACCATTATTGGGAGGATATGGACTATAATTGTTGTTACCAAAATTATTCATGTAGGCATTGTTGCTAAAATTGTTATTTCTTATAAAGTTCACATCAACTTGTTCTTCTTGAGCAACCAAAGAGGCTAAGGGAACATGATTTGGATCAATATGAGCTTTCCCATTAATAATCATAGACATAATAACGTCAATTTTATCACTCAAGGAGGAGGTTTCTTCAATAGAATTTACCTTCTTACCTTATGGAGCTCTCTCGGTATGCCATTCAGAATAGTTAACCATCATATTATCCAGAAGCTTTTTTGCAGCACCCAAAGTAATGGTCATAAAGGTACCTCCAGCAGCAGAATCTAGTAGATTTCTTGAAGAATAATTTAGTCATGCATAAAAGGTTTGGATAATCATCCAAGCAGTCAGTCCATGAGTGAGACAATTTTTACCAAAGATTTCATTCTTTCCCAAGCTTGAGCAACATGTTCATTATCAGATTGTTTAATCTTCATTATTTCACTTCTCATAGATATAATCTTAGCAGGAGGATAGTATTTTCCAATGAAAGCATCTTTGCATTTAGTCGAAGAATCAATACTATTCCTAGTTAGGGACTGCAACCATTATTTAGCTTTACCTCTCGAAGAGAAAGGAAACAATTTAAGCTTAATAATATCTCCATCTATATCCCTATGCTTTTGCATCTCACAAAGTTCAACAAAGTTATTTAGATGAGCAGCAACATCTTCATTACCAATACTAGAAAATGGTTCTCTCATAACAAGATTGAGTAAAGCGGGTTTAATTTCAAAGAAAGTAGCTTCAGGAACAGGTGGAGCAATAGGTGTGCACATGAAATCATTGTTGTTGGTGCTAGTGAAGTCACACAACTTAGTGTTTTCAAGAGTAGTCATTTTTTGTGTTTTTAATAAAGAAAGCAAACTAGTACAACTATTTTTTTGTGTTTTTGATAAAGAAACAAGCAAACAAAGCAGAAATAAACTAAGCAAAACAAAAATAACAAAGTAAAGAGATTGGTTATGAGGGACTCCCCTTGTGAAGATGTCCTTGACTCCCCAGCAACGACGCTAGAAAAATAGCTTGATGGCCCAAAATATATCGAGCTCTTTGGGGAACCCCAAGAGGAAGGTATGCTGAGCACAACAACAAGTTTTCCCTCAGTTATGAAACCAAGGTTTATCGAACTAGTAGGAGCAAGGAAACACCTCCAAGGTGTTGCTAGCTGGCCTTTTGCAGGGCGCACTACTGGTGCTAGCAGCAATGTGGAAACCTGCACAACACAACCACATAACTTTGCCCCCAACTTACAGTGAGGTTGTCAATCTCACCGGTTTTGCTGAAAACAAAGGATTAAATGAATTGTGTGGAAGAAAGTAATTGCTTGTAAAAAGTAAATAGAAAATAGTTGTAGATTGATGATAAAAGAAAGGACCGGGGTCCATAGTTCACTAGTGGTGGCTCTCCTTAAGACATATGACATGTTGGGTGAACAAATTACAGCGAGGCAATTGACAAACATCGAGAAAGCATACAAGCATATAGTACTCATCTTGACACCTTTGAGATTTGATTGGGCATTACAACATTATACATAGACCGTAATCCAATTGCATCTACGACTAATAATCCACCTTCAGGTTATCATCCGAACCCCCTGCAGTATTAAGTTGCAAGCAATAGATAATTTCATTACACATTGCGTGTAAAGTAAACAATACGATTCTTGTATGAACAAAGGATTGCTATTTTCTCCCTAGTAGCAACATCACATCTAGTACCTTAGAGATTTCTGTCACTTCCCCCAGATTACTAGAGGCATGACCCACTATCGATCATAAATACTAACTCTTGGAGTTACTAGCATCTACTTGGCCAAGATAGCTACTAACAACAGAAAGCATGCAAGATCACAAATAACAAAGACATGATAGAATCAATAATCAATCTGAAATAGCATCTCAATATCCATCGGATCCTCGCAAACACAACATGTAGGATTACAAATAGATGATCTTGATCATGAACGAAGCTCACAAGATCTAAACATGATAGCACAAAGGAGAAGAACCAGCCATCTAGCTACTACATGGACCCGTAGTCCAAGAATGAACTACTCACGCATCACACCGGAGGCTTGCATGGTGATGAAGAAGGCCTCCAGGGTGAATTCTCCCCTCCGGCAGGGTGCCGGGAAGAGCTTCAGATCCCTCCCGATCTAGGGATGGAGATCTCGGCGGCTATAGACTCTTTCGTGGAATTTTGATCGGGTGCTTAGGGTTTCTGTATCGGAGGCGATATATAGGCGAAAGGGGAGGCCGAGGGGGTGCCCTAGGCGGCCAGACCACCCCCTAGCGCGGGCCAGGCCTAGCCGCGCGGCCAGGTGGTGTGGCCAGCCCCTGGCCCCTCTCCGTCTCGTATTCTGGCTCCGTGTCCCCCTCGGTGAAAAACTGACTTTGGCTTTTGTCCCGTCCAATTCCGAGAATATTCATTTTCTAACTTTCCTGGAACCAAAAACAACAGAAAACAGGCAACTGGCACTGTGGCATCTTGTTAATAGCTTAGTCCAAAAAAGTGTATAAAAAGTACTCCAAAGTGTGGACAAAACATAAGAAAGTAGATAAAACCAAGCATAGAACATCAAAAATTATGGATACGTTAGCAACGTATCAGCCAACTATATGTAGACGACATTATCTTTGGCTCTACTAATAAAACATTTAATGATGATTTTTCAAAGCTTATGATTGACATGTTTGAGATGTCTATGATGGGGGAATTACGGTTCTTTATTGGATTTAAAATAAAACAACTTAGAGAAGGAACCTTCATAAATCAATCTAAATACATCCAAGACATGCTCAAGAGATTGAATATGAAGGATCTTAATGGCGTCGCCACTCCGATGCAAACAAAATGTCACCTTGAACTTAATCCCCATTGCAAAGATGTGGACCAAAAGGTATACCGGTCCATGTTCGGCTCTCTTCTTTACGTCTGCGCATCTAGACCCGATATTGTGTTGAGTGTAGAGGTGTGTGCAAGGTATCAAGCAGCTCCTAAAGAAAGCCACTTAGTGGCGGTCAAGAGGATCTTTCGATATTTGGTTCATTCCCCTAATTTCGGTCTATGGTATCCCAATGGCTCCAATTTCCCTCTATGTGGCTATACTGACTCAGATTGGGCTGGTGATAAGGATGATCGGAAATCAACTTCTGGAGCTTGTCAATTCTTGGGAAGGTCTCTAGTATGTTGGTCTTCTAAAAAACAGAATTGTATATCTCTCTCCACCGCCGAAGCTGAATATGTTGCTGTTGCTAGTGCATGTACTCGGTTATTATGGATGAGGCAAACTTTAAAGGAATATGGTGTCAATTGTGACAAAGTGCCTATTTTATGCGATAATAAAAGTGCAATCAAAATTGCGTACAATCCGGTTCAGCACACAAGGATGAAGCATATTGAGATTCGAAATCATTTTATTCGGGACCAACGAGGCGATATTGATCTATCTTTTGTGAGCACGAAGAACAAACTTGCTGACATTTTCACGAAGCCACTTGATGAAGCAAGGTTTCGTTACTTGAGGAATGAGCTAAATATCGTTGATTTAAGGAGCTTATCTTGATTGCCCATGCACTCAACCTTACATCTCATCCTTATTTGGTCTAGGTGTGGGCATGGATATAGGGGGAGCGTGGTCCTAATTGATTGGGCTAATCCTCCCCCCCATAATGCCGAAAGCAAGTCAAATCATTTCTCTTAATATCATTTTGTGATATGTGAGCTTATTGATGAGTATTGGTCATGAACCCAAGATATATCTTCGCGGTGTCATACCATGCACTCCAACAAGGTGGCCTCGGCCACCCCTATTCCATGAGAAGAGTTGGATGTATCTCTTCTTCCTTTTTGGCGTCTCGATGCCAAAGGGGGAGAAGTAGTTCTATTAGGTCTCCGAGGATTTGCATGGGTCGGGCGCAAGCTTTTACACTTTATCTATTCGTCGTTTTCTCGCTTGTGCCCATTTAGCGTTGAACTTTCTTTTGTGATTTGCTTTGTATGAGACTATGTGTTTGTGTGGCTCTGGATTTATCTCTTGGATTACTCCTATGGATTCATCTATTATATTCTATCATATTGGATATCTATCTCGAGGAAGGCGTTTATAATGGTTATCACATTGGTTATACTAGCTATCTTGAGGACGCCTCTCTCTCTCTATGGTATGATTATGTTGTTTACATTCCAATGAAATAGACTTGTACCTATTTGTGTGCATTTGTATTCAAATGCAAATTTTTAGTATGCACACATTGAGGGTGAGTCTCTTTCATGTATTTATTGTTGGTGGTCATGTGAGCTTTCTTGCAAATCCTAGTATTGTCATCTAACACCAAAAAGGGGGATATTGAAAGAACATTTCATGGATCCCTATGTTTTGTGTGTTAGATAACAATACCGTGGAGTTTCTAATGTGCACTAAGTATTGCAGAAAAGTTTTTGGATGTTTGGGGGCCAGATTATCCGCCCTCTTCATGGGCCGGATCATCCGGCCTGACCATCTTGGCCAGGGTTGGCCATGCGCGTGCTTCTGTCTAGGGGTGGATTTTCCCCTAGACAGTCCAGTGCTAGGGCGGATTTTCTCCATGGACCGGATAATCCGGCCTTCCTCTAGGGCCGGATAATCCGGCCCTAGGGAATTTGCCCAAGAGAGCGTCTACGCGTGCTTCTGTCTGGGGGTGGATTTTCCCCCAGACAATCCGTAGCTAGGGTGGATTTTTGCCCCAGCCGGATAATCCGTCCCTCCTCTAGGGTCGGATAATCCTGTCCCCAGGGGAAGATGCCAAGGACCTCCGTGCGCATGCTTCTGTTCGAGGGCGGATTATTAGCCGGATAATCCGAGTCTGGGGCGAATATTCCTCATGCTGGATAATCCGGCCCTCACTTGGGCCGGATAATCCTCCCCCAAAGGCTCCAACGGCTCAGTTGGGACAGGGGGTATAAAAGCCCATTCATCCCCTTCGGTTAGAACTCTTGATTCATTCGAAAAAGATCAGATCTGTTGCAAGAGCTCTCTCCCGAGTTCTCCTACTTCATCCACCCGAAGGCTTCGATCTTTGGGGGAATTGAAGGAGGAGACATTACGAATCATCATCACGAATCAAGCGCATCAACTCCTCTCCATTCACTTGGAGAAATCCCCGATCTAGTATTCTCGTTAATATCTAGATCTTGTGTTTTGTTATTGATAACTTGTTCTTGTGGCAGCTTGTTGTCATTACGAGAGCCTCCAATTTGGTTGTGAAGTTATGCCCCGCTAGTTGTGTAAAGGCGCCGGTTCCCGCCTCGAAGGGTTCCTATAGTGGAAAGGTGGATCAGGCCTTTGGTGGCGGGATCCATCAGAGAACAGGGTGAGGCCTATTGTGGCGTGGTGGTCTTAGTACCGCCCACCCCTCCAACGCAGATGTACTTCCCTTAACAAGGATGTAACTGCGTAAAACAAATCATGTGTCTCCGCGTGCTTTATCACGGTTTCCTCGTTCCTCACTTTACTCGCCTTTACTCGCTAGTAATTAGGTTTGCATATAGGGAAATTCTACATAGTAGTATATCTAGAGAATTTACCTTTTATGTCAAGCCTAAATTTGAAAAAGCATTAAAATTTGAAGTAGCACCTATTCACCCCCCTCTAGGTGCCCATACAATCCATTTCAGTAGTGCTTTCTCCCCCCGTATGCAGCATGTTTGTCTTTTGGCACTCTAGCCATCACTCGACTACCATCAATTGCTCAAATACAATTCTGGCATTACAAGAATGCTAGGTGAAAGTGGAATACAACCATCTCATCAAGTACAAGCTAGAGTTGCTCACCTTGAAAAATGGGAACCATCGAGCGTTGCCTTGTATCTTCGTGGGGGTTTGACCACTAGGTTGGTTGATCATCTCCATCTCTCCTCTGATCTCTCCCACAACATAGAGCACTTGATGGAAATACCGGGAAATTGTCTCGGTAGATCTCCATGTGCTGTGAATCACTCGGAATCTCTGGTTATGTCCTAGAACATGAAGAAACAGAGACACTTGCTCTTCGATAGAGGTGTTGATGTTGTCCTTAAGCAAACCCCTAACTCGGAATGTTTGCACAAGATGGTTAAAATGGGCTCTTCTCATCATGAGCATGGTGATAGCCTCTATATCTTTGTTGTTGTAGATGTAGTTATGATTCGTCATCCTCTCTCTGCCGCGCTGCATCATGGGACCATATGTCACTGCCACCCTGTTAGTCCTACCAACCGCTCTTCTATGGATCAAGAGCATCCATGCTTGAATCCCAATGATCAGGGTAGCTGCCTTGATAATAACCTTCAACTGTTGGTCCTAAACAGAGTAGCATTGCATAAGCACTCTAGGTACTATCCTAATGCCGAGCTAACTACCTAGGTACCAACGTAGGGGAGGAGGCAAGGACAAGGTTCTTACCTCCATGGTTGCAGACATCGATGACCTACCGCATGCAGGGAAGAAGGCGAGGGAGAAGTCGGTGTTGTAGATCTACGAGGCCTCAAACGTCGGAGCCGGAGAAGACGTAGCAACCGGTGCTAGAGTGGTCGTAGCAGCCGCTCCCGGAGATCTAAATCGCTACCACCGCCGCCCAAGACGAAAATAGGGATGGATTTGTATCCCAACAAGCGGTGGCAGTGTAAGAGGAGGTGAGCCTACTTTTCACGGCATACGACTCTGAAATTTTTCCGGCTCCTGCCATCTCCGCTGCCTCCCCATGCACACCGTTCCTTTGCCGTCCCGGTGGAAATATTTGATTTTGATGTTTTCAGCAGGCCAACTTTTGGACTGCTTTAAATCTCATGATTTTGGCTAACTTTTGGGTTGCTTTATCTCGTGTCAGGCAAGAAACACATGTGACCAGAAAGACAAACGGGATTTATTTCTTCCCGCTGGATTCGAGAAGAGACACGCCCTTAGCACCTTCGAAGGTGAATCCCGGATGGATAGCAGGTGTTGATACCTGCCCGGTGTTGATATCTGCGCTGCCCGCCAGATCCTGAGTTCGAATGCCGCGCCCACTTTATCGCCGTACGCACCCAAAAATCTTCTACTCCATTGAACTGCTTGTAGGCCTGTCTAACTTTCAAGTCGCATTTTGCTTAGCAGCTTCGAAGGTTGAAAGGCATAGAAAATCATGAGAACTCTCGATGTTGATCCTCAAATTCCATTCAGACTTCTCATGCTCGGGTTTCTTGATGACGGGGATTACTGTACTTCAGGAAAACAAAACCTTCGGGGTTTCCAAATCAAGCATCTTAGAAATACACATGGCATAGAACAGGGTGGCAAGAACAAGTGAGTCCACGCGTATCATCTCACACCAACGGTTATCTAAGGTTTCACGAGTGAAGGCGGTACAAAATGGGCCAGATTTAAAATCCAATTCTGTACTGTAGGAGCAGATGGCAACGTATAGAGCATTCCCACGGGGGTACATTAAAGAAGTCCTGCGTTTGGACAATAAGCCGTAGGAAACCTGGTTAAATCAAAGTATGAGCGTTGAGGAGTTGAGGGCCTCATTGGGTCATTGGGTAGAACATGATCAAGAATTATAAGGAGAAGACTGATCAAAGGCGAGTCAGAATAGCTCCACTTTATACAACATACCTAAACTACAAAATGAAAGAAAAAAAATCAAATAGTATAAACAAGACAAGACCACAGAATCCTGTGTTAATATTATTGACATGATACTGTAATTATCTGGCACTTGTAGTCTTAAGGCTCAGTCGACATAGCAGGAAAAAAATGCGCATGCCACCTATGGATATCCTTTAAAATGGAAAAGCAGTTTAAATTCAAAACCCAAATCTGTACTAAAGGCAGAAATCAATAATGTAGGAACAAATGATGATCTCAAGTAGACAACTCAAATAAGAGCTAATAAAAAAGATCTTGCATTTGGACAATAAAACCCTCAGAAATCTGGTTAAATCAAGGACCAAGCCTTGAGGCCTAGTCCGTCATACGGCACTTGCAATGCATGAATTTCCTCATTGGGCAGAACAAGGTCAAAATCAAGCTAGAATAGCTTCAAATTATACAAAAGAATACAAACAAATGTCGTATAGTATAAAGAAGACAACACCACAGCAGTAAGGCCATTCTTGATTTAACCAAAGTGATATCATTGACATGGCCATTCTTGATGACAGTATAATCATGCGGCAACTGCAGTTATTAAGGTCTCATCAGTTGACAAAGGAGGGATAAAAGTGCACAACAACAGCACAAGAAGCCAACCAAAGTTAAACTTCAGAAGGAGCAGTAGAAAGTGATTCAGATTTAGCACTAAAAAATTTCATAGGTGGATAACAGTTGTGTAGAATAAATGAAGCTCACAAGTAAAAAATTCCATGCAAAGTGCAGTAAATAGGTCTTACATCTAAACAATACTAACCCTCAGAAACCTGTTTAGATCATAAACCAAGCCTTGACGCCTGGTAATGTCATACGGCACTTGCAATGCATGGGTTTCCTCATTGGGGCACAATCCAATCAGAACTTATGTTAGGAGCCTTCACTATATTCATTCATAAACATGCTACAAGTTGTTGACAATTAAAATCCAAAATTGCATGAGAGATGGAAATTAAATCTGTAGCAACAAATGATTCTCTCAAGTAGACATTCGAAGCAAAGTACATTACAAAGGTCTCACAACTTGACAATGAAACCCTCAGAAAACTGGTTAGATCATAGACCAAGCCTTGAGGCCTAGTGATGTCATACGGCACTTGCAATGCATGAGTTTCCTCATTGGGTACAGCAAGATAAAAGACAGATTAATAGGGTGTCACGAGAAGTTTAATGAAAAACCCTCAAAGTTTGATTCTCCCAAGTAGACATTCGAAGCAAAGTACATTACAAAGGTCTCACAACCTGACAATAAAACCCTCAGAAAACTGGTTAAATCATAGACCAAGCCTTGAGGCCTAGTGATGTCATACGGCACTTGCAATGCATGAGTTTCCTCATTGGGTACACGAAGATCAAAACACAAATTAATAGGGTGTCATGAGAAGTTTGATGGAAAAACCCTAAAAAAAACTGCATGAGAGATGGAAATTGACTCTGTAAGAACAAATGATGCTCCCAAGTAAGCAATTCCAAAAACAAAGTACATTGCAAGGTCACAATTAGACAATAAACCCTCAGGAAACTGGTTAGATCATAGACTGGGCCATGAGGCTTAGTAATGTCATACGGCACTTGCAATGCATGAGTTTCCTCATCCGGTACAATAAGTTCAGAACACACATAAGGAGTCACATAAAATTTCATAACCGTCAGAAAACTGCATGAGGTGGAAATCAACTCTGAACAAACAAATGATGCTCTCAAGAAGACAACTCCAAGAAAATTATATTATAGAGGTCTCACTATTAGATAATTAAACCCTCACAAAACTGTTTACATCATACACCAACACTAAAGACCTAGTAGATCATACAGCACTTGCACTGCATGAGTTTCCTCATTTGCTACAAGATAAAAACTCAAATAAGGAGTCACAAGCAGAAGTTTCACAAAAAGACAAGCTGGAATAGCTTCAATTAACATGATATATGCGTGCTAACATTGCAAAAAAAGAAGGAACTTGGAAACAACCTGAAACACCAGAAATGTCAAAACCCTTTTGAAGTTGTGAAATTAGAATAAATTATACCAGAATGTTGCATCAGAAATTATGCCAGAAATCTATGTAAGATACATGAATATTATCTAAACCTTACTATCAGCCTTTACAACCTTTTTCTCTTGGATACCCTCTGGGTGACCTGTGTTCAGTTTACCTTTGCTTCCTTGAAGATTCTAGGAAGGAGAAGGCACACGGAAAACTGTATATCTTTGGTTCACTTGAATACTTATTCACACGCCCATATGGTATGAGCTCCACATCATTGTCTTGTACAAAACTGGAGACTGGTATTGATTCTATCCTGGCTGTATACTTTCTATTATTTTCTTCTGTATTTGCGTGAGGCATCAGAGACCTTTGCAGCATCCACGTTGTATCTAACATTATGGACCCTTACTATATTAGCACCATTCAAGATCGCAATTGTAACAGCAGAAGCAGTAGCAGCATCTCTCTCAAGTGGATCCACGCGATTGCATATTTCACCTAAGAACCTTTTTCTCGAGGGTCCAAGTAATATTGGCACATGTGAAGCACCTAGACTCATTTTACCCATCTCTTCTCTAATGGATTCCAAGCCCGCGATTACTTCAATATTTTGTGTGGATTTCTTGGAAAACCCAATGCCAGGATCAAGAACTATCCTCCACAAAGGGATTCCAGACAACTCTGCTGCTCTCAACCGAGCGTATAACTCAGAAGCAACGTCTTTGCAGACATCATCATACTGTAAATTCTGTTCATTTTGCATAGTTGATGGATCACCTCTCATGTGCATAGTGACATACGGAACTCCCAGTTCAGCAACAACTTCAAGAATGTTTGGGTCAAGCTGCCCACCAGATACATCATTAATCATGGTGGCTCCTCTTTTTACAGCTTCAGCAGCGACTTGTGCGTAGAATGTATCCACTGAAAGCAACTTCCCTTCCATCTCAGGGATTTTTGTGATTGCATCCAGAACAGGGACCAGCCTCTCGAGTTCTTCGTTTGCAGATAGTCTTCTTGCAAAGGGCCTGGTGGACTGAGCACCAATATCAATTATGTCAGCACCTTCTGATATTACCAACCTGGCCTGAGAAATGGCAGCTTCCACTTCTTCAAACTTGCCTCCATCGCTAAAGCTATCTGGCGTGAGGTTAAGCACCCCCATAACGAGGGTCCTCTCACGCCAATCCAGCAGTGTATTTCCAACAGGCATAACCCTTTTAATACCTTCTGTTCCAACTATAGATTCACCGCCAAGCTTGTTCCACAAATCAAAGAACCCGCCATTGCACTTCGAGAGAGAGTGCCAGCTTTTTTCCATACAATCATCAGCCGACGAACCCAGAAGGTCAACCAGAGGCGCTAAGACGAATGGTCTCTCATGGATGCGTTCATGTGGCACAGTCAGAGTCTCGGTCTTGATCCGGGAGCCGCCATACAGAAGAATGTCTAGGTCGATTGGTCTTGGACCATACCTTACTCCAGCAGTGCGCCCTATATCCTTCTCGATCTCCTTCAGCTTCTTGAGCAAATCATGAGGTCCCAGCTTAGTCGTGCCCCTAACTGCAGAGTTGAGGAACCGTGGCTGATCAGTCACATAAGCAGGGGCAGTCTCATACAAACAGGCGTGCCTGGTGATTTTGATGCCTGAGTTCCTCATCAGCCGCAGCGCTCTGTCGAACGTGCTGATCCTGTCTCCCACATTGCTTCCCAGAGCAATCACAATCTCCTGGTCGGCAGAATCACCTGTAAACGCACATTGCGTATACGACCGGACCCTGAACGGATTAGCATGCCCTGGTGGTTTCCTCGAGGAGTTGAGAGAATGCCTAAGATCCAATGCTGTTACGTTGATAGGGAAAAGAAAATTAGAACTGTCTTCGATTGGAATGCAAAAGAAGCTGCAAAACAGATGTTAGTAATTCTGGATCTTAATTTGAGCAACTACCTGAGAAGGCATTCGGCGCCGCTAGCCCTCCGCAGTAGTAGCCCTTGGCAGCTGAGTACATCTTCCTGAATGTATCCTTGGCACGGAGCATCTTAGAGCATACGAGCCAGGTCTAATCCTGCTGCTTAAAATCCTATGTCACATGCTAGTTCTTCCGGTTGTACCTGCAGAGAGACCGCCTTGGTTGATACCTGCAGAGTGAATCTGATAACCCGATTTAGCTAAATCTGCAAAGTAAGAGCGACTTGCTAGTTGCTACTATGTCGGAGCCAACTGAAATCTGCGGTGTAGCGGAGGCTGGAGAAGGGAGTGAGACGCGTACCTGTGATGCAGGCGCCGTGCTAGTCTTCCCAGCGCAGGCGAGCGGCGGAAGAAGGGTGGTTGGTGGTGCCGGCGGCAGATCGGCGGGAGGAGAGAGATGCTGCGGTTTGGCGGCGGCTGCTGCTGCTTTGCTGGGTGGGTGAGTGGTTTGTTTTGTTAATCCATTGCTCGGTTGTTCCGTGCTATCGAGAATCAAGGGCATCGTCGGCTACCGGGGAGCGCGGCGAACGTAACTAGGCCGAAATAGCTGGGCTTTGTATGGGCCGCTTCCCACGGCGAACCGCGGTGTTTAAGCTGGGCTGTACGGATCAGGTGTGTTCGTTGCCGTCCGTGTGCGGTTCACAGCATGGGTGGGTCGGCATCGGGCATGTGGGGCACTGCGAGGTCACCGGCGGCACGGGACTCCGGCACCCCGCCACCACGTCAAGGGCACACGCAAGCGCGCCGCCGACCCCCGAGCTAGGCAATCCGTTTTGAGGACGGCCGTGCGGCTGCGCCTCATCCCCTTCAGGGCTAGGGTACAGATCACGGCGAAACGCCTGTTTTTTTTCTCTCCCGCCACCTTGGGGTGCAGTGTGGCTAGCCATGGTGAGTGACTGCTACCATGAATGGTAGATGTACTTCTTTCCAATTTCAAGCATTATACCAGGCAGATGATGTTGGTTAATTTCGTTTTCCGCCAGAAATGAGAAAGACACAGGAATCCAGCGGATAGTCGCTGTCCCAAGCTCCCAATCACACATGGAATTTTCGTTGAAAGAAGAATCATAGCGCATCGGAAAAATTGTCACTGGTACTACACAAGAACAGCGGACAGTATCTACTTGCTGGGCTGGATGGATGAAAAGGAAAAGAAAACCTAAGACCTCGACAATAATCCAATGCTCAAACCGTACCTAACATTACTACCAACTGGCAAAAGTTGTCTGAATATTTTCAGGCGTATGTACAATGGCATGCCCCTTATAGCCTTATACTCCGTAGTCACCAGACTCGCCATGGCGCCCTGTGTAGCTCTCACAGCTGGACATTCTCGTCATGTTTGCCCGCTGCACAAGACGGACCAACGACTGGACGACCTCGGACATCGGTGGCCGGAACTCTGGCTCGGCCTGTTCAGGTTTCAGGAGAAGCATATCAGCAGTGTGGCAAGCAATTTGGAAGGGCAGTAGAACTGCAGATAGGGTGGCAAGCGGCACCCGCATAACAACCCGCGAAGCAAAATATAGGAAAAAGAGATCTCGAAAGTTAGTAAAATTAAAGAAGGATTAGTAAAAAAGTTGTGCCGCAACCCGCCCCGCTTGACACCCTAACTGCAGACATGGTGGTTATGGAATGTACCTGCACACAAAGGGCAATCGCGTCGGCGAAGCGAGACAGGGATTTAGAAGGGTACAGCCCCTGGAGCGCCGGATCGACCATCTGGTCTAGCGCGTCGATGTCATGCAGCTGCGGGGTAGCCCATCGGACTAGCGACTGCTCAGATCGTGGTCGGGACCTGCAACAATTCAGGCAGCAAGTGGTAGTTCAGACTTTCAGAAGACTGTAGTTGTGATTACAGTTTACAGCAAGTTGTCTGAATATTCTTAGGGGACTTCAGAAATAATTTCAGGAAAAAGATGCGCAGTGATATTTGATTGTCATGCATATATACCTGTCAAATGGTTTGCGGCCAGTCAGGAGCTCTAACATCACGACACCAAAGCTATATACATCACTCTTCAGTGAGTATTGGCCAGACATGGTTACCTCGGGTGCCCTATACCCGGAGTTTTCTTCTGATTCCTGAAAGAAATAGACGATGTATAAAATTTCTGGAAGGAAATGTTTCCTCCCCTAAATTTCTTTTATTCGCATTAACATTGTTAAAATATGGAGAACACGAGACTTTATATCATCTCACTTTGTTGAACTGGATACTAGCTAGCCTTGCATCTAAGTACGACCGAGTACTACTAGTTATACGATCCTGACCACCTTTATTCTGTCACTGTAACAGCAACACATGTTCGCTCCACTGAGTATGTCACACAGCATCATGTTAACCTGAATTCTGGATAATTGCATTTAAATAATAATATGCAGCATTTTGGCTGCAAAACAGGCACAAAGTTCATGTATTTTCTGTCGATGATTAATCATAAGTTGTGTGATATGTTCCTGATAGGTTGTCAAATAGTCGGAGGATATAGTGCACTGCATTTACCTGGAATTCCTGGTTAGGTATTAGATCTGCATATCCAGAATCCGAAACGTGGGGGTTCAGCTCGTTATCTAGTAAAATGTTCGATGACTTGAAATTCTTGTGGATCACAGATGGCGAACATGTTTCATGCAGGTATCTGCAAAATGCGCATGATTGACATGAATTTTTATTTCGAGATCAAAATGAAGGGTTGACAGACCTGTTTCACTTACTCTAATGCCCTTGCAGATCCAAGGGCAATCTTCACGCGGCTGTTCCAGGACAACGGTTTGCTTTGATCATCCACCAGATTAAGTAAGTCATGCAGAGAACCGTTTCGGTAGAATTCATATGCCAACAAGCACTGCCCATGCTCTGAACAGTAGCCAACTAGCTCGGCAAGGTTTGGATGATCTAGCCTTGAAATATTTGCAACCAACTCAATAAATAAATCAGACGGGTAGCTTGGGAATGCAGAAAAATTGATTTTCTTTACAGCCAGGACCTGAAAATACCAGCAATTGGGATCATGATTTAAAAATGTCAATGGGATAATTTACTTTGTTGAACCTTGTACTATGCTTAAAAAACCAGTCATGCTTAACAAAAATAAGATTGTTGTTAAAATCATGTATACAGCAGTATTTTTGCATGACATTAGCGTTTATTGTGTATGCCTGTGCATAACAAACTTTCATGCTATGACATTTACAAACTTTAAGAAGATATAATTAGACTAAAAGAAAGTTCAAGTGAAGTTTATCAACTCAGTTGATTGTCTAGCTATAGAACACGGGTCATGTTGAAATGTTAGTTTATCCACAACTTTGTAGCAGTTAGAAATCTAAATCTTTTACAACGAAATAATTTCAAATATGAATAAGGATGATGCTGGTGAAATATATGTAATATTGAATCCAGGAAATAATGGATATCAAGTAACTGGGGATGCACCTTCTGATCATCGAATTGTGCTTTGAAAACACGTCCAAATGACCCCTCACTCATAAAATTGTCAGGACTGAAGCTTCCTGTTGCTATCTGTAGGTCTGCAACTGTGTATGCAGGTATTCGGATTGAAGACAAACTTATTTTCCTTGCGACAGACTTGCTTGTCATATCATTTTCATCGAAGGACTTGTGCAAGTCAATTTTTGTTGGAGGTTTTAAGCTCATTGAAACAGTCTTCTGAAATTGATCCTTGCCAGTTGTTGAGATGATCTTAATGGACTTCATCTCTGAAAAGTATAGTTTTGGATTTGAGACAGAAGAGAAGCATGCTCATCTACCCATTTTTACAAAATGGAAAATTTATATAAGGAAATGCATAATTCATTGGAAAAAAAAGATCGAACAATTTATTCCTGGGCAAAAGAAAGACAGTAACATGTAGAACTCAGGGCAGTGAAGCTTACGTTTAAACCCTGAAGCAAGAGGACTGAGAGGTTCATTCTGTTCAGGGTCTCGTCTCAGAGACAACTTCCAAGATTTCCTCTTGATTACAAAGAATGTAACGATTGCACCAACAACCAGCAAACATATTACAATTCCTGCTATTGCACCACCTTGTAGTTTGGAGTGTTTGCTACCACTGTCGGACGAGGCGATGCTACCGTTACTACTTGGAACAGCAGGGCGTTGAGGCGCGGGAGTTGTACCTGGTGGAGGTGGTGGCGCGGGACCGTTGCTAAACGAGTTTCCAGTTGTCCTGCAAAAGGAGGGGAGGACTAATTGTGATTCCATTCTACATGCTTATGACAGATAAACCCTGATAGTGTACTAAAAATACTTACTGGAGATTATTTATTTTCTTTAGCTTATCAGGGACCCAGCCAGTGAATTTATTGTTTGCAACATTTCTGCAAGGATGATCAAATGTTTCATTTACAAGAGAATTCAACTGCGAATTGGAATAGGCAATGGGTATATCAAACTCACAAGTCAGTAAGAGGAAGATTGGCAAGGACGTCTATCGTGCCACTGAATTGGTTGTTCTGCATATAACTGGCAAGAGGAGATGTTACATTTGTAATCACATGGATTTTATTCTTGTTGATGAAACAAATCGATGCAGAAACATACAAAAACATGTACTCACAGCGTTTTCAAACTTGTCAAGGAGTTGAAGCTTTGCGGAATATTACCAGAAAATGTGTTGAATGAGAGGTCCCTGGGTGAAAGGAATTGTTTGTTCAGTTTTTTATACTAGCTTGACATGTTTTTGTGCAAACATAAAATCACTCACATTGTTGTTAGGTTGGTAAGGCTGTTAAACATATCACTGATGGTTGAGAGCTGATTATGACCAAGATTTCTGCATCGAAGGTATTAACAAATTTCTTCAGACCTTACCATAAAGCTAATGGCAAAGAAGATCAGCCGATACATTGACTTGTAGGAAGGAGATAAGTAACTTACAAATCCTTAAGTGTAAACATTTGGGAAATGGAGTATGGTGTGGTACCAGTGAAGTGATTGCCAGCAAGATTTCTGCAGATCAAGTTCTTTGTGAGAACTAAGAGATTGCTGTGCATATATAGATAAGAGCAGCTTGAGTTGCATGCAGAAGTATTACTTACAATTTCTCGAGATTTGGAGGAAGATTATAGGGAATGTCACTGCCTCCAAGATTATTGTTGCTCATATCACTGCACGGAACTAAAGCAGATCAAAACCTTACTAAAATGTGATGCATAACCATCAGGGCATGGGATGAGAGAGATCGCACTAACAGCTGAACTAGTGCCGTCAGTAGGTTCATGTTGTAACCCAAAGTCCCATTAAGGCTCATTCCTGGTAAGTTTCTGTTAGGTATCAGGAAAAATAATGTCAGGTAAGAAAGGTAAGTAGTTGTGAGTTGTGACCCAGAAAAACACCACATCTGAAAGGTAAGCTCACATTGCTGTCACTCTGGAACCTGAGCAAGTGACCCCATTCCACGACTGTCCGCAGGGATCTCCATTTTGTGACACCCAGTTTTTCAGCTGGGGCGGCGAATTCATGGTTGTATAGAAGACACCGAGGGCTGTAACTGCACAGGCAAAAAAGCAAAATCTAGGACAATCAGTCATGCTGGTGATCAGTATTTCAGGTAAATGACGATAATGCTGTTTTTTCTTCCTACTTTTCTCTTCATAAAGAATGTGCTTTTCTTACACGAAAATCCTGCAGGAATTTGGGTTTTAAAAAAGGTTAATATGCAGGAATATTTCCTTCTGCTAAGAGAGCCAATATACATTATATAATAGTAACTCATCCTACTTCCAAATGGGAAAAAATAGCCTTGTGTACTGTCCACATTCTGAAGAAATAGGCATGTCTAACAAGTTATCTTCATCATTTTATAACCAAATGTCCACCAAGAGTAGTTTCATTCTAGAACCAAATGGAGATACTACTAGAACCAAAAACTGAGTTTTTTTTTCTGGAATTACACAAAGATATGACTCCTTACATAATCAGCTGTCTGGATTGTCTGAAAAATAATCAACCGTCTGCAACCTCACAGAAAACCAGGCATAGAGAAACAAAATGAACCACAGTACTTTTTTTCAGAAATTCTCGGCAAAAAGTCTGACATCTGGGTGCATAAGTCCAAGCAATTCCTATCACATGCGTCATAGTAGCAGCACTTATTGACTGATAAATTTTTTGGCCGGACATGAGAAGAGCGGTGGAAGACGACTAAACAACAGAACCTCTAGAACTGAACTTACCACAAATTTAACACCGCTACGGGGAAACTACCATGGTCATAACAGAATTAGAACTTGTCAAAACTCTGCTGTCTGATGATCCCAAACTGCGGTAACCCAAAGATTTCCACCCAGAAAGGACCAGAGAACAGCGGCAGCAGGAAGAAACGGAGAGCTAAAGAGACATACTTTCTTGGTTTGGTTAACTGATACAGCAGACAAAAATGTTCAAGGGATGCCAACGAACAGAGCATGGTTCCAGCTTCTCACACAGGCCCAAACAGAACTTCTCAGTAGCAATGGTTTCATGCTTTTTCATCTGAACCTAAAATTTACTGAATCCAGCAATGGGTACCAGAAGTGGCATCTCTACTACTATCGAAGTGAACTGACCAAAGAAGTGGGGGAATAAATCAATAACTCTACTGTACTTTTCATTCCCTGGCTAGTCAAAGAAAGCAATACCAGGAACATAAATGCATCGTTTCTTCTTGATTTTCCGAAGCAAGAACAAACCAAAAGAAAAGGAATGATTCCAAGAAGCGAATATCGCCACTTTACCGTCATTCGAGTCTGTGTTGGCACGAGCCCCCAAGGAGGAGGCGGCGGCCAAGAACAGCAGCACCGCTCCAATGGCCGCCGCTCCCCTGCTCCTTCTCCCCCTCTCCATGGTTGCGATGGTTATTGCAGCACCCTCCCCGGCCGTCTCCAGGCTCCGAAGAACAGGTCTAATAAATAAACTTATGGATTCCCCAGAAAAGGCCTCTCTCGCGGGAGCCCCTCCTTTTGTTTAATCGGTACCACTTTCTGTCACTGCTGCCATGCTCTTTCTCCAGTGGATTGTGTATTTGTCAGCACGCTCCAATCAGGGCAGGGGGAGGAAGGGCTTTAAGAGGTGCACTTCACACGCTGAGAAACCCCTTGGGAAAAAGGTACAGAATTGAAGTTACTCTTTCACTGCTGGTGTCGATTTTTTGCATTGTCTGTCGCTTTGGGACACTGGGGCAATACTTTGAGCAGAGACAAAGATTTTGATGTGTATGTGACCTTTGGCCTCTGGGGTTGTTAGTTGGTGGTGGCTTGGTGCAGCTCTAACCCTCGATGTTTGTTTGTTCGCTAACTGAGGCTGCACTTTCAGCTCCAAGTTGTTGGAGACATGAGATTTTACTGCTCACATGTGCTGGTGTATTATTTTGGATCAGGGGAAATACTAAAACAAGAGAAAAGAAAATCCTTGTACGAGCTCCATCTATACCTAATTAGTCTGACTGAAGCTGCAATTTTCAAAACTCTAATTAAACATGACAAAAATCTTAGACGACTTAGATTGGGACAAAAGGGTCATTGAAAAGTTCCATTTGGAAAAAATACTAGCAACTTTGGTTAATGCGTGTCCTTTTGAGTAATTTGTTTTATGTACACATCGAGTGGTCATCGGTAGAAGATATTTAGCCGGCTCGCTTCATTCGTGCGTCGTGGCTCCCATGCGGGAACGTTGCCGTCCGTGCAGCGGTCGCTTTTAGCTGATTGGCAATCATACAGGTGCGTGCGTGCGTGCGTGTACAGCGCAGTATGCTCCTCCTCGGACTTTCAGCTCCCCTTCCTTCTGGTTTATTTTTTCACCAGTTTTCAGTATGGCTACAGCAGTTCTCTTTCTGACAGACATCCTTCGGAAGGAAGGAATCCAGTCCAGGCGATCGAAAACAAATTCTACTTTTCAGAAGCATGAAGTTTATGCGATCAATTGAACGAGTTGTTTTTAGAACACGGGAAGAAATTTCAGGCGAAAACAGTTTCTGTATCTGACTTTATTCCTTGAGGAAAGTAGGTGCATGTTGTTCTCGGCGACTCGGCGTGATTGCAGCGTTCGCTATGATGATGATGATGAAGCATAATGAACCAGTATCCTTCACGTCGCTTTTCTTCCTTTTTCCCCAAATTTTTTTTTATCTTTGCCTTTTCTGTCAGAGTGTCTAGCAGCACCTAGTAGCATCTGGTTAGGAGAATAATTGCATGCTGACCACAGCTTCTTCTCCGTGCGTCGTAATAACAGGTGGCCAAACTCGCCCAATTAGCCAGTTACGTTGCGCCCATAACCTCGTCTTTTTCATGGCATGAGCTGTTTCCGTCCGGCTTCAGGTCGACGGACGAGTTCTCGTTCTCGTTCTCGTTGCGTCACTCTGCCCTCGGCCGTCAGTAGCGGATGAGATGGTCCTTCTAGCCGTGCCAGCGCATCTCGGCCACGCCATGGCCTCGCATCCAAGGCAGGCAAACATCACTGTCGATCGATCGATCGATCGTGTTTGGAAGTGTTTATTTTACAGAAAGAAAATTATCATAAGCAGCTCGTGCTCCCGTCAGAGACCGACTAATGCGTGTCCGACCAATTTGGCGTGTTAGCCATACGCATTCTGCCATTCTGGTATGGTATGTCCGTGTTACATTGCATTACGCCATACCGAAAGAAACGACGTGTGGGTGGCTGTCCCGACAACTGTACCAACAACGTGGACATGTATATTCTGCGATGCAATCCCGGAGACAAAGTTCAGAGTTCCGAAAGCTACATCTGCCACGAGAGAAGACACGCGTGGCCTGTACATGTTCGGTTTTTCTTCTTCTTCGTCACCAGAGATCAGGTTGGTTGGTTAACCGAATGAATGGAATCAGCCGTTGACGTCGCCTGCACGATTTGGTTTGGAGTTGTTAATAATGGTCCTGACATGCTTACCCAAGCAAGGAAAATTAACAATTGATTTTTTTATATTAGGTTTACGTCCTGACAAAAAAAATTGTAACAATGTGAAGCATCGTTGAAAGAGTAGCTGCGCTGTATAACCTAAACACTGGAAGATGACGAACGGTTCGCGCACTCTGCTGCTCTGCTCTGCTGCCGTTGTTGTGGGATGTGAGTGTGAGCTCGGATGACTAGGTAACTAGGTTAGGATTTGTGTACTGAATAATTGGAGCCTTGCGGGAAGAGATGGGACAATAGCCAAGTTAGATTACCTACCCAGCCAGAACTACTGAAGCCAAGAAACAGGGGAGGAAGAAAGGGAAAGCTAGCAGTCTCGTTCAGGGCAAGTCTTTTTCAGAGGACACAACGCAAGTGGGTAGGAGCAGTTAATTGATTCTGTTAGCCAACTCCAGGGTCGATCGACAGGCCAAGGACCTAACGGGTGAAGACCGGCTGCTTTCAGGTGTTGCACTCCGTCAGCAACTCAGCATGCATGTCGACTTATCAGAAATTAAGATGAGGTCCAGCTTCATGTTTTGCCCTGACTTCTCCGTCCCGTTAATTTGCTCAACTTGGAACTCCATCAGTAGCGACCTTCCTTCCTTCTCATCATTGATGCGTAGCAATGGAAAATGAAGCAAACGTGAAAGTGTTATTAGTCATCTCTCGAATGTGAACGACAGCTTTAAGAGGAAATGTATCCATTTATAATTGAATCGGAATGAAGTGTAAACCTGATGTATAATCTGCGACGTGTATTTGGTGACAGATAGATGTTCAGTAGACGTGAACAGAGCTTCGTCTTGTGGTACATTTTGTGTAGATGGTAACATCAGAAAGTCAGGTCAGGCAGTTCAAGCAAATCCGAAGGAAGACATTCCGACAGCACCAACTAAGGTAAGAACACCTGAGACTTGACAACGTGAGTTCATGGCGCACTGGTTGATACCACAGGCTTTCAAAGGACTAAGCGAAGAGTTACCAGCAATCATTTATGCAGCACCGTGGAACGCAATGGGTTCTCCACAAGCATGACCGTCAGACATTATTTGCAGATGCAGTTTGTTCTAGGAAATGGAAAAATAAAAAGGCCATTACAAGGGCCGCTTTCGGTGGAGAAGTTCTAGTGCTGGGAGATAAGTTCCATGTCTAGTTCACATGTTGACACGTCGACTCAGGTGAAATTGTCTTTGTGCTTTGCACTAGTTCTTGCCCATGGCGGCTCTGTCCTGCTGCCTCAGCCTCTCACCTTCCCGGCAAAGATAGCCCTGGAACTTCGCCTGCCAAAATGCAAATAAAGATTGTTATGCTGCACTGCGGGTCAAGTAGAAGAGTGCAATTGGATAACTGTTTGAATGTAAGCTAAACAAAAAAGGGTTGAACCGAAAGAAGTCATGTGCAAAAAATAGAATCAAGCAATAGCAAATCATCTGTGAGATGCTCTTGATAGAGTACATATTGCAATTTTAATACTCAAGAAACTAATTACAGCAATCTATGCCACAAAAAGACTCACTTGAGGCAGTGTCTAAGAAAAAGTTGCATAAGAAGTACCATGCATATCTAAGCCTTCACTTGGCTCTACAAAACATCCGGAGGAAAGGTGACTTCATATCAGAAATTAATTGGTTCCAAGGGAAAATGACTACTCCCTCCATACCGGTTTATTAGGCTAACACGGAGTTCAAGAAAAATGTTTGGCTATAAATTTGATCAGCAAAATATGAATCATATGTCAAAAAAAATTATACGATTGAAAAGGTCTTTTAAATATGAGTCTAATGGTATAATTTTTATGACATATAATTCATATTTTATGGTCAAACTTTTTTCTTGAACTCCATGTTAGCCTAATAAACCAGGATGGAGGGAGTACGAGATTAACCTTTCAAGGCTTAAGGGTAGATACGATAAGATTAAGAATGTAATAAAGAGCATCAAGAGCGCATCTTGTTCTATTAAAACGAGAACTTCAATAATCAGACAGATAACACAAATTTGTGCCCCGCTACTAACTGAACCCTCACAACTACTGAACTAGAAATTCCTATAACTCTAAGAACTGGATATAATAATTTTCAAAGGTTATAATCAAATCATCAGTGTGACCCATAATCAAACTACAAAATTAGGAATATCCAAGATATTCCTTGCCATCTTCCAGGACAACATTTACAATGTAGAGTAATAAAGCGCCTAGCCAAACATGAACAAGCAAGTCCCCAATACTTCAGCCAAAGTAGCCACACTAAACTTCAAAACATATATTTGTCAACAACAGGATTGTTACAAATGGGCATGGATTTCGAGTCGAAAGACTAGTCGACGACTAGTCTACGAGTCTCATTTGCAAGGTCGACTCGGTCAGTCGACTCAACTCATTTGATGAGTCGATTGACTAGTCTCGACTAGTCCAGGTTTGTGAGTCGGTCGACTTAAAAAATGACCCCACATGTCATAATTTTTTCCATTCTTTCCTCCCCTACCTATTTTCCCCCGTGAATCCTAGATCCAGAGACATTTTCTCCCGCTCGACCCCAAAAGCCAAAACGCATCTGGGCCTTCTCTCCCTTGGCCGCCTCCTCTGCTGGTTCATGGATAAGAGGAAGGCCTTGACCATTGGAAGGAATTGCCAGGTTTTCCCCAACTCCCCTGTCCCCAGCCTTATATTTAATCCTACATTATACATATTAGTAATTTAGTATTAAACATGAGTCTTGCCGAGTCGAGACTAGTCTTGACTAGTCTCTGAGTCGCTGCCCCAGAACGACCCGTCGACTCGAAATCCATGCAAATGGGTAAAGCAATCCATTTTTTTTACGGGAATGGGTAAAGCAATACATTTGCTAGAAAAAACTCAACAATCCCAAACAGCAGTATAAAGGGAATCTGGTGTGCCAAAACATCCATAGCAACTTTGTCATCATAAGGAATGTTTACTCAGTAGGCCGCTCCATCACTAGTCGAATCTATAACCTGGTAGTCTAGTACCTTAACACAACCTGCACATTCCGTGCTTATAGACCTGGCAGCATATCATGACTTGGCACATACTTGGGGTGCAATTATTGCTCATCTCATCAAAGAAAGCAACAAGTAGACATGACTTCCCCACTTTGCTAATCCATAAATAAATAAACACTTTGTAAGGTTCAACATTTGCCTCGTATCATTCTCAACCATTACGTTTGTAGTCTGCCAAAATTCTGTTTATGGACAGCATCAAAGCTGAAGGATGAGATCATGTGCTTAATGTGGAATTCACTGATTTTTTACATCCATGCAAAGAGTTAATGACTCGAACTGAAAAACATATTCGCTAACTTTGGTCTTGTTACTACAGATAGGCAAACCAAGCATTTGTTTTCCCTAAAGAGGCAGATACAATTTAAACCAAATCTAAATACTACGAGAGGACCATCCAATCTGACAATTTAATATACACGTCATAAGTGTTTTTTAATCTGAAGCTGATGTCCTCAAAACTGGGATTTGACTTGTCAACCTGTCACCATGTCATGAAACAAGTTGAACAAAAACACCAGGTAAATCGAATGGCAGAATTAAACTACTGACACATCTGATTCTAATTCCTGAATTTGGTGCACAATGCCTAAACACTCTAGTCTGTAGTGCATTGTTTTGACTTGGATGAAAGCATTAAAAAGGTTCAAATTATAATCAATGACAATAATATGCAGGAAATGCAACATAATCTAATATTGCACGCTATATGACCCGGTAATAAGGCACATAATCCCCTGCTAGCCACCCACCGATTAATAAAAATCCCTTGATGTTTGTACAATGAAATGGTTATTCGGACCAACTTGCTCAGTGCACTATGGGCTCCTCAGATAACTAACGACTGCTCTAGCCCATGAATTGAAACGAAACAATCCATCCTGCATAAGTACAGATGCTCTAATCACCCAAGTGACTACATTAATCCAACCGCATCTGCCCTAATCCAGAAACTTTGGGCCTCTGGTAACCACTTAGAAAATCAATTTTATTTATGTCTCCTCAAAGAGCAACCGCTTGTAGAAAACGAGTCCATGGATCTCGAGGTCGCTACTCAAAGTAGAGGAACCGGCGGTATGCCGGTATCCACGCTGAGCGAAGCAAAATAACAAGTCTAGCGATGGCCAGGGGCGCGAACCAACCAATTCAATCTAATCCAATCTGAATACTAGAGCATACGAGAGATTGATCGAAGTTGCGGGGGAACCGGGGCGACTGCGGATGGGGGGGTTACCTTGCCGCCGAAGAGGAAGATCCCGGCGAGGCCGGCGGTGCCGACGCTGCCCCAGATGACCACGGTGGACGAGAGCAGGGACCAGTTGCGGTAGATCATCGTCGCCTCTTCTTTCCTCCTTGCGATTCCCCACTCTTTCCTCGCTGCTGTGGACGGCGGACGGCGGCGGAGGATCGTCGGAGAAGAAAAGGCAGAGGCCTACTCACGGAAGAGATTTGTCTTTTTTTACCCCTGTCTGGATACTAGAGAAGGATGGATGAGCTTCTGTGAGGCCTCTGGAAAAGAAGCTCCAGGCCCGGCCCGGGAGTGGAGCGGCCCTGCTCTCTTGCACCTCTTCGTTTGGACTATGACCGGTAGCGCCTTGATAAGCCTGAATTGCCCGAGCAGCCCACGGCCCAGGCTACCCTGATATGTCTCGCATGTTTTTTATGGAGGGGGTGATCATACGCCTATATATGTGTACAATGTTGTTTCCTCTATCTTCGGAGATGCTTTTTTGGGAAAACTATCTCTGGAGATGCTAAGCTGCTAGGAATAAAAAAGCTTGCTTTTACCGAGAAAAAAAAAGCAATATGATGGGTCATTCAAATGAGATAGGTCTTGGCTTTTTAGATAAAAGCTTCTCGGCTTTTGTATGCTACTAAAAGGCTGGTGCAAGTCAAAAAAAAAAAGGCTGGTGTATTACTGAATAGTTAATGTCATGTAATTCTTCCACTACTAACTAACTGACCGCGAAGTCCGATCTTCCCTTCTCACCCAATAGCATATTAGCTATGGTGATAATTTTGATAAATTCAATCACATTAAAGAGCATTTCAATAGGTCTCAAGAGTAGATACAACCTAAGTAAACGAAAACTTTTCCAATTTAGCGATTATTCTACCAAGAAACTGGTATTTTAGCTTCATAAGTATGATATAATTTTCAATTGTTAACATATCTCCCAAATGAAAACTTCTCCATTGGCATGCTCCCGGGTACCTGTAATTGTGATCTATTTGCTAGGACAAGGGGTCTTTCTGTCGAAACCTTCATGAACAGTCATCGTTTTCTGATAGTTTTTCCGTTTTTCACAACCGCTCTTTCCACACACCAGATATTTGGTGTCAAATTGTCGCCCCTTTTCTTATATATTCGAGTATGCTATCTTTGTGGCATTGATTGTTCGGGATATACTTTCCGGGTATATCCACAGCGACTCACTGACCAGGGTGGCCCACTTCCAGGTTAGAGTTATGCTCTATGGGCAGCTCATCAGGGCCGGTCCTGAGATTTCGGGGGCCCGGGGCGAAACTAAAATTTTGGGCCCCTTATTCTAATTTTTTATGCATATATGAGATGATAAAAAATAAATATTTTAAGTATACTTCCAACTATAATATTCATATAAAAATAACAATATGTTTACATGATACCTTAAAATTTCCTTCGAAAATTCCTAAAATCAAAGTCCGTGACGGTGGAATCAATATCAATCTCGTCCACTAACTTCTTATCAAGAGTATCTCAATTTACCAGATTATAAATATCCATACTAACTGGTTCTGGTTCATCATCAATGTTAGCAGATTCATCATCATGATTAACTGATTACTCACATTTTCATCATCTGTGTTGATATGGTCATTGTCCTATGTACCGACATTATCTTTTAGATCAATATTAGTCTGTTCCCCCACAAGAACTAACGCTAAATCATTTGGATTCCTTGAAGTGTTCGTGTTGCTCTTCAAAAATTTATAAAAAGATCCTCTCTATGATTCTATTAATTTTTTCTCTTGTTCTCTCATTTTTATTTTCTTAGCACCGGATTTGGGCGCCATAATCAGTTAACCTTGCTCGCTACAAACAAGAAATCAAGAACAACCATTACTAACTAGAATTAAGTACTAAGAATTAGAGTTGGGCCGGGGAGGACCAACAGGAAGATTTGAAGATCGTCGATGGCCTTCCTGTGTGCAGCGTGCCTGGCGGTCTATCATCGAGGGCTCGAGGCTCCCGATCGGCGATCCGATCCAAGGGAGGCGATCAGGCGACGGGAGTCGGGAAGCAGGGCCGGTACCTAGGAAGCGAATAAGTGATGGCTAGGAGTGGTCGAGGGATGCGCCGATGCCTGGGAGTCGTCGAGTCGAGCGATTCCTAGGAGTCGAACGTCGAGGCAGGCCCTGCGTCGAGGATGCCTGGGAGTCGAGCAATCGATGCCTAGGAGCGATGGACCGATGCCAGTGGACTAGGGGAGTCGAGCGGTTGACCACTAGCCCAATAAATTTTTTTTGCCTTTTTTAGATGTATACTAGGCCTATATTTTTTTGGGCCCCTAATTTTTTTGGGCCCGGGGCGACTGCCCCGCTAGTCCCCCCCCCTAGGACCGACCCTGCAGCTCATTCAGGGAGAGAAGATGGAAGCTCATTCGGCTAGGGGAAGGCCTAGAAGAATTATCGACTTAGGCCTATAGATAGACTTGTAGTCCAAGTTAAACCTTTGTACCAACTTTGTATATCATAGCCGGATAGGACTCTCTTGTAAACCCTAGGCCGGATGACTATATAAGCTGAACTAGGGATCAGCCTTTAGGGCACAACCACAACAACCAATCTCAACTCGCACAGCAGAAACCAACCCTTGTAATCTTCTGTTGCTTCTGGCTTTGCTTATATACTGGATTGCTAGCAGGAGCAGGATCCGCCCACCGCAGTCGAATCTGAACCTAGGTAAGCTTGTGTGCTCACCATCCCGGATCACCGTACGTCTCGCACCCCATATTTTCCCACGCCTCGAGGACCCCCTCATAGCGTACTTGTCTTCAATCTGACGATAGTTGGCGCCCACCACGGGGCAAGTGACCTTCAGATCTGCGCTCCGGGCGGAATCTACACGTGCGGGAATCAGTGAAATAATCGTCGTCGGTCGCGTCCTCTATGCCAGCGATGTCCCTCTTGTCCTCCTCGACGAGACTTGGATTCTGGCTAGGGAGGACGTGCCGAGCTACACCATCCTGCCAATTGACGATATCGACATCTACTTCGGCTTCGTTGACCCTGCCCAACCCACCCTAGTGGTGATGAAAGAGGCGGAAGAAATTTCTGGACCCACTTTGTCTGCGGAGGCGACAAAATTCTGGATCTTGGAAAATCCTAATCCCACCCAACCCGCCCCTAAGGCAGAGATTGTGGAGAAAGAGAAGGTCGAATATGAAGAAGATCTCACTCTGGAGGTCGAACCTCAGAAAGACCAAAGCTACAATAGCTCTAGATCTGGTTTTACCGATGTAGGAGCAGAAACATCACTTATGAGGCACACAGTGAGGCGGATGATAATGCGCCCCAATGTCAATCTAGATGCCGTCCTCGAGACCATCAAAAGTTTCGAGAAAGGCAATGTCGAATGCTTCACCGACCTCTGTTGGAGATATGCCCAAGAGGCAATAATAAAAGTGATTATTATTATATCTTTGTGTTTATGATGAATGTTTACATCCCATGCTATAATTGTATTATTAGGAAACACTAATACATGTGTGTTTTGTAAACATAAGAGAGTCCCTAGTAAGCCTCTTGTTGAACTGGCTTGTTGATTAATTGATGATCATGGTTTCCTGATCATGGACATTAGGATGTGATTAATAACAAGGTTATGTCATTAGGAGAATGATATGATGGACACACACCCATAGTAAGCGTAGCATAAGATCAAGTCATTAAGTTCATATTGCTGTAAGCTTTTAAATGCATAGTAACCTAATCCTTCGACCATGAGGTTGTGTTAATCACCATCACCGGATGGGTACTTTGATGACATCAAACACCGCTTCGTAACTGGGTGGTCATAAAGGTGTCATTGGGTATTCTGAAAGTATGTGTTGAAGCTCATGGACCAAGATTGGGATTTGTCCATCCACATGACGGATAGATATGCTCTGGGCCCTCTCGGTGGAATGTCATCTAGTTAGCTTGCAAGCATGTGACTGGGTCACAAGGGATGACATATCACGGAACAAGTAAAGAGTACTTATCAGTAACAAGGTAGAACTAGGTATGGAGATGCTGACGATCAAACCTCGGATAAGTATAGTATCGCGTGACAAAGGGAATTGGTTTCGTATGTAAGTGGTTCAATCGATCGCAAAGTCATCGTTGAGTATGTGGGAGCCATTATGGATCTCTAGGTCCCGCTGATGGTTATTGATAGGAGATGTGTCTCTGTCATGTCTGCATATTCACGAACCGTAGGGTGACACACTTAAGGTTCGAAGTTGTTTTAAGTAGATATGGAATATGCGTTGGAGACCGAATGTTGTTCGGAGTCTCGAATTGGATTCGGGACATCACGAGGAGATCCGGAATGGTCTGGAGAATAAGATTCATATATTGGGGATCATTTTCTGAGTTAGGAAATGTTCTGGAGTATTTGTATGAGGGTTCTAGAAGGTTTCGGAATGTTCCGGAATGTTCTGGAAGGTTTCTTGGAGTTTGCTTGAAAACCAAGGAAGGGATCAAGGAGTCCTGGTGGGTCAAGACTAGGAGTCATGGGGGAGGAGGACTCCTTCCCCCCTCCCCAATCCGCCGGCCCAAGGAGGTGGGGAGTCCTACTAGGACTTCCCCTCCCCAGGTGCCCTCCCTCCTTTAAATAGAAGGGGGAGGCGCCACCCCTTGCCCCTCCTCCATAACTCCCAATCTCTGTCGCCTCTCTCCTCCTCCTTTCTTCTGCACAGGCATAGGCGAAGCCCTGCAGAATTCTCTACTCCACCACCACCACCACGCCGTCGTGCTGCTGGGATTCCGTGGAGAAGATCTACTACCTCCGCTGCTCGCTGGAACGAGGAGAGGAAGGTCTGCTTCAACTCCGCATGTGTGACCGACTACGGAAGCGCTGCCGAAACGCGGCGCCAGAAGGATCGTCCACTTGACCGACTGCGGAAGCGCTGCCGGAACGCGACGCCGGAAGGATCGTCCACACGATCTTGAGATCGGCAAGTGATCGACTATATCAACCACGAGATCTAATCTCGTTAACGCTTTCGGATCTACGAGGGTTAGTTCCTATCTATCTCGTTGCACATGTCTAATAGATTAGATCTTGGCTTTTATCTAGATTAGATCTGGGTTTTGTTCGTTCTTGCGGTAGAAATTTTTTGTTTTCCATGCTACGAACCCATCAGTGGTATCAGAGCCGTATCTATGCGTAGATCTGTTGCACGAGTAGAACACAATGATTTTGTGGGCGTTGGTGCTCGTGCCGTCTTTTGCTTTGTGTACTTTGCATCTGGCGGCATGGTGGGATGAAGCGGCTCGGGCTAACCTTACATGTCATCGCACATGAGACTTGCTCCACGCTTGACGTGTAACTTGCTTTGCACAAGTGGCTTTGCGGGTGCCTGTCTCTCCCACCATAGTATAGATCCAATTTACACTTTGCACTTGATAGCACTTGTATCAACGTTGTGGTTCAGTTTCGTAGGTAAGATCCGTTATTGTTCGAAAGCCCCAAACCACGTAAAACATGCAAAGAAAATTAGAGGCGTCTAACTTGTTTTTGCAGGGGTTTTGTGATGTGATATGGTCATCATGTGATTGTGATTATATTTGTTGTATGCAATGATCCTTGTTGTAATATGGCAACCGGCAGGAGCCTAATGGTTGTCTTTAATTCTGTTAAGACCTGCGTGTCTATTCATCTTGTAATAGCTTTATTCCAAGTAGTTGTAATAGTTGCTGGTGATGATGGACAACCATGAAGCGGCGCCACTGACCTTGACACAATGCTGGTGATGATGGAGATCATGTTCGTGCTTTGGAGATGGAGATCAAAGGCGCAAGAAGAAAAGGCCATATCATATCACACTAATTATGAATTGCCTGTAATGTTAATCCTTTATGCATCTTGTATTGCTTAGATCACGATGATAGCATTATAAGATGATCCCTCTCACTAAATATCAAGTAATAAAGTGTTCACCCTTACTTGGCACCGTTGCTAAGACTCGTCGTTTCGAAGCTTCTCGTGATGATCGGATGTGATAGATTCTACGTGTGCATACAACGGGTGCAAGCCAGATTTGCACATGCGGAAACTAAGGTTATCTTGATGAGCCTAGCATGTACAGACATGGTCTCGGAACACGGAATACCGAAAGGTAGAGCATGAGTCATATAAATGATATGATGAACATGAAGATTGTTCGCCGATGAAACTACGTCTTCTCTCGTGAAGATCGGACTTGGTGTAGTGGACTTGGTTCGTGTAATCACTAAGACAATGTGAGGGATGTTGTTTTGAGTGGGAGTTCACCTAGTTAGTTTAAGAATTAAACTTGAACTCAATTTGTCATAAACTTAGTCTAAACTACTTGCAAATTGTTGTAGATTATGGCGACCCCCTCCATCAATTTCAATGCGTTCCTAGAGAAAGAAAAACTTAAGAACAATGGAAGCAATTTCACGGATTGGTTCCGTGGACTAAAGATCATCCTCAGGGCTAGTCAGTTGACCTATGTGCTCGAAGCACCGCTAGGTGACCCACCTGCAGATAATGCCACCGATGACGAAAAGAATGTTTTCGCTACTCGGAAAAATCATTACTCCACAGTTCAGTGTGCCATCCTGTACGGTTTAGAAGCGGAGCTCCAAAAGCGTTTTGAGCACCACGACCCGTTCGAGATCATTAAGGAGCTCAGGCTAATTTTTGAGACTCGCGCGGCCATGGAGAGCTATGAGGCCTCCGAAAAGTTCTTTAACTGTAAGATGGAAGAGGGAAGCTCCGTTAGCGAGCACGTGCTCACCATGTCTGGGTACGCAAAGAAGCTCCAAGAGTTGGGAATATCGATTCCTAATGAATTGGGGATTCACCGTCTCCTTCAATCACTGCCACCAAGTTACAAGAACTTTGTGATGAACTACAACATGCACTGCATGAACAAGACGTTGCCTGAACTGTCGACCATGCTGAAAACTGCTAAAGTGGAGATCAAGAAGGAGCACCAAGTGTTGATGGTCAATAAGACCACCAATTTCAAGAGACGGGGCAAGCCTAAGAACAAGGGCAACTTCAAGAAGGACGGCAAGAAAGCTGCCGCACCTGCTAAGAAGCCCAAGGCTGGTCCTAAGCCTGAAACTGAGTGCTTCTACTGCAAGGGTGCTGGTCACTGGAAGCGTAACTGCCCCAAGTACCTGGCGGATCTGAAGAACGGCAACATCAAGAAGAAAGGTATATTTGATATATGTGTTATAGATGTGTATCTTACTAGTAATCGTAGTAGTGCCTGGGTATTTGATACTGGTTCGGTTGCTCATATTTGTAACTCGAAACAAGAGCTACGGAATAAACGAAGACTGGCAAGAGACGAGGTGACGATGCGCGTTGGAAATGGCTCCAAGGTTGATGTGATCGCCGTCGGCACGCTCCCTCTACATCTACCTTCGGGATTAGTTTTAAATTTGAATAATTGTTATTTGGTGCCTGCGTTAAGCATGAACATTATATCTGGATCCTGTTTATTGCGAGACGGTTACTCTTTTAAGTCCAAGAATAAAGGTTGTTCGATTTATATGAGTAATATCTTTTATGGTAATGCACCTGAGATGAATGGTTTATTCTTACTGAATCTCGATAGTAGTGATACACATGTTCACAACATAGATGCTAAACGAATAAAATTGAATGATAATTCTACATACATGTGGCACTGTCGTCTTGGTCACATTGGAGTGAAGCGTATGAAGAAACTCCATTCAGATGGATTTCTTGAATCACTTGATTTTGAATCACTTGAAAGATGCGAAGCATGTCTAATGGGAAAAATGACTAAGGCTCCATTCTCTGGTACAATGGAGCGAGCTACAGACTTATTGGAAATAATACATACCGATGTGTGCGGTCCAATGAGTGTAACATCGCGTGGTGGATATCGTTATGTTCTCACTTTCACAGATGACTTAAGTAGATATGGGTATGTCTACTTTATGAAACATAAGTCTGAAACTTTCGAGAAGTTTAAGGAATTTCAAAGTGAAGTGGAAAATCATCGTAACAAGAAGGTTAAATTTCTGCGTTCTAACCGCGGAGGTGAATATCTGAGTTATGATTTTGGCATGCATTTAAAGAAATGTGGAATACTTTCGCAGTTGACACCGCCGAGAACACCACAGCATAATGGTGTGTCCGAACGTCGTAATCGAACTCTCTTAGATATGGTTCGGTCTATGATGTCTCTTACAGATTTACCGCTATCATTTTGGGGCTATGCATTAGAGACAGCCACATTCACTTTAAATAGGGCACCATCTAAATCCGTTGAAACGACACCGTACGAATTGTGGTTTGGTAAGAAACCTAAGTTGTCGTTCCTTAAAGTTTGGGGTTGCGAAGCATATGTAAAGAAGTTACAACCTAATAAGCTAGAACCCAAAGCGGAGAAATGCGTCTTCATAGGATACCCTAAAGAAACAATTGGGTATACCTTCTATCATAGATCCGAAGGCAAAGTTTTCGTTGCAAAGAATGGATCCTTTCTTGAGAAGGAGTTTCTCTCGAAGGAGGTGACTGGAAGGAAAGTAGAACTCGATGAGGTTATTGAATCTTCTCTCGGATTTGAGAGTAGCGCAGCACCGGAAGATGTTTTTGTGCCGCCTGCACCAATTGGAGAGGAAGCTAATGATAATGATCATGAAACTTCAAATGAAGTTACTGCTGAACCTCGCAGGTCAACAAGGGTTCGTACCACTCCTGATTGGTATGACTCTGCCTTGAACGTCATGTTGGTGGACAACGATGATGACCCTGCAACATATGAAGAAGCTATGGTGAGCCCAGATTCCGACAAATGGCTAGAAGCCATGAAATCCGAAATGGGATCCATGTACGAAAACCAAGTGTGGACTTTGGTGGACTTACCAGATGGCCATAAGGCTATTGAGAACAAATGGATTTTCAAGAGAAAACAGATGCTGATGGTAATGTTACCGTCTATAAAGCTCGACTTGTCGCGAAAGGGTTCCGACAAATTCAAGGAGTTGACTATGATGAGACTTTCTCACCAGTAGCGAAGCTAAAGTCTGTGAGGATTTTGTTAGCAATTGCTGCACATTTCAATTATGAGATTTGGCAGATGGATGTCAAAACGGCGTTCCTTAATGGTGACATTGAGGAAGAGTTGTATATGGTACAACCCAAGGGTTTTGTCGATCCTAAAGATGCTGACAAGGTATGCAAGCTTCAGCGCTCCATTTATGGACTGAAGCAAGCATCCCGGAGTTGGAATCAATGTTTTGATAAAGTAATCAAAAAATTTGGGTTTATACAAACTTATGGAGAAGCTTGTATTTACAAGAAAGTGAGTGAGAGCTCTGTAGCATTCCTAGTACTATATGTAGATGACATATTGTTGATTGGGAATGATATAGAACTTCTTAATAGCGTCAAAACCTATTTGAATAATAGTTTTTCAATGAAGGATCTTGGCGAAGCGGCATATATTCTAGGCATCAAGATTTATAGATATAGATCAAGACGCCTAATAGCGCTTTCACAAAGTACATACTTGGACAAAGTTCTAAAGAAGTTTAGAATGGAAGATAGCAAGAAAGGGTTCGTGCCCATGTTGTCAGGTAAGACCTTGAGTAAAACTCAAAGTCCAGCTACGGCAGAAGATAGAGAGAAAATGAATAATATTCCCTATGCCTCGGCCATAGGTTCTATCATGTATGCCATGCTGTGTACAAGAACGGATATAGCACATGCTGTTAGTTTGACTAGCAGATATCAAAGTGATCCTGGAATGGAGCACTGGATAGCGGTCAAGAATATCCTAAAGTACCTAAATAGGACTAAGGATATGGTTCTTTCTTATGGAGGTGATGAACAACTTGTTGTAAACGGTTACACCGATGCTAGTTGGAACACCGATCCGGATGACTCAAAGTCACAATCGGGATACGTATTTATTTTGAATGGTGCTGCAGTGAGCTGTAGGAGTGCGAAGCAAAGCGTTGTGGTGAAATCTTCAACTGAAACGGAATACATAGCTGCTTCGGAGGCTGCACAAGAAGCCGTTTGGATGAAGGAATTCATTACTGAACTTGGCGTGGTTCCCAGTGTGTTGGACCCGATGGCCATCTACTGTGACAACACAGGTGCCATAGCTAATGCACAGGAGCCAAGGTCACATAGCAAGCTGAAGCACATCAAGCTACGTTTCCACGCTATTCGCGAGTATGTCCGAGATGGTGACATAAATATTTGCAAAGTACACACTAATCTGAATGTGGCAGATCCGTTGACTAAACCTCTCCCTAGGGCAAAGCATGACCAACACCAGAACGCCATGGTGTTCGGTATATTACCATGTAATCTAGATTATTGACTCTAGTGCAAGTGGGAGACTGTTGGAGATATGCCCAAGAGGCAATAATAAAAGTGATTATTATTATATCTTTGTGTTTATGATGAATGTTTATATCCCATGCTATAATTGTATTATTAGGAAACACTAATACATGTGTGTTTTTTAAACATACGAGAGTCCCTAGTAAGCCTCTTGTTGAACTAGCTTGTTGATTAATTGATGATCATGGTTTCCTGATCATGGACATTAGGATGTGATTAATAACAAGGTTATGTCATTAGGAGAATGATATGATGGACACACACCCATAGTAAGCGTAGCATAAGATCAAGTCATTAAGTTCGTATTGATGTAAGCTTTTAAATGCATAGTAACCTAATCCTTCGACCATGAGGTTGTGTTAATCACCATCACCGGATGGGTACTTTGATGACATCAAACACCGCTTCGTAACTGGGTGGTCATAAAGGTGTCATTGGGTATTCTGAAAGTATGTGTTGAAGCGCATGGACCAAGATTGGGATTTGTCCATCCACATGACGGATAGATATGCTCTGGGCCCTCTCGGTGGAATGTCATCTAGTTAGCTTGCAAGCATGCGACTGGGTCATAAGAGATGACATATCACGGAACGAGTAAAGAGTACTTATCAGTAACGAGGTAGAACTAGGTATGGAGATGCTGACGATCAAACCTCGGATAAGTATAGTATCGCGTGACAAAGGGAATTGGTTTCGTATGTAAGTGGTTCAATCGATCGCAAAGTCATCGTTGAGTATGTGGGAGCCATTATGGATCTCCAGGTCCCGCTGATGGTTATTGATAGGAGATGTGTCTCTGTCATGTCTGCATATTCACGAACCGTAGGGTGACACACTTAAGGTTCGAAGTTGTTTTAAGTAGATATGGAATATGCGTTGGAGACTGAATGTTGTTCGAGGTCTCGAATTGGATTCGGGACATCACGAGGAGATCCGGAATGGTCCGGAGAATAAGATTCATATATTGGGGATCATTTTCTGAGTTAGGAAATGTTCTGGAGTATTTGTATGAGGGTTCTAGAAGGTTTCAGAATGTTCCGGAATGTTCTGGAAGGTTTCTTGGAGTTTGCTTGAAAACCAAGGAAGGGATCAAGGAGTCCTGGTGGGTCAAGACTAGGAGTCGTGGGGGAGGAGGACTCCTTCCCCCCTCCCCAATCTGCCGGCCCAAGGAGGTGGGGAGTCCTACTAGGACTCCCCCTCCCCAGGTGCCCTCCCTCCTTTAAATAGAAGGGGGAGGTGCCACCCCTTGCCCCTCCTCCATAACTCCCAATCTCTGCCGCCTCTCTCCTCCTCCTTTCTTCTGCACAGGCATAGGCGAAGCCCTGCAGAATTCTCTACTCCACCACCACCGCCACGCCGTCGTGCTGCTGGGATTCCGTGGAGAAGATCTACTACCTCCGCTGCTCGCTGGAACGAGGAGAGGAAGGTCTGCTTCGACTCCGCACGTGTGACCGACTGCGGAAGCGCTGCCAAAACGCGGCGCTGGAAGGATCGTCCACTTGACCGACTACGGAAGCGCTGCCGGAACGCGACGCCGGAAGGATCATCCACACGATCTTGAGATCGGCAAGTGATCGACTACATCAACCACGAGATCTAATCTCGTTAACGCTTTTGGATCTACGAGGGTTAGTTCCTATCTATCTCGTTGCACATGTCTAATAGATTAGATCTTGGCTTTTATCTAGATTAGATCTGGGTTTTGTTTGTTCTTGCGGTAGAATTTTTTTGTTTTCCATGCTACAAACCCATCAACCTCAGAGCGCATGGATCTCACTTCGACGGCCACGTCGGTTCTACATCCGGCTTTGCTGAGGCTAGAACCAACAACGACTCAGTGCTAGATGCCATTGGAATGAACATCGACACACCAGCTTCCCTAGGGTAATCTATGATGTCGGCAGATCTCTGGGCATACGAAGAAGAATTCGGAGAAGAAATCAACTCCAAATATGCGCAGGAAGGAGAAGGTCACATCTGAGTCCGTACGACAGTATGGATGAGGGTTACGACGAAGAACATCCTGACTCACAAGATGACATGGATCTTGGAGAAAATCTTGGGGTCCCGGTGTTCAAAAGTACTGATGGAAGTCTATCCCTAGGAAACGGACCCAAAGCCGTGTTTGCCACTGGTACCCAGAGGGTCAACAAGGCAAGGAAGAAGAAGAAAAACAAGACTTTGAAACAAGATCTTCCAGTAGAAGAAGAAATTGTCAAGAATATCCAGATGGAGGACTCAGAAGGCGCTCTGATCCCCCATGAACCGGAAAAATCTCTAGCGGATGGCCACATGGTTACCCTAGTGCCCGTGATATCTACGGATAGGCATTAACAACACCGATCCCAACCGCCTTGGAGCTTACCCCGGAGGAATTGGAGCAAAGGGCCGAAGCCCTAGAAGCACAACGTCTACAGCTCCTTGATGAAGCAACTCATCTTGTTGAGAAGTAGGGCCTCAATGCAAACGTTGCAGATTTGGAACAGTTTAACTCCCTATAGTATCAAAAGACCTAGAACGTCCATGTGCTAGCGAATAAAAATCTAGATATCCACAAGACCCTCTTCGAGGGGAAAAGCAACGACATTGTCATACGACAACCTCGGATCAACAATAAGGGAAATCAGATCTACAACAAACTGGTGGAAACACAGTCGCAACCCGAGAGATCCTTCTGAATAATCCAAGCCTAGAGCAGGTCCGGCAGTGTGTAACACTACTCAACAAAGGCCTAGAGCAGTAGAAAGCCGCCACGTCTTTCAGCGGGAAGCTGGTTTCAAAATCCAACCAATGCCACAATTATGTGGAATGACAACATGAATCAAGGGCCCGACAGGAACCGGATCGGTACCACCGTTCTGACCCTCGGGATGATACTCACTCAAGAACTAGCTCTTCAGGCTAGTGACACAGAACCGCGTGAGATTGGAGCAACGTTGTTCCAGTTGCGTCACGTGACGTCGTAGCAGCGCTGGCTCCCCGGCAACCACCCCGTCGGCAATCTAACATCCACTAAGATGAAGAAGCGTGGCACTTGGAACATTACATGCAACAAATGCCACCTCCGAGGCACACAAGCCGTCAGCTGAACCTCGTCGCAATAACGACAATGCTGGACGAAAGGACGACAAAAACTACGCCGGCCCTAGCTCGCATGGTGACCGTCATCATGAAGACCCACCTCGGAGCCGGCATCATGACGCTCCGGGGAAGGCCGATGTTCAGACGAAAATGACCCACCAGAACTCCATCCCCACCAGCCACCATGTTCCTCATGCCGACACTCTAGCGAACGCAAACGCTCACGGTCGAGCCTCTCACGGGCACGGCACCGGCGCGCGGCGTCGTTGTTGAAGGCTTGTTGACGCAGGTCAAGCTCCAACCGGCGACCATCACCGGTGGAGCTATCCTCATGGGGGCGCTTATTCCCCTAGCGAGAGGAGGAGTGGTCGTGGTCACGCTCCATGGAAGCATGGAGGAAGAGGAAGGACGGAGAACCGACAAGGGGGCAGAGGAAGAGCGCGGGGGAGGTGAGATCATGATCTAGATCTGAGCTAGTGGAGGATTTGGGAGAAGAAGGGGCGGGAAACCAGAATGGGGGGTTAGGGTTTCGCGGGGCACCTAGCGCCACTTATACTTGTCCCAGGCAAAGCAACGAGTGGAGTTGGGTCGGTCCACCCTAACTATCCCAACAACAGGTGGGGAGGGTGGCGAAAGAGGTGGGGTCGGGCCCAACACACTTGGCGACCCAAGGGAGGGATCCACCCCCACATGGATGGATCCGACCTGCGGGCCTCCAATGGTCAGGGAAAGGCCCGAGCCGCAGGGCCGAAGACCACCCAAGTCTGCAACTAGGGGCGGCGGAGGTGGCGCCAGACAAGGGATAGGCGAGGAGCTGGACGCGGGGGCTGCGGCGGAGCCACGGAAGACCCCAGCGGGAGAGAAGGCCACCACAAGGAGCACGGCAGGGCCTTGGATAGCTCAAGAACCGTGGAGCGCGCTGCTCGATTTCCCTCCTCGAGCAAGACCGAAGCCTGGGGATCACGTTGATCCGATCTCCGAACTCCTCTCCGGCGCGAAGGCACTGCGCTTGGGCTGGCCCGACCTATGGGAGGCCTCTAGGGCCTTGTCCCACGTCGGGGCAAGGAAATGGCCTAGCGTACGAGCATATTTGACCGACGGCTCCTCCTCCGCACCAGAGGAGTTTTCCGCTTCCTCGTCCGAGCTGTCCGTCGCCAAACTCCAGAACCGCGAGCCGGAGCATGGGAGACGCACGGGCAGAGCTGCAGAGAGGGGTGCAGCGTCGCTGGAGAGGGAAGGGAGAACACAGGCGCCGACGGAAGAGGGAGGACAGCACCGCTTGAGGCTAAGGATGCCGTCGGCTGTCCGACGGACATGACGGACAACCGTGTATTTAGGAATTGTATTTAGTGTATGAATGAATAGGTGATAGATTTGGCACAAAAAATGAATTGACGGACGGGGATTGTTGACTATACGAACGTCCGTCTACGTCCCTACTCGAGGCGCTCTCACACACGAAGCGAAGCTCTCGCCGGTCTAATCACCCCTCCTATCTTACGTTTCTTGACATGACTAGCTCTGCTTATATCTAGTGAGATTGTCCGGCATGATCTTCACCTTTTCAAGCTGGAACGTGGTTTGGCAGTTGCTGGACTCTTCAGAGCGGTGTTGCACCAAGAGCCTCCTAAATCGGAACTAGAAACGCAATCAAATGCGCCGATCATGTGCAGACTAATTTTCCTATAGGTAAGGTACGCGAGAGCATCCACAGCGACCAAACATGGAACTTCGATCTCATCGTGCAAGCATCCACAGCTCTGACGCCTTCACCTCTACATGCTGAAGCCTCAGGTCTTCTCCTCGCTGCTAAACTGACCTCAACGATGTGGCTCAGGCTCACAGTTGTGCTCATCAGGTTCTCAGCCAATCTTCAGAACCTATCTTTAGTTGTATCAGCTCGGTTTACTGGAACAGCAGATGCTTCTGTAATTCCACCATCTGCTAGAATTCCCTACCTATCTACTCCATGTTGTACTACGTTCATGAGCTGACATGGATTGGCGCCCTCTGCACCTCCTCGTGTTCAAAAAATTAATCGTGTTGGCACCATAGTATTAAAAACCGGAGCGGTGAGTGAACTGGTGAGCCTACTGGTTCACTGGTTTACTGATCAAACCACTGATTCATTCGGTTCGATGGCAACAAAAAACATTCTTTTTAATTGAAATTTAAGAAAATTACGGAATAAAATGAACATAAAAGGTATATATAAGTTTATATTTCAATAAGTAATGACAAAACATGGCGTATTCAAGTGGTATTGGGCTTTATATAGTGCTATCTCTGCCTAGCATAGGATCGTGAGTTTGATTCCTCTCGCAACATCTTTTTTCCCGCTTTTTTTGTTGTTTGGACCAGTGCCTCTTAAAAAACTGGTGAGGTCATCGGTTCAGGTTTTTTGCGGATTAAACTACCGAACCAGTTTGGTTTTTAAAACTATGGTTGGCACAATTAGAACACGTTGACCATTTGTGGTCAATTCGTCTTGGCTTAATTCGAACATGTTGAGATTAGCCGAACGTTGGGTTTTACCCCCCTTCAGTTTAACACGTAAGAACTTTGAGAGAAAAAATTAATAAGATGGGAAACTCAAAAGGAGTTTTGCACAGAGCGGGATACTGCGATTTGAAATACGCTTCCGTTTTTTAGAAAAAAATTTGGGAAAAATAAAAAAAGAACTTGACCAGAGTGGGATTTGAACCCACGCCCTTTCGGACCAGAACCTTAATCTGGCGCCTTAGACCAACTCGGCCATCTGATCGATTGTGATATGTGACGCACCAGAATTTACTTATCCTATACATTAGTATGTAGACCACGTTCATGCTCCACTTTGCAGGTTGCCGTGATTTTAGGATACACGTTCGCTGTTATTAAAGGAAGTGTGAAGCATACATGATCAGCTGCCAGCCGAAACACGATGTACTTTAAACACGTCTTAGTGACTCACTGAAGAAAAGCAATACGGCCTAATCCAACACCCACCTTTTTCCTTGGACTGAACACAACATAGAAAAAAAAAGGGCGCTGTCAGTTTTCACCTCAACAATGCCAATGCGTAGCACGAGGACGAGGGCTGGCAGTTTCGTCCTGTATGCTCCGCCACCATCAATTCCGCTGGACAGAATTAATACCGCAACGTTAAGCTCCTTCAATGCTAGTACAATCCAGGGTCTTCTTGTTTTCAGACCGTGTTCGCTGCAGGAGTATTATCCTTCCTTTTCTTATGCACACTCACCATCTGTCAATGGCGAATCGCATTGTCCTTCTTTAGACAGGGGAGTGAAAAGAGCTTGTGATCGGCATAAATGAAGCATCATCCCCTTTGTTGATCGCCCGTTCATACGCAGCGGTCGTCATCGTCCCATGTTCCGTTGTTCCATCTGCAGTGCAGGCAGGAGAATAACAGGTGGTCCGAGCCGAGGAATACCTTATCGTCTCTCGTCGACCCCCCGCGTACGTGGCGCTCGACCGGAAACATGGATTGGCCAGTGGCTAATTGATTTGGTCCTAACACCTGTACGCGCATTTCCTGATTATTAGTCGGCCAGAAAAAGAGTCAGCCCCGTGAAGTATACTATGGCGGCAATTTCTTCCTCGCCGACCGGACACGTATGTTGGTACGAGGCTCTGGGCCAGCGCGTGTCGCCATGTCGGCCCAACTCATGTAACCATGTTCCGTTCAAACTGCAGCTTGCCACTTGCTAGTTTAGATTTCTCGTCCCGTGATGACGACGATCGGCTGTCGCGGCTAATTCTTTTGGGTTTTTTTAACGAATAAAGTCCCTCATTCTTTGTTCTAATTATGCAAACGAAACGGGGAAAGGGGAAAGGCACTTTGAGGCCGTAAGCGGGACGGTCAAAAGGCAGTGATCCACGGACCACGGGGAGCCACCAGAGCGGCCTTGAGCATGATGGGCGCGTGCCGCGCTTTCCCGGGGTTTTAGCCGACCTGATTGAGATTTGAGAGGCAAACCGGTCAGATTAACAACGGAATCATTCGTATCAGCAGCGCACGGGGCTGACAGGAGCGGAGCGGAGACCGAGCGCGGACGTCACTGTCCCCCGCCCTGTGCCCGTCCACAATCCCCCGCGGGCCGTCGCTGCCGAAACCCGGGCGCCGGATAAGGGTCGCGCTGCTGCCGCCGGGCAGCCACGTCCACCGCTGCCGAACCGGCCCCGTGCGCGGGCGCCCTTGACCACGCCGATACAGAGAACTTAATGAGTCGACCTGGGCAAGTTGGCATTCAGAACTTGTATAGTTTGGGCTTATCGGGAGAGTTTAACTGATTCGAGTCTTTTTCTGCGAGGATAATTTAATGTACTGTACAAGTCTTCTGTTCACTTTTTTTTTGATTCGACTAAATATAGAGCACCCTGAACTTTGCGATCAGCTATCCCAACTAGTCGAAAAGGACTCTGGCTAAATGAACCTAGTTCATGACCCAAAGAATTCTGCGATATCCTAGGGTCCTATGTTCCATAAGAGTAATGCTACACTTACGCAGAGATTTCTCGCAGAAAATATTTACGAACTAAGTTGGTATGTAGTTTCTCAAGAATACATCTTGGGAGACGTATCATTTTCATAGAAGAAGGACCAAGTGGCCAAGCATTAAAACACGTAGGGGCACAAGTGTCCTAAGCGCAACCCACGCTACCCTAAGGGCAGCGCTCCCACACTAGAGGACTACTCGCGTCATCTCCATTTGTCCACCTGTCCAAGGCAGTCGCGGAAGAGACTCGCCGCTCACCACAGCTCGGCCTCGGAGGAGATCTTTCGGGTAACCTCTGTCGCAGACGAGGCGACCCCCTCGAAGACAATGTTGTTCCGGTGGCGCCATAGCGTCCAGCAAACAAGCAAGATTCCGGTCCATAGGTCACGCTCCTGACCTTTGCCTCCGCGCCTCTCCTGCAGCCAAGCGGTGAGCCTAGAATCCTGTTCGAGCAACCAGTGGCTCTTGCCCCACCAGCTTAAGCAGGCAACCCACACTTCTCAGGCGAGCACACACCCCAACAACAGGTGATCAATGGTCTCCCTACACTGGTCGCAGAAGGGACATGCCGCCGGATGTTGCAAGCCATGCTTGTGAAGCCTGTCTACGGTCCAGCACATGTTTCTCACAACCAACCATAATGAGACTTTGCAACTGGGGGGCGCACGCGAGCGCCAGATTTGCAGGGCTCCTGCCATCAAGGTCCTGCCAGCAAAAAGAGCCTGATAGTAGGACTTGGCCGTGTAGCAGTTGCTCGGGTCCCAGTTCCACTTGAGGACATCCTGCGTGCCCTCAGTCGGAGAAGCCAAACTGAGAAGCCCTGATGTGGACATACCTTACAGGTACTCGAGCTTGGTACATACGGCGTGATCTGGTAGAAGCCCATGGCGTTAGCAGGGCCCAATCCAGGATTCGGGTGACCTACGGAGACTCCGACTGCTTGCAGCGCAAGACAAGCTTAAGATAGAAAGTTTAAAGGGACAAACCCTAATTCGTAACCGACTTGACCTGCTACCCGAGACCTAGCCTATCTATATAAAGGTAGGAGGGGGCGGCGAGGAGGACAATCACAACCCTAGTTTCCACAACTTCGCCAGATTGCATCTACGCACCCCCTGTAACTTTTGACTCCCTCGATAATTCGAAGAGTAGACAAGTAGGAGTAGGGACCTCTACGAGGCCTGAACCTGGGTAAATCTTGCGTCCCTGTGTGCTTGTTTGCTAGCCGATTGATGCCTCCAGCGCTCCCTCCTTCTCCAAACTCCAAGTCCATAACAATGGGCATTGACGAGTTCAACCCTTGTCAATTGGTGCCGTCTGTGGGAACAGGGACTGCTGATGTCGCGGCTTCTTCGGCCCCGTCAACCGCGATCTACAACTCTACAATAGCAGAGATTCGCCTCCTCTTCGGTGTCTTTGACTTCACCGTCCACACGCCGGCCACTTGCCTGGCTTTCGAGTCCGTGGGTGAAGGGATCAGCCTGGCGATCAGGAGCTTACGCTTCCAAGTTGGTCAGCTGACTATTTTCCGTGATTGCTCCAGCGTCGTGGTTTCCACTGCCGATCGGTACCTTGAGCAAACTCAACGCCCCGACAACAGTCGGGAACACGATCAGCGATAGCAGTTGCGGATCTGATCTGAGCGATCTAGCCACTAAAGACGGAGCCTATGGCTCTAGATCTGAAAGTTGTGGAAGCAACAACTTCCCCAATCACTACATGTGCACCGTCATCAATGCAGGCGACATCGGTGCCAGTCGCGAAAACGCCGGCACTGGTCCGTCCAATGGTGGCATCCCAATCACGAACGGTGGTCCCGCCAACGGCGCACCCACCAACAACAGGACGGCCGGAGACCCGGATCTCACGGCGAATGAGCGCACCGAAGAGTGTGTGCTGATCAAGCTCAACGACAACGAGTAGGCCAGCTGTCGAGAAACTCTGCGGGGTAATCCTTGATATGTTGCAAAGGTATCTATAATTTTTGGTGTTTCATGCTTGTTTTATATCTACTTTCTTATGTTTTGCCCACACTTTGGAGTATTTTTATACACTTTTTTGGACTAACCTATTAACAAGATGCCACAGTGCTAGTTCCCTGTTTTCTGCTATTTTTGGTTCTAGGAAAGCCAGAAAATGAATATTCTCGGAATTGGATGATGGGTTCGTAGCATGGAAAACAAAAAATTCTATCGCAAGAATGAACAAAACCTAGATCTAATCTAGATAAAAGCCAAGATCTAATCTACTAGACATGAGCAACGAGATAGATAGGAACTAACCCTCGTAGATCCGAAAGCGTTAAAGAGATTAGATCTCGTGGTTGATGTAGTCGATCACTTGCCGATCTCAAGATCGTGTGGACGATCCTTCCGGCGTCACGTTCCAGCAGCGCTTCCGCAGTCGGTCAAGTGGACGATCCTTCCAGCGCCGCGATTCGGCAGCGCTTCCGCAATCGGTCACACGTGCAGAGTCGAAGCAGACCTTCCTCTCCCCGTTCCAGCGAGCAGCGGAGGTAGTAGATCTTCTCCACGGAATCCCAGCAGCACGACGGCGTGGTGGTGGTGGTGGAGTAGAGAATTCTGCAGGGCTTCGCCTATGCCTGTGCAGAATAAGGTGGAGGAGAGAGGCAGCAGAGATTGGGTGTTATGGGAGCTTTTTAGGAGGGGGCGCCCCTGCCCCTCTATTTAAAGAAGGGAGGCGCCTGGGGAGGGGGAGTCCTTGTAGGACTCCCCTCCCTCTCTAGGCCGGCGGATTGGGAGGTGGGGAAGGAGTCCTCCTCCCCCACGACTCCTAGTCTTGACCCACCAGGACTCCTTGATCCCTATCTTGATTTTCAAGCAAACTCCAAGATATCTTCTAGAACCTTCCGGAACATTCCGAAACCTTCTAAAATCCTCATACAAACACTCCGGAATATTTTCTAACTTAGAAAATGATCCCATATATATGAATCTTATTCTCCGAACCATTCTGGATCTCCTCGTGATGTCCCGAATCCAATCCGAGACTCCGAACAACATTCGGTCTCCAACGCATATTCCATATCTACTTAAAACAACTTCGAACCTTAAGTGTGTCACCCTATGGTTCGTGAATATGCAGACATGATAGAGACACATCTCCTATCAATAACCATCAGCGGGACCTGGAGATCCATAATGGCTCCCACATACTCAATGATGACTTCGCGATCGATTGAACCACTTACATACGAAACTAATTCCCTTTGTCCTGCGATACTATACTTATCCGAGGTTTGATCGTCGGTATCTCCATACCTAGTTCTACCTCGTTACTGATAAGTACTCTTTACTCGTTCCGTGATATGTCATCTCTTGTGACCCAGTCGCATGCTTGCAAGCTAACTAGATGACATTCCACCGAGAGGGCCCAGAGTATATCTATCCGTCATATGGATGGACAAATCCCAATCTTGGTTCATGCGCTTCAACACATACTTTCAGAATACCCAATGACACCTTTATAACCACCCAGTTACGAAGCGGTGTTTGATGTTATCAAAGTACCCATCCGGTGATGGTGATTAACACAACCTCATGTTCGAAGGATTAGGTTACTATGCATTTAAAAGCTTACAGCAATACGAACTTAATGACTTTATCTTATGCTACGCTTACTATGGGTGTGTGTCCATTACATCATTCTCCTAATGATATAACCTTGTTATTAATCACATCCTAATGTCCATGATCAGGAAACCATGATCATCAATTAATCAACAAGCTAGTTCAACAAGAGGCTTACTAGGGACTCTTATGTTTACAAAACACACATGTATTAGTGTTTCCTAATAATACAATTATAGCATGGGATGTAAACATTCATCATAAACACAAAGATATAATAATAATCACTTTTATTATTGCCTCTTGGGCATATCTCCAACATTGGACAGGACAAAAGCCAAAGTAAATATTTCACCAAGGGGGACACGGAGCCAGAAGATGAGACGGAGAGGGGCCAGGGGCCGGCCACACCACCTGGCCGCGCGGCCAGGCCTGGCCCACGCCAGGGGGTGGTGTGGCCGCCTAGGGCACCCTGTCGGCCTCCCCTTTCGCCTATAAGAAGCCTCCGATACAGAAACACTAAGGACCCGATCAAAATTCCATGAAAGAGTATGTAGCCGCTGTCATCTCCATCCCAGGATCGAGAGGAATCTGAAGCTCTTCCCGGCACCCTGCCGGAGGGGAGAGATCACCCTGGAGGCCTTCTTCATCACCATGCCTGCCTCCGGTGTGATGCGTGAGTAGTTCATTCCTGGACTACGGGTCCATGTAGTAGCTAGATGCTTGGTTCTTCTCCTTTGTGCTACCATGTTTAGATCTCGTGAGCTCCGTTCATGATCAAGATCATCTATTTGTAAGTCTACATGTTGTGTTTGCGGGGATCCTATGGATATTGAGATTCTATTTCAGATTGATTATTGATTCTATCATGTCTTTGTTATTTGTGATCTTGCATGCTCTCCGTTGTTAGTAGCTATCTTGGCCGAGTAGATGCTAGCAACTCCAAGAGGGAGTATTTATGCTCGATAGTGGGTTCATGCCTCTAGTAATCTGGGGAAGTGACAAAAATCTCTAAGGTACTAGATGTGCTATTGCTACTAGAGAGAAAACAACAATCCTTTGTTCATAGAACAATCATATTGTTTACTTTACACACAATGCTTAATGCAATTATCTATTGCTTGCAACTTAATACTAGAGGGGGTTCGGATGATAACCTGAAGGTGGATTATTAGTCATAGATGCAGTTGGCTTACAGTCTATGTATAATGTTGTAATGCCCAATCAAATCTCATAGGAGTCAAGATGATTAGTATATGCATGTATACTTTCTCGGTGTCTGTCAATTGCCCCGCTGTAATTTGTTCATCCAACATGTCATCTATCTTAAGGAGAATCACCACTAGTGAACTATGGACCCCGGTCCTTTCTTTTACCATCAATCTACAATCCACTATTTACTGTTTTTTGTTTACTTTCTGCAAGCTATTACTATCTTCCACACAATACGTTTAATCCTTTGTTTTTACCAAAACCGGTGAGATTGAAAACCTCAATGTAAGTTGGGGGCAAAGTTCTGTGGTTGTGTTGTGTACGATTACAAGTTGGAAACAACACCTTGGAGGTGTTTCCTTGCTCCTACTGGTTCGATAACCTTGGTTTCATAACTGAGGGAAAACTTGCTGCTGTGCTCATCATACCTTCCTCTTGGGGTTCCCCAACGAGCTCGATATATTTTGAGCCATCAAGCTATTTTTCTGGCACCGTTGCCGGGGAGTCAAGGACATCTTCATAAGGGGAGTCCCTCACAACCAATCTCTTTACTTTCTTTTTTGTTTTGCTTAGTTTATTTCGGCTTTGTTCGCTTGTTCTTTTATCAAAAATATATAAAAAATAGTTCCTACTATAGTTGTTATTTTCGTTGGTCTGTTATTGTTTTGCTTGATCATGCTTTCTATCAATGGTTGGTTTCTTTGAAACTGACTCTAATTGGCAAGGTGGATTCATGGAATAACAAAAATATTATTATAAGGAACACCACTTGTCACAAAAAGGGAAACACTTATTGGAACAAATTGATAAATTGTATAACATTGCTAGAAACGTGTGCTCTACTTATAATGTTACTTATTGCTTTGATAAATCTTGTTGCCGTAAGAGGTATAAACACCTCCATTTTCAATGTGAGTATAATGATGATGTTACCATATCTTCTTGTGTTAAGGGAAATTATGAATTTTATGATGTGGAGCAAATTGAAGAATTTATTGCTTGGAAGGGTGCATTCGAACTTGCTTATTTGTTTGAAAATACTGATGATGCACCTTATAAATATGAGGTTTATGATATACTTAAATTTTTGTTTGATAATTAAAAGGTAGAGAATGGATATATTCTTGAATATCTTAATAGATGCTCTCCACCAACGGAAGAGACTAATGCCTTGCAGGAGCCTATGGAAGAAGAAATTGCTAAAACTGGAAGCTCATTGGATGAAAAATAGGAGGAGAGTGATGATCAGGAGGAGGAATAATGGATCGACCCATTCCTACCTTCTAATGAGAGTAACTCTTTACCCATTACATTATTTGATTGTCCTCCATGCTTACCATAGGAGGATGAATATTATGTTCCCATGGATTCTTTTGATTTTTTTATAATAAAGCTCTAGAGGATGGTCCTATATTGGTTGATAATATTAATTTTACTACTAGTGAAAATGAGATTGATTAGTCATCTTGTTATAAAATTGTTAAAAGTGGGTTTGAAGGTTTTAATCCCACTATTTTTGAGCTTGATAAAAATTATGTATTTGTAGATCATGAAAATCATGTTTTATGTGATAGTTATATTGTTGAGTTTATTCATGAGGCTACTCAAAATTATTATGAGATAGGAAAATATGGTTGTAAAACTTTTCATGGTACTGAAACACCTCTCTATTTGCTGAAAGTTTTGAAATTACTCTCGTTTTATCTTCCTATGCCCGTCACTTTGTTTTTTGGGAATTTATTTGCGTATAAGATTCCAATGCATAGGAAGTGGGTTAGACTTAAATGTGTTTTGAATATGCTTCTTGATGCTCTCTTTTACTTCAATTCATATTTCTTATGTGATCATCATCAAAATTCTTATGCCTAGCTCAAAGGCGTTGAAGAAAAGTACTTATTGGGAGATAACCCAAATTTTGTTAGAAATCTTTTGTTGAGTCTTGGAAGTTATTGCTTCAGTAATAACCTCTTCTTATCATTTTTGTGTGGTTTCTCTACAGAGAGTAACCTCTAATGAGAGAGAAGAACGATTTGGGAAATTTGCTATCCCGAAACAGATTTTTGTGCTTCGCTGTAAAAATTCGTGAAAAATCTCTGTATGTCGGTTTGAGCTGTAATTTTTTTTGCTTCTGACCCAGGTTGTTATACAACTTTTGTTAGTTCAACACTTTTCGATTTGAGCAACAAAAGGTCTTCAAATAAACTGATTTTTACCTGCTGATCTCTTTTGATAGATTTCTGCTATTATTTGCATTTGCGTCTTAATCTCTTTCTCTTTGAGTTCTCTTTGATTATTTGAACTTTTTAAAGGAAGTGCTATAGTAGCTTATGATTTAATGGAAGTTTTACTTGTGTTGGAACTGAACCAAAATACTTATTATCTTGAGTATACTAATGTTGCTAATGAAGATTTTGTGAAGTTTTGTATGAAGGAAAAATTTCAGGTGTAAGGGAAGAATGATGTAATGAGATGAAGAATGGACAAAAGCTAAAGCTTGGGGATGCCACCCTGTATCACCCCAAAAAATATGCAAGAAGTACAAGCGTCAAAGCTTGGGGATGCCCAAGGCATCCCCTTCTTCACCATTAAAAATCCCAGGTTTCTTCCAAACACTTCATTTTATTATTTCATGCATAGTTGTGTTGTTCTTGGAGTGTCTTCGTTTTTGTTTTTGGTTTTCATTTGCTTAGTTTTCTTGAATAAATTGGTTGGACCCCCTCATTCATGCATTAGTTTTCATGCTTAAGTGGTAAAAAGGAGCTTGTTTTTGACTGTGACATAGACTTTATCATGTCATGCTTGATATTGTTTTGACTTTATGCTTAGTGATTTTTGTTGTAGCATGACTTGTTATAAACAATTGAGATTGCTTAATGTGCCTTGAAAGAATCATGGTTGTTTTAGCATATTAAAGTATAATATTGTCGTATTCTCCTTTGATGCTTTATTCGGGTTGACTTGGCGCATGCTCACACCATGTTAAGACTATCCCAAGTCACCATAGCCTCTATGATCCTTTAGTTTTCAACTTGTAATATCACTTTATGCTTTAATTAATGATGTTTTGTCGCTTTGCATAATTATGGCCATTATTGCTCTCTTAGTTGGTCGCTCCCAGTCTTTTGCTAGCCTCCATAACCAAGTATGAGTTCCACTCATGCATCCAACTCCAAATAAAACCAAGTTATTCCAAAGAGTCCACCATACCTACCTATTAGCATTTGCTATTTCAAGTATATTCTTGTTTTTATCTACCTTCCGAATTAAACTTGTTATGTGAAAATTAGTGATTAAAGCTCTCAGGGACTTGATGGCACACTTTACTTTTCTTGCCCTTAATAAACTTGAACCATTGTGTCATCTATGTTGTATATGCTTGCACTTATATGTTGGGAATTAGTAGAACCATGCTGTCATGGGGAACACTTTCAACATTGCACTTGTACATTGTACCTAGTTGATATCATGCTCTTTTGTTTATGGATGTCGTCGGTGTGAAATGAAAGGGGATCTTGTAAGTCCATGGAGTTATGTAAGTGTGTTAGAGAAACGCCTGGCTCGCTGGTCTAATCCATGCCTAATCATGGTGGAAACTGATACATTGCAAATGTATCTATAATTTTTGATGTTCCATGCTTGGTTTTATCCACATTCTTGTGTTTTGTCCATACTTTGGAGTAATTTTCATATGATTTCTTGGACTAACCTATTAACAAGAGCCACAGTGCCAGCTGCCTATTTTCTGTTGTTTTTGGTTCCAGGAAAGTCAGAAAATGAATATTCTCGGAATTGGACGGGACAAAAGTCAAAGTGCCTATTTTACCGGAAGTCATCTGGAGCCAGAATACGAGACGGAGAGGAGCCAGGGGTCACCACACCACCTGGCCGTGCCAGGGGTGGTGTGGACAGCCCAGGCACCCCCTCGGTCTCCCTCTTCGCCTATAAGTTTCCTTCTGACCTAAAAACTCAGGGGGGGTCGATGTTTTTCCAGAAGGAGTTCCACTCCGCCGCCACCACCAGATTCCACGAAGCAAAACCAGAAACTCCGTTCTAGCACCCTGCCGGGATGGGGAATTGGAGGAGATCATCGCCATCATCATCACCATCGCTTCTCCATCGACCATCCATGTTTCCCCCATCTATGAGTGAGTAATCCCCCGCTGTAGGCCATGGGGATGGTAGGGATTGGATGATATTGTTCATGTAATGGCATCAGATTGTTAGGGCATGGTGCCTAGTATCTTTTATTAGTGCTTTATGACTTTGTTGCGACTTGTTGAGCTTAATGCTTGTCACTAGGGCCCGAGTGCCATGATTTTAGATCTGAACATGTTATATATTCATTATGATAGTATTGTTTTTGGTCTTATCTACAAGTTGTATACACACGTTGTTGTCCGGAACCTATGGCCCCGAAGTGACAGAAATCGGGATAACCGGAAGGGAATGGCTTTGATGTGAGGACCACATGTGTTCACGGAGTGTTAATGCTTTGCTCCGGTCCTCTATTAAAAGGAGCACCTTAATTGCCAGTAGTTCCCTAGAGGCCCCGCTGCAAACGGGCTGGTAGGACAAAAGATGTTGTGCAAGTTCTCATTGCGAGCACGTATGACTATATATGGAACACATGCCTAGGATTATCTAGTACTTGGATGCTTTATCTTATGTATCTGCAATTGCCCTATGTTCTGATTGCTATGTGAATTGTCTTGTCCATGCAATGCCCGTCCATCCATCCCTATGCCTACCGCACTCGAATCCCACTGTTACTGCTATTGTTACTGCTGTCTTTACTTTACTATTGCTGTTACTTTGGTATTCCTACTACAAAACTGTTGCTATTGATAAACTGCTATGAGCAAGATTGTTTCCAGGTGCAGCTGAATGGACAACTCAGTTGTTAAGGCTTATAAATATTCTTTGGCTCCCCTTGTGTCGAATCAATAAATTGGGTTTCACTTCCCTCGAAAATACTGCGATACACCCCCTATACTTGTGGGTCATCAAGACTATTTTCCGGCGCCGTTGCCGAGGAGCATAGCTTTATTTATCAAGTTCACTTGGATTCTCTATTGTTCGCTGCTATCCATCCATCATGGGTAAGTCTCGTGATGGCAAGTTTCCTATTTTACCATCCACTACAAGAAGAGGTACGGTTATGAACACCTCTGCTGCTCTTGATTCACCGTCTGTTATGAGTAAGCTCGTTACACCACTACATACACATGCTACACACACTGCTACTACTGCTGAATCTGAAACTCGTGATGCTTATGATGCTGCTTCTACTGTGCTTGATAAGAGTGATTCATTAGGTCCTTTCCTAGATGCTACGATTGCTAGAACTATAGCTGGAAATACTGAAACTCCTAATGAAGACACTACCACACCTGTTAGTTCACCTGAGTCTAGTGAAAGTTATGATATTGAAGATGGTTATGTTGAGATGACCGATAATTTTATTAAAGAATGTAAGAACACCCATGATAGGAGCGCTGCTAAGAGTCTCCTTGAGAGGCGTACTATTAGACCCAAATTGTCTCATGTTGCTAAGTTTGCTGCTTCTCCCATAAACATTATAGATGAAGATTATGATTTGTCTCTCGATCTATCTTACATAGCTATTGTCGAGAAAGAACCTTTTTGTGGGACTAAGAATGAAAGTGCGGTAGCACATATGAATGAACTTTCTACCATGAGTGGCTTGTTTTCTGATGATATTAAGATGCGTACTTACTTTGTTGCCAAGATCTTCCCCTTTTCACTGAAAGGAGAAGCTAAAACTTGGTTTAGTAACTTACCTCCTGGATCTATTGATAGCCCTGAGTGCTTGATTAGTACTTTTCTGCAGAAATATTTTCCTCCTAGTGCTAGACATGCTATTTTGCAGGAAATTTTTGATTTTAAACAGGGAGAAAAAGAGACATTGCCCAAATCTTGGGCAAGGTTTTGTGCTTTGATTCATGCACAAGCTGGAAGTCCATTACCTAAGAATGAGCTTCTTGATATATTTTATAATGGACTAATCGAAGAATCTAGGACATACCTAGATAGTTGTGCCGATTGTGTTTTCAGGAATAGGACTCCTAAGGAAGCTGAGGAATTAATGGCTAAAATAAGCAAGAATTATGAAGATTGGACTCCTCCTAAACAAGCTATACCTAAAGTAATTGTACATGAACCATCTATTCCGGTGCCTATTCCAACATCAAAGAAGAGGGGAGTTATTGAATTAAATGATGAAGTGATGAAGGAAGCTAAGAAATGTCTTAAGGAGAAGGGAATTAAAGCTGCAGATGTCAAGAATTTACCTCCTATAGAAGAATTATGTAAGCATATTCCCTACTCATCCACTATTGAGGTACACTCTCTCCAACACTCTGATGAAGGTGATATCCCTTACTCTAAACCTCCTGATCAATGCTTAGAAGAATTCGATATCTTTATTGTTAAGCAAGATAATTTTAATAAAAGGGTGCAAATGGAAAACACTAGAGCTATTGTTGAGTTGAAAGATATTCTGGAAAGAACCTCTAATGATGTTAAAATGATTGTTAAACACTTTCAAATGGTTCAAACTCAAATAGATCAACTCGTTAAAGTGCAAAACGACTTGCTAGTTAATGTTGCTAAAGAAAAACATGCCTATGAAATTAGAACTAGAAGTGGAGCTGCTACCTAGGATCCTCTATATCCTGAGGGGCATCCCAAAAGAATTGAGCAGGATTCTCAACAAGCTGAAAATAGTGGTTCTACTCGTAAGAAAAGGAAAAAAGAAGCATAAAACTGTTGTAGAACCCTCTAAACTTGTTATAGATCCTAATAGTACATCTATCTCTGATGCTGAAACTAAAAGTGGTAATGAAGAAAATGAAGTTCCTAATGAAGAAAAAGTTGAAGAAGAACCTGAAAACCACACTAAGAATACTAAATACACCAAAGAAGATTTTATTGCTAAGAAACATGGTAGTGAAAGAGAACCTTGGGTCCAAAAACCTATGCCTTTCCCTGATAAGAAACACAAGTCAAAGGAAGATGAACACTATAATAAGTTTTGTGAGTGGGTGAAGCCTTTATTCTTGCAAATCCCTTTCACTGATGCTATTAAATTGCCTCCTTACTCAAAGTATATGAAAGATATTGTCTCGAATAAAAGGAATATCCCTAATGAAGAAATTTCTACTTTGCTTGCTAATTATTCCTTCAATGGTAAGGTTCCTAAGAAACTTGGAGACCCAGGGATTCCAACTATCCCTTGCTCTATTAAGAACAGTTATGTTAGAACTGCCTTGTGTGATTTGGGAGCTAGAGTTAGTGTTATGCCTTTCTCTCTCTATAAGAGGCTTCAACTAGAAAAATTAATACCAACTGATATATCTTTGCAAATGGCTGATAAATCCACCACTATTCCTGTTGGTATATGTGAGGATGTACCTGTTCAAGTGGCTCATAATTGCTTGATATTAACTGATTTTGTTGTGCTTGAAATGCCTGAAGATGATAATATGTCTATTATTCTTGGGAGACCTTTTCTTAACACTGCAGGAGCTGTTATTAATTGTAATCAAGGCAAGGTGACTTTCAATGTTAATGATAAGGAACATACTGTCTATTTCCCCGAGAAGATTGAAAGGACTTATAGGTTGAATTCAATTGAACATGTTGAGGGCATTCAAGTTGGAGAAATATATTGTCCCATACCAAGAGAAAAATTTGAAACTATTATGATTGGGACCATTGCAATCAAGGTTGAGGTAACATAATCATTAGTGGAATACAAAGTTTTGTCTCATATGGAATTATTTTGGTAGCAAGACTTGATCAACCTTATTAACAAAAGGATTTCATTGAACAAAACAATGTTTTCACCATGATTATCTCCGCTTACTTCAATTCTATCCATTTTAGTTTTTGCTTAGTCCTAACTTAAAGGCGTTAAAGAAAAGTACTTATTGGGAGATAACCCAAAAATTTAGATGAGTCTTGGAAGTTATTACTTCAGTAATAACCGCTTCTTATCCTTTTTATTTGTTTTTTTGCCAAGAGTAACCTCTATTGAGAGAGAAGTAATGATTGGGAAAGTTGCTGTCCCGAAACACATTTCTGTGCTTCACCGTAAAACTTCGTGTAAAATCTCTGTACGTCCTTTTGAGGCGTGAATTTTTGTGCTTCTGCCACAGGTTGTTATCTAACTTTCGTTAGTTCAATACTTTTCGATTTGAGCAACAGAAGGTCTTCCAAAAAATTCGTCTTTACCTACTGGTCTGTTTTGACAGATTTCTGCCATTTTCTGCATTTGCTTCTTGTTGGTTCCTTTTTTAGTTCTTTTCGGGAATTGAGCTTTTTGAGGGAAGTGCTACAGTAGCTAGTGTTCCAATGGAAGTTTATTTGGTGTTAGAACTGAACCTTAAGACTTATTATCTTGAGTACACTAATGTTGCTAATAAAGATTGTGTGAAGTTTTGTATGAAGGAAAAATTTCAGGTGTATGGAAGGAATAAGTAATGGGATGAAGGATGGACTAAAGCTCAAGCTTGGGGATGCCACGCGTGTCACCCCAAGAAATATCCAAGAAGTACAAGCGTCAAAGATTGGGGATGCCCAAGGCATCCCCTTCTTCATCAATAAAAATTCCAGGTTTCTTCCAAACGCTTCATTTTTATTGTTTCATGCACGGTTGTGTTGTTCTTGGAGCGTCTTCTTTTTCATTTTTGTTTTGGTTTTTCATTTGCTTTTGTTTGCTTAGTTTTCTGAATAAATTGGTTGGACCTCCTCTTTCATGCATTGGTTTTCAAATAGTTTGGTTTGGATTAGAAAAGAGTAGGGAAGTTTATGCTTATGTGGTAAAAAGAGCTTGTTTTTGACTCTGGCATATGCTTTGTCATGCCATGCTTGATATTGTTTTGGCTTTATGCTTAGTATTCTTTGCTGTAGCATGACTTGTTATAAACAATTGAGATTGCTTAATGTGCCTTGGATGAATCATGCGTTGTTTTAGCATATTAAAGCATAGTATTGTGGTATTCTCCTTTGATGTTTTATTTGGGTTGACTTGGCACATGCTCACACCATGTTATGACTATCCCAAGTCACCATAGACTTTATGATCCTTTAGTTTTCAACTTTTAGTATCACTTTATGCTTTGATTAATGATGTTTTGTCGCTCTACATGATTATGGCCATTATTGCTCTCTCGTTTGTCGCTCCCTTTCTATTGCTAGCCTTCACTTGTGCTGAGTATAATCTTTACTCGTGCATCCAAATCCCCAAAACCAATATTGCCAAAAGTGTCCACCATACCTACCTATTAGCATCATTTTCTATTTCGTGCATATTAAGTATGCCTTGTTTTCTTCCGAATAAAATGGTTGCTTGTTATGAGAAAGTTAGTTAGTAAAGCTCTCACAACCTTGATGGCACACTTTATTTTTTTTGCACTTAATAAACCTGAACCATTGTGTCCTTGTTTGTTGCGTATATGCTTGCGCTTTATAAGTTGAAGTTAGCAGAACCATGTATCATGGGGAATGCTTTCAACATTGCACTGGTACTTTGTACCTCGTTGATATCATGATTCTTTTGCTTATGGATCTCGGCGGTGTGAAATAAAAGTGGAACTTGTAAGATCATGGAGTTTGTATGTATGTTAGGGAAATGCCTAGGCCGCTAGCCTAAGCCATGCCTAATCACGGTGGAAACTTGCAGCATAGCCATAATGAGCATTCTATGAAGCATCCTCAATAAAAATCTATGCACATAGTAAATAAAAAGATCGCCGAGATGCTCATTGTTTGCTTGCCTTGTTATTTTGATTATGGGACAGCTCCCGTGTCATGTGCAAGGGGTACCCCGTTGGCGGTTCTCTATGATATGTATATACTTACAATGACAAGAGCTTACTTGTGACTGAAGTTGAGTAGCATGAGGATCGGTCTTCGTAAGTAAGGGGCATGAGACTTCGATTTATAACTTGTCAAGCATATCCTCTTAGTTGTGTCACTTTAACCTTAACCATTTAAAGATGCTTATGATAGGGGCAATGAGAGCTCAAAGCCAACTAGTACCATACTTTCAGCATTTCGAAGCCTTTCAAATTATTCAAAACCTTTTCTTTTGCTTGTTGAGTCTTTGCACATTCTATAAGCACTTTCTTGAGAGCATAGTGGCCATTCTTAGTTCTATGTGCATTGTCCCAAAACTTGTTGATTGATGCTTACCTTGATATTTCTTATTTTAAACTATTTCTATCTAGTCACCCTTGTAAACTTTGAAGGTGTCCTATGCATTTATGTTTGCTACTCCATGAGGGACAAGCTGAATGCCACTATGCTATGTTTTCTTTATGTGAAACAAACAAACGTCTTGCAAAGCATTGTTATTCATGAATCTTTTGTTTGTGCCTTTTCATGTTGCATCATAGTTTCTTTGTCTTATTGCTAAAACTTTGTATTTCATGTTATGATTAAAGTACTATGATCCCATCTTTGAATGTTTTACAAATGCTTTGATCAAGTTTATGATAGTGCATGTCACCTCAAAAATTATTCTTTCTTTTTATCACTTACCTACTCGAGGACGAGCAGGAGTTAAGCTTGGGGATATTGATACATTGCAAATGTATCTATAATTTTTGATGTTCCATGCTTGGTTTTATCCACTTTCTTGTGTTTTGTCCACACTTTGGAGTACTTTTCATATGATTTCCTGGACTAACCTATTAACAAGAGCCATAGTGCCAGCTGCCTGTTTTCTGTTGTTTTTGATTCCAGGAAAGTCAAAAAATGAATATTCTTGGAATTGGACGGGACAAAAGCCAAAGTGCCTATTTTACCGGAAGTCATCTGGAGCCAGAATACGAGACGGAGAGGAGCCAGGGGGCCACCACACCACCTGGCCGCGTGGCTAGGCCTGGCCGCGCCAAGGGGTGGTGTGGCCAGCCCAGGCACCCCCTCGGTCTCCCTCTTCGCCTATAAGTTGCCTTCTAACCTAAAAACTCAGGGGGGTGATGACCCACAAGTATAGGGGGTGTATCGCAGTATTTTCGAGGGAAGTTAAACCCAATTTATTGATTCGACACAAGGGGAGCCAAAGAATATTTATAAGCCTTAACAACTGAGTTGTCAATTCAGCTGCACCTGGAAACAATCTTGCTCACAGAAGTTTATCAGTAGCAACGGTTTTGTAGTAGGAATAGCAAAATAACAGGAGTAGTAAAGCAAAGACAGTAGTAACAAAAGCAGTAAACATTGGGATTCGAGTGCGGTAGGCATAGGGATGGATGGACGGGCGTTGCATGGACAAGACAATTCACATAGCAATCAGAACATAGGGAAATTGCAGATACATAAGATAAAGCATCCAAGTACAAATTGATAAATTGTATAACATTGCTAGAAACGTGTGCTCTACTTATAATGTTACTTATTGCTTTGATAAATCTTGTTGCCGTAAGAGGTATAAACACCTCCCTTTTCAATGTGAGTATAATGATGATGTTACCATATCTTCTTTTGTTAAGGGAAATTATGCATTTTATGATGTGGAGCAAATTGAAGAATTTATTGCTTGAAAGGGTGCATTCGAACTTGCTTATTTGTTTGAAAATACTGATGATGCACCTTATAAATATGAGGTTTATGATATACTTAAATTTTTGTTTGATAATTATAAGGTAGAGAATGGATATATTCTTGAATATCTTAATAGATGCTCTCCACCAACGGAAGAGACTAATGCCTTGCAGGAGCCTATGGAAGAAGAAATTGCTGAAACTGGAAGCTCATTGGATGAAAAATAGGAGGAGAGTGATGATCAAGAGGAGGAATAATGGATCGACCCATTCCTACCTTCTAATGAGAGTAACTCTTTACCCATTACATTATTTGATTGTCCTCCATGCTTACCAAAGGAGGATGAATGTTATGTTCCCATGGATTCTTTCGAATTTTTTATAATAAAGCGCTAGATGATGGTCCTATATTGGTTGATAATATTAATTGTACTACTAGTGAAAATGAGATTGATTAGTCATCTTGTTATAAAATTGTTAAAAGTGGGTCTGGAGGTTTTAATCCCACTATTTTTGAGCTTGATAAAAATTATGTATTTGTAGATCATGAAAGCATGTTTTATGTGATAGTTATATTGTTGAGTTTATTCATGAGGCTACTCAAAATTATTATGAGATAGGAAAATATGTTTGTAAAACTTTTTATGGTACTGAAACACCTCTCTATTTGCTGAAAGTTTTGAAGTTACTCTCGTTTTATCTTCCTATGCCTGTCACTTTTGTTCTTTGGGAATTTATTTGCGTATAAGATTCCAATGCATAGGAAGTGGGTTAGACTTAAATGTGTTTTGAATTTGCTTCTTGATGCTCTCTTTTACTTCAATTCATATTTCTTATGTGAGCATCATCGAAATTCTTATGCCTAGCTCAAAGGCGTTAAAGAAAAGTACTTATTAGGAGATAGCCCAAATTTCGTTAGGAATCTTTTGTTGAGTCTTGTAAGTTATTGCTTCAGTAATAATCTCTCCTTATCATTTTTGTGTGGTTTTTGTACCAAGAGTAACCTCTAATGACAGAGAAGAAAGATTTGGGAAATTTGCTGTCCCGAAACAGATTTTTGTGCTTCGCTGTAAAAATTCGTGGAAAATCTCTGTACGTCGGTTTGAGCTGTAATTTTTTGTGCTTCTCACCCAGGTTGTTATAAAAATTTCGTTAGTTCAACACTTTTCGATTTGACCAACAAAAGTTCTTCAAATAAACTGGTTTTTACTTGCTGATCTGTTTTGACAGATTTCTGCTATTATTTGCATTTGCCTCTTAATCTCTTTCTCTTTGAGTTCTTTTTGATCATTTGAACTTTTTAAAATAAAGTGCTACAGTAGATTGTGTTTTAATGGAAGTTCTACTTGTGTTGGAACTGAACCAAAAGACTTATTATCTTGAGTATACTAATGTTGCTAATGAAGATTTTGTGAAGTTTTGTATGAAGGAAAAATTTTAGGTGTAAGGGAAGAATGATGTAATTAGATGAAGAATGGACAAAATCTCAAGCTTGGGGATGCCACCTCCTATCACCCCAAAAAATATTCAAGAAGTACAAGCGTCAAAGCTTGGGGATGCCCAAGGCATCTCCTTCTTCACCAATAAAAATCTCAGGTTTCTTCCAAACACTTCATTTTATTGTTTCATGCATAGTTGCGTTGTTCTTGGAGCGTCTTCGTTTTTTTTGTTGGTTTTCGTTTGCTTAGTTTGCTTGAATAAATTGGTTGGACCCCCTCATTCATGTATTAGTTTTCGAATAAGATTGGTTTGGATTGGAAAAGAGTAGGAAAGTTCATGCTTAAGTGGTAAAAAAGAGCTTGTTTTTTACGGTGACATAGACTTTATCATGTGATGATTGATATTGTTTTGACTTTATGCTTAGTGATTTTTGTTGTAGCATGACTTGTTATAAACAATTGAGATTGCTTAATGTGCCTTGAAAGAATCATGGTTGTTTTAGCATATTAAAGTATAATATTATGGTATTCTCCTTTGATGCTTTATTCGGGTTGACTTGGCGCATGCTCACACCATGTTAAGACTATCCCAAGTCACCATAGCCTCTATGATCCTTTAGTTTTCAACTTGTAATATCACTTTATGCTTTAATTAATGATGTTTTGTCGCTTTGCATGATTATGGCCATTATTGCTCTCTTAGTTGGTCGCTCCCAGTCTTTTGCTAGCCTCCATAACCAAGTATGAGTTCCACTCATGCATCCAACTCCAAATAAAACCAAGTTATTCCAAAGAATCCACCATACCTACCTATTAGCATTTTCTATTCCAAATATTTTCATTTTTTTATCTACCTTCCGAATTAAACTTGTTATGTGAAAATTAGTGATTAAAGCTCTCACGAACTTGATGGCACACTTTACTTTTCTTGCCCCTAATAAACTTGAACCATTGTGTCATCTATGTTGTATATGCTTGCACTTATATGTTGGGAATTAGCAGAACCATGCTGTCATGGGGAACACTTTCAACATTGCACTTGTACATTGTACCTAGTTGATATCATGCTCTTTTGTTTATGGATGTCGTCGGTGTGAAATGAAAGGGGAGCTTGTAAGTCCATGAAGTTATGTATGTGTGTTAGAGAAACACCAGGGTCGCTGGTCTAATCCATGCCTAATCATGGTGGAAACCTGCAGTGTAACCATAATGAGCAATTTATGAAGCATTCTTCTTATAAAAAAAGAGATAGAGATTGAAAAAAAATAAAAAAAAAGAGGAAAGAGAAAAAAGCACCATTTTCCCATGGTAACTAAGAAGATTGATGAGATGCTTATTGTCTGCTTACCTTGTCATTTTGATATGGGTACTCTTCCGTATCATCGGGCAAGGGGTACCCCATTGGTGGTTCTCTATGATACACATGTACTTACTATGGCAAGAACTTACCGGTAACTAAACTTGATTAGCATGAGGAGCGACCCTCGTATTCAAGGGACATGAGATTGCTATGACAAGAACTTATACTTTGTCAAGCATATACTCCATACTTTGTTCACTTTAACCTTAATCACTTCAAGATGCTTATGATAGGGGCAATGAGAGCTAAAAGCTAATAAGTACCATAATTTTTGGAAGCTCTTTATGAGACTTGAATCCCTGCTTCCTTCTATGAAGGCATTTCTTTTACTTTTATATTGAGTCTCCATCTTCTTTCTTTATGCATCTATTGAGAGAGCATAGTGGCCATTCTTAGTTTAATGTGCATTGTCCCAAGACTTGTTGATTGATGCATAACTTTGATATTGCTTGTTCTTAAACTATTTGTATCTAGTCACCCTTATGAACTTTGAAGGTGTCCTATGCATTTATGTTTTGCTACACTATGAGGGACAAGCTGAATGCCATTCTCATTATGTTTTCTTTATGTGAAACAAATAAACATCTTGCAAAGCATTGTTATTTATTAATCTTTTGTTTGTACCTTTTCATGTTACAACATAATTGCTATGTCTTATTGTTAGAACTATATCTTTCATGCTATGTTTAAGTACTATGATCCCAGCTATCAATGTTTTACAAATACTTTGATTGAGTTTATGATTGTGCATGTCACCTCAAAAATTATTCTTTCTTTTTCTCACTTACCTACTCGATGACGCGCAGGAGTTAAGCTTGGGGATGTTGATACGTTGCAAACGTATCTATAATTTTTGATGTTCCATGCTTGTTTTATATCTACTTTATTATGTTTTGCCCACACTTTGGAGTATTTTTATACACTTTCCTGGACTAACCTATTAAAAGATGCCACAATGCCAGTTGCTTGTTTTCTGCTGTTTTTGATTCCAGAAAAGCCAGAAAATGAATATTCTCGGAATTGGACGGGACAAAAGCCATAGTCAATATTTCACCGAGGGGGACACGGAGCCAGAAGACGAGACGAAGAGGGGTCAGGGGCCGGCCACACCACCTGGCCGCACGGCTAGGCCTGGCCCAAGCCAGGGGGTGTGCGGCTGCCTAGGGCACCCCCCCGGCCTCCCCTTTCTCCTATAAGAAGCCTCCGATACAGAAACCCTAAGGACCCGATCAAAATTCGACGAAAGAGTCAGTAGCCGCCATCATCTCCATCCCCAGATCAGGAGGGATCTGAAGCTCTTCCCGGCACCCTGCCAGAGGGGAGAGATCACCCTAGAGGCCTTCTTCATCACCATGCCTACCTCCGGTGTGATACGTGAGTAGTTCATCCCTGGACTACGGTTCCATGTAGTAGCTAGATGATTGGTTCTTTTCCTTTGTGCTACCATGTTTAGATCTCGTGAGCTCCGTTCATGATCAAGATCATCTATTTGTAAGTCTACATGTTGTGTTTGCGGGGATCCTATGGATATTGAGATGCTATTTCAGATTCATTATTGATTCTATCATGTCTTTGTTATTTGTGATCTTGCATGCTCTCCGTTGTTAGTAGCTATCTTGGCCGAGTAGATGCTAGCAACTCCAAGAGGGAGTATTTATGCTCGATAGTGGGTTCATGCCTCTAGTAATCTGGGGAAGTGACAAAAATCTCTAAGGTACTAGATGTGCTATTGCTACTAGAGAGAAAACAACAATCCTTTGTTCATAGAACAATGTATTGTTTACTTTACACACAATGCTTAATGCAATTATCTATTGCTTGCAACTTAATACTGGAGGGGGTTCGGATGATAACCTGAAGGTGGATTATTAGTCATAGATGCAGTTGGCTTACAGTCTATGTATAATGTTGTAATGCCCAATCAAATCTCATAGGAGTCAAGATGATTAGTATATGCATGTATACTTTCTCGGTGTCTGTCAATTGCCCCGCTGTAATTTGTTCATCCAACATGTCATCTATCTTAAGGAGAATCACCACTAGTGAACTATGGACCCCGGTCCTTTCTTTTACCATCAATCTACAATCTAATATTTACTATTTTTTGTTTACTTTCTGCATGCTATTACTATCTTCCACACACTACGTTTAATCTTTTGCTTTCAGCAAAACCGGTGAGATTGACAACCTCACTGTAAGTTGGGGGCAAAGTTCTGTGGTTGTGTTGTGTAGGATTTGAAGTTGGAAACAACACCTTGGAGGTGATTCGTTGCTCCTACTGGTTCGATAACCTTGGTTTCATAACTGAGGGAAAACTTGTTGATGTGCTCATCATACCTTCCTCTTAGGGTTCCCCAACGAGCTCGATATATTTTGCTCCATCAATCCTCTGCCCCCTAACTCATCACAAGACATGTTGATGGGTTATCATTGGCTGCTCAAGGAAGAGTACAAGCGCCAACAACAAGTAATAGCGCAACTCGATGCATGCAGAAAGGTGGCGGACGAGTCGAGCCTTCGGCGGGCTCAGCTCTCTTCCAAGGGAGGATCCTCCTCCAAGGGCAATGACTACGTGGCAGCCAAGAGACTCTCTCGACTGGCCCACCTCATCGACAAGGAGCGAGAAGAAGCTGCGAGAGTCCTCGACTTCTCGTCCATGACGATGGATACATAGGGCAACATGCTTCCAAAAACACCGCAAGCGGCGGTGACGGCAACCACCATGTACCTCCTCAACAACCAGCCTCTGGCTGGAGATCCACGAGCTACCATGCACCGATCTACGATCCAGGATTAGGGCTAGTCAAAGCTGCCCTCACCAAGGATCCAATGCCAGAGCTGAAGAAGAACAAGGCTCTAGCCAAACACTATTCTTCACCCTCCTCCAGCGATGATAGCCATGACTTGTCTCGACGTCGTCGCTCACGACGGCACAACCACGACTACGACGCGCATGATGACATTACATAGCCTAAGGTCGACAAAATGCGCGCAAGGTGCGCCCGTTCGACTAACTCGAAGGACGATGGGATTGAGCTCTGCGGTGCCAGCTGCATCAGCAGAGCCATCAGGCAGAGGAGAATGACTAAGGGGTTCAAACTCCCATCGGAGAACCCGAAATTTGACGGCCTGCAGGACCTGAAAATCTGGTTGGAGGATCACATCTCCTCTGTCAGGCTGTACGGCGGAACCACGAGCATGGCAATGCAATGCCTCCAGCTACAGCTGCAAGGCGCCGCCCGAGCGTGGCTCAACAATCTCCCGCGCGGATCCATTCGCAGCTGAGAAGACCTGGTTTACAGCTTCGTGCGCAACTTTAAGGACACTTACAAAAGGCCCGCATCAATCGTAGAATTGCGCGGCTGCTACTAGAAGACGGGCAAGTCGCTGCGCTCGTACATTCTGAGATGATCCATCATAAAAAATTCTGTGGAAGACATCTCTGAGAATCGCGCAATCGACGCGTTCAATAGCGGCGTACGCCGCAGAGAGCTCAGGGAGAATCTGGGCCGCTCGAAACTCAAAACAATCGACCACCTGATGGAGACCGCGAATAGGTGGGCCGACGGAAAAGACTTGGTGAAAAATCGTGTCCACTCCGATGATAATGACGACCACAGCCGAAGACGCGATCGTCGAGGAAAACATCGATGATGTAGAAATATGCATGCGATGTCTGTAATCGTACGTCCCGCATTTTGAGTGGACTTCTCCTGTACGTTGACAGGTATTTTTAGAAAATAATTTTATATTCATCATAGGAACATGCAAACTGTGTTTGTAACTGTAAGCGGTCCCGCATTTTGAGTGGACCTCTTCTTACCATGCGCGCGGGGTAGTTTTCGAAAAAGTCTTGTGTTGTAGGAATATGTATAGCGTTTTGAGCGGACTTCTCGCGTGCTTTAACGTGTAGTTTTTATAAAGTCAATCGTAGGAATGTGTAAGCCGTGCTTGGAATTGTACGCCGTCGTGCCTTATGGGCGGACTTCTCCCACGAGCTAGACAATAATTTTAGAAAATAATCTAAAATCTATATTTACATCGTCCTGTATTTTGAGTGGATTTCTCTCGAGCTCACTGATGAGGTAGTTCTAGAAAATAAACCGAACTCTTTTGTTGTAGGAACATATATGTCATATCAGATCGTACGCCGTCCCACATTTTGAGTGGACTTCTCCCGCGCCGTCATGGATAGTTTTATAAGGTCTTCAGTTGTAGGAACATGCATGCCGTATTCGTAATCGTCCGGTTTCCCGTATTTTGTATAGACTTCTCCTATGTGTTGGTTGGTAGTCTTAGAAAATAAACTGAATACTCGCACGTTATCCCGTATTTGAGTGGACTTCTCCCTAGCGTGCTGGTATAGTGGTTTTAGAAGAAATCTTGAGTGGATTTCTTCCGTGCGTTGATGAGTAGTTTTAGAAAATAATTTTATATTCATCGTAGAAACATGCAAGCTGTGTTCGTAACTGTAAGCGGTCCCGCATTTTGAGTGGACCTCTCTCTACCATGCTGACGGGGTAGTTTTCGAAGAAGTCTTGTGTTGTAGGAACATGCATGCAATGCCTATAATCATACATCGTCCCACATTTTTAGTGGACTTCTCGCGTGCGTTAACATGTAGTTTTAACAGTCGTAGGAACATGCAAGCCGTGATTGGAATCGTACGCCATCATGCATTTTGAGCGGACTTCTCCCACGCACTAGACAATAGTTTTAGAAAAATTTGCAATCTATATTTACATCGTCCTGTATTTTGAGTGGACTTCTGTCGAGCGCACTGGTGGGGTAGTTCTAGAAAATAAACCGAACTCTTTTGTTGTAGGAGCATATATGTCATGTCAGATCATACGCCGTCCCACATTTTGAGTGGACTTCTCTCGTACAGCCATGGATAATTTTACAAAGTAAATTGAAGTCTTCAGTTGTAGGAACATGCATGCCGTATTCGTAATCGTCCGGCTTCCTTTATTTTGTGTGGACTTCTCCCACATGTTGGTTGGTAGTCTTAGAAAATAAATTGAATACTCGTACGTCATCCCGTATTTTGAGTGGACTTCTCCCTAGCGTGCTAGCAGGGTGGTTTTAGAAAAAAAATATTATATTCTAAAAATATGCATGTAATGTCTGTAATCGTGCGCCGTCCCGTATTTTGAGTGGACTTCTCCCGTGCGATTGATGAGTAGTTTTAGAAAATAATTTTATATTCATTGTAGGAACATGCAAGCTGTGTTCGTACTTATAAGCGGTCCCGCATTTTGAGTGGACCTCTCTCTACCATGCTAGCGGGGTAGTTTTCGAAGAAGTCTTGTGTTGTAGGAACATGCATGCAATGCCTATAATCATACATCGTCCTGCATTTTGAGTGGACTTCTCGCGTGCGTTAACGGGTAGTTTTTAAAAGTCAGTCGTAAGAACATGCAAGCCGTGCTTGGAATCATACGCCGTCCTGCATTTTGAGCGGACTTCTCCCATGTGCTAGACAATAGTTTTAGAAAAAATTTGAAATCTATATTTACATTGTCCTGTATTTTCAGTGGACTTCTCTCGAGCGCACTGGTGGGATAGAACATATATATCATGTCAGATCATACGCCGTCCCACATTTTGAATGGACTTCTCCCGTGCGGCCATGGATAGTTTTACAAATTAATTGAAGTCTTCATTTGTAGGAACATGCATGCCGTATTTGTAATCGTCCGGCTTCTTGTATTTTGTGTGGACTTCTCCCAGGTGTTGGTTGGTAGTCTTAGAAAATAAATTAAATACTCGCATGTCATCCCGTATTTTGAGTGACTTTTCCCTAGCGTGCTTGGCAGGATGGTTTTAGAAAAAATCTTGGGTTGTAAAAATATGCATGTAATATCTATAATCATGCACCGTCCTGCATTTTGAGTGAACTTGTTCCGTGCATTGAAGGGTAGTTTTAGAAAATAATTTTATATTCATAGTAGGAACATGCATGCTGTGTTCGTACCTGTAAGCAGTCCCGCATTTTGAGTGGAAAAAGTCTTGTGTTGAACATGTATACGATGACTGTAGTCCTATATTTTGAGTGGACTTCTGATGTGTGTTCAGAGTAGTTTTTGAAAAATCAGTGATAGGAACGTGCAAGTCGTGCTCGTAATCTTACGCTGGCCAACGTTTCAAGCGGACTTCTCCTACTGGCGCCGACGGGTAGATTTAGAAAACCCAAAATCTAAGTAGAAACCGTGCCTTCACTAGTATCCGAGAGCATACACAAATTTAAGTTGCAAGAGTATTTTTTAGTTTATTCATGGCATTTTTCATTTTTTTTCTAATTTATTTTGTGTTTTTTCTTGCACCGCTTGATGGAAATCGTACGGCCCTCTGTGGCGTCGCGCACCCGCACCCGCGCGGGCATTTTCGCGCTAGCTGGTCCCTTCGAAAATACTTCCTCCGTTTCAAAATAGATATCCAAAATTTGTTTAAATTTAGATGTATTTTGACACTATTTAGTTACTACATACATCCATATTTTAGAAAAATTGCGACGTCTACTTTGAGACGGAGGGAGTGTAAAACAATAGAATTTGGCAACTGCTCAACACCCTCAACGTGGGGTGTGGTTGTTTTTATATATGGTGTACGTATGTGTACAATACAAGTTACAATACGGAGTACAGAAGCCTGTGTATATATACAGTCTAACACCCTCTCTCAATCTTAACTGTGCCCAGAGGTATAAAGCAAGTTAAGATTGCGCCTACAACTCTCAAACTGAGGCTGAGATAGTGGCTGCATGAAGATGTCAGCAAGTTGGTCTTTAGAAGAGACAAACTTGATTTGCAGTACCTTCTGTGCAACTCGTTCGCTCACAAAATGATAGTCAACTTCAATGTGTTTAGTTCGAGCATGAAATACTGGATTAGATGAAAGATATGTGGCACCAATATTGTCACACCAAAAAACTGGAGGCTGGTTCTGAGAGATCCCCAACTCTCTCAAAAAAGACTGTATCCAAATGAGTTCAGCCGTGGCATTAGCAACTGCTTTTTATTCAGCTTCAGTACTACTGCGAGACACTGTAGCTTGCTTGCAAGCACTCCAGGCGATCAAGTTCGGACCAAAGAACACAGCATATCCCCCCGTGGATCGCCTGTCATCAGGACTACCAGCCTAGTCGGCATCAGAAAAAGCTGAGAGGACACATGATGGTCCCGTCTGAAGATGCAAACCATAGGAAGCCGTGGAGCGAACATACCGAAGAATGTGATTGACAGCGGTCCAATGAGTGTCGCTAGGAGCCTGAAGAAACTGACACACAGGTTGACTGCATAGGATATATCAGGACGTGTAATTGTCAAGTACCGAAGACCACCAACAACACTGCGGTACTCAGTAGCATCATCAGCGGAGAGAGGAGAACCATCAAGAGCTGACAATCGATCAGTAGCTGACATAGGAGTAGTGGTAGTCTTGCAGTGCAACATGCCAGCACAGTGCAACAAGTCCTGAGAATATTTCTGCTGAGTAAGAGTCAAACCACCAGCAGAATGAGGTACTTCCAAACCAAGAAAGTAATGCAGAGTACCCAGATCCTTGATAGCAAAATCACCACTCATAGCAGAAACCAGGCGATCAGCGGCATTGACTGAGGAACTGACAAGGATAATATCATCAAAATAGACCAGCAGGTACATAGTCACCATAGGTTGCTGCAACATAAACAGTGATGTATCGACAGTAGAAGGCACAAACCCATGAGCTCGAAGAGCAGAGCCAAGTCGAGCATGCCAGGCCCGTGGAACCTGCTTAAGCCCATAGAGAGCCTTCACCAGTCGACATAAGTGATGCAGACGTGCAGGATCAACGAATCTAGGGGGCTGGCGCATATATACCTCTTCCTCCAGGACACCATGAAGGAAAGCATTTTGGACATCCATTCGACGTAGTGACCATCCTCGTGTAACAACCAACGAGAGCAGGAGACGAATAGTAGTAAGTTTGACAACATGACTGAATGTGTCTTCATAGTCAAGACCATACCTCTGTTTGAATCCTTTGGCCACCAATCGTGCCTTGTACCATTCAATGGAGCCATCATAATGTTTCTTGACCTTAAACACCCACTTGGAGTCAATAACATTAACACCAGAAGGAGGAGGAACGAGCCGCCAAGTCTCATTCTTCAGGAGCGCATGATACTCCTGCTCCATTGCAGTGCGCCAGTGTAGAACCCCTAGAGCAGCCTAATAGTGTCGAGGTTCAACAGTGGGATCATCCTGAGAATGTGCCATACATGTCACAATCCACGCAACCTTGCCATCGGTGCGCCGACGCGGCTGAAAAATTCCATTTTGACTGCGAGTGCGCGCACGCGGCGCTGGAACAATCGGCTCCATAGTAGTGGCAGGAGGCGACGAAGTGGCAGACTTGTCCTCATTGCAAACGGAAGAGGAGTCTGGCAAGGATGGCCCACCGCGAGGCGACGCGACAGTGGGCGGAGAAGGCCCACCGCAAGGTGACGCGGCAGTAGGCGTAGCGGCAGTACGCGCCGCACTGGGCGACGCAGGCGCTGGCGAAGAAGAGCCGCCATGAGGGGCAGAGGGGCTTGGTGCTGGGCCAGGCGTTGTTGGGCCAGGAGATGGTGGCCCAGCCGGGTCCGAGACAGAGGACACCGGATCACCAGCGCGCGCGACGGTGCATGGGACATGCACACGATCAACGTCCGACGCTCGGGACGTGTCCGCAACGTCCAGTAACTCCAGTCGAGCTCCGCGACCAGTACCTGCACCATGGTTAGGGAGCAAAACACGAGAATGTGCAACATCTACAAATTGATCAGGCAATGGTGGAGAGGAATGCACATGTGGTGACAGTGGAGAAACCGGAGCTGGCAATGCAGAAAAAGGGAACACACTCTCATCAAACACCACATCATGAGAAATATAGACGCGGTTAGACGGAATATGAAGGCATTTGTACCCTTTATGAAGGGAACTATACCCAAGAAAAACGCACTGCTTAGACCGGAACTCGAGTTTACGATGGTTATATGGACGCAAATGGGGCCAACATGCACAACCAAACACCTTGAGAAACGTATAGTCTAGAGTCACATTGAGCAATAGCTCAAGAGGTGTTTTCATATGAAGAAGTCGTGTAGGGAGCCTATTAATGAGATAACATGCAGTAGAAAAAGCGTCACTCTAAAACCGAAAAGAAACGGAGGCATGAGCTAGTAGAGTTAAGCCAGTTTCTACAAGATAACGATGCTTACGTTCAGCGGCGCCATTCTGCTGATGTGTATGAGGAAAGGACACACGATGCGAGATCCCCAACTTGTTAAAGAAGGTGTTGAGGTTGTGGTACTCACCCCCCAATCTGACTGAACATGAATAATATTATGCTTGAGAAGACGCTCAACATGTGCTTGAAATTGTAAGAAAACATCAAACACATCAGATTTGCGCTTAAGAAGGTAAAGCCAAGTAAAGCGACTGTAAGCATCAATAAAACTGACATAATAGTTGTGACCACTAACAGAAGTTTGTGCAGGACCCCAAACATCAGAAAACACAAGCTCAAGTGGAGTTTTTATTACACAATTCGACTCTGAAAACGGAAGTTGATGACTCTTGCCTTGCTGACAGGCATCACAGACTGTATCAATATGTTTATTAGGGACAACTAGAAGCTCATGGCGATGTAGCACATGGCGAACTATAGGAGTCGCCGGATGACCAAGACGCGAGTGCCAATGAGATGGTGAAACACGAACGCCACTGAAAGCTCAAGGGACCGGCGGCGGCACATCAAGCACATAAAGCCCATGGTGAAGGCGACCTCTAAGCAGAACGTCCCGGGTGTACATGTCCTTAATAAAAAATGGAAACAGTGAAACTCAGCAAAAACATCGTTGTCACGAGTAAGCTGTGGAACGGACAACAGACTACGTGCAACAGAAGGAACCCAAAGGACATTAGAAAGATGCAATTTTTGAGAGGTATTTGTAAGAAGAGATGGCTGACCAATATGTGAGATGTGCATACCTGCTCCATTGGTGGTACGGACTTGATCATGTCCGCGATAAGGCTCCTGTGTCGAGAGCTTGCCCATCTCATTGGTTAGATGAGTGGTAGCTCCAGTGTCCATCGTCCATGAAGGGTCAATGGAGTAGGACGGTGTGTAGCCCATGTAGGACTCCTGGGTAGCAATAGCGGCCTGCTTCTCGTTTCCCTTGCCATTATTGCCAACACCCATGAAGTCTTGCTTGAAGCGGTGATGGCTTTTGGAGGCGATATGGCCATCGAGGCCACAGAACTGGCAAGGTTGCTGGAGGCCACAACCACCACAGCAAGCGCGGGGTCGCCCTCCTGTGGCGATGATGGAGGGGCGTGGTGACGAAGACGAGGCGGGCGCCGGTTTGGGAGATTTTCCTCCCCCACGAAAAACGGCACTAGCAGAGGTGAAGATGGGGCTTGATCGACGCGCCTTATAGCGTTGTTCTGACGCGAGAAGACGAGCGTATAGCTCGCGTGGCGGAATAGGGGTGTCGCGGCCATTGACGTTCTCCACCAGAGAGTCATACTCGCCGTCTAGCCCATTGACGACGTAGGAGGTGAACTCCTCGGGGCGGAGAGGTTGCCCGATAGAGGCGAGTGTATCCGCCAGACCAGTAATCTTGTTGAAGTACTCGGTGATGGTGAGATCATTAAGTTTTTAATCTTGTTGAAGTACTTGGTGATGGTGAGATCATTAAGTTTTTCTTCGCCAAGCTGACGACGTATAGCATGTGCCCGCGCCGTAGACTGAGAGGAGAAGCTGGTCTCGAGGGCAGCCCAAGCGTCGCGAGAGGTCACGGCAAAGATGACGAGGGAGGCGACCCCCTCGGTAAGCGAAGACTGAATGGCGGAGAGGATGGCTTGGTCTTGTGCCACACATGCATGATGCGCCGGGTGATAGGGCGGAGGACACGGAAGCGTGCCATCGACGAAGCCATCAAGGTAGTGATTGCGAAGAAGAGGCAGTACTTGGGCGCGCCACGACAGATAGTTGTCCGGCGTCAATTTCACCGGAATAAGGTGGGCGAAATAAAACGTCGGCGGAGCACCACCATGAGAGGAAGGAGCTGCAGGAGCCTCGGCATGGGCCATCGGCGGCGGTGTAGGTGCGACGTAGGGCGCAGGTGCCGGAGTAGGCATGTCGTAGTAGGCTGGATGGTGTGCAGTGCCCGACGACGGCGCAACCGCCGGGGGCGCCTGGTACGGGGCCAGGGCAAGCGGCGACGGAGGCGCGTAGTAGGGCTGTGGCGGCGAGGGCCGGGCGGCCATCGCAACGGTCGCCTGATAGGGCACGGGTGAGGTGGCGTAGACCCCGTGCAGTATGGCGTATCCGCATAGGGGGCAGCCGCCGGGACCGGCGCGACAAGCGCGGCGGCAGAGGCGGGCGCCGCGGACCAATCGGCCACCAGGGGAGGCGGAGCGATCGGAGCGGCGGCAGATTGCAGCGCCGTAGGCAGAGGAGCAGACGGCGAGGACGCCGCTGCCGGGAACGGAGGCGGCGGCGGGAACTGCGGTGGAGATGCGATCTGCCTCGACAACATCGCACCGGCACTCAGCGTGGAGAGAGAGCCGAGATGTGCGGTGCCGGGGGCCGTGCCACCGTTGAGGAGATGAAGCAACACAGGTGGAAGAGCAGGAGCGCCGGCCGGCGCCATGATCGAGGCCGCGACAGGAGAGGTCGTGGCGGCGGCGGCCGTGGAGGCAGCGGAAGTCATAATCGTAACCTAGCGTGATACCATGTAAAACAATAGAATTTGACAACTGCTCAACACCCTCAACATGGGGTGCGGCTGTCTTTATATATGGTGGTGTACTTATGTGTACAATACAAGTTACAATACGGAGTACAGAAGCCTATGTATATATACAGTCTAACAGGGAGTAGATTGAAATCTGTTGTGTTCATAATCTTAGCCTATCGGAATCGTGACTACGTTTGACGGGCATCAATCTAGCCAAGTAACCATCCAAGTTAAGCTAATTAAACGGTGATGGCTAGCTTAGATATGCTGGTCAACTTTTCCCGGAATTCCCAAGCAAGTAAGATAAGGCGGCTTTGCTTAGGATTCAGCCGCACTCAATTCAAGCCGCCCGTCCTTCTCCTGTTGCTTCCAGGAAAGGTCTGGTGGATGCCACAACCACACGACCGGGACTCGTTCGTTCGTTCGTTCACCCGATTCGATGGGGGTTTCGAAATTCGACCGATGGCTTGCTCCGGAGACGCATACCCGAAGGGGAAAGGGACAGGCAGGGGAGGCCGTCCAACGAACAAACCGCTATACCGAACCTCCCCCGTGGAAGGCGGCCGTGGTCCACCCGTTGGGATTCCGGGCGGGGGGCACCTTGGCCTTGCCTCCATTTGGTTGCTTCAAGCATATCGATATATCGACGTCTCGTATCGGCTGGGACCAGGCAGGAGCAGTACCGTGTGACACGCTCACGGCATACGGTCCACGTTTCCTGGCCGAGGCCGTTGGGTGCGGCCAAATGTGTCCCCCGATCCGGCGATGTGTCCTGCGGCAAACCGGGCCAGGCCAGAAAAGCAGGTACCAACATGGTAACAAATTTGGTGTCAGCTCAGTCAAGTGCGGGTCCGTGTGTCCGTGGCTGGTTGTGCTCGTTTACTAGCGCGCCACGTACAGAGCGTGGTGTCGACCTGTCGATTTACCGACCTGGCCTGGTGCGTGTGTGGTTGTAACTTTGGTGCAACCGTGTGCAGCGGCGCGCGGGTCGGGACACGGGTGACGCCGCCATCGCGGGAGATTGGTCGACGGGGATGGCCGTGGCGGGGAGGTCCAACGAACCAACCCAGTACCCGATGGAATGGAAGCCAAGCCGAGTCATGGCTGCTCTGCTCAGCTTTGTTGTGCTCGCGTCAACATTTTCAAAACCCGTCGCCATCCTCGCTTTCCCTCCACAGTTTGTTCGCTCACCTTCCCCTCCAAACACCCCAGAGCGCGAGCCAAGCCATGCCCCCACACAACACAGCCGATTTCGCTCCGTCCTTCTCCCTCTCTCTTATCCTCTCTCTCTCCGATACTACCACGTCTCCGTATAAGTAGCAGCACGCACTCCATTACGTTAATCCCATCGCCAGCGCCAACGCACTTAAATAAACCCGCGCACGCCTGGTCTGCCTAGAAGCTTGCGAGGACCAGGACCAGGAGGGGCAGAAGATACCGAGATACCAAGGCTGCTGCTGCGGTTGTTTGCATCATCAGGAGAGAAGGAAGCGAGCGATTCTATATGGCGGTGACAGGGACGACGGTCGCGGCGGCGGCCACGATGATGGCGGCGCTAGCGGCGATCTTCCTCTCCTTCGTGCTCTGCTTCTACATATTCCTCTGCGCCAAGCGGTCCAGGGGCGGCGCGCCGCCGCCGCCGGGCAGCGGCGTGGTCGCGCACCTGCGGTTCCTGTTCTGCGGCGGGGACGGCGGCGGCGTTGGCGGAGGAGGAGGAGACGGCGCCGCCCTGTGGTACTACGACGGGGGCCTGGACGACGCGTCCATGGCGTCGCTGCCGCGCAGGGAGGTGGCCAAGGGGGAGGCCCTGCACTGCGCGGTCTGCATCACGGAGCTCGCCGCGGGAGAGACGGCGCGCGTGCTGCCGCGCTGCGGCCACGCCTTCCACGTCGACTGCGTCGACATGTGGCTCAAGTCGCACTCCACATGCCCGCTCTGCCGCTGCCCGGCCGTCGACGCGCCGCCGCTGCCGCCCGCGCCCGTGCAGGCGCCCGAGGCCGACGAGGAGTCCCCAAACTTCCCCACCAACGTCCTCTTCTTCGGATCGCAGGACGACGTCAGCACCGGCGGCGCGCAACAGCCCGCCTCAACGACACCACCTCCTCCATCCCAAGCGCCTGCTCCGTCATCGCAACCGCCGCCGCCGCCCGCCGGGGCGCACGGGGGGCTAAGGCGGCTTCTTGGGTGTGGCGGCGAGTCGCGGCCACCGCGTCAGCAGGAGGACGACGCCGTTAGGCACGACATAGAGATGGGGCTATCATCCGGCGCCGAAAACTGCGCGTCGCGGCAAACGAAGCCGGCCGGCTCTTCCTGAGGCTCCGCCGCCAGCATGAGCATGGTGGACCCTTTGCTCCCAACTTAATTTTGTGCCGTCTTGCTTGCGTTGCGTGCCGTCGTCGCAAGTTCTCCGAGTAAAAACTGTACAGATTCTTGTAGATGTTCGATGTACATGTGGGTAGAAAGATCATGTTCAGGCATGACACCACAGCAGCAAGGAGAGAAATCAAAAAAAGAGCTTCAAGTTTGCATACATTTCGCCGTTCTTCCGTGCCATTGTTCAACTTGCGACAAGTCAATTCAGCGGTAGTACTACGCAGAAGCGACAACGACCCATACCGTTATTCCAGTTAGTACTTCCATAGTTCTATGCTCTGTCCCTTACTGAGTACCTGCAACCGTAAGCAGTACAGTAGTATTTCTGAAACCCACTACCAGTAGTATATTCACCTAGCCTAGTAAAAACTTGTTGTCCTGCTGTTTGACCGCCGGTAGCCAATGTCAAAGATGTGCCAAAATCGTCCTACATCTCTCCCCAGAATGCTGCACCTGTCAAAGAGCTAGGGACCTGGCCCGTACGCGCCAAAAACCGGAGATTTGACAGGAGATAAGCCGAGAAGAACATGTATGACCGCACCTTGTTCTCCAACTCCGCAAGTACGCCGCATTATCAGCCACCACCGGTCCACCATAGCCACCTGATGCACTAATCTGCCTGAACAACCACTCCTGAAAAAATAGAAGTCCAGAGTAGCCGAGCCAGGATTCCGTCTGCCTAATTGTACTACCATTAATCCATGTTGCTCTTGCAGCCTAGGTGTTCGAAAAGAAGTGGGTTGACTTGAAAAGATAGCTAAGTTTCCTTTCTGTTTATATTTATTTAAGGGAAAAAATGATAGTTGAGTTAGCAGGAAGCATGGTGGTGCCGGGCAGTTGGCCAAACAAGCAACAAGGACAGCAAAATCACAAGAACAATCAGGAGATGGCTGAGCTAATCGCTAGAGAAGAATTAGTTATATTAGCACCCAATTCTTTTTCTTTCCCTTTGGCGATAAATTTTATATGCTAGGAGGCCCCATACATGGTGGCGTAGGAAGGAAAATCCGGTTTGCTTGGGCGAGTCACCGGCAGCAGCTCCGCCACCAACGGATAGGTATCTGACGTACGTGTCCCTCTCAGAGTTCGCCGTCGAACAAACAGGACGAATGTGAATACGTCACCATCGATCGACCATTTGTAAAAAAAGATCTTTCGTTATTATTCTCCTTATTTCTTCACCTATCCAAGGCTTCTTTAGCAGATAATAATAGGTGATGTTCGCGAGATTCTCCGTGATAATGGAACTGCTGCAACCAAACAAATGGAGCATATGTATAATTGTATGGTCGCTCCTCCTAGAGCGGCTCGGGCGGAACCACAAAAAAAGCAGCGCCGCCGCCGCCCCCATCCCCTCCTCCTCCCTTGCCTCCATCGGCTCATGCCACTAGGCAAAGCCCGCTGACGGCCGGCGGTGGCGGGCCTCTTTTTCTCTTCGCAGAGCTCTTGGGGGATCTCAGCTATGGCCGCTATGGCGATGCGCGTGGAGGATGTCGTCGACGCGGGTGGCCTGCAGGCGGCATGGCGACGGAGCTTCGCGTGGGCGGCGCGTGGCAGCACATGGGCGACATGGCGGCGCTCGGGGCTCTCGTCGACTGGTGGCTACGGTCGGTTGCGGGGCCCATCTACGCCTAGACGGGCTCGTGCGGTCCGCGGCTCCGACACATGGGGATGGCGCGGGTGGCCTCATCCGGTCAAGATGGGGCCCTCTGCCTGCGTGGGTGGCTAGATGGAGCAGCGACGGCGCGTCTGTGTGCGTGGTCGGAGGACGGTGGCGCTTGGCAGGCGACGCATGGTCGAAGGGCTCGTCGTGGTGGCGCGGGCTCGTCTAGGGCTCGATCTAGGCCGCCAAGGAGGTGTTTGGTGGCGGTGATCTTTGGTCCCTTTCGCGGTGGCGGCTGCCCGAGTTCACTCTGGTTGTTTCGGCAACTATCTCGCGGGCAGCGGTGATGATCCGGGCGGCGGCTTCCGTCGCGGCGACGGCGAGCCTAGGCGTGGCGGCAGAAGGTTTTGCTTGATGATCGTCGGGAGCTTGGAGGAGAAGGGGAGGTGTGGTGGTTGTATCGGTCCTTGTTGGACGGGCGTGAGGTTTGGGATCTTCGTTGGGCGAAAACCTAGTCCTGGCGGCTGGCCGGGACCGACGACGGTTACACCCGTGAGCGCTGCATCCTTCTTGAAGTCGTCGTCGAAGCGGGTGTTTCTTGCTCCTCCGCTTGGGCTCTTCGGGGGAAACTCTAGATCCCTCGCGGGATCGGGTATGGGCCGCACTCTTGTGTCGCTTTGCCTCTTGGGACCTCGCTTTGGATGTCCACTGGACGACCTACAGAGTGTTTTGGTGGTTTGGCGGAGGGGGGTTCGTTTTCGGCCAGGCGGGGCGCGACCCTGGGGCCGGCATGGTAGTTGGAGTGGTGGCTCCGGTCTTTCGCCTCCGCCTTGTGTGTTGAGGTGTGGTGTCGACCTGGTTGGTCGTCGGCCCGTGTGGAGCGCAACCTCGAGGGTAGCGTGTGGTATTGTATTGTAATGGATTTTTATCCAGTTTTTTATAAACGGTCAAGCTCTTTTCTACTATATCAATGAAAAGCAAAGCTTTTGCCTACTTTAAAAGAAAAAAATTGTATAATTGTATGCCCTGGCTTACGAGCTGTGCGGAAACCTTGCTTGGTGAGCTTAATCCCCTCCGATCCAAGCAGAAGATCTTCTCTAGAGGTTTCATTATCTATCCCTTAGCCCGCGAGCCTATCACCAAAACATATCCCTTTCTTCATCAATGCTTTCGATGTATCTTAATCAGATGCTGCCCTCTCAGAAGAAATGAAAAAGATTTCCGGAGCAGCAACGGGCGAAAATAAACTTGAGGTTCTCAGCAAGTCCAGTGTATGCATCTACATGTCGACAAGGCTGATAATTGCGATCGGCCCTTATCCGGACTATGCAGGTCGCTTTCCTCTCTTAGGTTAGGCTTGCTCACACGCAGGATTTTGAGAAATATTACGAGGCTGACTGCATGTGCAGGTATGGATGGATGTTAGGGGGGAGGGAGGGGGGATATGGTGTCCGTATGGACCATACACGGTTGCATCGGATAGTGGCACAGAAAAGATGATGCACGAGTCATGGGCCTGAGACCGACGTGGACTCCTTCTCCGTCAGGCTCGTGGACGGCGCTTTCGGGACGGAACCAGATTTTATACTCGTAGCATCTATCTATCGGTATCAATGGGATTTGGTTAACCATTATCTTAACGGAGTGTAACCTATTTAACCATTCTATGTAATAGAGAAAAATGGTTTAACCATTAGGTTACTTTGTTAGAAAAGGTTAACCTTTGGTTATTTAGGTTCAAACCTTTTTTAAAATTGTTGGAGGTCGGTGAAAAAAATCGCCATGGCCTATGCTAAAAAATCAACAATTCATAGGTATAATCAAATTTTCAAAAACAAATGACACAGAATATGCATGAATCGACAACAAAATAGTCTGACAATTAAGTTTAAGAATATTCATGGCTTTGTTGCCATTACAGTACCAACATAGTACATGCATTTGAAGCAAGACTAGCATTTGAAGTATGAATTTCTACATTGCCATCACAGTACCGAAAGACTAGCAATTGCTTTCTTATTCTCAACACACTACTCCTATAACCAACCAAATAAACTGGTATCACTAAAGTTGCTCCTTGCACTTACGATCCTCGAGCCTACTATAGTAAAACAAAAGCATCAATTAGTTCGCAAAAACATAAGAGACCATTCAACCTTGTGAACAAAACAAAACCAAGCCAGCCAAGAAGCATATGAACATATGTACAACATTAGTTCCTAATCACATGTGAACATATTTTAAAGATGTACCCGAAGCAAGATACCGAACTCTGTTCTTCATAGTACCAAGTATAATAGTAGGTTCCAAATCGGAGGATAAAACTGTTACAAATCAATTAAGCTATGAACAACTTAATTCAGTGATCAAGTTCAGAAACTAAACTACCAAAAGACCAACACCTCCTTATCTGATACAAACATATATGGGCACTGTGACTTTATGAGGGCAGCAAAATATATATGAGCATTGTGACCTATTTATCAGTTAACTCATTCAAGAAGAGTAGAGAACGAGATTTCTTGAAGTATGGATGAAGTGCTCGACAAACAGATACATAAGATTTTGGAAGAATCTGCTCATTATTAACTTGGCCTTAGCAAGAACTTCATAACGTGATGCTCCCAACAACCTACTAGATAAACTTGCACAAATATGTGTTTGGCGCTGAAACTGAAAACAGCTCACATGATGTAGCATCCCAATTGTCTAACAATGGCAATGCTACTTGGTCTAGTAATATAATGGCTACTTCCTATATACAATTGTTGCATCATAATTATATCATGCTCATGTCATCATGCCACCTTGCATTTGAGCATCATATAAAACCCTTTTTCTTTGGTTCTTCTCTCATATGCATTATTAATTGTATTTGCCTCTTGATATTGTATTTGGTTGTTGATATATTGTTTAATGCCCAAGTTGAGTTGGGGGCATATCTGTTATTCAACTCCATCACCTTTCTTTTCACCACCTTATTATTCCACCATTCTACTTACCCATGGGCTTTAGTTTTCTTTTGGAATTATTCTAGCTCATGTGGGATGGGATGGATCCAATTCTATTTTCTTTTGCTTGGCCTTTATTCCACATTGTGGAATGCATAAGAATAATGCCATGTTATTATTATTGTTTTCACAAGCATAAACATGGGCATTTATTGCACATGCATGGGCCATGCAAATCTTCACCACCATCTTTTCCTTTTTGTTTCCCTTTGGTTTTGAGTGGATCTTCCCTTTTGTTAAACATCTCTTTCTCTCTCTCATACCTCCTCCTCTTGATCTTTGTCCTTGTCATGTGTATCAAGCCTTACCCTCTCTTAAACCCTCATCTCATCCATGCATGATCAATTGAGGTTATACCTTATACCACCTCTATCTCTCACCTCACCTTTCTCTCTTCACCTTGTTGGATCTTGATAGAGCATCAACCCTAACACCACCTAACCTACCCCTCCCTTTAATACCTCACCACCTTCTCTCTCTCTCTCTAGTTAACACCAACCCTAACAAAAACCCTAACCGAGCCACCCCTCTCTAGCTAAACCTAGCTACCCGACCCTCTCTCTCGACATCTCTCCCTTTTCTCTATGCCATGTAGGCCCCACCTAGCTACCCATCTACCCCACTCCTAACCCTAGCCCAAGCTCACCCGAGCCTCCCCTCTCCTCTCTCTTTCTCTCACCGCCATGCTGGCCCCAGCCCGAGCCTGGCCTCCCCCTCTTCCTGGCCCACCTGCCATGCCCTACCTGCCCAAGTCGAGCCCTAGCTCGAGCATGTGCGAGGAGGAGGAGGAAAAAAGTGGCCGAAGCCACCTTTATCTCCAACCTAATCCCCCATGGCATCCTCTTTCCTCTCCCTCGCTTTTAGCTACCTCCCCACGTCTCTGCCTCGCCAGATCCACCCCAAGGCCCTGCCTCTTCCTTCTTCTTCCCCACCGACGCCGTCTTCTCTCTCGCCAGTTACCGCCAGATCCTCGCCGCTTCCTCGTTCTAGCCGGCGTGGGTGACGTGGAGGTGGTCGAGGAGACCGAGGAAGATCCCCTTCTTCGCCCAGTACACGCCAGCGAGGAGACGACGCGCTGCAGCCACCAGAACTACTGCCGGCCGCCGCGAAACCCTAGTTCGAGGAGCGTCTGCTTCCTTGCCGTTCCGACGAACCTCAGGCCGATCCACCTCCATCAACCTCCCCTCGGTGAGTTCCTCGTCCTAACGGACATCTTTGTTGTCGCTGTCGCGGGCTGTGCTCGCCGGAGATTTCACCGAACGGCCTCCGTGCACGGCAGCCGTTGCCGTCTGCGTGTCGACGCGCCTCGCAGAGGCTTATCTAGCGCCCGCCCGCTTCACTGTCACCAGCCCACACCCAGTCGCACCGGTTACCGCCCCCAGCGCAAGCCCCAGATCCCCGGTTCGAGTCCCCCGTCCCGCGCCGCGCGCAGATCTGGCCGTCAGACAGTGGAGAAGATCCATAGTACCGTGACCCCCCATTTTGCATTTACCCCCTTCTTCTTTTGCCGTCTCAACCCGCAGTACGCACGAGCCCACCTGCCAGCCGCTGTGTTATTTTTACAAAAAGGCACCCCGACTTTCGTAGCCTCAACCCGCGCTCCAGCATGCTCCCCACCTGTCAGCCTCTGCGGGTTCACCCACTGGCGCATGGGCCCTAGCCCGCTGGCCCACCTGTCACACATAGTGGCTGGGTAGCCCTAGAGTGAGAAAAGCCGCCGCTATGCAACCTTATCCGCTAGGCCCAGTTGCGCCGGCCCCATCTGTCTGTGACTGGGGTTGAGTTCGATTGGGTGCAAAAAGTCCTGGCAATTATCTGTTTTAATTAAACTTTTCCAGAAAATGTTAAATACAAATTCAAATCAGATTTTAAATAACTTTTAAATTACAAACCCAGTTAATACATATGATATATGTTTTTGAATCAGAAAAATGTGAGGAATTCAAATATGCCATTCAAAATATTGTTTGAACACTTCAAATTTTCGAGATGATTAAAATTACAATAAAATGCCTTTTTCTTAATAAATTAATAACTTTAAATCTATAACTCCAAATTTGACAAATAATATGTCTAAATCGATCAGCGCGACGAGCCCGTTCTATCTATGCAATCCTTGTTCTGAATTGAAGCATGCATCATGTCATTATTACAGATCAGAACTGTTTATGAGAATAAAACTTGGCTAAGTAATTAATAAAGTGCTTTATTCTCGTACCACACCTCACCCTTGCCATGCTACTTTAATGCCATGTAAATGTTGCATCATTCATCATGGCATGCTTGTTTGCTTGTCGCATTTTAATTCCTATGCTTGTGCACTTTATTTATGTTGGCCCTTATTTGTTTGGTTATTTCTCGAATAGACGCCCAACAGGAGAATTACCAGGAATCACAGGAGTACTACCCAGATCTATCTCTCGCTTCAACTGAGCTGCCAGGCAAGCACTACCACATGCTTGCATACATATAGTACCTACTGCCTCTATCTTTTTCTTGCATCATTGAGTCGCGATTGCATTAAATTGAATCCCAAGTACTGCATAGCCTTTATTTTTAAACCCCACCGAAGCTTGTTCCTCCATCCCATGAGCCATTACTACAGGAGTTGTTTGAGCCATGCGAGTCGTAGAAAAGCATGTGTAGGGTATGTGATTGTCTGATGGATAATGAGGTACCTAAACAACTTAACCTGTGTACTAATGGGATAACTAATGAAAGAGGCACCGGTGAGCAATATCTGCTATTTGGTTTTTCATGCTCACTTGTGTCCCGTAGGACCCCGAGTACTTGATTCCTGCTCCTTGACTATTCGCACTATCCACATTCGGGAGGCCTTATGGACCCCCCTGAGCTAGAGCTTGATTCATTCTTATTTCTTGGGGCCACAATTAGTTTGGGGCTTTATTACTATCCTATACTTATGCCATGTTACTGCTTTATTTAAGATTGTGCGAGGAGCACCTGTACTGTTTTGGATCATGACACGTTTTCGCTGTATCGACAAGCCCAGTCACATTTTCGGGTTCCCAGTCGTTTACCGCCGTCCACACAAACCTTGAGTCCGTCTCGGAGTCAGCTAGCTTCGTCGCGGGTAGCTTAATGGGGTGGCCCCCTGAAATATTTTTGAATCCTGTGATTGCTTTGTCGTGAATGCCTCGTTGGGTTTTGAGTTGGTTTTTCCGAGGTTGATCGAGTGTGTGTTGCTATTCGTGCACCCCTGCAGGGTAAATCTTTCTGAAAGCCGTGTCCGCGGTTATGGACGACTTGGAGCACAGTTTCTCGATCATAGACAAGTATAACTAAAGTACCGCTTTTAATTTGACTAAGTACTTGACTAGTAAATAGTGCAATACTCATGGAATGGTTAATAAAACTACCAACGGATGGGGGTTGTTCGTCCGCTTCCTCGTTGATAAGCGAGGAGGAGGATGGATCTGTTAATTATACTGTTATAACTGTGGTTCCTAATTAACGGACATCCGTCTATCATTGGTTAGGCGGATGGTTAGCGAGTATCTATAGAATTGTTAGCTATTATCTTTTGCTGCAATTGCGTCACCCCAGGTTGTGTTCCCTTTAGCGGCATAAAGACTTGCTGAGTACCCCTAGGGTCTCACACGATAAATTGTTTGATTCAGAAGAATAGGTGTTTTCGCAAGATGGATACTGGGTGGAGGAGACAGATGATGTTGGCAACGATCACTCGGTGTAGAGATTCCGGGAACGGGGATTCGTGAGATCTGTGGGCGGGATGTGTTTATTTATGTGGCATCTTATGCCGATTTGCTTCTTATCCGTACTCGGATCTTGTTTTCCGCTTCCGCCTGATACTCTGATGTGTGATGTATGAGGAGCTATCCTAAAATATTATCTCTATCTAGGATATTTGAATCTTGCCGTATGGCGTTGCAATATTTCTATTTCTTTTAGATGGAATGGCTCTCAGGACTGTTGTATGTGGCTTACATACATACTCACTTGTGTATGTAGTTGATCCCTTCGCCTGCCGATTACGCCGCTCGTTCTTGTCCCGATGTTCTGGAAGTGGTTAGGACGGCCGAAAGGTCTACCGTGAGTGGCCCCGGGCCCCACCGTACTATTTTAACCACTTTCGCTCATCCAGGCATGCAACTAAGAGCGTAATTCACCGAGGTAGTTACACATGAACAGACAATGGACAGGGTATTTTGGGCAGCGTTCAACCAGCCGCTTTTTTAGGACTAAATCAGGTCATCCATATATCATTTAACACTTACAATTTATAACATCGTCGAGGTTGTGTTCCTGAATCATATATTTAGTTACTTGCAAAATCATGAGTGTACAGCATATATTACTGCTACCCTACAGAGGTGTGTTCCTGCTCAAGAAGAATAGGGGAAGAAAAAGAGGCCATTTACCTGAGGCGGTCGTCGGTGTCGAAAAGGCCCTGTAGCTTCACCGGAGGTCGCAACCACTAGTGTTGTCCAAGATCCGGCACGAGGGAATCGAGATTGGGGAAGGGATGGTGGAGGACGGGGATGCTGGCACCACCGCTAGCCGGTGAAGTCGCAGTTGGGTAGGCCGCCAGTGAGTCATCTCAAGAGAGGGGATTGGATCAATACATCAGGTAGATAGATGGGGGCGCGGCCGCATGGGCGGAGATCCGGGTGATACAAAAGGGAGGTAGGGCGGTCGGGTGACACTCGGGAGACGCAAGCTCGGGCGCGACGGCGGCGCTCGGGACGAAGGGTGTCTCGACGCGTACGTGATGGATAACCTTTGGTTTATCTAGGTCCAAACCTAAAGGACCTAACAGGTTCTGAGGTTAACCGTCTGGCCCATTGGGCTATATTTTGGGTTAGGTTAACCGAACCGTTGGTTAAATGGGAACCATGTCCCAATTTTATCTATCGGACATGAGATGTGTGGTACGCCCGAGGTGGATCAGCTCGAACCCGCCTGTCTCCCCTCTCGTTAGGGTTCAGTTTCCTCGCGCAGACAAAGACGTCGTCGAGATCTTCTACCCCCCGCTCCTCCCTCCGTGATATCGCACCAGGGTTGTCTCCTTGGACTGGTGTGGTGCGGGCGGGTGTTGCGTGTTGGGAAATCTTTGCGTTCGAAGGCCCTGCCTAGGGTTTGGGAGATGGCTACGAGCGCTTCTGGGTCTGGATCGTCCGGGAAGGATGATCTTGAGGAGATGATGAAGAAATTAGGGCTTCGGGAAGAAGACCTCGACGACGTTGTCTTCGAGGAGCAGACCCCGCCACCGGTTGAGGCTACGAGATGGTTGGCCATTGCTAGGGTGCATACTACGCGTGAATTCAGTGACTTCTGGTTCTACAAAAATATGAGAACGGCATGGGATCTTGCCCAAGAGGTGAAGTTCAGATCGCTTGAGGATAATCTCTTCACGATGCAATTTTCATGTATTGGAGACTGGGATAAAGTGATGGAAGGAGGACCCTGGACTTTCAGAGGGCATACGGTTGTTTTAGCTCCTTATGATGGCTTTACTAAACCATCCGAGATATCGCTAAATAAATTTAAGATATGGATCCAAATCCACGATCTGCCAGATGGGTTCAAGCCGATTTTAGAGGTCCTAGCTGGCAAGGTTGGGAAGGTTGATCATGTGGAACCAAATACAGGAAACTTTGCTGGGAACTTTTTCAGAATTCGAGTCTGGCTAGATGTGGAGAAATCTTTGAAAAACCATGTGTCAATTATTAGAGAGGGGAAACGTCAGATCTTCCTAGTAAAGTATGAACGCCTCCCGGATTGGTGTGCTTTTTGTGGGATGATTGGTCACCTTAGTACTGAACACGGAGATGGTATCCATGCACCATCGTCTCTAGTGTTTAAAGATTTAAAGTCTGATTGGAGCATGCGATCTGCGGGTCGCGAACGTGGTCATGGAAGGGGTTCTGGATATGGCCGAGGAGGATTTGCTGGCCGCTCTGGCCCTGGGCGGACAGGATGGTCTGAACCGCATGAAGATGATCTTATGTCAGAGGATGACCTTGATCTTAATAGGAAGAGAGCTGCCGTAATTACTGCAGTTGTTGAACAGCCGCATAGTCAGGTTGCATATAGATCAATTGTACCAGCTGATGGCAAAGTTGGGACAATAATTAACCAATTCGAACCGCTTGTGCCACCAAGTTCCAATCTTGTGAGGGACCCTAAGAGGATTAAGAAAGGGGATGGGGTTGAATCAACCAACATTAACATAATATCGGCGGGCTCCCTCGAGGAGGCCGCCGGGACCAATGAGAATATTAGGAGTGAACTGTCGAAGTTTGGGGAGCGACCCGACAGTTCGATCGCTTTTGGACGTCCAAAGGCGCAGCAACCCTGATGTGTTGTTTTTGTCGGAGACGCACTTAGACAGATATCCGGCAGAGTGTCTTAGAAGGAGACTGAATATGGACTCTTTGATTGTTAATCCGAGTGATGGTCGGAGTGGAGGTGTCTTACTTCTATGGAAGAGAGAGATTAGAATCCAGCAGATTTTTTCGGCGCCTAAATATATTGATGTTCATGTTTTTGAGAGCTCGGACAAAGTCTGGAGATTAACTGGCATCTACGGAGAGCCACGTTGGGAAGATAAACACCTAACATGGGATAAAATTAGAGAATTGAATGGTCAGCATAACATGTCGTGGGTTCTCATTGGGGACTTCAATGAAATCCTATTCTCTCATGAGAAAGAGGGTGGTAATGCACGTCCCGAGGTTTACATGCAAGCCTTTCGAAATGCTCTAACAGATGTGATTTGACGGACTTAGGCTTTATCGGTGACCCGTTCACGTGGCGCAGAGGCGGGATTCGTGAAAGGCTCGATCAGGTGGTGGCTAATAATGATTGGATCAATATGCATCCAGGTGCTATGGTACAACATATGGATTATGCTAGGTCATACCACAGACCTATTCTACTTGATACTGACTACCAAGTGGGCGCACAATTCAGCGATCCAAAACTCGCAGGTTTGAGGCAAAATGGTTACAGGAAAAGGACTTCAGGGAAGTGGTAGAACGGGCCTAGGCGGACGCTAACGTAGCTGCTGCAAATGATGGAGTAATTGATCGACTGGGCCATATGCACTCAACGCTGCATGAGTGGGACAATCAGGTTCTTAAACAGCCTAGGAAACGGTTACGTAAGGCACAATTTTTTTTGGAAAAAGCCTTGAATGTTCCAATGAACGATGAGAATGATAAAATCGCAAAAGAAATGGCAGGGTTGATTGAATTGTTGCTAGAACAAGAAGAGGTGCATTGGATGCAATGTTCTCGTGCAAATTGGCTGATGCAAGGTGATGGAAATACGGCTTTTTTCATCAGTTTGCTTCGGCTCGTCGGAAGAGGAATATGATAAAGAAATTGAAGGACGAAAATAATAATTGGGTAGAAGGTACTGAAATGCTTAAACCCATTATTTTTCAGTATTTCTCTAACCTTTTTACTTTGGAGGTTCAGGAAACCGAACCAGCGGTGCTTGACAAGGTCTAGCCGAAAGTTTCAGAGCAAATGAATGAGAAATTGCTGGCTCCTTTTGTAGCATCCCATCTGTCTAACATATGTAATGCTACATGGTCTAGTAATATAATTGCTACTTTCTATATATAATTGTTGCATCATAATTATATCATGCTCATGTCATCATGTCACCTTGCATTTGAGCATCATATAAAACCCTTTTCATTTGGTTCTTATCTCATATGCATTAGTAATTATTTTTGGCTCTTGATATATTGTATTTGGTTCTCGATAAATGCTTGATGCCCAAGTTGAGTTGGGGGCATATCTTTATTCAATTCCACCACCTTTCCCTTATCACCACCTTATAATTCCACCATCCTAATTATACATGAGCTTAAACATTTTTTCCTTTGGCATTTAATCTAGCTCGTGTGGGTTGTGATGGATCCACTTCTATTTCCACATGCTCTCACACTAACATCATGTTGTTTTGACATTATTGATATGTGGAGCCACCTTTGCATGCATTATGAGTGGTACCCCTTTTCCTATCTTCTATATGGAGTGTTTTGGAATAGTTGCTCATGTTGGAATATTGTTGAGGATATTATACACACTAGCATGTCCCATTTATATTCAAACATGAGCATATGCCATCTACTCCACATGGGACATCCACCCCAATTCAATGAGCTTGGCCTTAGCTCCATATTTTGGAATGCATGTGAATAAATGCCATGAGCCCAGCCGTAGCCACCCCCCCCTCCTGTCCCCGAGCCTGGCCGAGCACGTGAGGAGGAGGAGAGAAAAGGTCGCCGAGCCACCTTTTTCTCCACCGAGCCCCACGGCATCTCCCACACCCCTCGTTCTTATCTACTCCATTTTCCCTACCGGGCAGCTACTCCAGATCCCCTCCTGGCCTTGCGCCGAAGCCCATCCCCTCCTGCTCCATCCCTTCCACGCCCGGCGACCACCATCGGCATCGTGTTCCACCGCAACAGCGAGGAGGCAGGCGTGGTGCGTGGGCCGTCGAGGAAGACCAAGGACCACCCCTGCATCGCCCATGTACACGACACCGAAGAGGAGAAGCCCCAACCCCGCTACACGTCGATGACGCCGAAGCAAAACCCTAGCTCGTCGGCGTCTGCTACGTCGCCGATCCATCGCTCCCCGGCCGGATCCAACCCCTCCAGCAGACCCGTGGTGAGCTCCCTAACCTCCTAGACATCCCCGCATTCGCCATCGCTGCCTGGACGTGCCGGTCTTTTTGTCGAGCGGCCTCTGTGCGCCGTCGTGCGCGCGCTTCTGTTCGCTGTGCGCCGTGGTAGTTACTCCTAGCCGCGCAGCAGAAGCATAGCACCAACCCCTCCTAGCCGCAGTGGCTGCCGCCTTCGCGCGCGTGCCCCAGATCACCGGTTCGATCCCCCGCGCCACGTCGTCCCTGTCGTGCACGGACCTGTCGGCAGAAGGTTCAGAGAAGAGAAACAGTACCGCGTGGTACTTTTCCAGAACCCCCCCACCTTTTTGCCAGCTCAACCCGCAATCCACCCAGTCCCACCTGTCAGCGCCTCTGGGCAATTTACAAAAGAGCACCCCAGTTTTCCTACCCCTCAACCCGCGCTCCCCCAATGTGCCGCGTGGCAAGCCCCCTCTCGTTCAGTGCCGCGTGGGTCCGTTTCACCGCCGGACCCACCTGTCTGTCACCGTGGCTCACTTCACCCGCGGTGAGAAAAGTTCTGCCGTGCAGTGATTCGCCAGCTCAGCTCGGTCCCACCTGTCTGTGACTGGGGCTAGCTGTTGCTGGGTGTAAAAAGTAGCTGTCTGTATCTGTTTTATAAACAATTTTCAGAAATGTCTAATATGTTTTAATTTTGTTTTTAATAACTTTTAATCTGTAAATCCAAATAATACAAACAATATATGTTTTGGAATCAGAAAAATGAGAGGATTTCAAATATTCCATTCAAAATATCATTTAAGCAATCTAAATTTTCGAAATTGTTTAAATGCAATAAAAATGCTTTTTTCTTAATTAATTAATAACTTTAACTCTACAACTTTAAATTCGACAAATAATATGTCTAAATCGATCAGCGCGACGAGCCCGTTCTAACTATGCATTCCATGTTCTGAATTGCAGCATGCATCATATAGATATAAAGTATACATCAACTTATTTGGGGGCAAAACATGACTAAAACTCGATAAAGTGCTTTATTTTTGTACCCCACACCTCCCCCATGCCATGCTACTTTATTGCCATGTAAATTGAGCATCATTCATCATGGCATGCTTGTTTGCTTGTCGCATTTTAATTCATATGATTGTGCACTTTATTTATGTTGGCCCTTGTTTGTTTGGTTCTTCTTCGAATAGACGCCGAGCAGGGGAAATATCAGGAATCCCAGGAGTACTACCCAGATCCGTCTCTCGCGTCAACTGAGCTACCAGGCAAGCACTACCACATGCTTGCATACATATAGTACCCATTGCCTCTATCTTATTCTTGCATCATTGAGTCGTGATTGCATTAAATTGAATCCCAAGTACTGCATAGCCTTTACTTTTAAATCCCACCGAAGCTTGTTCCTCCATCCCATGAGCCATTACTACAGGAGTTATTTGAGCCATGCGAGTCGTAGAACAGCATGTGTAGGGTATGTGAGTGTCTGAGGAATAATGAGGTACCTAAACAACTTAACCTGAGTAGTAATGGGATAACTAATGAAAGAGGCACCGGTGAGCAATATCTGCTATTTGGTTTTTCATGCTCACTTGTGTCCTGTAGGACCCCGAGTACTTGATTCTTGTTCCTTGACTATTCGCACTATCCACATCCGGGAGGCCGTGGACCCCCCTGAGCTAGAGCTTGATTCATTTCTATTCCTTGGGGCCACAAAGTAGTTTGGGGCTTTGTTACTATCCTGTACTTATGCCATGCATTACTGTTTATTTAAGATTGTGCGTGGAGCACCTGTACTGTTTTGGATGCGAAATGTTTTCGCGGTATCGACAAGCCTAGTCACATTTTTGGGTCCCCAGTCGTTTACAGCCATTGACGCAAACCTTGGGTCCGTCTTGGAGCCGGCCAACTTCATTGCGGGTAGCTTAATGGGGTGGTCCCCTGAAATATTTCTGAATCCTGTGATCGCTTTGTCGTGAATGCCTCGTTGGGTTTTGAGTTGGTTTTTCCGAGGTTGATCGAGTGTGTGTTGCTATTTGTGCACCCCTGTAGGGTAAATCTTTCTGAAAGTCGTGTCCGCGGTTATGGAAGACTTGGAGCACAGTTTCTCGATCATAGACATGTATAACTAAAGTACCGCTTTTAATTTGACTAAATACCTGCCTAGTAAATAGTGCAATACTCATGGAATGGTTAATAAAACTGCCAACGGTTGGGTTGTTCGTCCTCTTTCTCGTTGGTAAGCGAGAAGGAGGATGGATCTGTTACTTTATACTGTTATAACTGTTGTTCCTAATTAACGGACATCCGTCTATCATTGGTTAGGCGGATGGTTAGCGAGTATCTATAGGATTGTTAGTTATTATCTTTTGCTGCAATTGTGTCACCCCAGGTATATGTCCCCTTTAGAGGCATAAAGACTTGCTGAGTACCCCTAGGGTCTCACACGATAAATTGTTTGATTTAGATGAACAGGTGTACTCGCAAGATGGATATTGGGTGGATGAGACAGATGATGTTGGCAACGATCACGCGGTGTAGAGATTCCGGGGATGGGGATCCGTGAGATCTGTGGGCGGGATGTGTTTATTTATGTGGCATCTTATGCCGATTTGCTTCTTATCCATACTCGGATCTTGTTTTCCGCTTCCGCCTGATACTCTGATGTTTGATGTATGAGGAGCTATCCTAAAGTATTATCTCTATCTAGGATATTTGGATCTTGCCTTATGGCGTTGCAATATTTCTATTTCTTTTAGATGGAATGGCTCTGAAAACTATTGTATGGTAGCTTGCATACATACTCACTTGTGTATGTATTTGATCTCTTCGCCTGTTGCCTACACTGCTCGCTCTTGTCCCGATGTCTTGGAAGTGATTAGGACGGCCGGCGGGTCTACACGTGGGCGGTCCTCTGGGCCCCCGCTGTACTATTTTAACCATTCCGCTTCATCCAGGCTTGAACTTAGAGCGTAGGGTCCGAGGTAGTTACAATTGGTATCAGAGCCATCTCGCCCTTCAGGGTCTCAGCCAAATGGTCGTTGTCAGTTTAGCAAATATTTTTGGTAGCTATGTATACTAGGAAAAAACAAAACGTGAGAGTAGGACTGCTTCCATTTTTCTTCTTACCCACCCACCCACCCTTTTCTGGTAAGGAAGTGCAACGTTTTCAATCCTCTTCTAAAATTCAAACTAGGATTCACGTGTTTGGGGTTCCGTAGTACCATAGGTTGTGTGTGTGGGTGTGTGTGTGTAAATTCTTTGTCTATCTGTTGCATCCAAATGTTATCACTATCTGCCTTTTGGTTATCAACTGTTGGTACATTCCATACCGACAGGCCTTTGTAAACCGACGCGAGCTATCTGATTCGTTGTATACCGGTGCGATCTATCCTACTCTTTGTTATCCGACGCTATCTTGTTTGGGGTGTGCGTTTCCATAGTTGCTAATCTTTAGGTTCATCTTAAGAATATGGTGTTGGGATATGTGTTTTACTTATTCATGTGCGGAGTAATGATTTGAGTACGGGATGGAGTCGCGACCATACCACTACTTTTATCATTCGCTCTTGTATATTGAATCAGTGGAGTTACTAATCTTGATTCGTTAAGTGGTTTTGCGCATATAGTGGTATTTTAATGCCAAAATTTGCGGAAATTTTTTCTTTGTTAACTTTGCGTACCACACTCCTTGTGTAGTCGTGTGCGATATGCTCAATATCTTCTAGGTGCTTTGAACTTTGTTGATATTTTAATATCATCTTAGTAAATTGTATCCTTTAAATCTTGGTTAATTCCATCTTGGTACTATTTTGGATTATTATTATTCTCCATTATGGTACTGACTTGAGTTTTATATCAATCACAGGATGGCACCACCACGTCGTTCTGAGGAGGACATACCACCTGAACTGGGGGCTGCGTTGGCAAGTATTGTTAATGCCTCGGGAGCAATGCAGCAGAACCAGCAGCGATTTGAAGAAAGTGTCAGGAGGAATGAGTTTGTTCCGCTACCTCCACCTCCCAAGCGAGGAGACATCAAGAGTTTTCTGAAGTTCAACCCACGTCAATTTGAGGTGTCTGATCAGCCACTTGATGCTGATGATTGGTTGCGGGAGATGTCAAGGTTGCTGATGACTGCGGATGTTCCAGAGCAAGATCGGGTAAAATGTGCCACGCACCTTCTGAAGGGAGATGCAGCTCTATGGTGGGAGAATTACCTCAAGGAAAACCACTCTGGCTTTCAGCCTACTTGGGAGCAGTTCACTGGGGCTTTCAAAGAGCAATATCTGTCAGAAATTTTCATGGAAAGGATGAAGGAAGTGTTTCTCAACCTCAAGCAGGGCAATGAAAATGTCAATACCTATATCAGAAACTTCATGAACCTTTCTCGGTATGGTGGCGATGAGACCTCTGATGACAAGAAGAAGGAAAAGAGGTTCAGACAAGGGCTCAATGCATCTATCAAATATGCAATCACTCATGCAAGGACTGGGTCTTTTCTGGAACTCCAACATACAGCTCTGCAGGAAGAAGCAAGTAGGTAAGTGTTTGAGGAGTCCAAGAAACACAGCCGTGACGCAGCAAGCTCTTCAGCTATGGCAGCTCCTTCTAAGCGCCGCGTGTGGGTTCCTAACACCCCACCGTCGCTCCCGGCTCCACCAAGACCGTCAAGCTACGCGGCAAGGCCACCAAACTCCTTCACCGCGGCTCCTAGGGGCTACAACCACAACTACCCTGGAGCTCCTGGCGGAGTACCTGGCTATGCTGCTCCACGTCCACCTGGTGCCTGTTACACCTGTGGAAACACTGGGCATCAACACTGGAATTGTCCAATGAACAACAAAGCTCTTCCTCCACCACCTCCAAGACCCGCGGAAAGTTCTTCTATGGTTCGTGCACCTCCACCTCGGGCTCTCAACATCAACACTAAGCCCGGGTCTACGGTTGCTCGTGCCAACTGTGTTAACGTCGCTCAAGTGGAGCATGCACCTGGAGTTGTGATGGGTACGCTTCCCATTAACTCAGTTCTTGCACAAGTTTTGTTTGATTCTAGTGCTTCGCATTCATTTGTGTCTCACAAATTTGCAAATGAGCATGAGCTAACTATAGACCAACTGGATAAAAAGTTAATGGTTCTTTCTCCCGGGGCAAGTATGCTATCTACCAAGATCAGTCATGGCAATCAAATTCTAATTGGGGGTTCTTCATTTCTGGCTTTATTGATCATTGTCGGCAACTCTGACATTGATGTTATCTTGGGCATGGATTGGTTAACAGCAAATGCAGTTGTGATTGATTGTGCTGAACGCTCGGTTTCTCTGAAAATTCCTGAAGGCCATATAGTCTATTCTCCAAGTGTGATTCCTGCAATTCAGCTTTTCTCATTGGCGGCTCTGAATGATGATGCTATGGAGGCTATTCAAAGTGTTCCGGTGGTCTGTGAGTTTCCAGATGTTTTTCCTGAAGAGTTGCCAGGTATGTCTCCTGACCGAGAGGTCGAGTTTGTGATTGAGCTTGAACCTGGAACCGCTCCTATCTCCAAGCGGCCTTATAAAATGGGTCCTGCTGAGTTGGCTGAACTCAAACGTCAGCTTGATGAACAAGAGAAGTTGGGTTTCATTCAGCACGGTACTTCTTCTTGGGGTAGCCCAACCATCTTTGTGAAGAAACGAGACAAGACTGATAGACTTTGTGTTGACTATCGGGCTCTCAATGTTAAAACCATCAAGAATAAATATCTCCTTCCGCGGATTAATGATCTCTTCGATCAGCTAGCTGGAGCTATGGTATTCTCTAAGCTTGATTTGAGAAGTGGGTATCATCAAATCAAGATCTGCAAGGAAGATGTTCCCAAAACAGCTTTCACCACCCGCTACGGCCTGTACGAGTACACGGTCATGTCTTTCGGTCTCACCAACACACCTGCCACCTTCTCGAGGCTTATGAACTCGGTTTTCATGGAGTATCTTGATAAGTTCATTGTGGTCTATCTGGATGACATTCTAGTCTATTCTAAGTCAAAGGAAGAACATGAAGAACACCTTTGGTGTGTCCTAAACAAGCTTTGCGAGAACTGCCTGTATGCAAAGTTCTCCAAGTGTGAGTTCTGGCTGCCTAAAGTCACCTACCTTGGTCAGGTCATCTCTGCCAAGGGCATTGCCGTCAACCCAGAAACTGTTCGGACAATTGTTGACTGGCTTCCACCCAAAAATGTCAAAGAAGTCCCGAGTTTCCTTGGTTTGGCTAGTTACTATCATCGCTTCGTTCAGAACTTCTCGAAGATTGTGAAGCCTCTTACCGATCTCCTCAAGAAAGGCAAGAAATACCTTTGGTCTCCTGCATGTCAAGCAAGCTTTGAAACACTCAAAGAGAAGCTCACTTCCACTCCAGTCTTAGTTCCTCCAGATACATCAAAGCCTTTCTAGATATTCTGTGACGCCTCCTTGCAAGGATTGGGTGCGGTCCTCATGCAAGAAAAGCAAGTCATTGCATATGCCTCTCGTCAGTTAAAAATTCATGAGCTCAACTATCCAACACATGACCTTGAACTCGCAGCAGTTGTCTTTGCTTTGAAAGTATGGAGGCACTACTTGCTTGGCAACCGTTGTGAGATTTTTTTGATCACAAGAGTCTGAAGTATATCTTCACACAACCTGATCTCAACCTTCGTCAGAGGAGGTGGATTGAAGCAATTAATGATTTCGATTTGACCATCAATTACACTCCGGGCAAAGCTAATGTCATGGCCGATGCTCTCAGCCGAAAAGCTTATGTCAACAACCTCATGGTGGAAGAACAACAACCTCTCTTGTGCGAGGAATTCCGCCAACTCAACCTTGAAATTGTGGATCAAGGGTATCTTCTGAATCTTCTAGCAACCCCTCTCTTGGAAGAAAAGATTCGTGCTAGTCAGCGAGGTGATGCTTACGCCAAAAACATCATCTCCAACATTCAGCTGCCGAGGTATGAGTCCTTCCACGTCGATGATCAAGGAGGTCTATTCTTTGAACACCGGATGTTCGTTCCGAACGACCCGGGATTGAGAGAGCAAGTTCTTAAGGAGGCGCATGATTCTGTCATTTCTATTCACCCTGGCAGCACTAAGATGTACATGGACTTGAAAACACAATATTGGTGGCCTGGGTTGAAACAATGTTGTGCCAAGTATGTCTCGGAGTGTGATGTCTGCCGCAGAGTTAAAGCTGTTCATCAGAAACCTTCCGGTCTTCTACAGCCATTGAAGCCTCCAGAATGGAAATGGGAGAAAGTAGAGATGGACTTCATAACTGGTTTTCCAAGGTCGCAGAAGGGAAACAATGCAATCTTTGTTGTCATCGACAGGCTTTCTAAAGTGGCTCACTTCTTTCCTATCAAGGAAACAATTTCTACAATTCAGTTGGCTGAGCTCTATATCAATAGAATTGTCTCTCAGTATGGGGTTCCTCTTGAGATTATTTCAGACCGTGGAAGCATCTTCACTTCCAAGTTCTGGGGAAGTTTCCAAAATGCTTTGGGAACAAAATTGAACTTCAGCACAGCTTACCACCCTCAGTCGCAAGGACAAATTGAAAGGATCAATCAGATTCTGGAAGATATGCTCCGTGCTTGCGTTATCTCTTTCGGCATGAAGTGGGAAGAATGCCTTCCTTATGCTGAATTCTCTTACAACAACAGCTTCCAGAAAAGTCTAAAGATGCCACCATTTGAGGTTCTCTATGGACGCAAATGCAGAACTCCGATTGGTTGGTCGGGCGCAGGTGAAAGAACATTGTTTGGCCCCGACATTGTAACTCAAGCGGAGGAGAAGGTTCACATCATTCTTGAAAATCGGAAGGTTGCTCAAAGTCGCCAGAAGAGCAACTATGATAGAAAGCATACGGACATGGAGTATGTCCGTGGTGATCTCGTTTACCTTCATGTCACTCCCATGAGAGGCACGCACCGGTTTGGTACCAAAGGAAAGCTGGCTCCTAGATACATCGGTCCTTTCAAAGTTCGTGGAAGAAGAGGAGAAGTTGCTTATGCTCTTGAGGTCCCTGAAAAACTCAAGGTCCATGATGTGTTCCATATCTCTCAACTCAAGAAGTGCTTCAAGGATCCCGGCAGGACCGTGGACCATGAACTCATCAATCTCGAAGAAGATCTGTCTTATCAAGAACACCCCATAAAAATTCTAGAAGTCGCAAAAAGGACTCGCAACAAGTCCATCAAGTTCTGCAAGGTGCAGTGGTCGCACCATTCCGTTGACGAAGCCACTTGGGAACACGAGGACGAGCTCCGTGCCAAGTATCCTACCATCTTCGTGTCTTCTTCTTCTTCCTAGAATCTCGGGGCGAGATTCCTGTTTAGTGGGGGAGAGTTGTAGCATCCCATCTGTCTAACATATGTAATGCTACATGGTCTAGTAATATAATTGCTACTTTCTACATATAATTGTTGCATCATAATTATATCATGCTCATGTCATCATGCCACCTTGCATTTGAGCATCATATAAAACCCTTTTCATTTGGTTCTTATCTCATATCCATTAGTAATTGTTTTTGGCTCTTGATATATTGTATTTGGTTCTCGATAAATGCTTGATGCCCAAGTTGAGTTGGGGGCATATCTTTATTCAACTCCACCACCTTTCCCTTGTCACCACCTTATAATTCCACCATCCTAATTATACATGAGCTTGTACATTTTTTCCTTTGGAATTTAATCTAGCTCATGTGGGTTGGGATGGATCCACTTCTATTTCCACATGCTCTCACACTAACATCATGTTGTTTTGACATTATTGATATGTGGAGCCACCTTTGCATGCATTATGAGTGGTACCCCTTTTCCTATCTTCCATATGGAGTGTTTTGGAATAGTTGCTCATGTTGGAATATTGTTGAGGATATTATACACACTAGCATGTCCCATTTATATTCAAACATGAGCATATGCCATCTACTCCACATGGGACATCCACCCCAATTCAATGAGCTTGGCCTTAGCTCCATATTTTGGAATGCATGTGAATAAATGCCATGAGACCTTATTATTGTTTTAACAAAATGAGCATGGCATTTATTAATAATGCATGGGCCATGCAAGTCACCACCATTTTGTGCTCCTTTGGTTTTCTTCATTCTGTTTGAATGTTCTTCTTTTTGTGAGCTCCCCTTTTTCCTCTCAACCCTCATCGTCTTGGACCTAGTTCCTTGCTATGTGCATCATACCTCACCCCTCATCTCCACCTCCTCCATACCCCCATGCACTTGATCATGAACAAAAAACCCTACACTCTAATCTCTCATGCCACCAACCTCATCACCCCACCCATGTGCATGTCACTCATGCCCACACCTACACATGCATGTGTGCCCACATGTGAGTCTCTCTCTCTCTATCTACAACTAGCAAAAACCCTAGCCTCCCTCACCCCCCTCTTTTCTTTCTACCATGCCGAGCCCCTCTAGCCCTAACCGTAGCCGAGCACCTTCCCCTCTCGTGTGCTATCTCCCTCGCTGCCAAGTAGGGCCTACCCGAGCCCCTGCATCTCTGCCTGGCCCAGCCTGCCTTCACCTCATGCCATGCCACCCCTCCTCCTAACCCTAACCCGAGCCAACCCTAGCTCCCTGCCACCCCCATGCCAATCTACCCCTCCCCTCTCGGTTCCTCTATTTTTCTCTCGCTGCAAAAACCGGCCCACACCCGAGCCACCCCTTCCCCTTTCTCTGGCCCCAGCCGTAGCCACCCCCCTCCTGTCCCCGAGCCTGGCCGAGCACGTGAGGAGGAGGAGAGAAAAGGTGGTCGAGCCACCTTTTTCTCCACCGAGCCCCACGGCATCTCCCACACCCCTCATTCTTATCTACTCCATTTTCCCTACCGGGCAGCTACCCTAGATCCTCTCCTGGCCTTGCGCCACAGCCCATCCCCTCCTGCTCCATCCCTTCCACCGCCGGCGACCTCCATCGACATCGTGTTCCACCGCAACAGCGAGGAGGCGGGCGTGGTGCATGGGCTGTCGAGGAAGACCAAGGACCACCCCTGCATCGCCCATGTACACGACACCGAAGAGGAGAAGCCCCAACCCCGCTACACGCCGATGACGCCGAAGCAAAACCCTAGCTCGTCGGCGTCTGCTACGTCGCCGATCCATCGCTCCCCGGCCGGATCCAACCCCTCCAGCAGACCCGTGGTGAGCTCCCTAACCTCCTAGACATCCCCGCAGTCGCCATCGCTGCCTGGACGTGCCGGTCTTTTTGTCGAGCGGCCTCTGTGCGCCGTCGTGCGCGCGCTTCTGTTCGCTGTGCGCCGTGGTAGTTACTCCTAGCCGCGCAGCAGAAGCATAGCACCAACCCCTCCTAGCCGCAGTGGCTGCCGCCTTCGCGCGCGTGCCCCAGATCACCGGTTCGATCCCCCGCGCCACGTCGTCCCTGTCGTGCACGGACCTGTCGACAGAAGGTTCAGAGAAGAGAAACAGTACCGCGTGGTACTTTTCCAGAACCCCCCCACCTTTTTGCCAGCTCAACCCGCAATCCACCCAGTCCCACCTGTCAGCGCCTCTGGGCAATTTACAAAAGAGCACCCCAGTTTTCCTACCCCTCAACCCCGCTACACGCCGACGATGCTGAGGCAAAACCCTAGCTCGTCGGCATCTGCTACGTCGCCGATCCATCGCTCCCCGGTCGGATCCAACCCCTCCAGCAGACCCGCGGTGAGCTCCCTAACCTCCTAGACATCCCCGTAGTCGTCGTCGCTGCCTGTACGTGCCGGTCTTTTCGTCGAGCGGCCTCTGTGCGCCGGCGTGCGCGCGCTTCTGCTCGCTGTGCGCTGCGGTAGTTACTCCTAGCCGCGTAGCAGAAACACATCACCAATCCCTCCTAGCCGCAGTGGCTGCCGCCTCCGCGCGCGTGCCCCAGATCATCGGTTCGATCCCCCGTGCCGCGCCGTCCCTGCCGCGCACGGACTTGTCGGCAGAAGGTTCAGAGAAGAGAAACAGTACCGCGTGGTACTTTTCCAGAAAACCCCCCCACCTTTTTGCCAGCTCAACCCGCAATCCACCCGGTTCCACCTGTCAGCGCCTCTAGGCGATTTACAAAAGAGCACGCAATCCACCCGGTCCCACCTGTCAGCGCCTCTGGGTGATTTACAAAAGAGCACCCGAGTTTTCCTACCCCTCAACCCGCGCTCCCCCATTGTGCCGCGTGGCAACCCCCCTCTCGTTCGCTGCCGCGTGGGTCCGTTTCACCGCCGGACCCACCTATCTGTCACCGTGGCTCACTTCACCCGCGGTGAGAAAAGTTCTGCCGCGCAGTGATTCGCCAGCTCAGCTCAGTCCCACCTGTCTGTGACTGGGGCTAGCTATTGCTGGGTGTAAAAAGTAGCTGTCTGTATCTGTTTTATAAAAACAATTTTCAGAAATGTCTAATATGTTTTAATTCTGTTTTTAATAACTTTAATCTGTAAATCCAAATAATACAAACAATATATGTTTTGGAATCAGAAAAATAAGAGGATTTCAAATATGCCATTCAAAATATCATTTGAGCAATCTAAATTTTCGAAATTGTTTAAATGCAATAAAAATGCTTTTTTCTTAATTAATTAATAACTTTAACTCTAGAACTTCAAATTCGACAAATAATATGTCTAAATCGATCAGCGCGACGAGCCCGTTCTAACTATGCATTCCATGTTCTGAATTGCAGCATGCATCATATAAATATAAAGTATACAGCAACTTATTTGGGGGCAAAACATGACTAAAACTCGATAAAATGCTTTATTCTTGTACCCCACACCTCCCCCATGCCATGCTACTTTATTGCCATGTAAATTGAGCATCATTCATAATGGCATGCTTGTTTGCTTGTCGCATTTTAATTCATATGATTGTGCACTTTATTTATGTTGGCCCTTGTTTGTTTGGTTCTTCTTCGAATAGACGCCGAGCAGGGGAAATATCAGGAATCCCAGGAGTACTACCCAGATCCGTCTCTCGCCTCAACTGAGCTGCCAGGCAAGCACTACCACATGCTTGCATACATATAGTACCTATTGCCTCTATCTTATTCTTGCATCATTGAGTCGCGATTGCATTAAATTGAATCTCAAGTACTGCATAGCCTTTACTTTTAAATCCCACCGAAGCTTGTTCCTCCATCCCATGAGCCATTACTACAGGAGTTGTTTGAGCCATGCGAGTCGTAGAACAGCATGTGTAGGGTAAGTGAGTGTCTGAGGAATAACGAGGTACCTAAACAACTTAACCTGAGTAGTAATGGGATAACTAATGAAAGAGGCACCGGTGAGCAATATCTGCTATTTGGTTTTTCATGCTCACTTGTGTCCCGTAGGACCCCGAGTACTTGATTCTTGTTCCTTGACTATTCGCACTATCCACATCCGGGAGGCCGTGGACCCCCCTGAGCTAGAGCTTGATTCATTTCTATTCCTTGGGGCCACAAAGTAGTTTGGGGCTTTGTTACTATCCTGTACTTATGCCATGCTTTACTGTTTATTTAAGATTGTGCGTGGTGCACCAGTACTGTTTTGGATGCGGAATGTTTTTTGCGGTATCGACAAGCCCAGTCACATTTTTGGGTTCCCAGTCGTTTATAGCCATTGACGCAAACCTTGGGTCCGTCTCGGAGCTGGCCAACTTCGTTGCAGGTAGCTTAATGGGGTGGCCCCCTGAAATATTTCTGAATCCTGTGATCGCTTTGTCGTGAATGCCTCGTTGGGTTTTGAGTTGGTTTTTCCGAGGTTGATCGAGTGTGTGTTGCTATTTGTGCACCCCTGTAGGGTAAATCTTTCTGAAAGCCGTGTCCATGGTTATGGACGACTTGGAGCACAGTTTCTCGATCATAGACAAGTATAACTAAAGTACCGCTTTTAATTTGACTAAATACCTACCTAGTAAATAGTGCAATACTCATGAAATGGTTAATAAAACTGCCAACAGTTGGGTTGTTCGTCCTATTTCTCGTTGGTAAGCGAGAAGGAGGATGGATCTGTTACTTTATACTGTTATAACTGTTGTTCCTAATTAACGAACATCCGTCTATCATTGGTTAGACGGATGGTTAGCGAGTATCTATAGGCTTGTTAGTTATTATCTTTTGCTGCAATTGCGTCACCCCAGGTATATGTCCCCTTTAGAGGCATAAAGACTTGCTGAGTACTCCTAGGGTCTCACACGATAAATTGTTTGATTCAGATGAACAGGTGTACTCGCAAGATGGATACTGGGTGGAGGAGACAGATGATGTTGGCAACGATCACGCGGTGTAGAGATTCCGAGGATGGGGATCCATGAGATCTGTGGGCGGGATGTGTTTATTTATATGGCATCTTATGCCGATTTGCTTCTTATCCGTACTCGGATCTTGTTTTCCGCTTCCGCCTGATACTCAGATGTTTGATGTATGAGGAGCTATCCTAAACTATTATCTCTATCTAGGATATTTGGATCTTGTCGTATGGCGTTGCAATATTTCTATTTCTTTTAGATGGAATGGCTCTGAAAACTGTTGTATGGTAGCTTGCATACATACTCACTTGTGTATGTATTTGATCTCTTCGCTTGTTGCCTACGCCGCTCGCTCTTGTCCCGATGTCTTGGAAATGGTTAGGACGGCCGACGGGTCTACACGTGGGCGGTCCTCTGGGCCCCCGCTGTACTATTTTAACCACTTCCGCTTCATCCAGGCTTGAACTTAGAGCGTAGGGTCCGAGCTAGTTACACCTTTTACCTCCGAAGACATGAAAAAACAGCGTTTAGCATCGGAGATTTTAAAGCTCCTATCCCGGATGGCCTCCATGCGATCTTCTTTAAAAGAAATTGGTCACTATTTGGTGATCAGATTACTGTTGAGGTTTTGCAGGCTCTCAACACTGGGATTATACCTGATGGATGGAATGACACCACGATTGTTCTTATTCCAAAGGTTGATGGGCCGGAGCTTGTTACACAGTATCGCCCCATTAGCTTGTGTAATGTGATCTACAAGATAATTTCCAAGATGCTGGCTTGTCGACTAAAGCAAGCGCTCCCTGAGGTAATATCTCCTATGCAAAGTGCTTTTGTCCCGGGGCGGCTTATAACTAATATTGTTTTGGTGGCCTATGAATGTGTACATACGATCAAAAACAAAAAATCTGGAAGTAATGGAGCATGTGCAGTAAAATTGGATATGCATAAGGCTTACGATAGGGTAGAATGGGTCTTTTTGGAGAATATGATGAGAAAGTTGGGGTTTGATGAAAGATGGATTACTTTGATGATGGCTTGTGTTACTTCGGTGAGATACCAAGTAAGATTTAATTCTGAAGAGACCGAGAAGTTTACACCTACTAGGGGACTCCGTTAGGGGGACCCTCTCTCTCCTTATTTGTTCCTAATATGTGCGGAAGGATTATCTAGTCTTTTGTTGCATGAAGAAGAAGTTGGTGGTATTGATGGGATAAGAGTGTGCAGGCGGGATATACCATCAGTCTCCCATTTACTTTTTGTTGATGATTCTCTTATTCTCATGAAGGCAGATACGACTAATGCAGCTTCGCTTCAACAAGTGCTAGATAGCTATTGTGCAAATTCGGGTCAATTGGTGAGTTTGGCTAAGTCAAGCATCTATTTTTCTCCTAATACTAATGCTCTCGTGAGAACGGAGATTTGTGAGACGCTTCATATTGACACAAAGGCTCTTTCTGATAAATATTTGGGATTGCTAGCGCTTGTGGGAGCTGACAGGAGTGATGCTTTATTCATTTTGTTGAAAGAATTATTCAGAGAATTAATGGGTGGAAAGAAAAATGCTTATCTATTGGAGGAAAGGAGATCTTTCTAAAAGCAGTGGCTCAAGCAATTCCTGTGTATGCATTGTCAGTGTTTCAGATTCCAGTTGGTGTGTGTAAGAGGATGACTAACGTTATATCCCAATTTTGGTGGGGTGATGATGAGAATAGTAAAAAAATGCACTGGTTTGTCTGGTGAAAACTTTGTGTTCCTAAAGGAGATGGTGGTATGGGTTTTAGAGACTTCCATGTTTTTAATTTGGCTATGTTAGCTAAGCAAGTTTGACGACTCACTAGCGATCCTGAATCACCGTGCGCTAAGGTTCTTCGTGCTAAATATTTTCCTCATGGTGATATCTTAAAGGCGGGACCTAAAGCTGGATCATCCTACACGTGGCAAAGCATATTTGCCGGTCTCACACATTTAAACGTGGATATATTTGGAGGGTTGACAACGGTGAGAGCATAAACATCTACAATGATCCATGGATTCCTAACAGTGCAGACAGGAAGATTATTTCACCAAGAGGAGATGTGGTTTACACAAAGGTTTCTCAACTTATTAGCCCGGTTGATGGTCAATGAGATGAGGCTCTCTTGCGCTCACTTTTCTGTCCTGTAGATGTCACTCGCATCCTTCTAATACCTTTGAATAATCAAGGTTTTCATGACTTCATAGCTTGGAATTGTACAAAGAATGGTAGGTTTTTCGTACGGTCTGCATATCATCTACAATGGAAGTTCCAGTTTGGTCTGAGATCCACACTCGTGTCCTTGCCAGGACAATAATCCAATCTGGAAGGTTATATGAAAATCGAAGGTTTCAAGTAAAGTAAAAATATTCCTGTGGAGAGCTCTACACGGTATCCTTCTTTTAAAATCAATTTTGTTGAATAGGCATATTGGTAATAGTGGGGAATGTCCCGTTTGCCACCTAGCAGCCGAAGACATTTTACACCTTTTGTTTCAGTGTCAGCCGGCTCGTAATTTATGGGAGGCTTTGGGTATTTCAGAACACATCGAGGAGGCAATGGTCATAGACCGTTCTGGGTCGGTAGTACTGGAATCCTTGCTTGATAGACCAACTACTACCCTCCCAGGTTTTGATAATTTGGGAACTGCTGAAGTTATTGCTATCGGGTGCTGTTATTTATGGTGGGTGCGATGTAGAATAACACATGATGAATCAGTCCCTCCTATTAACCGGTGCAAATTGTCGGTTCTTTCAATTGCAGCTAATGCAGCAAAGTCTATGGCGAAACCCAGTGTTCCTACTATTAAATGGATGAGGCCGGGTCCTAGACAAGTTAAGGTGAACGTGGATGGTTCGTTTCACCATGCATCTTTTTCAGGTGCTGCAGGAGCAATCTTGCGCGATCAGGACGGAATGTTTATTGCTGCTTCCACACTATATCTCCCAAATGTTGATTCAGCCGCTGCTGCAGAAGCAATTGCTATGAGGGAAGGTTTAGCTCTAGCTAATCGACATGGGTGTAATAATATTTTAGCAGAGTCTGACTCTACGGATACTATTGATGCCTGTTCGGGAGAAGAAGCCTGGTGGGGTGCATCATCAGCGGTGTATGCGAGTTGCATCGACGAAGCCTCTATGATTGGTATAGTTCAATTTCAATATTGTCCGAGGGAAGCAAACGGCGTTGCTCATGAGTTAGCTAGGACTTGTTTTAATGATAAATATTCTTATAATTGGGTCGATGAGCCCCTAGCTTTATTTTGGATAAACTCATAGACGATGTAACTTTGGTTTGATATTAATAAAGCATCGCAGCAGGACGCAGTCCGGCTGTTTCTCTAAAAAAAGCTCGAACCCGCCTGTAGTTTCGTCGCCGATTAGTATTATCCGTGTTACATACATACACGTGCGCGTGGTGTGAGAGATGCTGGTGAAAAAACACAAGTATTACCAGCACACGAGGAGGCCACCACGCTTTTTCCCCTTCCTCCTCCCCTGCGCGCCACATGTCCTCAAAAATACCTCAAAAATTCCGGTTTTGCTGCAGAACAGCCCTTTTGCTACAAATATTCCCAGTTTTGTTTTCGAAGCAAAAAAACTGTTCGTTCCAGAATAGAACGTCTCGCCGGAGACTTCGCCAGACCTTGCCGGAGTCCATGCAGCAAAAAAATTATACTAATGTAGCAAAACGGACTTCGCCGAAAACATCGTCAGAAAAAACTCGCCGGTGACTCTCGCCGGAGACCTTGTAGCAAAAAGTTGACATTGTTGTAGCAAAACCACAATACTGTTGTAGCAAAAAAGTTCTTCTAATATAGCAAAAAAAATGTGCCAAACTAGCAAAAAATTACACTATTATAGAAAAATTGGAAAACAATTGTAGCGAAAATTTTGTACAAATGGAGCAATAATCGATATGGCTAGAGCTGACTTCACCGAAGACAACGTCGGCATTCATCTGAGACATCGTAGCAAAAGATTTGCGCAGTTGTAGCGGAACCACAAAACATTTATAGCAAAAAATATTTGCGAATGTAGCAAAACCGATTCACACATAAATCATAGTACCACTCTGGGAATAGCGAAAGCAGCGAAACAAATAAGACTATGTAGCTAAGAATATACACTAATGTAGCAAAAAAATAAACGGAAAAAAGCTACTGCCGTAGCAAAGGGCTAGCAGAGAACCGTCTCCGACTAGGGTGCACTAGGAGGAGGCCGGCCATGGCTGCAGGGAGACGAGCTGAGGTGTGGGCGCCGGCAGCATCCGGCGGAGACCTAGCGGAGAACGAGATCAGGCGCCGGCGAGCCCTCTGTTGCGGTGCTCACATGGGAAAGATTGGTGAGAGGGCGATCCAGTAGGTCGCATGGTCGAGGTCCGCGAGCGCCGAGGCACTGGGCTACCCAGTGGAGGTCGGCGGCGGCCGTGAGCATAGGGCAGCGCGGTGGAGGTCGATGATGGCCGCGGGTCGTTGGGGGCATGCCTATGCAGCCTTGCAGGTACGTCGTCCGGTCCAATTCCGATAATATTGATTTTCTGACTTTCTTGGAACCAAAAACAGCAGAAAACAGGCAACGGGCACTGTGGCATCTTGTTAATAGTTTAGTCCATGAAATCATATAAAAAATACTTCAAAGTGTGGACAAAACATTAAAAAGGAGATAAAACCAAGCATGGAACATCAAAAATTATAGATACATTTGCAATGTATCAGTGGGGAGCACCGCGCAGGGAAAGATGGGCGGCCGCGGTACGGGGCTTGGGGAGGTGCCGGGCGGACAGAGGCCTGGGGGGAGGGGGAGGGAGGCGGTCGGCGACCAGATAGAGACGGGGCTCTCTGAAGCAGAGCTCAGTCGGGGGCGCCTGCCATGGCTCCGCTCAGCGTTGCGCGTCCTCATCGCCTGCGCGAGGCCGCCCACCACAACCCGCCCCGCCGCCGCGAAGGTCCCGCCATGATGCTCCACGACCGGGTCAGGTGGACCTTTTTTTTCTGTTCGAACTGTTCACTTCGACGATGGCATCGGTGGGAAAACGTATTTTTTGGCTGACGGAAACATATTGGACGAACCTACCACAACAATAGATAAAGATACCATGTGAAAATATGTTTCATGATATATCTAAAGAATATATTTCATATTATAAATATTAATATTTTTTCTAAAAATTTGGTCAAACTTTACGTAGTTTGACTTTTTTAAAAAAATCTCTTAGGCTCGTGTGGTGTGAGAGATGCTGGTGAAAGAACACAAGTAGTACTACTGTTACCGGCACACGAGGAGGCCACCACGCTTTTTTCCCCTTACTTTCCTTTTTAAACCCTGGAAGCAGGCCGAGAAGTTGCAGGCATGTGCAGGAGAGAAGAGACGGCGGCGGCCTCCCAAGTGGGCGACACAGTTCTGAATTCCAGCGCAGCTCGCGCCGCTCGCAGACCGCAGGCCTTTCTTTTGGAAGACACAAGAGCCTCAGCCCTCGAGTGCTAAAGGCAGTAATGCAAATGATGGGTCATGGTCCCAGGACTGGCCGATCAGTCTCGGTCGCCATCATCTCGGATTAAACAAGTCCCTACTAACGCTCCGGTGCTCCGCCTGCCAGCCTATAGAGGTGGTGCTCGCCGAGAAATTTTTATCTAGCCCTAGCAGCAGCTTGTGGTTGGTTCATGTGCACGGCCAATTCCCAAGCTGGAACAGAGAGCAGAGAAGGAAAAAGAAACTTCTTTCTCCGATGTCGATGCCGCTGTTGAAGTTTTTTTTTAAGTCAGTGACGGCGTCTGAATCTCGGTGTTACGTAGCAAAGGCGGCTGGAAGATTCTCGCGGCGAACGGGAGGCGTCCATGTGGAGGGACGGGTGACGGGCAGGCGGCCAGCGAGGCCGACGCGTGCGCCACGGACAACGGCCGGCGATCGACGCGGCTACGGGAACGGACGGACGGACGGACGGACGGAGAGGAACAATCCCGTCGGGACTGTGCTCGCCGCGAGGTTGGACGGCACGGAAGGGCGCGTGGAAGGCAGCCGTGGCGCCACCGAGGTGGAGTGGAATGGGCTCCGCGCCTCGATTATTTTTTTCTCGAACTAGGAGGGTTTTCATCTCCAGGCGTCGAGATGGCGTGACCTGTGTCTGTGTGTGGGATAGCAAGAACTGGTCCGGCCACGAGGTAGTTGCGTGCTACCGCTGGAAAGATATGGGCCTATGGGTTTACTCGCTGCTGCTTCTCGTGGCCGTGGTTCTTTGCTAAGTTATAATAACGGGCTGGAGGATGCTGGGCCAGGGTTTCTCTTCTTCCCCTAATGCACTCCGCTCATTCGGACGCTCACCTTGGGCCGGACAATTTAACGGTTTTTCTTCGTTTCTTATCTCAATTGGAGCTAAATCTATACTATAATTTGGCTGAGATAGGTTTGTCTACACAAATTTCCGTCCGATTTTTTTGGACCGATTTGTCCCTGGTAGTTCGGAGGTTTTACTGCACCGCCACCGCCAAGTGGAATCTTGTCCGGTGAAAGGAAAAAAAATCCCCGGACGAGGGAACCTTCTCCATACCGACCTCCCACGCCGCTCTGCTCCGCCTCCGCTCCGAGTGCGCCGCATCTATCCGGACGGCGCGCTGCTCCGCATCCCGCCCGAGCGCCCCGCCTCTCTCCGGCCTGCGCCTCCCCAAGCCCTGAAACTCCGCCGCCCATCATCCCCTGCGCGGCGCTCCTCCCTGCAGCGGACAGAGCCAAGCTTCCCCTGGCTTGTGGCGGACGGAGGTGGAGGAGGTTGGGAAGGGGGCGACGGAGTTGTCGTCCTCGTCGCTGGGGCCGGTGTCGCGGCTGCTCCCCGTCCCCGCTTTCGGGCTAACCTTCTACGAGTCAAGCTGCCGTGCGGACGCCGTCCGAGGCTCTATGGCGGCTACGGTGGCTCCAAGGAGCACCCGCAGCAGCAGCAGTCGGGTCCCACAGCCGTCGAGCAGGTTCTTCGCTGAGGTATAGTCAGGCTCACCTGTGTTGGCCTCCTGGATGGCGCTCTGAGTCTCTGACCACCGACATCGCAACCTGACGGCCACGGTCACCTCCTCCTTCTCTTATCCCTTTCTTTACTTGAATAAAAGTGATCTGACTTTTTGGCAGATCGAATATAATTCTTGAAGAATACTTTCTTTTGCTTCTCACAGGTATATATATCTTGCTAATATTGTTAATGTCGCCTTCCTCTTGGATCGGTTGTCTGAAGATTGTAGGGCGGTCGGTGATGTTTCTCTGTTCATGCCTGAACTCGATACATCAAACTACTATTCTAACTCAATTATCGAGTACTAATGTTGTCTACTTGCTCCAGGAGCTCACTTGGATATGGTTGACCATTCATACTTTTTGGTGGCTGCTCCTGGAAGGCAGTAATCGTGTGTGCACGTCCACATCTACTGCAAGCTCCAAGACCTGGATCACCAAAAGTCAACACTTTCCATGTCCAGTAAAGGGCCACAAGCTGCTCGGTGAAATGCCCCCAAAGGTTTGTTTCTTTTCCTTGATTAGTATTGACGAAATGATATTTGAGAAATAAGAGTTGTGTTTCTATATCAAGCAACCATCACACCTCCTAAGCTTGAAAGTTGTTAATGGCTATGAATTTTCCAACAAGCAACAGGCAACGACCACCTCCGAACATGTGTTTGATGCACTACAACTTTCCAACCATGCTTTCTATTTTGACCTGGATTTGACCTACTGCTTGCATCTGATAATCTTAGTTTGGTCTTAGCAGTCATATACATCCACAAATCATCCACTAGAAAAGTTACTTACAATTAGTATCATCTATTTTATTCATCTTCCATACCCATATAGGTTACCTGAAGAACACACATCATCTATTCTGAACAAAACTGAAGTTTCATGCTGGGACACACCTGCACTTGCACAAGAATTCCGTATGGTACTCCAGTACATGAAGAAATTCTATCAAGTAAGCAAAACTATTATCTAATTTTGCTTCCGAATTTGTTTAATGAAATTCTGATGGATACTTTGGTGCCGTTCCTTGGTATAAACAAATATGTGAAAGCTTTGACAACCTATACGTCATATATTATTAGAATTGACGTCTTAATTAGAACTTAGACTTTATATGTGGTCTCAGTTCAAATGTGATTTCACTTACAATTGAATGCATAGGTCGCAGCTGGAGGTCGAGGTATCTACCAAAAAATAGATCGGCTAGGAAAATTGCAAGATCGATGTTGATGATTGATTTGGACCTGGAGATGATATATTGCTAATCAAAACTGTATCAAGCAAGACTTGAATTCCAGAACGAGAAAAGTAAACCCCTAATATGCACTCAAGAACGAGGCATGAGCTTGCGATTGTGAGGCCGTCGTCACCCTCACTTACCATGACCAGTCCTGCAATGAATTAATTCGGGCTCACTGCTTATGTGTGTAATGTGCTCAATCCAGTAGGATGCGTGCAAGTGCATCAGTTGATGATCGTAGGCATTTGGAAAAAAGAAGCATAGTGCTAGCATTTTAAATGCATATGGCTGGTATAAACTGAAATACTATACGTGCAGGCTTATCATAATTTAACATGACCGTGTTGGCTATCAATTTGGTTTGATAATATGCAAGATTACCAGTACATGAGAAATATAGTTCTTTCTTATTTTCTTCATGTTAAAAGTTGAATGTGTGGAACTGAATTCTTCACAGTAACCTGGGTAAGTCCTCTTGATTTGTCACATCTCATCAAGGAAAAATTAGTTTTATTAATGTTGTCTAGCTCAACTTTGATCAATGGGTTATATGGAGCGCAGGGGAACCAATGAAATGTTGTTATAATAGATAAAGGGGTTTTGAACCACAACTCTCATTTACTATATGAACGTGTAGTCTTCGTTGGCTGTTACTGTCAGTTGAGGAAGAAAAGATAGATTATTACCTCGACAGTTGTTGGTTCGCTTGATTAAAAATAAATTTTCGCTTGATTAAAAATAAATTAACCTTGTGATATTCTGAATCCGATTATGTTACCAATACTTGAGGCTTACTCATTTACGGGTGCAACTAGAAGTAGTGGTGGGCTATGTCTTGGTGAACTTTAGAGTTGTAGTCTATGTGGCACATGATGGGAATTTATATATTGGGTGCATTTCATGTCATGAAAGTGAAATGAATTAGGCATGTTTCATATTTCAACCCTGTTGAAACATATACTTCCTCCGTACTGAAAAGGATGTCGCAAGTTGGTCTAAATAGATGAATTTTTATACTAAATAGTGCCTGGATACATTCGAAGTTAGATAAATCTACAACATCCTTTTCAGGAGAGAGGGAGTATAATTTTTTATGGTTCGACCAATTTTATGTACAACTTCTTCTGGCATCCACCACCAATGCACGAGGAGTTGTACTCAGACTTTTAGACTTTCTGGTGTGTTCGAATAGAACTTCACACTTTTATTCCCGTAGCAACGCACGGGCATTGTGCTAGTGCATTTAATAAAAAGTGGCACACTGGTCTATGAAAAAAGTTACACCTTGGATTTAGATGAGCTCCAAAATTAATAGCTACTACTACAAAGGTCGAATATATCGTTTTGTGATAACGACAAAACAGAGAGTTTTGAGTCAACAAGTATATTATCAGAAGTGTTCGGATTTAAAATATTCATAATCGTAAATAATCGGAATTTCAAAAATGTTCAAAAAAGATTTTTATTTTTATTTTTTTCGAAAGGTGCTCCGATATAAAATGTTCAGATTAAAAAATAGTAAAAATATAAAAATGTTTAGATTTTAGTAATATTCATAGTTTTAAAAAAGATCCATGTTTTGAAAAATTATAAAAACAATAAAAAAGTAAAAATAGAAAGAATGTACCTGTTATTGGGCCATATTGGGAGCAGCCCAGAAAGGACGTGCTGCATGCGTGCACCACGGAAAATTCTTTTAGAACTTATAGGGCGTGAATAGGGTTCTGAAAGAAAAATCTTTTGCAAGTTTTAGATTTTGCGGAATATAAGTGTGATAAATGAAAACTAGGTAAGGTAATCTAGATGATAATACAAGATACTTTAATCTCGAAGTATATCACAGGGTAAACAATACAAGTAAAAGATTCAGGTTAGGAATAACTGAAACACGCGAAGACAGAAATGTATTCCTGTGTTTACTCCTTTGGGGGATCTACGGAGAGGTGTGAGGTCCCACGAAGGATTCCCCAACGCCACGAAGGTTTACCTTCTTCTCCGAGCCTATCCCACGAAGGAATAACTCACTTACTCGTGGTAGACTTTAAGGTAGTCCCCAACCTTCATAAACTTTTCATGTGGAAAATCACAAGCCAAATGCCTCCCGATGACCCTAGCCGCCTTGAATTTCCCACAAACCAATCAAACTCAATAAACTCAACGGAATGAACTTTGACTTGGTGGAAACATAGATCTGAACCTCCTCTTGCTTTCTACCAAAAGGATTTAACATTGGTTGGGTATAATGGAAGACACTCAAGCTTTTGGTGTTTTAGCAATGGAGAGAGAGAGATATCTCAAAGAATGAATATGAATGGTTCACTTGACTTCTAAGTGGAGAAGAAGGGGTACTTGTAGTTTAGGTGGAAAACTAGCCGTTTTGGGGTGATTGCGATGGAACCGACAATAAGTTTGGCATCGCCAGATTCCATGCTGGAAATTTTGGCGCCAGACTCGGCGAGCCGAAAACCTAACCAGACAGTTCCGGCGCCAGACCCGGCGTGCCGAAAACCTCGCCAGGAAATTCCGATGGCTGTCGGAAATTTTCGGTGGGTGCCGGATTTATCCGGTGGGGTCGAATATCTTTCCGGTTTCGCAGAAACCCTTCTCCGGCTATTTTTCTGTCTTGGATCTTGGCTCAACTTAGGTGGGTGTGGTGGCTATTAGGTATTAGGATGTGTATTTGTTGTTTTGCATCCCCAAAGACCACCCCTTAATAGTGTCATGCTTCCTAAACGACTCAATAGATAAAAAGAGAGAAATGTAAAAAAAACACCAGCTCTTCTCATGATTAGTGAATGGGAGGTCTCACACCACCTCTCATCATCTCTTGTGAACTAAAGCCTGTATAAACACTAATAGGCAACATTAGTCCACACTCTAGCTCTGATGTGAATGTTAACCAAAATAATGGATATGGGCATTTTGCCCTTACAATCTCCACCTTTTTGGTTAAGAGATGACGAACTCAGCTAGAGTCACACTAGGATATTATGATAAGCTTAAAAATAGTGTTTCCATGGAAGATGTTAGGTGAACTCCCCCATAATGTATGCACTTGGTTGAATTTTTTTTGGAATGCAAAGTGCGACAATAGGAATATAGAGAGCTCCCCCGATATGTTATGTTTAGTAAACACGCAAGGTATAAACAAGTTAAAGCATGGATATCTAGAGATAAATAAACATGATAGCATAAGGATATCCAGGATCTTAAATGATAACCTTGTCCATCACACCGCACAAATAAAAAGGTTCGATAGGAATAGCAAATAGTCACACAAGCCATAAGAACCAAATAAAGTAGCAAATCAAGTCTTGTGCAAATTGTGAACCCCGGAAAACCTTGGCAAGGAACCCGTATCCCAAGTAGACTCTACCCTCTTCTCCCCCTTTGGCATCAGAACACCAAAAAGTGACAAGAGAGTAGATGATGCTAGCACTCAAACGAAAAGTAAGAGTCATCACGAGAAAGAGTGGTCTCAACATATTCTTCGTCCTCGTCACCACCACCATCATCGCCATCAGCACCCTCATCCTCATCATCATCAGCAACACGGGCAGAGGCTATAGTGTGGCGAGGCTGAAATCTAGAAAACCGGGAGAATTCATACCCCTGAAACATGTCATTGCAGATGGGAGGCATGACATGGTTCACATAGGGAACTAGAACCAAGTATGTGCCATCATTAGGAATTGGCAGACCCCTCTCCTCCATAAAAGCATTATGGCACCTCTGATTCTTCAGGGTGATCTCAAGACTCTTGTGTGCAACGTCATAGGATCTGCGACACACATCAAAGAGAGAAGTGAAAAATCTAGCAAGACCCTTCTTGCGAGGAGGAGCATCACAGCTAGAGGAACCGGAGCCCGAACCCTTATGGTGAGGATCATGAATAAGGTGTGGCTGTCAAGCACAAGGTTTCATAAAAGTAATATGAAATAAAAATAAAAATAAGTAAAGTAAAAATAATACTTCCTTCGTTCCTTTATATAGTGCCTATAGTTTTTTAAGAAAAAAATCCAAAATATAAGATATATTCTGTTACACAACTCATCTGAGCTACTTTTTTAGGGAGTTTATATAAAGTATATAGTGTTTCATGTCTCCTGAAAACTCCTCTATTTTATCACGTTAATTAGCCATGAGAAATCCCACCTAAAACTATTCTAATTTTCTCTTCACATGCGTTTCTTAATTTCCGTGCCAGAAATTATAGGCACTATAGAATGGAACGGAGGGAGTAATAAAATATGAGTAAAATAAAGGCTATAAATGATAAAAATGGTGGCAATGATAATTGTTTGTGTTTTTTTGTGTTTTCAAGTAAAGAATTGTATTTTCAAAATAGTTAATTACAGCAAATATAAATGATAAAAATGGTGTTGGAAAGTTGTTTCTTATAATTTAAAATAGACCGGGGTTCAAGGGCTCACTTGTCTATTCTCTTTTTAAGTTATAGTTGGCATAAAACAATTCATCATCAACGTAATATTGGCGAAACTTCAATATGTGTTTGATAAGCATTTATATGGACATCACATCCTAACATAGATATGATGCAACACATATCTCTTATACTCCTCTAGAAAGGGAAAAAAATCCAAGCAATCTATAATTAAGAATTAACATAGCATAGCCTTAGGTACTTTGACATGATGTTTGAATAACAAATATGATACCTTAACCAAACAAAATTATCAAGCTATCACCACATAATTATAGCACATGAATTCACTTAATCCCTAATGAGGTAACAAAATAAAGGTAAAAACTATAGTAAATCTTGAATTTGTTGTCACTATTCAATCATTGCCACCATATTATTCCATCTAATACACACTTTTCCCTACACATGCTCTTGCATACAAGTTAGATCAAAACAAGTAATTAAGAACGAGGTACATGATATGCATATATCAATACAGCTTACATATATATAGGTTCCAATCTCATATATCAAATCATAGAATAAAGATCCACCACATAGAAATTACATATATGTCCATAATCATGTTTGGCAGCTCATATGGTACTAGATCTATGATAACACAAGAGAGAAATAGATCAAGCTACTGCCACAAACCCATATGTCCAGAGGTGGATTACTCCCTATTCATCATGGTGATGATGTTGGAGATATTGGAGAAGGTAGAGATCCCTCATGTGGTAGCCCCGATGGAGTTTCCCCCTCCAATCTTCGTTGGTTTTGTCTCTATTTTGGTGTTTCGGTGTTTCTATGGCGATCTCTTCGAGGATGCCTTAGAGGACCCTTTATATAGGCATTTTTAGGTCAAACCAAGTCGGTGGGCAAAAGATTGAAGCGAATCGGACGGTCAAGGACCAAAAGAGGTCAGATGGTGCGTGCACTAGGGTAGGCCATGCCACCTGGGATCTTTTGGGCCTCCGGGCCCCTCTTGTGAGGTCCAAGCACTCAAGATCATCAATCTTCGAAATATTGACTTTCCTAAAATCTTAGCTCCGCTTGACTTTGTTTAGGTTCCTGAAAGATAAAAATTCACAAAGCATGGTTTTTCTGTCCTGTAGAGTTATAACCAAAAGAAAGAGGATCGTTGGTAAATCCCTACAAATCAATAAAAACATGGATATATTATTATATATGTTGCAAATATATGGGAATATGTATTAATAAACTACAAAGTTCATGTATGTATTTTACATGCATCAGTCGCTGAAACGCTGGTCACTAACCTAGTTTGACAGAGACTGAATTTTTTTGGCGCTAGATCCGGTGTCGCCAAAATTGCCGCCGAAACACGCAGGAACATGGGAAAACTTGAGAAAGAGGGAAAATGCATAGATTTTGATTATGTACAGCGTGAGGCGATTGTGACATGTACGTGACGACTGCAAGGGCACGGATCGATTGTAGCTAGTTTCGAAATAAGAGTATCGAACCCACGGAGAGCTATTTGGTTAAGGTCTTTATGGCCCGCGTTACGGTCTACCAGAGGATACTTATAAGCTGCCTTTAATTTCGAGTAAAGGGTGTTTGAAAGGTTTTTGGTTGAATACAAAAAAGTAATTAAAACAGGTAAAATAAAGTACGAAACAAAAGTGTTGGAAATGGTGGTTGAACTCAATAAGGCTAAAACGTTCTCGGGGATGTAGGATACACCTCTAGCATGTTGTAATTAGTCATAATTAGTATAACTTATTTCTTGTGTCATGGCATGTGTGAAGAGAGTTTCATAATAAGGTGTTCACTACAAGGCTCGTGCGCAAGGTATCCAAGATAGACCACCACCTTCAAGGATCATGCTACAAGATCTCCAACCACAACATGATGGAAAGAAGTACCACAAGCTCTTCAACATGTTTGAGAATGGCTTCGACACCGGCGATCCGTCCGTGTCCAAGAACAAGGCCAAGGTCACACCTCCTTCCTTGCATGATAGAAGAACATCGTCGAGGTCGATTCATTTTCAAGCGGAGGGAAACGATGCAACCCAACACATGGCAATCACTATTGTCCCACATCATGCTACACCAACCATTCCATAAAGGTGAATTCCTTCCATATCTTACCTTCTGTTGGCTATCATGTGAATGGAATGTTACTTGAGACAAATGTTGGTCGTATGACTGGGTCCATGACCATGATGCCAAGAGGAGGCGACAAGGATGAACCTAGACCAAGACATACAAGCAAGAAGCCTGGAAAAGAAGACGAAAGAAAGATTTCGGCGCCAGGCCCGGCGCCGCCGGAATCCATGCCAGAACTTCCGGCGCCAGGACCAGCCAACCAGAATACTCGCCGGAATTTCCGGTCACTGCCAAACCAAACCGGCGACCGCCGAAACACGAGACAGAAGACCAAACCGGCGCGCGCCGAAACAAACCGGCGACCGTCAGAAATACCGGCGTCCATTCCGGCGCGACCGGACTTACCGCCGGAATGCCAGTCTATGCACTGTGAAGGGTTTGATGCCCAGAATATTCCCTCCTACCTACCCCTTCGCCCCTAGTACTATAAATACCCCCTCATGGCTCAGATCTAGGGAGAGATGATGATGAAAATTGAGGCATGCGCCAAACCCTGGATGAGAACCCCCTCTCAATAGTAGATCTATGAGTTGTACAAGGCCTTGGAGTTGGTGCCCTTCTCCAAGTTATAAAGACCCTCCTCAAGTGTTTGGTCTCTCCTTGTCAAGGATTCTAGTAGTGCTTGGTCTCTCCCTTTGGGATTTTACTTGGTTGCTACTCTCTCCTTGATTTGGATTCTAACATCCGCTTGCCGATCTCTCTTTTGATGATTATATCGCAAGGTCTCTCGCCGAGGATTCTATTGGATTGGTTGTTCGAACCAACGGGAGCAAATCGAATCATGTGTGATTTGGCGTGTATTTGTATCTTTATCTTGCATTAGAGTTGTGTTCATCATGTTCATCGTGTGTACCCTCACTCCCCGTCTCAAATCCATGAAGATCGGACCACCCCAAGGATAAATCCACAAGAAGACCCATATCACATTGTCCAATGATTTTGTCAAGAGGGGTGGTTTGGTACGTGCTTGGTAGTCTAGGTTGCCTAGTGCTAGTATTGACATCTGCGGTTTTCATGCTTGGCTTGAAGTTGGAGATGTTTGCTTTCCTCACGTTTGTTGTTTATTTTGACTTACTTTCTAAGAGGGTTTGCTCACTGCTTTGTATCAGTTCGAGCGTTGTGAATTTATTTGTAAAACAGGGTGAAAGCCTGTTTGAAGATTTTTCAAATCGGTATTCGAGTGGTTTCCATTCACCATCTCTGAGCTTATGGGAGTGAATAGGAATTCCGAAACATTTACTAGTATAAATTGATCTTCAGCTTCTCTTGCATTATATTGCCAAAACAAACAAAACTTGGCTCTCGTGAAATTTTATTTTTAGCCCGGAGCCCCGGAGGATTGTTCAAAGATGCAAAGGATAGGGTATTTAGTCGATTCATTCCAATGAATAGCCGCAGGTGTTCGATTGGATTGGAGCTAGTGATACATGAACATCGATCGATCATGTCTTGCAGAAGTAGTCGAAGGGCAGTTTGGGCGTCGAGAATTCTGCGGACAGAATCTTGGCCGCGACGACAGCGTTGGCGGCGTCGGTGTAGTGCACGCCGTCCCAGCTGACGAACTTTGAGCCGTCCTCGCAGACCCGGTAGCCGGGACCGAGGCAGCTCACGTTGACGTTGTAGTTGTAAGGCGGACCCCCGTAGCCGCAGCACGCCATGAGCGAGTCCTCAAACCCTGGTGGAAACATACACATGCATCCGATCGGAGAGAGTGAAACCGTTAGCGTGGAGATCGTGGGGGTACACGACACGGGGGACTGTGGATTGCTGCTGAACTCACCGTAGCCGCTGTGGTTGGCAACCAGGTCGTACTTGATGGACAGGAGGTCGGTGTAGACGATGGTGGCGCCTTTGAGCTGCGTGGTGAGCTTGTCGCAGATGGAGCAGAGCTGGTTGTTAAATTCGTACGAACCGTCGTTGAGTGTCTTGAGGCAGCCGCTGTCGTCCAGATCGCTGTCGTCGGCCCTGGGCTGTGCGAGTCTCTGCGGCAGGCAGCCCAGGGGCCCCGTGCCATGGACCCAAAAATTCTTAGCTCCGTTGTAGTAGAGAGTCTGCAAAAAACAGCTGCTGGTTTTTTTCTTTTTTTTTGGCACAACGGCGCAGCAGTGCAAGCCAAGAAGAAACTGAACATTAGGATTTGGCAATTACCATGATAGCATCCTTTATCTCGGAGAGTATGGCCGGGATCCTCTTACGGATGACGTCGTCGTAGTCGTAGGTCAACCTGCTGCTAGAGAAGGCCGCGGAGAGATCGTTCTGCCCGATGTCGATGAGGTACAGCGCGTTCCGGAAACCCTCCGCGTCGACCGGAACGTCCTCGCCTGCAAATTGCAAACAACTCGATCAGGGCTTGCAAATTGCTGAACAACTGAAGTTGCTGGAGTAGTCAAGACTGAATCAGAATTCAGAACCGTGGGTGATGAGCTCGAGGGAGCGCTGCTTGAAGTGGATGAACTGCTGCACCTGGACATGCAGCGCGAAGGGCCTGTCCCGCGGCATGGTGGTGGAGCCGGAGATGGCGAAGTTGGCGCCGTTGCTGAAGTCGGAGCCCAGCGCCTCCATGTATGGGCTCAGGTAGCTCATGTTCAGGCTTTCACCTGCTCATTCGATCGCTCAGGTCAGATGCCAACTTGCCAAGCAACATGGTACACCACGAAAAGACTTGAATTCGTAGAGTAGTTGCACGCAACTCAGAGTATCAATTAATTCATCTTAGCATCTTCTACGCTACACAAGTGCCCCTGGACGTTCAGGCCGTCCCGACGGCGATGGACCATTTTGCCGGTTACTATCTTTTACGCACGTTGTTTGTTGGCCCATCCATGCCACTGCTCGAATAAATTGATGCGGCCGGCGCTTGAGCACCAAGTCGAGCTTAGAAAGCTCAAGGCACTCACACTCACTCACCCACCAAACCAGTTGGATAAGCCGGGATTTCAGTGGGAGGCCGTCGGTGCGCACTGCCATGGATCGTACGCGCGCGTGCGTGGATGCGCGCTCGTCATATCAGAGACTCGCTCCGAATCTTAGCGTCACAATGCAAACAGCCGCCGGTTAATGTTCTGCTAGCTGCACTAGTCATATTTTGAGGGCAATTTATCCGCCGATACAAAATACGGGAGATAGTTAGATAATGACAGCACTACAGCTGCATGTTCTTAAAAAGAGGAAACCTGCGGAAAGTCCTTTGGGCTCCCGGGCTTCGGTGCTCACTCTTATTAAAAAGTACACTTATAAAACAAAATCCTAAAAGTTGCTATTTCTGTATTCCACAAACGTGCAAAATCTTAATTCGAAGTGTTTTGTATTCTGAACTACAAAAAAAAAAGACAAAGTGTGACTTTTTTCGTGATTTGAAATCACTATGTAGCTTAAAATACATATTATTTCAAATTGAGATTTTGCACTTTTAAATTTTTTTTAAACACAAAAAATTGATTTCCGATTTTTTTTAAAATGAGATCAATGATGTTCACGTGCACCAAATCTCTACCGCGAAACCAGCCCATAAAAGGATGGCGCCGTCTCAGACTAGATAAACATGGCGGATCGATTATTATTAATTAGATTAGACGATATGCATGGAACGGGAGCACAGCCTGCTGGATTTGCATATGCCACTCACAGAGGTAGTCGATGACGAGACGGCCGTCGCAGAGCCGCCCGGTCGAGCGGCGGAAGTGGGTGCGGCCCTCCGGGAGCGGGAAGTAGTTCCCCAGCGCCGCCGCGACGCCGCCCGTGTCCGTGTTCGAGTCGCCGAATGCGAACACCACCGGCCGTCGCGTGCACGGCGCCTCGTCGTCGGCGAACGTCAACGTTAACACAACCACGAGTGTCGTAACCGCAAGCGCGGCCGAAAGCGCGGAAGGAGCTGCCATGCCTCTACGGCCGTCACTGGCTACCTTGAGCTAGCACGGCTAGATGAGACAAGAAACAGATGTGTGTATCTGTATCTGAAAGGGTGGTCACGATAATACGCGCGCCTATTTATAGCTGTGGAGTGGCCGGGTGCCAAGCCCACACGCAAAAATCATCCCCGGAATGTTTCAGCTAGGGCCCCACCTCTAGGCCGCTACAGCATCGTGCAGCCGTCCGCTGGAACAAGCCTGGCAGGAAAAGCAATTCTGAAGTTAACTTCAGGTGTAGTAGTCTTATCTATCTTTTTTCTTTGAGATGGTGTATTTGTCTAATTATTTTTCAGCCTGCACATGAATGACATCATGTTTACGTCACTAATTGAAACAGAATGAAATATTATTAAAACATTGAAACACATTATTGAAACATTGAAACGGGCTATGAACAGTACAAAAATATTTCATAAGTTTTAAAAATAAAACATTAAAACAGTCAGTGAACAGTACAATTTTTTTCATAAGTCTCATAAATGTTTTAGATTTTCTGGCAACATGTGGCTGACGTCATGCTGACATCAGCACTACTTCACGTTAGCATGCTGAGATATATCAAGTCTGACAAGATAAAAACCGAAACATGGCTGAATAATTTCACGTGTGTATTTAGTTTCGATCCATTCCTAGCAGCTCCTGGCTACTTGTTTTTCGTGCTTTATCACATATATGCATGCCATAATCAATCTTTGGTGGAGTTGTTCATGTTGATGCCAGAATTGTCTGGATTCACATGTTGCTAGAGACATAAGCCGAATATATTGTATGTATTATTGCCCCATGGGTCGTATAGGATCATACTGGAGTAGAAGTCAAGTTAGTCTGCGATCCTAACTATCCTAAACTAGCATAACAATCGTATCCACATAATACTCTAACATCCCTTCACAGTCGTAGCGGTAGAGTCGTGAACAACTGGATTGTCGCGGACGGTCAGATTGGAGATAAACGAAATAGCATCCATTAGGCTGACATCTCCCCGCGGTCTGAGCGAGAACGTCGTAGATGGTGTCGCAACGGTAGCTTGGACTTTAGAGGAATCTGATGAGAAGCTCAAACAAGGTGGTAGCACTTTGTGCCGATGTCGAGGAAGCCGAGAGCAGGGGAGGTGTCGTGGTCGATGCAGCCGTGCGAGGGGTCACCATGGTCAAGTTCGTGGTCGGGGTTGCTGATGTCGAGGTAGCCGCACATGAAGCCGCGTGCACATAGTACGTGAGGATGATGACAGAGACGCGTTGAGGCAATCGTCAAAGGTAGGGATGTTGGAGCCGATACAGTCCGAGCCGTCGAGGACGAGGTGAGACCATAGTTTTGCCAGAACAAGACGCACTTCGCTAAAGAATGCATCTATTGGTTTTGCCACAACCAAGGATGCAAAGAAGAACTCGTTGCTGGCATGATCGAGGAAGTCGTAGAGATCGATGCCGAAGAAGATGTTGTCGATGACGATGTAGACGAGGCACCAACCCGAGATTTCCGGACTCAGGAACGCGGCGGGGATGAAGACACGTACCGATGTTGCAAGTATCAGGCGTGTGAGGGCAAGGACCATCATGGGGCGTGCGAGGGCAGGTACCATCATGGACCTGTGTGCCGGTGTCATAGGGGACGACGATGGCGACAAGATCTTTATGGACGAAGATGTAGAAGGCGGCAAAACAACGGCGATTCAGAATGGTCATGCTGGACGCCTAGATAGGCGCGGCGGGGGTAATTGATGTAGACAAAGAAGCATCCGTAGGTGGCCCACACCGTGGGAGGTGGCGCTGATATCTTGGGGTGTCGGTCCGCGACGACGACGATGTATACTACGTGCAGCGACGCTACAACTCGATGGAGCGGCATAGCTTCATGGCGCAAGTCGATGCAACGGCTGGAGGCCACCGGTATAAACAAGTACTCGTGGGAAGGTAACAACTAGGGGATCAATACCCACATTTAACATGTGTTCTACCCGTACTAGTATAACTACGCATAGATCGGCTCTGATACCACCAAAGGGGTTCACAGCAAAAAAAATTCCTAGCTAGCGCAACACCAATGTCAAGATCTATCTACGAGTTAATGTAGTAGGGATGAGGTTTCGGTGACATAGACCGGAAGCATTTACATTTGTGGGAACGTTGGTGATGTAGTCGTACTCGTAGCCAGCATCGAGTTCGTATTGCTCCTCGCATGCCACCTCCTAGTCCTTGCACGATAGCTCCGGCGCCACAATCGCCATCTCCGCTATGGTTTCGCACATGTACGGTGTCTGACAGCGACTCCCGTTCTCTCTGATCCAGCCGGGATGTGAAAGTAGACCTTCGGGAACTAGGATCCAGCAGTACGCCGATTTTTCGGGGTGGTGTTGTCTCTCACATGTGCAGTTCTTCTTGGAACCATACACACGAGATTCAACAGAGAGACAGAGGGAAATTTTCCCTAAGAAAAATGACTTAGAAAATCCCCTATTTATTGTATTTATTCCTCCAATAAAGACTTCTTATATAGGGGAAAGGGGAGATCCCTTCTTCCCAAAGTCTCAAGATGGGACTAAAGGAGAGACGGAGGAGGCACGACAAGGGAGGCTAGACGGGTGGGGCCCCCACCCCCGTGCCTGGCCCAAAGCCGTTCCGGTGGGGTTCAGGCGACGACGGTTGCCCCTCCTTGGGCGGCTCCCTCTTGGGCCTTTTCACTCTAGGGATTTGGCTCATTAGGGAAGTTGTACTTTTAATTTAATTTTAAATATTTATTTAATATTAGTTCTGACAATTAATATATATTATTAAATTCCTTTTAATCTGAAACAGCTTTTAGTTCACTCTGAACGACTTCGGATTCTCCTTGAACTATTCTGGTACTCTTACGGAACGATTCCATAATGGTCTCTACGCGTCATAAGACTCTTAAGTGTGTTACCCGATGGTTCTGGAATATCACAGACATAACTGATATCTCTCTCATATCAATGATCAATAGTACGACCGAGATGCCCGGAATAATCCATGTGTATTCCACGATGCATTGTCGTTTGAACTATAAACTCTGTGTTCAACTCCTTTTGTACTTCGATACGCTAGTTGTCCGAGATTTGATGATCATTATCAACATACTAATCCCTTACCGACAAGTCTGCTCAACTCATTACCGTGATATTGTATTCTCATGACCTATTCATTCGCTACAGCTTCTTGAATGCAATCTCACCGAATGGGCCCAATGTATCTTACCATCACACAGGTGAACAAATCCTGATCTTGATGCACACACCTCAATATGTCCCTATGAAATACCCAACATGTACCTTATGGTTACCATGTTATAGTGTGACGGTTGATACAGTCTAAGCAGCCACGAGTGACAGTGATTAAATATGATCTCATAGTCTGAGGAGAAGGTCACTTCGTTTCTAACTATTGCAACGATAAAACAATGTAACTTGATCGTGTCACAATACTTTTATGGGTAATGTCCATCACATCATTCATCAATGATATGATTTCATTGTTAACTGGCATAAATGCTCCATGATGAGGAAATCTTGATCATCGGTTGTCGAATGACTAGTTGTATAGAGGCTATTAGGTACTTGGTTTGTTTATATGGCACACCTGTATCAATGTTCCCTCTTGAAACAGTTATAGCATGGTACAGAAACTATTATGAACTAATTAAGATATGATAATAAATCTATATATTATTTGTCTCTAGGGCATATCTCCTTCAATATGCTCTCCATATCTCAAGGCCATTGCCCACCTTTTATATCATTAAGTGGGCACCACACTTGGACTTGGACACCCTATACTAGACTGCACTGAACTTTCCCCGGGAGGGCCCTGGCATGGCTCCGGTCTGGACGATAACCAATCGCCTCCATCCCAGGGCCTGTACAACCCCCACTAGTTTGATCTGTCCTTCCCTGCGGACTGGTCATGTGTATTCTCTTGTAGTTGGCTTGTACTCAGATAGACGAGGTGGTACCCCAATGTGGGGTCTGCTGCACATGAGCCATGTTCGGTAATGGCCTCTTTGTTGACTGCTTTTCTTCTTGGGGACCCCACTGGTCTAGCCAGCTCACACCCCAAAGGTATATGCCCCCAGGCCCCAGGCTTCAGTGTTGACGTACTCTTCCCGTGGTCTAGGACGCGCGACAGATCTTGGTGCCTACTTCCGTGCAAGCCATGGGATGGCCGACATGGCACTCCGAGCTCCATGCCCTGGGTTCCCTGGTTCCGTGGATACGACAGAAGCCCCTGACATGGGGTTGGCAAAAGCGACATTCCAGGCTCTATGCCCCAAAAAGTTTGGGTCACGGGGTAGCTGACACATGTCCTTCTTTGATTTATTGAATGATGGGATGCCGCAAGGTTGCGTCGGCTCCCAATGTGTTTTTTTAGGCTAGTGGGAATCGTTCTTTTCCCTCAGGGCAGGGCAGATCTGTGAGGAGCATGGGGACTGGCGCGGTAATAACTGTCGAGTGTGGTTGGTCGCCTAGGCCCCTTTTAAAGAGAGGGATCACATCGCCGTCATACCCTTAGCATCGCCGTGTGGTGACGGACCCTTTGGTGTCCCCTTGCCATGATGAAAGGAGGCCTATGTCGGTCGAGAGAGGGGAATGAGACTTAGAAGGGAAAGAATTAGCCGAGTTCTTCCCCGGAAACAGATTTTGTAATCGTGTGATCATCCACTATATAGTTAATAGTTGCAGGACATAGGGATCCATCGCGGCCCGAACCTGGGTAAAACCCGTGTCTCTGTGTGATTATGTGTTCGTCTAGCTCACCAATCGAGCTCGTCGGATGTTGTGTCCCTGGCCAACTAAAAAATGGAACCTCGCATCCCCGCTGTCGAAATCCAAGATAGGACAGGTACCCTAGTTCCCGTGGATACGACATCCGTCATCGGTAAAGTAGTGGCGGAGGCTATGACGTGGGGTGCTGCCGGCCTATTCAGTAATACGGCATGTCGCCACGAGTAGTTACTTTTGTTTTTCTAGCTGTTCTAGAAAGTGTAGACAGTGCGGTTATGGCGCCTGTGCCAAATACAATGTATCCGCGGCATCTTTTTCTGATGAATGGAATACTTTCTTTGTTCACTTTTATAAGGCCTTGTAGATATTTTAATAGACAATAGATATGGACTACAACTTGCGACCAGCAGTCGAGCTAGCTAGATACGAGCAAAAAGAAAAGATAGTAACAAATTGCAGGTCAGGGCACGTACGATGTGCAACTATGCACTGCACGCAAGCACTATGTTAGTGCGCTCGTGGGCGCATCGACTGAGCAGCCGTGGTCCAAGCTCTTAACACGCCTCTGGTAGCGCATGTGGTTCATCATATCCATGAGAGAAATTATACGTCATAACAGGTTCGTCAAAGATACTCTTTTAATCACCGAAAAAAGAAATACAGTACATATTTTAATCACTTGTATTTGTCAGATTTGAATATATCTAAATATATTTTAGTACTTTCTCTGGTCCATATTAATATTCTCAACTTTGTCTAGATTCGAATGAATCTAGTCTAAATTATTAACTAGTTACATCTGAATCTAGATAAAATTGAGAACAATAATATGAGTCGGAGGAAATACTAGATATATTCAAATCTGGATAAATTTTAATAAATCCAAGTGAAGTACGAGTAATATGGATCGGAGGGGTACCAAATTTGAACACATTTTCTTTCCGGTCAAGCAAAATATATCGGCGTAGTGTGCTGTCGTTTCTTTCTTGCCGGGGACGGAAAACTGATCCCTCCAAAAAAAACTCGCTCGGCGCCCGGACCACCACCGCATCTCCCTCCGCAAGCGCCGCCGCGATCTCTGCATCACTCGAAGCATCCCCCGCCGCCGCGTCCAGACGCAACCCCCACCATGCGCCGCTTCGTCACCGACAGGGCGCGCCGGGCGGTGGCCGCTTCCCTGCGCGGCGCCACCAGACCAGCCCCGCCGTCTCCGGCTGCTCCGGCTCGGGCGCTATCTCAACCTTCCCCTTCTGCGACTTCGGCGATGGCGTCCTACATGGCAAGGGCCATGTCCACTTCGGCCGCCGGTGCGCCGTCAGTGTCAGTCGACACCATCAACCCCAAGGTGCGGCATTCACCCTTTTACCTACCCCTTTTCTGCTTTGGATTCGTGGTCAATCGAGCAATCCGACCCTAGGATAGGAGGGAGAAATTTCTAATGTTTGCTATGGATGATAGTCAGACTGTTCGGGGTTTATATGTGTGAAACTGGAACTCGAATCTTCTCAGCAGCAATGAGATTCTAATAGCCTAAACTTAAGCTTTAACATTCAGACAGACTGCATTATCTGATCTGATGTGATTTGGTCTGTTCTTTTAGGTCTTGGAGTTCAAATATGCTGTTCGTGGAGAGATTGTAACACATGCTCAGGTATGTGGAACCTTTTAGCTGGAGTTTTTGTTATCCTGAGTGTATTTACAGATGTCAAGTATGCAGTGCCAATCAGTCAAATACTGCCGTACTTGTCATCTGCAGAATTTGTGCTATTTCTCGCCTATGTTTTATCCTAGTATGATTGTTTAGAAAGTTGAATCATGGTCTAGTTTTTCTTCTGCAGAACTTAGAAGAAGAGTTACATAAAAATCCAGAATCGCTTCCTTTTGATGAGGTTTGTATTGTGATTCCATCAACTCCACATCCTGTTGGAAGATTTTCCCACTACATTTATTCTATCAATGTATTTAACTCTAATTTTCTAACTTAATACAGATATTGTATTGCAACATTGGCAATCCTCATTCCCTTGGTCAACAACCAGTTACATTTTTTAGAGAGGTGGGTTTGTATGCCTTGGATTCTAGCTATGTGATGAATGCTTCTTCCACAGTTGCTTATTTGGCATTGCTTTTGTCAGGTCCTCTCTTTATGTGATCATCCAGCTCTCTTGGACAAAAGTGAGACTCATGCTCTGTACAGGTACATAGAGCACTCTATCCTAAGATGAGTACAAGTAAATTAGTGTGAATACCTAAATATTTTTTGTTGCCTTATGTATAAAGTTGGTCAGAGTGATAGTTATGACTTTACACGAGTCTTAAGCAATGTTGACCTAGTCACTGTATTGATCTTGTCAAACAATAGGTTGTCTCAACAGTAATAGCTAATAATTTTACTTCAGGCTTTTACCAAGGTGGACCAAGTTTTTGTGTCAGTCATTTTAAACAGGTTGTGACTTGTAAGTGTATACATAAACTTTAAACAGGTTGCGACTTGTAAGTGTATATATAAACACAGAAGTACAAGAAGTATGATAGCTGCTCTGCATACCCCGCATTGTGTAGCGGTGTAGCCTTCTCTTTACTTGGGGAAAACTTTCTTTCATGTTTTTATTTAACATTTTGTCCTAGAGACTTCTTTTCTAGTCATACACTGAATGACGATCATGGGACTAAGTCTGGAGAAGGCATTAGGCTAAGGCAGACATGAAAGTCCATGTAATCTGTTCAGCTTATAAAGTGTGAACATTCTGTGATTAAATTAATCACTACATCTCATCCTTACACTGGGTGATATTTTCCTGATTATGATTTTCCCTGGTACTTATTTTCCCAGAAAGTAGTTGTTATAATATTCTGACTGTAGCTGCATGCTAATTGCGAATATTCGATTTTCACAAGGTAGTGGACCACTATAAGCAGTAGCTTAACTACTTGTGCACTTGCTACATTTTAGAATGTTGATATATGTGTTCTCGTACAGTTCAGATGCTATAGAGAGAGCATGGCAAATTCTAGATAAGATCCCAGGAAGAGCGACAGGAGCATACAGCCATAGTCAGGTATCTATCTACATACTCTTGGAAGAATGTTGTCATGGTTTCTGATCCTGACCATTGTTTCAGGGGATAAAAAGTTTGCGTGATGAAATTGCTGCTGGTATTGCTGCCCGTGATGGTTTCCATGCTAGTGGAGATAACATTTTCCTAACAGATGGAGCGAGCCCAGCAGTATGTATATTGTATACTAGGTTAAACATTTATTACAAGCAATAAGGACATTGATTCTTCAATGCCTGGCTGTACATATCTATTCAGCCTGTCATTACTAATCCAGTTTATCTTCTTTTTCACCTAGGTGCACATGATGATGCAGTTATTGATAAGGTCTGAGAAGGATGGCATTCTCTGCCCTCTTCCACAATACCCGCTGTATTCTGCAACAATTACTCTTCATGGTGGTTCTTTTGTATGTTCTATGACAATGCTTCTAATGCTTAAAGTGTTGGATATCCATGTTTGATGATCTAATTTGAAACAAATTTGGCTTCAGGTTCCTTATTATCTTGACGAAGAGACAGGGTGGGGATTGGAGGTTGACGAGCTTAAGAAACAACTAGACGAGGCTCGATCTAAGGGTATCACCGTCAGAGCGCTCGTGGTCATAAATCCGGGAAATCCAACTGGACAGGTTATTATTGATCTATCTTTTATCTGCAAAAAAGGCAAAAAAATAATATCTTAACAATGGTATTATAGAGGAAAGTTGCTCTCACATTAAATAAACAACTGTACCAAATTATAACATGACAGGCAGATAATTTATGAATATATCCTCTTTATAGTCTTACTTTTTAGTAATTTTAATTTTGGTGGAGTGGTTACTTAATACGTCTACTTTTACCAGGTTCTTGCTGAGGAAAACCAAAAGAAGATTGTTGAATTCTGCAAGAACGAAGGACTTGTTCTTCTTGCAGATGAGGTGAGTCCAGAATCTTAATTCAAAGGTTTGGCTGAATATGCACAAGCTACTAAAATTTGCCATACAAGTTTGGTAGGTTCTAAGCATATTCATTCATTTACCCTAGGTATACCAAGAAAACATATATGCTGAAGATAAGCAATTCCACTCTTTCAAAAAGATTGCACGGTCAATGGGATACACCGATGATGATCTTCCTTTGGTATCGTTCCAGTCGGTTTCGAAAGGTAATTGAATACTTCTATAGTTTGCATTACTTTTTGATGTGTATCCCAGCATATGATAATGTTTTTTGTGTGTCCTGCTAGGTTACTACGGGGAATGTGGAAAACGAGGGGGCTACATGGAAGTAACTGGATTTAGTGCTGATGTGAGGGAACAAATTTACAAGGTGGCATCAGTGAATCTTTGTTCCAATGTCTCTGGTCAAATTCTCTCTAGCCTCATAATGAACCCACCAAAGGTCAGTATATCATGTATAGAGCAGTTGCAAAAGGGAATAATTATGGCACCTATATAGATGATTACTCCTTTTACAGGCGGGGGATGAATCCTATGAATCCTTCATGGTAGAGAGAGATGGTATTCTTTCGTCGCTGGCTCGACGTGCAAAGGTTTGTTTCAGCCCTTTTTGAATTCTTCCACCTATTTTAAGATTGGTTGATTATAAACACAATGCTCAAGTAGAAACATGCCAGTAATGTATCACTTCTGTTTTCCCTCTTTATGCTTTATCACCTCAAGATATTTAAGGACCTTGTCATTATCTTTCACCTTACATAGGCCTTGGAAGAAGCATTCAATAGTTTAGAAGGCATCACCTGCAATAAGGCTGAGGGTGCAATGTATTTGTTCCCTCGCCTTCATTTACCCCAGAAGGCGGTTGGAGCTGCCCGAGCAGCTGGTGCTTCCCCGGATGCATATTATGCTCTCCGCCTTCTTCATGCCACTGGAATTGTTGTTGTTCCTGGCTCTGGGTTTGGTCAGGTTGGTAGTCTCAAAACCTCAATACAAGCTGTAAGGTTCTTTGTAGTAGTTCAGAGCATAATAGAGCTTGTGTTAACATTTTCTGTTGCATCTTTATTTTGTGCAGGCTCCTGGAACATATCATTTTAGATGTACGATCTTGCCACAGGAGGACAAAATACCTGCAATCATATCCAGGTTTAAGGAATTCCATGAGAAATTCATGGATGAATACCGTGATGGAGCACCCACCAGTTCTAAAACTGAAAGTGTAAGCGATAAAACTGGAAGTGGAGGAGATAAAGCTACTGGAAGTGGAGGAGATAAAACTGCAAGTGGAGGTGATAAAACTGGAAGTGGAGGAGATTAAGCGGCAAACTCAAAGCTTGTATACAAGAACTCCTGTCGAAATAATGAAGATCATGCCATCGTGCCACACTGCCACCCCCATTCATGGATGAAGCAACCTAACTTGCCCCAGCTTTTTTTGCATAAAGGTCCTCAATAAGACCTTACAAAATCCTTAGAAACGTGCATCTGCAAAGCCATGTCCCTTTTGCGTTGTGAGGAATGTCTTGGGCTTGGGAGATGTAAAAGGATAACTCTCTAGAATGTTATGGGGAAATCTTACTGTGCAGATGTTCATTTCTGTGATGGGAGCTTGATCTTATTCTGTCAATTTACAAGTCTACTTGTAATAATCATGCTGCACATAGTCTCAAAAGCAATCCCATGTTAATGGAACTGGTACTAACATATTTGATCAGCGGGCATGTCAGGCTACATAAAACATCTTCACAGAGGTTCCAGCAGCAGCCCAGTTTTATTGGGAGAAGCAAACACATCCTTGCGGAAAAGTTTGTCTAAACTTTCGAGTAGCGTACTTACGTCTAAGGCCATTTCCAAAGTACTGATCCATTTCGAACACCAAAACGGTGTGTTTTGGTCCGTTTTGATCATGGTTAATGGGGAGGACAGGGATCGACATGCTGCCTTCTCCCTGTGTAACGGGGTGCCCCATTTGGCTATTTGTCAACCGTCCATACATAATTAAAATAAAATGAACGGTTCATACATAAATAAATTAGAAGGCCACACCGACATAAATAAAAAAAATACACATAGATAATAAATAGTTATCATTCCACGCGCATATATCAAGTCAAAATGATCAACATAGTTCAATAAATATCGAGTGATAACGTATCTCTTTTGTAGACCATCTTCCTCTTCCTCTTAAATCAAACCCATTGCTCAAGATCCATGTTGATCAGTCGGCCATCACGGTCTTATTCTCCTGGTTGAGCTCAACGTCCTTTTTCCCGAGCTCAAATTTCTTGGCAATTTGTTAGCATGGAGCTCAACTTCCCTTGGTCGATCTCAACTTTTTTGTCCCTTGCTTGGGCATTGAGCTCAGCTTTTCTAGTTTGACTTCAAATTATCTTTTTGCCTTGCTTGGAATTTGAGCTCAACTTCCATGACTTTTGACCAGAGTTTTTTACTCATCAAGTTCTACTTTCCTATTTTGGAATTCCATGAAACTCTTCATTCGGTCATCTTTCTCCTTGTGTTTCCTCTCACTTACACCTCCTTGTCGGCCATCAACCCCTTCAAGGTCGCTTGCAATGTGAGCGCATTGGTCTCACGCTTTGCATCTTGCTTGCTGCTTTTATGGCCCCTTGGCTGACCCACATAGTTGCTCTCGCTTGGAGCGGTCTCTTTTAAGGCTGATGACCAATGAATCATTGCCACCGTTTTTTCTTGGGTGCTCTCCTTTTGCAGGGTCTCGGAGGGTAATTCCCACTTGGGATATTTTTTTCATTGCTCTCCAACAATGTGTCAATGTGAAGGAGTTTTGTTCATATTGCTCCTTGAAGTAATCCAAAGCTTGGAGCACAATGTCTTGGACATCAATGCTAGTCATGAGCCACTTTGTCACACGGTCATAGGCGCCACAAAAATTGTTACAATCCGCTTGGATAAATTCCACCTCTTTTGAAGGGAGATCTCCGATCACTCCAAATGTTGTAGGGGTGCAAGCACTCACAAACCCTCCTCCAATATGCCCCTCCTTTTTGTTGGGCACCACAAATTGGGTCTTGCCCAATTTTCGTCCAAGCATCACAAAGACACATGTCCTCGTCGGACGTGAATGCTCCGGTTCTCCTAGTCACTCCAAGGGATAGGCCAATGAGCTCATCCTCAAACAATGGCTCTTGCTCAATTGAAACTCTATCATGTTGACTCCCTTGTTGAGTCCTGGCCCCATAGATCATGTCCTCCATCACATCCGCATACTAGCTCTACTCACGATTGCATATATTTCAAATAATTTGCGACAAAAAAAATCGACAGAGAGAATAATTTTAGATCATACCAGGTCGGACGTCTTCAGGGCATGCATTTCATCGAACATATTGCGGGGAATGGGGACATTGTCGGAGAAGAAGTCCCACGGGCCCATGTTATGCACTACCGGTGAGTCGCCATCCACAAGTGTTATGTTGAGATCAAGTGCGGTAGCTAACAGGATGGACGACACTAATTCACCGACTTCTAGCGACGCATCATGCGAGGCAGAGAAAAAAGACGTTTGCAGGGCGTGTGATAATCCCCAAGAGTAGGGAATCACTATAGTACAATTCGATAAGTATTTGAGTGTCAAACCAAGGAGGAGCTGAAGATAAACTATTTATTCTCTAAAGCCCTATAACCCACTCCTATGGCCCTTCGTGCAAAGCAATGAACTATAGTGTGTAGGATTTTTTTACTACTAACTAGAAAATAGTAAAGTGTTGAAAGTAAATACAAGAAGTAAACTATTGCAAATAAAGTAAAAATAAGTAAAGTAAGGCAAGTAGAAGTAAATGCGGATAACTCAATGGAGCAAGTGTTTAGGCAAATTGTTATTTCATTCGTTTGATTGTCACAATTAGTCAAGTACATGGACAATCTTTTTATTGTTTCTTCTATAGAGAAGCCATAGATAGGTGCAGCCATATACATGAGCAATTACACCCCTAGTGATTGATCCTAAGGCCAATTCATAGCAAACAAGGGAATTATCAAGACATAAAGTCCAACCACCGCATTTAGATTTAAGGTCCCCATAGTTATACCTCTCATGAATTAACCATGAATTAATATAGCATGCATATCTAAGACTTGAGATTCAGTTTCTGTCAAACTCCGGCTATCCCTCCTCCTATCATCATGCAACGGTGATAACCTTTTATGTATTCCCCCAACATATGTGTGCATTCATATATTAGTACAAAATATCATCATAGAAGATAACATATACTTTTATGCAATCAACAACAAACTATTTTACAATTGCCATAAACAAGTCACTACTCAAACATAGACACAGAGATATAATAGATCATGGGAAAACAATAAATTGCATCACACATCATGTTTGCCAAGAGATTACATTAGGGATATGAGATAGGCATTACTGTAGATGTTGATGATGACCACGCCGGAGGGGGGTGGAGCCTACCTGAGGTGATTCTGGCAGCGGTTCCCCCCTCCGATATCTACCGGCGGTGGACTGCAGACTTTCTCTTTATATGTTTTTATATCCTCCTCCGTCTGTTCTGAGATCACGCCAAGACCCTTTTTATAGAAGGTTTTAGGTCAAGACAAAGAGGATGGCAGTGCAATCCACGATATCCAAGCAACAAGGTGAGAAAGAAGGGGTGGTGGCACGACCTATGTAGAAGCCCACGCCACTAGGCCTATTTCCCAGACTATTGAGCTCCTTGTGACCTTCTTTGTCTTTCTAGATGCTCCTCAAAAATTCTGAAGCATGCTCTCTGACCTTGCCCTTTTTGGAGTCATGTAACTCCTACAATGTCAAAAGGTGTTTTCTACCACACAGAGTTAGAACTAGAGGAGATGGGATTGTTTAGAAAATCCCCGAAATCATTACGAACATTGATAATAACTACTAATATTATGCAAATATGTTATAATATGTGACAACAAACTATAAAGTTCATGTATGCATTTTACATGCATCAGTGTGCCCAACCAGGTGCCCGTACGAGGGCTCCGTTAGTGAGAGTCGATCGAAGCAGGCAAAGTTGGTCGGGGTTAGCGGACGTCGCCAAACTCGCCACCTTGACCAGGTTGGTGAGGTTGATGTTGGAGATGGCCGCATTCAGGGCCCCTCCTTGATTATGTGTCTACGAGAGCTCACGCCTGGGCAAAGATGGCGTCAGTGGTGGCGTGGGCCCATATTTTTTTAGTAAATCGTGAGCTTTATCGATCAAGAAAATGTAATGTCATTACAAATAGCCTCTCGGATACACACTAGAAGAACACCACGCCACATGACATCTACTGAAGATTCACACCTCTTAGCTAAATTGTGTGTAATAACATTGAGCACATGATAGATATGTTGAAAACAGCAGAAGTCAAAGGATTTAGCCAATAGCTTCACGTCCTCGATCCCCGTCCCTCATGTAGACCGATCGACCAGCGGTTCTTTGATGCGGTTGATCACCGACTGGCTGTCAGTAGCGAAGATAACCTAAGGGTAACCTTCATGATAACAAAAGAAACAACACGACGTAGCGCCAGTGCTTCTGCCAGCTCCGGGCTGATCACCTCGTCAAAAGGCCCCCCGCGAGCAGCAAGAAATGTCCTAGATCTACGCCAATGCCAAACTATCTCGTGGTAGCAAAACTAGCTGCATCCACATTAACAAGAAGAATACGTGCAGGCGGTGGAACCCATTTTGGTGTTGATGAGGAAGGTTCATGCCTAGTAGCAGTCATCGACTTGTACAGATGGATGCAGATCACATCAATGTATGCCTTGATCTTAGCAACAATAGACTTAGGATGGATCATACCTTCACCTTCATGGCATTTGTTTCTAGCATCCCAAATGTGCCAAAGACACCATTAGAGTTGTAGCTTCGAGTTCAGAGTAGGGATCAAGGAAGTGCAGAGCCTAGACTCTAGGAGAAATGAATGCCTTCCTATGAAGATGGATATTGAATTTAGACTTCAGCTCTCGCCACACCTCAATGGCATAGGGGCAGAAAAGCAAGGCATGCTCGACTGTCTCATGTTTACTGCAATATATACATGTCGAGGCAGCAGGAATATGGCACTTCTGGAGTTGGTGACCACAGGGGAGGCAGTCGTGAGCAAATCTCCAACGTGTGATCTTCATTTTTACCAGCGCCTTGCTCGCCCATAGTTTCTTCCAAATTCTGGAATTGTTTGATACAACTGATGATGAACCCTGCCCATGTTTACAACAGTTGACGGCCACTCGCTCGGACCTGGCGAGGTGATATGCATAGCGCACCGTGTAGTGTCCAAAGCCCGTCCATGGCCAGGAGGCGAAGTCCTAACCGCCATGCATGTCGTCTAGTTGGCACCTGCAGAATATTCACTAGAACATCTTCATCAAATATGGCAGAATCAGCTTTGCATCCCACTCCTTTGTGATGGGTTCGTAGCATGGAAAACAAAAAAATTCTACCGCAAGAACGAACAAAACCCAGATCTAATCTAGATAAAAGCCAAGATCTAATCTATTAGACATGTGCAACGAGATAGATAGGAACTAACCCTCGTAGATCCGAAAGCGTTAACGAGATTAGATCTCGTGGTTGATGTAGTCGATCACTTGCCGATCTCAAGATCGTGTGGACGATCCTTCCGGCGTCGCGTTCCGGCAGTGCTTCCACAGTCGGTCAAGTGGACGATCCTTCCGGCGCCGCGTTCGGGCAGCGCTTCCACAGTCGGTCACACGTGCGGAGTCGAAGAAGACCTTCCTCTCCTCGTTCCAGCGAGCAGCGGAGGTAGTAGATCTTCTCCACGGAATCCCAGCAGCACGACGGCGTGGTGGTGGTGGTGGAGTAGAGAATTCTGCAGGGCTTCGCCTATGCCTATGCAGAAGAAAAGAGGAGGAGAGAGGCGGCAGAGATTGGGAGTTATAGAGGAGGGCAAGGAGGTGGCGCCCCTGCCCCTCTATTTAAAGGGGGGAGGGCGCCTTGGGGAGGGGGAGTCCTAGTAGTACTCCCCACCTCCTAGGCCAGCGGATTGGGGAGGGGGGGAGGAGTCCTCCTCCCCCACGACTCCTAGTCTTGACCCACCAGGACTCCTTGATCCCTTCCTTGGTTTTCAAGCAAACTCCAAGAAACCTTCCAGAACCTTCCGGAACATTCCGAAACCTTCTAGAATCCTCATACAAACACTCCGGAACATTTCCTAACTCGGAAAATGATCCCCTATATATGAATCTTATTCTCCGGACAATTCCGGATCTCCTCATGATGTCCCGGATCCATTCCGAGACTCCGAACAACATTCAGTCTCCAACGCACATTCCATATCTACTTAAAACAACTTCGAACCTTAAGTGTGTCACCCTACGGTTCGTGAATATGTAGACATGATAGAGACACATCTCCTATCAATAACCATCAGCGGGACCTGGAGATCCATAATGGCTCCCACATACTCAACGATTACTTCATGATTGATTGAATCATTTACATACGAAACCAATTCCCTTTGTCACGCGATATTATACTTATCCGAGGTTTGATCGTCAGCATCTCCATACCTAGTTCTACCTCGTTACTGATAAGTACTCTTTACTCGTTCCGTGATATGTCATCCCTTGTGACCCAGTCACATGCTTGCAAGCTAACTAGATGACATTCCACCGAGTGGGCCCAGAGCATATCTATCCGTCATATGGATGGACAAATCCCAATCTTGGTCCATGCGCTTCAACACATACTTTCAGAATACCCAATGACACCTTTATGACCACCCAGTTACGAAGCGGTGTTTGATGTCATCAAAGTACCCATCCGGTGATGGTGATTAACACAACCTCATGGTCGAAGGATTAGGTTACTATGCATTTAAAATCTTACAGCAATACGAACTTAATGACTTGATCTTATGCTACGCTTACTATGGGTGTGTGTCCATCATATCATTCTCCTAATGACATAACCTTGTTATTAATCACATCCTAATATCCATGATCAGGAAACCATGATCATCAATTAATCAACAAGCTAGTTCAACAAGAGGCTTACTAGGGACTCTTACATGTTTACAAAACACACATGTATTAGTGTTTCCTAATAATACAATTATAGCATGGGATATAAACATTCATCATAAACACAAAGATATAATAATAATCACTTTTATTATTGCCTCTTGGGCATATCTCCAACACTTTGTTCCATTAATCATCAACTTACCTGATGTCTACGCACTTCTATTCTTGTAGACAATTGTTGGGCCTCCAAGTGCAGAGGTTTGTAGAACAGCAACAAGTTTTCTCTTAAGTGGATCACCCAAGGTTTATCGAACTCAGGGAGGAAGTGGTCAAAGGTATTCCCTCTCAAGCAACCCTGCAATCAAGATACAAGAAGTCTCTTGTGTCCCCAATACACCCAATACGCTTTTCAGGTGTATAGGTGCACTAATTCGGCGAAGAGATAGTGAAATACAAGTGGTATGGATAATTATAAGTGGTAACGGTGATAGAAGATAACTTGACGGCAACAAGCAAACAGGTAATAGATCAAGTTGCAAACGGTGTATCAATGCTTAGAAACAAGGCCTAGGGATCATACTTTCACTAGTGAACACTCTCATATAAATATCTTCTCTTTATGATACTACTCTTAACTACTCTCCGGTTGAACACTCTAATCGATGGTAGGGCTATAACAACATACCTCAAAGTAAGCCTTTTCCATCTAGAAAACCCCACACTGTCACCTCGAGCACTAGATGAGTCCAACAAACACCACAATTTCATAAAGACACCCAACTCCAAATATAACTCATAACAAGTATTTGTAGTCTCTAGCCTAAGTGCCACCATGGTGTGCACGCTGTAACTTTCACACACATGGGGAGAGCAGAGATCTATTAAAGCACTTGAGTAGCAAGGTAGATCTATAGATTACAAGCTCATGATCTCAATAAGATCATGCATAGATAGAGAGATGAACACATAGCTACCGGTAGAACCCTTAGCCTCGAGAGAGAACTACTCCCTCCTCATCATGGGAATCAGCAACGGTGATGGAGATGGTGGTGGAGATCGATGGAGATGGCCACTTCCCCGTCCCGGTAGGGTGCCGGAACAGAGACTTTCTGTCCCCCGAATCTCCCCTTCGGTGGCGGCAGTGCTGCGGAACTTTTCGTGGCTGGAGGCTTGATTTTTTAGGGTTTATGCATCGGGAGGCTTCTTATAGGCAAAGAGGCAAGGTCGGTGGGCGGCCAGGTCTAGCCCGCGCCACCACATGGTGTGGCCACCCTGTGGCCCCTCTCCGTCTCGTCTTCTGGCTCTGTGAGTCTTCCGGTAAAATATCAACTTTGGCTTTTGTCCGATCCAATTCCGAGAATATTGATTTTCTGACTTTCCTGGAACCAAAAACAGCAGAAAACAGGCAACTGGCACTGTGACACTTGTTAATAGGTTAGTCCAAGAAATCATATGAAAAGTACTCCAAAGTGTGGACAAAACACAAGAAAGTAGATAAAACCAAGCATGGAACATCAAAAATTATAGATACATTTGCAATGTATCAGTATCCACCGTCTGATCTGGCATTAGGGGAACCAGGGGCCTAGGGTATAAGGGGGCACATCTGGTATCCATTTGTCGGTCAGAATTTTGGTTTTCTTTCCATCACCGATGCCCCATCTGACTCCATCCTTCAGTAATTGCATACTGAATTGGATGTTCCTCCAAGTGTACGAAGAAGAGCGAGGTTTAGGGGTATCCTAGAAGTCGCATTCGGGGAAGTATCGGCCTTTAAAACCCTTGCACAAAGAGAGGATGGTTCCGTAAGCAAACACCAGCACTGCCAGCCCAACATGGCTTGGTTAAACAGTCCCAAGTTGTGAAAACCCAATCCTCCCAAACTCTTGTGTTGAGAGCCACTCCCAAGATCTCTAGTGGAATTTTTTCTTTCCATTCTTAGTTACCCACCACTGATTTGCAATTGATCGGCACATTGAATCACACGTGGCGATGGGAAATTAAAAGCAGTTCATCACATAAGTCGGTATGGTCTAAATAATAGATTTCAGAAACATCTCGACCCCTACTCAGGAAAGGGGACGATTAGAGCAACCACTCGTGCGTTGCAACATACTATTGATGATGAACTTGAAGGTGTGAATAGGGGACCTTCCCACCTCCGTTGGCATGCCAAGATAGGTCTCTTGCAAGGCTTCATCTTGGACACCAAGTTTCTGCATCACCCGAGTCTTGACAGCAATGGGATATCGTGTTCTAAAAAATATTAAGGATTTATCAAGGTTAATTTTCTGACCGGATCCCTCACAATAAGTCTTCAGAATGCACTGCAACTTGTCCACACACCTTCCATCACTGCGAGCGAAGAAAATACTGTCATCTGCAAACAATAAGTGGGAAATAGGGGCCAAGTATGCTGTTACATGATCCTTGTAGTTTACCTTGGGCCTCCCCTGTTGCATAAGACAAGATAAACCCTCCGTGCAGAGAAAGAAAAGATAGGTACTGAAGGGATCCCCTTGTCTAATCCCATGAGTAGGGACCACAGGTTCGGTTAACTCACCATTAACACGAACAACATATCTTACCATTGTCACACATCTCATCGCAGTGTTGATCCAAGTTTGGTGAAAACCTAGCTTCTGAAGGCAACCGAGGAGATAGTCCCAATCATCTCGATCATAAGATTTCATCATATCCACCTTTAGAGCAAAATATGGCCACTTAGCATGTTGTATGTAGACATTCAAAAGCAATGAGAGCATTGCCCGTGATAACCTGTCCCGGGATAAGCGCACTTTGATGTTCAGACACCATCATCGGCAAGATGAGCTTTAGTCGATTCGCCAAAACCTTGGATGCAATCTTATAAAGCACATTGTAGATACTGATGGGCTAAAAGTTTTTTAGATCATCTAGGTTAGTTGTTTTCGGTATCGGCACAATAACCGAATCACAAAAGCCGTTAGGTAAAGGACTCCCATCAAGAAAACTCCTAACCACCTAGCATATTGCATCCCGCTGGAAGTCCCAATGGGTTTGATAGAAGAGCGTCGGGAAGCCATCCGGTCCAGGTGCCTTGGTCAGCCCCATTTGGAAAAGGGTTGTCTTGATATCCTGTCCGAATAGTCCTTCATTAGGTTTGCGTTCATATCATCCGAAACATTGGCATTAGGCCTATATTGCGACTCTTTGTTCTGTCGCAGCCCTTGCGGCAACGTCGGCTTCGGCTTTCTTGCTTACCGAAAGAGGGGAATTTCACGTAAGAGAAGGGAGAATCTTCATGGACTAGCTTCCACCAATCGGAGTTTCACGCATTTCAGATGGTGGTAAAGTGATACCACATAAGGAGCTCTTCCTCATTCAGTCATACTCAACAAAAGTAAGAAATGTTTGACCCTGATCCTTTTTTCATCTTCATATAGAAAGTAAATCGGCCTTCCTCATACCCCCCCCCCCCCTCATTCATAGAGTTGGAGGAATCCACAAGAGGCCCGCCCGTTCATAATTGCATAAAAGAACCATTATTTTTATGAAAACTCTTGTTCCAACCTCACCTTAGGTTGAATGAATATGAAAGGGGGATCAATCAAATCAATAAGCCATAATTAAGTAGTGGGCCTTTCGCCTTATTTCGTTTGACTCGTGGAGCTGAGAAATCTACTTCAAAAAGAGTGAACTACAACTCTATTGTACTGCAATTGGTGCATTGATTTTCGCAGTGTTAATGCTTGGACGGAACACCAAATCCATGTATCTTTACCAATTAACCAATTTCTTGACACCGGGCTGTTGCTTAGCCATGGCCTTCTAACTGGTCATGCTCTCCTTGGCACTCTGCTCCGACGTCTATTCTTTCTTCGGCTTGAGCAGGGCCACGACGGGTGCGGTGGGAGGCGACGCGTCCTCCAAGGGGTTGCTAGGGCTTGGGCAACTGCGGGAGAGGATAGAGGGCAAAGAAAGGGCCAACTGATGATGGGAGGCATGGTGTGGACAAGATATAGACAAGGCGCAGACACGAACAGACTGCGAACATCTCTAAATTTGGATCGAAAATAAGTCAGTCCAAAATCTCACGGCCGTTTGTGTCATGCCTTTGGCCCTGCATTTCTTGTCCAGATGTCCTCAAGGTCTCGAACGGAGAGCCGATGTCCCCGCTGCAGATGACCTAAAATACTCGTAAAATGTACTACATTCAGATGCAGTAATAAGAGGTACTAGTATGCAGTAGAAAATGGAGTCGAGTGTTAACATGTGCAGGTGGTCCATTACACAGATGGGCCAAAAAAGTGTGGCTCGTCCGGCCGTCCTGGACCAGCCCATCCTTCTTCAATGCTTCATGAAGCATACTACCAACCACGCTACTAGTAGTGATGAATTCAGGTTCAGATTCAGATTCAGATCGTTGCCTCCCTCAAGTCATACACATCTGGTTAATGTAAATGTAAATGTAAATGAAAAGGTTCAGCTACCAGTCCACCGTTCACTCGTTCGCTAGTTCTCTTACGACTTACTCCGTCTGTACCTAATTATAAGACGTTTTAGAACACAGTTGAGTATTTTCCAAACAAACAAAGCCCTAGAATGTACTGTAAATATCACCGGGAAACTTAGTGTACTACAACCAAGCCCTGAGTGCAATTTTGCACGCCAAGTTCTAGACATGTAGACGTGTAGCAAACCAAAACAAAAGAAAGGACAAGACAAGAACAAGAGCAGGCTGGCTTTTGTTTGCGGTGCTACACTGTTGGGTGTCCCTGGATCGGTGGCCGCGAGATATAGACGCAATGATGGTAGTAGTGGATAATCCTCCGTCGCGTTTGTCAACCGCTCCATCATCTCCCTTTGCGTCGTCACTCATGATTCCCGGTCCCCCGCCACCATTTTCTACCCCCTCACATCGCACGCACCAAAGTCTAACCCAGCACACACGCACGCTCAATCAAGAAGAGATGTACCCTGATCGATCACGGGGTGCCGTAATTCGCGAATTTCGGAAGCCGCTAATCGCACGTACGAGTCGGGTGTGCACGAGCCCTGCACGGGGTTACTGCGGTAATAACTAACTACCGGTGTTGTGCTAAAGGGAGCCGACGGAAGAGATATACACTAGTAACTAGTATAGAGAAAAAAAAGAGAAGGGAGCCTCTGCGAGAGGCTGTTAAGCTACACTAGGTAAAGCTGCGTAAGCTCGCTTTGACGGGGGAGCTTTGTTTGCGCTTGCTAAAGCAGAGCAGCTCAGGCTCGGCGCAGCCACGGCACAGCACGGCCCAAAGCAAAGCGGCGGCCATGGAACAAAAGCAAACGACGCACACGCGCGCGGCGCACGTACGTGCGCACAACGGGAGGCACTCGCGCGGTGACGGACAGCCTTGCACGACGCACTTCCGCGCCCGGATTGGTTCCGCTCGTCGATCTCTTCTCCCTGTTTTCTCCTCCTAAACGCATCGTCGTCGAAGCAGAGAAGGCGGCGGCAGGCAGGCAGGCAGAGCATGATAGTTGGGTGCACGACGACGAGGCAGCGGAGACATGGAGTATCCGCGAGAGGATTCTGCTGCCTGCGACTTTAGCCGGCGGCAGGGGCCCGGCCCGGCCGTCGTGTCTCGCGGCTCTGACCCGACGGACGGCGAGCGACACCGTGTCAGTGGGAGCCCCAAAGCCGAGCCGGCCACACTGCCTGCCACCTTCGGAAGCAGAGGCTCTCGCTTTCGCTGTTGCATGGACGGCACGGTGGGCGCGCACTTGCGCCAACAGAGAAAGGATCACTCACTCACTGGTTTCGCTACAATAGTCTTCTCCAGCAGCTCTTTCCCTTTTTTCTCTCCCAACTTGGTTAGTTTCATGGACAAGATCATCAGGGAACAATGTATATTTCTTCTGATTAATGAAACTCATATAAAATTACTGGTTTGAAGCGTCTCTGCAGAGTTGACACGGCAACCAAGAAAACAGCGGAAGCCGGTGGCAACAGATGCAGAATTGGCAATACATGCGCCCATGAGAAGCCGGTGATTTGATTCGCATGAAACATCCATCCCCAAATTACTGGAACAACAAATCGTCTCGCTAGGCACATTACAGACATGGACTGGAATTTCGAAGAGACCCGGGAAGGATGGACCCGGTCATCATCATCAGACGGCGACCTCCATCCTTGGCTCGAAGGAGAACGCGGCCACGAAGTCCGTGGCCTCCTCGCCGTCGCCTCCCCCGCACCGCGGCAGCTCCTCCCACCGGTTGCTCTCCACGTCGCACATGAAGCTGCCGTTGCCGTCGCCGTCGGGCTCGCCGGAGCTGACGCAGACCATGATGAGGCCGCCGTGGCCCACGCAGTTCACGTCGGCCTTCGTGCCGTAGAAGGCGTGCGACATGGCCGGGGGCATGGCCGCCACCTGCAGCCACGCGCCGCCGGAGAACTCCCACACGCGCAGGCTCGCCGTGTCCAGGTACTCCGTCAGGACCACCACGTAGGCGCGGCCGTCGCAGGCCACCACGTCGATCGAGTACTCGGCGTGCACGGGCAGGATCCGCGGGAGCTCCGCGAAGACGCGGCGCGTCAGGTCGCAGGACACCACCGCGCCCGAGTTGCTCAGGAAGTAGGCCACGGCGTCGCCGCCGTCGGGGCGGCACGTCACGGCGGACGAGTACTCCCTCGACGCGGTGCGCTGCATGTTCGACGCCATCACAATGCCGGTCTTGCTCAGGAAGAAGACCGTGCCGTCGTCATCGTCGTCGTCGTCGCCGTCCTCGTCATCGTCTTCGTCGCCGCGCGGGGCTGGCGTGTCCGAGTCCGTGGGGGAGGCGTCTGGCTTCCGAGACAGCGCCACCGCGTCGTCCCACGTGTTCGTGGAGGAGTCGAACGCCGCCATGGACAGGTCCGGGAGCTTGCCCAGGATGAGGACCACGCGGTAGGGGGAGCCGTACATGGCGACGGCGTGGAGCGGGGACGCTGGCGGCGGCGGCGGCGGGAGCGCGCGGGAGGCCCCCGTGAGTGGGTTGGCCACGGTGAGCGCGCCAGTATCGGGCGCGCGGTACAGCACGAGCCCGCCCGCCGCGGCCACAGGCACCGGCCCCGGGGTGCCGCGGCACCGCGCCCAGGCTCCCTCGGCGGCGTCGAACGCCACGGCGGGGCGGTCCTCCTGTCGGTCAGACAGCATGAGGAACCAGGGGTCGCGGGCGGGGACGCGCGCGCACGCCGCGAGGAAGGCGGGCGACCCGGCGGCCTCGCACCACTGCCGGCACACGCCCCGGAGGCGGAAGAAGCTGGCGGGCGGGAGGCGCGCCAGGACGCGCTCGAGCATGTCCTCGTGGAGCTGTCCGAGCTCAGGTGCAGGCCACTCGTACTTGCGCTTCTTGCCACCGCTCGCAGCCAGTGCCGCCGCCATGTCCGCTCCAAGATCTTGAAGCGAACAGAGTGAAGCAGAGGAGGGGACTGCTGGTGGCGTGGAACCTGCGACCACTCACTCAGTCACCAACGGTGCGAGACACTGGTGTGGCCGGCTTTATATGTGGCGTGTGTGTGAGTGGGAGCAGAGAGGAGTGGTGGTGGTGGGGAGGAAGGTTCGTGGTGGTGGGGAGGAGACGGCGGTGGTGGAGGTGGAAGAGGCGGAGGCTCTTTTTGTTCGCGTTGACATGCAAAGCGAAAGAGAAAGATGCACTTTGGGAGGAGCTCGGGCTCGCTGGGTGCGCGTGTGGGCGTGGGGCGCGGTGGTGGTGGTGGTGGTGGTAGGGTGAGCGTGGCGCGTGCACTGCCTTGTCTGTCCTCCTGCCGTCGTAGTCGTGAATATATAGCCGAGCAGCTGCAGGCCAACGGGGCGGCAGTGTGAAATGATCGGACCGGTGAGATGGGCGCAGTAGTCAACCAACGGCGAGTCTGTGAGGCATGTCCTAATGGAACGGATTTCCCATGAACGAAATGTTTACTAGGAGTACGAGCATCTCCACTGGGAGGCCTAAATCCTCCCTAACGGCTATCAGGATCGCCGGCGGTCGAATTCACGTCCAACTCATCTCCTAATCTTTTTCGTCGGCGCGGTCCGTTTTGTTATCCGACGCCTCTAGGTTGAACCCAACCCACCAGAAGAGAGGGGGGCTAGCGGGAGCGCCGGATGCTGTGTTTCTGTCGGGAAGGAGCGGAGAAGCTGGCGCGTGAAAGGGCCACCCATGTCAGCGTCAGCGGTCTACGCGCTCGGTCTGTCTTCCTCCTCACCCGCCGCGCTCTAGTAATGTGGCTGCTACCCGCCGATCAGCCTTTTAGAGGCGAGCAGCTGATGCGTCCCGTCCGCCACGCCTCCCTCCTCGCCTGTCGCGCCACCGCCCGCGCATTCAACGGCCGCCTTCCTCTCCTGGGTGTTTTAAAAACCCCTTCTGCCCTGCTCCTTCTACCCATTCCACCCTCGCAGCCTCCTCTCCCATCTTTTCCCAATAGCCCACCCTCCAGCCATGGAGAGATTCCCTGGAGATGGCACCACCGCGAACGGTTTCGGGCGGCGCTCGTTGCACGTCCACGAGGCACGAGTGCTGTGGGAGGCGGGCTACCCATTGTCGACATGCGGTGCCCGCACAACTGGGTCCTCAGCATTGCTGGCCCGCCCGTCCCGCCGGTTTCCCATGGACAGACGTGGCAGGCGGAGATCTACCGACATTACTGGGAAGCCCCTCTCATCGGAGGAGCGGAACGATCCCGCCTGGGATCCCGTCAAAACGCCGGCGTGGGACGCGTTCTTCTAGGACTAGTGCTAGGGGCCAGCGCCCCCCTCCCCATATCGTGAATGAATCCTGCGCCCCCATATGACCCAAAATTAGGCCATGTCGGACGTCGTATTGGGGGACGAGCGGAGATGCTCTGATTAGCAAGTTGTTTTTGTTGAATCCCTTTTTTTTAGATAAAAGGCACCAGGTGCCCAACTTTAAATTAATAAAGCACCCACAAGTTCACAAGCAACCAAACGACAGAACAAGCATGCTGAGGCCTACATCTTAGCCATCAGGACTAAAAGTGCGAGGGGATGGCCACCCCAAAGACAGACCGAAATAAGATGAAACATTACGAGGACTACGCTTTAGAGTTCGTCGGCGCCATCGAGAGGTAAAGCGTCCTTACCTCGCCTGCCATCCATTCGAGCCCCTCTTTGTCCTTCGCCTTTGTGTTTAGCTTCAATAGTTGTAAACAGATAAGAATTTTGTAGAGCATAACAGCAGGGTGGCGAATGACCTTCGATTCGACAGTAAGTTTGTTACTGATCAGCCATAACGACCAAGCCAAGGCTACAAAGAAGATCCATAGAAGGCGTCTCGGTTGCCCCGAAAAACCCGACAAAATAGCAAAGAAGTGCACAAAGCTATTAGATTGCCAGTTACAGCCCAGGATTTGGCAAAGTGCGCCCCATGTGAAATTTGCCAGGGAGCAGGAGAAGAAGATGTGCGAGGCATCCTCCACCGCCCCGCATAAGGCACAAAAGCCATTCGACGGACCGTGTCTAAACGCAATAAGAAGGTTCATGGGGGCCGATCAAGAGCCAACTGCCGGAAGAAGATTTTGTTCTTGAGAGGGATTTTTGCCGCCCAGATATCCTTGAAGTGAGCTACCTCCACCCCTTGGGAGAGCAGCTGGTACATGGACTTAACCGAAAACACTCCGGAGGGCTCCGAGTGCCAACTAATCTTGTCCAGGCCAGGGTGGAGGGTCACCGCCTCCAGGTCATCAACCAGTGCGAGCGAGGGCTCAACACCCCTGTGATCCAGAGTCGGACGGAAATGAAGGTTAATTCGCGTGGGGAGACAGACGTCCGCCACCATGGTCATGGGGTTGTCACAAATGGCGAAGAGGTCGGGGAACTGATGGCAAAGTGGGCCCACCCCAAACCACCAGTTTAGCCAGAATGAGGCCCGCGCCCCATCCGCCACGACATGCTTGGCCCCAGCTTTAAAGTGATGCTTGATTCTGTGAAGACTCTTCTAGAAGGGGGAACCCCCATGCCCCGAACCTGCAAAGATGTCGTTGGCCTTCCCATACTTGGCCTTGATGATGGATGCCCAGATTGAGTCCTCGTGTTGGTAGGGTTGCCAAATCCATTTCACGAGGAGAGAAATGTTCATCTTCTTGGTGTTGATTAACCCAAGTCCACCTTGCTCTTTGGGATGGTATACCGTTGGAGGAAAACTGCTATCAGAATATCCGGAGAGGATAGAAATTGGCCAGTTCACCAGGTGGTATTTATACTTGGGGCCTGCCCCCTTCCAGAAAAATTTGGATCTAATCGAGTTGAATTTTTCATGAATACTACCTTCTAGCAGAAATAGACCCATCACAGACAGCGGGAGGCTGTCCCAGCAGAGGGAGGACAAAGCGGCCGTCTCCCTGACCGCTGGTCTTTTTTCTTTTTGAAAATTCAACCAATTTATTAATAATCATCAACAATACAGAAAGAGCCACAATTTTAAATGGCAAATCTCGATCCTCACATCGTCACGATATTGAACTCTCTAGATAAGTATGTAATATAGTTTGCACATTTACTCACATAATTTCGTAAAAACCACATGAAAGCGTAGCAACACTTCTAGTGTGCTCACACATTAAAAGAAACCTATGTTTGCAATAAATCCTTTGTTCAATGTATTTTTCTTTCGTTTGAAATATGGGGAAAAACTCACAGCACGATATATATATAATATATATATATATATATATATATATATATATATATGGACAAGACAGACACTAACAAAGAAATACATTTGTGACGTGGGAAAATCCTCCATACACCCAAAAACCATTAACATGACGACAATGTTCTCACAAACAACATACTTGCAACGTGTCGAAATACATCAAAAGAAACCCTCAAAACCACAAGCCTCTGTTCGTGAACAAATGGAGGGCACCAACTCCTTCGATTCGAGTTCGCTAGCCAGGAATCTATAGCTCACTACGGCCCCACTGGAGCTGGATCAAGAAAACCATGGATCCATTCTGAGAGACCTAGGGGAGAAGAGTGACACACATGGTAGGGCAATCGTAAGGTGGTTTGGTAGTATGTGTAGTCATAATTTCGCTTTAAACTGAATTTATAACTACGCATCCCCTACAATCAACAGAGAGATAATTGCATACTTCCCCGCCTTCATAATGCGCCATTTGTAACTCTTGTACCTTCCTATCTACCACAATATCAATGACACCTAACATGTACTAATTCCCCGAGGTGTCTATACTCGATATAGTTAGGAGAAAGGACATGTGAACTCTAGTTTTGACATCCCAGAAGTCTCGTCTGGACGCACTTGATTGCCATTTGTATGATCCTAGGGCCTCCTTGGTAAAAACATTTTTTCGAGAAATCTGTTCCTTCAATTTTTTTTCTCATAAACCTCGTTTGGTTTGTATGATTGGAAACCTCGTGTTTTTCTAAGATGATATACTTGCTCATAAAAGAAGATTTCAATTGAGTTCAACCTAATATAATAGGAGCTTTCTTTTTCTTCAAATACACTTTGTGGTATTTTTTTTGATTTCTCATGCGCGCCCAAGCAACATCATCTAAATATTCACGTGTATTATTTCACTCATAATTTAACATTATATGACATTCTATTTCTACCTTTTTCCCCCAATAGCTCCATTTTTAATTAAGTGAAGCAAAGAGGCACCATTTGGTACTCTGTCCTCCATATAAAAAATGAGCACTCAATTCAAGGCTAATGTTCTTCGCCATAAAAAAATTAGACAACAATTCAAAAGTTCTTTCAAACATGAGTTATTTTTGTGACATACTCCCTCCGTTCGGAAATATAAGACGCTTTAGCTTTGTGAATCGAATGTATTTAGATGTGTTTTAGTGTATAGATTCGTAAATATAACTATTTCACAAAACTAGAATGTCTTATATTTCCGAACTGAGGGAGTACTTCTATAACACACATTTTACTTGTCTACAGTTGTTCTTAGATACTGAATGCGGCTTCTACTATACAAGGACGGAGGTAGTATAGCGGTTAGGTAAACGTATTAGCATTAATGGATTATTATTGACGTAATCTCACAGATCGTACGAGTGTTTGTTGTTTATACCGACTCTGGATTTCCACTTCCATACGAAGCTAAGAAGCCTGTGTAGCATATACGCTGAAGCGCTGAACCCACAAGGATCTCTTCATCAAAACCCGATCGAAGGTACAGTACACGCTACACAGTGGGAGGGGCGAGGGCGAGAAGCAGTGTGCTCAGCTCGATCATCAAAGACAAGCCAGTCACCACATCCACCTTGTACAGCGTGCACACTGCACGCGGCTGGCTAGGTTGCAGCAGCTCAGCCGCATGCATCCACGTGGGAGCCAGCTATAGCGTTCCCATTGATGCCACCGCTGCAAGAACGCCGTGCATGCACCCCATGCGATGTGCGTGCTGACTCAGAACGCCGCGAGAAGCCAGGTTTTGACTAGTCCCAATAGGTATCATAGAAAGTATCATGCATGCCATGTTAGTAAAATTCTGACGTGATATGTTAATTAATGATGAAAGAGGTTGTGTTGATATTATAGGTAGATACGGTATCATAACACGTAGAACTAAAAAAACTAATTCTAAATAAATCTTGCACACAATTTTGCATTGAGATTCTACAAAACAATAAATATATTAAGTCTATAATACTACGTCGTGCACTACGCCGTGTGGTCCGCCTCCACCGCTGGGCGCTGGCCGTGCCTGTCCGTAGCCAAGCATCGTCGTGCCGTCCTCCTCCTGGGCGAGATCGGAATAGGCTGTGCCCCTTAACTGTCTCGAGATCACGAGATTTCGCACCATCGTGTACGGACGCGCGCCGTTCGTTCTTACTACCTCCATCCTAAGGCTTAAGTTATATAATATTTTTTTTAAGCCAAACTATGTAAAGTTTGACCAAGTTTTTAGAAAAAAATATTAAGATTTACAATGAAATATATACTCTTGGATACATCATGAAATATATTTTCACATGGTATCTATATAATATCATAGTTTTTAACAGTTTTTTCAAAAAGTTTGCTCAAACTTTCCGTAGTTTTGACTTTTCAAAAAAATTATATGCCTTAAGCCTTGGGACGGAGAGAGTATACTACACTCGAGTCTCGATACAATCAATCTTCTGTAGTCATAGTAGCCTGTATAGTAGCTGCAAGGATCGGACATCGAGTACTCCGACCGTGTCAGCCCGATTAGGAGATTTAAGTATTTCTGTTCTTGAGTCTATACATGATCTCCTTCACTATCCAATTTAATATCTGTCCTTCCAGTCTATACATGATCCCCTTCACTATCTCGAGTCAAGGGATTTCCCATGGTCGTCTACGGGGCGCAGTTCGTTATTTAGTGAACCAATTCTGTTAGAGTTCTAGGATCGCTAGGCGTCGATCTAGAGAGAATGATAGGCACTGACATACCGTCGGGTTTTGTAGTCGACGATGAGCTCGCCATGGAGCTCGACGGAGTGATGGCGGCGGAGAGGTGGGTTAGTCCCATCGCTACAGCGCTAGCCAGATCGGTGGCTTAGGGTTTAGATGTGTCGGTGGGGTGAGTCGGGCGACGAACCTCTCTATCCGTGCCCCCGGCCCCCACCTCTTCTATATAGCGTTGCGCGACAGGGGCCCACCAATGATGGTAACGTTGGGCGTCCCCGATCAGGACGCTGAACCAAGTCGTCCGTCCGTTGGGACGGACAAGGGGAGATCATACTAACATTCTCCCCCTTGATCTCATCTTTCATTTAACTCATACTTTAAACTTATACTTTAAACTTATACTTTGGCACCCATTTCATCACAGATTAGCATATAGAGCATGTCTCATCATAATGGTCAGTTACGCACCATAGATTAAACAACCACTATACACCTCTCTATTTTGAAATAGACCTTTGTTTTTAGGCCCTTAATATCCAGGTATCATAGGCTTTCCCTTAAACCCATGCCGGCTAAGTGTTCTCTGAACACACTGGGTGGTAAGCCTTTTGTGAGCGGATCCGCGAGCATTTCTTTTGTACTTATATGCTCCAAACTTATGGTATGATCCTGAATTCTTTCTTTCACAACATAAAACTTAATGTTAATGTGTTTGGCAGCAACACTTGACTTGTTGTTGTGAGCATAGAATACTGCTGGCTCATTGTCACAGTACATTCTGAGTGGTCTTTGAATGCTGTCGACCACTCTTAACCCAGGTACAAACTTCTTTAACCAGTTTGCTTGCCTCGTGCTCTCATAACATGCTACATACTCAGCCACCATCGTGGATGATGCCGTGATGGTTTGCTTAGAGCTTTTCCACGATATAGCTCCCCCCGTGAGAGTAAATATATATCCTGATGTGGACTTTCTTTCATCTATATCTCCCGCATAATCTGCATCGGAATACCCTTCTATCTCAAGGGAATCAGATCTTCTGTACGTCAACATGAGGCCTTTTGTGCCTTTTGTATAACGCAATGCCTTCTTTACCATTTTCCAGTGATCTATTCCTAGATTGCTTTGAAATCTGCCAAGTACCCCGGTAACAAAAGCTAAGTCAGGGTGTGTACATACTTGAGCATACATCAAGCTTCCGACAGCAGAAGCATATGGAACCGCTTTCATTTGATCGATCTCATATTGGTTCTTGGGACATTGAAAATTCCCAAATCTATCGCCCTTGACTATAGGAGCAGGCGTAGGATTACTCGCATGCATACTATACTTCTTCAGGATCTTCTCTAAGTATGCCTTCTGCGATAGCCCTAAGACCCCTTTTTCTCTATCTCGGAGAATCTCAATTCCTAGAACGAATGAAGCTTCACCGAGATCTTTCATATCAAAGTTTGAGGACAAGAACTTTTTTGTTTCCAATAGTAGACTAACATCACTACTAGCAAGTAGAATGTCATCCACATGCAGGATAAGAAAAATGAATTTCCCATTCTTGAACTTTGCGTATACGCAATTGTTCTCCTCATTCTCATCGAACCCAAACTTTCTTATTGTTTCATGGAACTTTAAGTACCATTGCCCGGAGGCCTGTTTTAATCCATAAATGGATTTCTTCAAACGACATCCCATACGTTCTTTTCCTTCCACAACAAAACCCTTGGGTTATGCCATGTAAACTTTTTCTTCTAGGTCTCCATTTAGGAAAGCCGTCTTTACATCCATCTGATGCAATTCTAAATCATAGTGTGCTACTAAAGCCATTACGATTTTAAAAGAATCCTTACTTGAGACTGGAGAATATGTCTCATTATAATCTATTTCCTCTCTTTGGGTGAAACCTTTAGCAACAAGTCGTGATTTATATCTTTCAATATTCCCTCTAGAGTCACATTTTGTTTTGTAGACCCATTTACAGCCTACTGTTTTGGCTCCTTTAGGAATTTCTTCTAAATCCCAGACTTTGTTACTACTCATGGATCTCATTTCATCTTCCATGGCTTCAAGCCACCTTGATGAGTGAGCACCTTTAATGGCTTCTTAAAATGTGGTGGGATCACCCTCCATTTGAACTTCTTCACTTGCATAGACTTCAAAATCGTTGCGAATAGCTGGCTTTCTAGTTCTTTGAGACCTTCTAAGGGTCTCGCCTTCTGGCACATTCTCTGTATGGGGCTGTTGCAGCTCTCCCTCTTGTGTGATAACAGGGTCTTCATTTTCATTCATTGTTGCCACAGGAGAACTAACAACAGGTGTCACATCGACATTTTCCTGTGTCGGTGCAACAGCAGGTATCGAGAAAAACGGTTCCCGAATCATCAGAGTGGGTGCATGCACCCGCTTCTCCCTAAGGTTGATTTCTCGCGATACCGTGCTCCCCCTGATCATCTGATCCTCCAGAAACACAGCGTGTCTCGTTTCCACAAACTTAGTAAATCTGTCTGGACAATAGAAACGATAACCTTTTGACTTGTCTGGATAGCCAATGAAATGGCAACTTACTGTTTTAAGATCTAACTTCCCAAGGTTTGGATTGAAGAGCTTAGCCTCAGCTGGACAGCCCCACACTCGTAAATAATTGAGTGAAGGTTCGCGACTAGTCCATAACTCATATGGTGTTTTAGACACCGACTTACTAGGAGCTCGATTAAGTATGTGAATGGCGGTTTTTAACGCCTCCATCCACAAACCAACCGGTAAGGTGGAGTAACTTAACATGCTTCTTACCATATCCATCAAGGTACGGTTACGTCTTTCAGCTACTCCATTCTGTTGAGGCTCGCCCGGCGTTGAATACTGGGCAACTATACCATGTTCCTGTAGAAACCTTGTAAAAGGTCCAGGAACCTGGCCATATGGGGTGTGCCGACCGTAGTATTCGCCTCCACGATCGGACCTTACTACTTTAATTTTTAAACTATGCTGATTTTCAACTTCAGCCTTAAATCTCTTAAATTTATCCAATGCTTCAGAACGCTCTCTAATTGGATAAATATAATCATAACGCGAATAATCATCCGTGAATGTTATGAAAGAATCATATCCATCCACAGATGTCACAGAAAATGGACCGCATATATCCGTATGAATTATTTCTAAGACTCCCGTGCTTCTTTTGGCGCCCCTTTTAATGTTCTTTACGAACTTTCCTTTAATGCAATCGATGCATTGCTCCAAAATTGAAAATTCTAAAGGCGTTAGAATTGATTCTTTTACTAAGCGTTCTATTCTCCCCCTCGAAATATGGACTAAACGACAGTGCCATAATTTCGAAGAGACATCATCAATTCTTTTCCTTTTATTCTTTCCATTCAGGGATGAGGAGGCATTCTCATTCTCAGCGCTTAATGCATACACATTCTCACAAAGTGATAACAAATAAATCTTGTCTTGTCTGAAGGCAAGACCAACAATCTCATTATTACGCTTGATTTTACATTGTCCATCACCAAAATGGCAAGCAAAACTATCATCATCTAAGCGCGATACACTTATTAAGTTTCGATGCAAAGAGGGTACATAAAGTACATCTACTAGTAAAAGTACAAAGCCATTTGATAATTCTAATGGGAGATCTCCAATAGCTTCGACTTCAGCTTGGACGCCATTTGCCACTTTAATTCTTCTTTCTCCTCTTTGCAGGGTCCTTCTCATACGAAATCCCTGTAATGAATTTGCAACATGGACAGTCGCACTTGAGTCAATCCACCAAGTAGGTTTTGCATAACTTAAAAATAGTGATTCATCAACAAAAGTAATTAAATCCTCACCTTTCTTGCATAGATGCTTTAGGAAGCTCACACAGTCACTCATGTAGTGGCCCTTTTCCTTGCACCACCTGCAGGTGTCCTTGTCCACCTCCTGCTGTCGGTGATCATCATCCTTTCCATGGGGCTTAGAAGGAGGGGGATGCCCCTGAGGTTTCCCTTGTGGCCTGGAACCCTGAAAGTTCCTCTTCTTGGTTGGGCTCAGGTAGTTCACAGATTCACCAGATTGCCCCTTGAGCCTCTCTTCTTCTTGTACGCACATGGCCATCATCTTCTCAATGCCCCACTTTTCTGGCTGTGCGTTGTAGTTCACAGCAAAAGTCTCAAATTGGTTTGGCAGTGAGGCAAAGATCAGATGAATAATGAACTCGACTGGGAGCTCCATGCCCATGGGCTTAAGCTTGGAAGACATGTTGCTCATTCGCAATATGTGGCCCCTTACTCCACCACCAGTGTACCTTGTAGTAACAAGTTTCTTAATGCGAGAGCTCGCATAGGCCTTTGAAGACCCAGTAAACTGACTCTCTACCTTCTTTAGGTACTCTGCGGCAGTGCTACATTCTGCGATTGCTCCCCTTATTGCTTCCATAATGGAGCTCTTAATGACCATCAAACACTTTCTATTGGACGAGTCCCACTTTGCACGATCAAAGTCGTACTTCATTCTTATTGGTCCATGGTTGTGGACCCTTTTGTTGAAGTCATCTTCACTTTTTTTTCCGCCCCTCACGGGGTCCTCAGGTCCTTTGGGATAGGTCTCAATCAGTGCCAAGTCGAGGTCAAGCAAAGCAAGCCCCATCTTAACCTTCTCTCGCCATGAGCCGTAGTTCCCTCCATTGAGGGGCTCAATAGCCGAGATGAAACTCATAGAATTTCCTAAAAAAAAAAATCACCAAAATGAGTTAATTCAACGTTGGTCAAATTAAAACATGAAACTTCTCAATATTAATTCTACATCATCGTTGGGCAGAAATAGAACTAATAGTGATAAAACTTACTATCCATAGTGAAAATCTTACTAACAACGTTGGTCATCAAATAAAATCCTCACTTTATTGCAATTAAGCAAATACATTTAACTATTTGCAGCGGAAAAATATGAATAAAATTCATCAACTTTACAATTTACAGAAACTTTATTATTACTTAAATATTTTTCTACACAAAATTTCGTTGGATAATTTTGCTATAGAAAAAACTGTGCAAAAAAATCAAAAACAGATGATTAAAATTGCCAAAAAGCTTCTGTAAATAAAAACTGGGTGGACTATTCTGTTATGCCCTCTTGGGCCTTTACTGTTCTCGGCCCGTCCAGCTTTGAGCGCGGCGGCTGCTTATCTACCGCGCGCAGGCGTCGCTCTGCGCGCCCCCTTTCAGCCCGCAGGCTGGCCCACGCACGCAGGAGCCAGCGGCCGCCGCTCGATCTCAGCCGTCCGTCGCCATCGGACGGAGACGCGCGCTTCTCGACCGCTTATAAGGCCCGCCAGCGATCGCCCCCCGAGCAACCCTAGCTCACTTCGCCCCCGCTCCCCCTCTCGTCTGTCTCGCGCCTCAGCGGCGGCGGCGCAATGCCCCGCACTGGCGTGGTTGGCGAGGCGGCGGCGTCGACGAGCCCCACCCTCCTCCACGTGAGACCCTTGCCCCGTTCACCTCCCCCACCCCGCAGCACAGTGCGACGAGTGAGAGAGAGAGGCCGGTGGCGCCCCCTGGCCCCCTTGCCGGCGCGTGCGTCCACCCGAGGGTGGGCGCACCACCGCCAAGCGGCGCAGGTGCGGCGCCCTTTCCCGGCGACGGCCGGATCTCCCTTTTTTTCTTCTTCTTTCGAATCGGCCTTTCATTTGATTTGTTCTTTGATTCGAGCTTTCTTTCTTGTTTCTCGTTCGGGGTGGGTGAGAAGCTAAAAAAATATACGGGGATTTCTCTTTTCCTTTCCGATTCTAGATCAGCTTGATCCGAGAGGGGGGGGCTGTGGCTTTAGGGTTTTTTGATTTCTACACCCCAGAGGGGTTGTGTTCTTCTTCCCGACCTCGGCTTGCCGATGTGTCAGGATCGAGCGGAACAGCGCGGCCTTGCGGCGGCGCTTCTTAAAAAACCCTAGCCTTTTAACTTTCTACCTCGGATCTAATACTTTCTCTACTAGATCAACTAGAACCAACCTTGCTCTGATACCATTGTTAGAGTTCTAGGATCGCTAGGTGTCGATCTAGAGAGAATGATAGGCACTGACATACCGTCGGGTTTTGTAGTCGACGATGAGCTCGCCATGGAGCTCGACGGAGTGATGGCGGCGGTGAGGTGGGTTAGTCCCGTCGCTACAGCGCTAGCCAGATCGGTGGCTTAGGGTTTAGATGTGTCGGTGGGGTGAGTCGGGCGACGAACCTCTCGATCCGTGCCCCCAACCCCCACCTCTTCTATATAGCGCTGCGCGACAGAGATCCACCAACGATGGTAACGTTGGGCGTCCCGATCAGAGCGCTGGACCAAGTCGTCCGTCCGTTGGGACGGACAAGGGAAGATCATACTAACAAATTCTACACTGTGTACAATATTTACGTGCCTACGTACAAATCTGTGCTGAACCCACCACGATCTCTTCCGACCCCTCGAGTGCATGCATGGCCCTAGCTAGGTACTTCCCGTCATCGATCGGTGCGTAGGTTCCCATCAAAACACGATCGACGTGTACAGAGAGAGCGAGCCAGGAAATCTTGTGATAAGTGAGGCCAGTCACCACATCTTCATCGTGCAATGTGCACGTAGAGAACCAGACTTCGCATTAGTGGCACCAGCCCTTGGAGTGCATGCATGATCCTACGTACTTCCCGGCCGTCGTCGGTCGGTGCGTATGTTCAAAACACGATCGACGTACTTGTACATAGAGAGCCAGGAAATCTGATGTTCAGCTCGATCAGTGACGTCAGTCACCACATCCGCATCGTACTCGTTCAATGTTCAGTACAGCAATACAGCTAGCATGCTTGAAACCGCACAGCCCTGTGCACGAGGAGAAGCAGCCTTCGCATTAGTGGCACCACATCAAGAACACCGTGCATGCAGCGCTTGGGAGGTGCAGAGTCTGACCAGTGACCACCACAGGTAGCCGTGCATGCAGCGCATTTTTTTTCGGATAAAAGACGCTTTTATTACTTAGAGCAAGTATTACATCCGGTCTCTGTATAGATAGGATGCACACAGCCGACGAAGTGACCAACAAGTCCAATAGAAAAAAAAATCGATGGTGGGTTACAAAACGATGATTAAATGCAACTACGCCATAGGAGTTGGAGGCGGGTCTATCCGAAGATTATGCTGTCATCCATGCCTGGTAAATAGGTCCCGTGCTGTATCCTTCAGTCGCGTACACATCTTCATAAAAAAGTCTCGAAGCTCCACACGATGTAGCACCGGCCAAGCCCGAAGGGTATATGTACACCTGTAAATAACCTGCAGAAGGGAACAGTTAACATCATTAAAAACCTTATGATTTCTATATAGCCACAACGACCATATAAATGCCATCGCTCCAATCCGAAGAAGTGTCTTAAACTTGTTATCTATACCATGTAACCAATTGTCAAAAATGTTGGCAATACTACGTGGTGGAGACAAGCCAGATGCTGCTTGGGTGACTGACCATATAGACAGTGCAAAATTGCATTGAATAAACAGGTGTTTGATTGGCTCATCGTGGAGACAAAACACGCAGCTCAGATTCCCATGCTAATTCCGCTTAATAAGGTTGTCTTTTGTAAAAATAATTCCTCGACGAAGATACCAAGCAAAAATCTTGTTTTTAAGAGATATCTTCATCTTCCTGGTCATCCTATTATCTAAAACTTGTATTACTGGCTGGGTTAAAGCATTGTATAAAGAGCTAACAGAGAAAGAACCATTTTCAGTTAGATTCTATCGAAATTCATCTGGCTCAGCTGTCAATTGGACCTGCGCCAATCGATGTAGCAGCATGATCCAAGAGTCAAGTTCGACACCAGTTAAATCCCTTCTGAACGTTATATTGGGTGGAAAAGATTCCAATACAGTAGCAATCGTTTCCCCCTTATAGCGGACAATGGAATACAATGCAGGATATTGTTCTCGGAGGGTAGCATTACCTAGCCATTTATCCTCCCAAAACCTTATCTGAGACCCATTATTAATAGAAAATGTGCCAAAGCGAAGAAAATGTTTCTTTGTCGCCATCAGGCCAGCCCAAAAGTGAGAGTCGCCCGGTTTCCAAACCATTTGGGACAATGCTTTTGAGCCAACATATATTCTCTTAATAAGAGTTTGCCATATCCCTTCTTCCGTTTATAACTTGAAGAGCCATTTACTAAGGAGGGAAATATTCTTGATCTCCAAATCATGAATACCTAGCCCACCCTGTTCTTTGGGACGACACAACACACTCCATTTAGACAGTCTGTATTTCTTTTTCTCATTATCTCCTTGCCAAAAGAATCTTGATCAGAAGTAATCTAACCTTTTCAAGACTCCTTTCGGTAGTTGAAAGAAAGATAACATATATAGTACCATGTTACTAAGTTATGAATTTATGAGTACCAATCTTCCTCCTATGGATAATAATTTACCTTTCTAACTGCTCAAACGCAGTTGTAGTCTTTCTTCGAAAATTTTCCATTCAGCATTTGTTAGCCTACGGTAATGCACCGGGATGCCCAAATATTTGATCGGAAATACGCCGTGGCTACAGCCAAACAGTTCATTATAAAGACAAGCCGCTTCTTGAGCCTCGCCGAAACAAAACAATTCACTCTTGTGGAAGTTAATCTTTAATCCCGAAAGTTGCTCAAAAGCTGAAAGTATAAGTTTTAGGTTTTTTGCCTTTTCGAGGTCATGTTCCATAAAGAAAATCGTATCGTCAGCATATTGAAGTATAGATAAATAACCATCCACTAGATGGAGAATCACACCTTCAATTTGGCCCTCTGATTTGACGCGTTCAATCAAGATAGATAGCACATCAGCCACTATATTAAATAGCATTGGCGATAGTGGATCTCCTTGTTTAGCCCCTTTTTGGTCTGGAAGTAGCTACCAATGTCGTCATTGACTTTGATGGCAACACTACCTCCGACCACAAAGCTATTGATTAGAGCACGCCATTCAGCGGAAAAACCTTTCATTCTAAGAACTTGCTGAGGGAAAGACCATTTAACATTATCGTAAGCTTTCTCAAAATCTATTTTAAGAATGACCCCATTCAATTTCTTCCTATGAAGTTCATGAATAGTTCCATGTAAAGTTACTACACCATCAAGGATGTTTCGACCTTGCATAAAAGCAGTTTGCGAAGGTCTAACAACATGATCAGCAACAGAGTTTAACCTAATAGTAGCAACTTTGGTAAAAATCTTAAAACTAACATTAAGAAGACAGATCGTTCTATATTGTTGGATCCGTTCTATTTCATTAACCTTAGGTAACAAGATAATCTCACCAAAATTCAAATGAAACAACTCTAGTTGGCCCAGGTGCAAAGCACCGAACATAGTAAGGAGATCCGTTTGATGACATCCTAGAAGGTTTGGTAAAACTCCGTTGGGAATCCATCAGGACCAGGTGCCTTATTATGTTCCATTTGGAAAACAGCTAATTTGACCTCATCCTCAGAATAAGGAGAGGTCAGATAGTTGTTTTCTTCATCGGAAACCTAGGGTACATCGATTATTTGAGATTCATCCATAGTGAAAGAACCTTCCTCCGATTCCCCAAACAGAGCTTTGTAGTAATTGTAATGTAAGATTTCAACTGATCGTGTCCTTCAATCGGTTCGTCATCATGCATTAAGGAATGAATATGTTTCTTCTTGTGTCTGCCATTGGCTACACTGTGAAAGTATCTAGTATTCGAATCCCCATGCAAGATAAATTGCGATTTAGAACGCTAATACCATTTGAGTTCCTCTTCCCTCAGTAACAGGGCAATCTTCGCGTTCGATTGGCTTTTGAGCTCCATTTCCTGCGGAGTTAGCAGCCGTGTTTCTGCTAGAGCTTCAAGGTCATCAATAATAGAAGAAAGTCCTAGTTTTTATTTTTTGAGAATACCGGTTGTGTGTCTCTCCCAACCCCCAAGGTGTTTTCGTGTCATACACAGTTTATTATTTCACCTCCGGACTAGGGTATCACCATCAACCGGTATTTCCTACACTACTTTCACCATATCCTGGTAACCATGTCGTGTTATCCATCCAAGTTCGAATTTGAACGAACGAGCCGAGGGAGTTGATGGTAACCCCGTGGTAAGCAGAATGGGAGCATGATCCGACAGAGCCTCAATACGTTCGAGAGCGCGCATCGAGACTAGAGGGAAATGATCTTTCCAATCTGAGTCCATGAGTACACGATCAAGTTTTTCGTATGTAGGTTCTGGCAAAGAATTCGTCCAAGTAAACTGTCTTCCAATCATCGACACTTCCTTTAAATCCAAACTGTCAATGGCAACGTTAAAAAGGAAAGGCCAATGATCATCAAAATAGCCTTTACTCTTCTCGTGTGGGAACCTAAGCAAATTAAAATCACCCCCTATCAGGATAGGGTGTGGATTGTCTTTTTCTAAGTTCACCAATTCACGAAGAAAGTCAGCCTTAAAAGCCTCTTGGATCGCACCATAAACTGTGACTAGACTCCATTTGAAACTATCAACCTTGTTACGGATATGAAGTTTTATATGGAAATCCCCTTCCAAAACGGCTAATATGTCCATGGTATCCAGCCGCACACCGAGTAAAATGCCCCCTGACCGTCCCCTAGGTGGATGGGAATACCACACAAAGTCTAAACCACCCGATAGGCGGTCCAACATACTCTATGAGAATTCCCGTCTACCTGTTTCGGAGATAGCCACAAAATCTAAATTATGTTCCCTAGAACACAGTGCAATGTGGAGATGTTTAGCCAAGTCACGAAGACCTCTGCTATTCAAAAACATGTCTTTCATTGGGAAACAATAATAGATTTAGCAGCGCACGGGAGTACGTAGTACGAGCAAATCGAAGAAATGAAGTACACCCTCCGACCCAAATTACTTAACTCAAATTTATCAAAATACGGATATATCTAATACTAAACCATATCTACATACAGTCGAATCTAAACAAATCTAAATCAACTAATTTTGGTCGGAGGAAATACTAGTAATATTCATCACTCCCGCTTGCGAATTCCGATGACATGATACGTGGTGTTTCTGTGGGTTGTTCAAACATGAAAGGCCGAGAAACCCTTGAGGCTCTACGAGTCATCCTCGTGAGCTTGCGAAATGTTGCAATTCACACAAATTAGTACTCCGAGGGAGGAACTATAAAGCTACAAAAACACATTATATTGGTTGCGAAAAATTGATTCTAGTCATCGCACATCGCATTGGTGTGCCGTGCCGTCCACGGGCATGTCCTCGCGTCTCTATGGGCTGCCCCTAATCTACTATATGGGCGCGTTTGGTAGGTAGGATGCAATTTGGGGCCGTTCTAGCTAGTTTCTCGGGGATTTGTTCATGTGAAAAAAGCATTTGGCCGTGTTGTCCATTTTGTTTGGTTGATATGGTGAGCTTACCAATCCGTATGAATCACTGAAATCATAGCATCGAAAGTAAGATTACAACAAAAGCATGATCTATACCAAAAGGAGATTATTGGCTTCGATGTACCACCACATAAAAAGTGTGTGCTAATCTACCAACGCCGGTTCAACATGCCTACCACCATCAAACTACATCTAGCGGAAATGACACACATAGCACATCACTCCTGGCATCCGAAAAAACTGCAGTCGTTGGAGATGCTCCAAAGAGATATCACACCATTGTCTACGGATGCTACAATCAGGGCTTGTTTGATTTAAAGGAGTTTGTCCCTTTGAAAATATTTCTACATTGGTCATTTGATTCAAAACATTACAATCCTTAGAAATTTTTTCAAAGGATTTCTTTGCTCTCTAATTTATGAGAAAAAAATCATTCACTCCAACCTCATATTAGAATTCTTTTGCTTTTCCTATGATTCAAACACATACTAGATATAAATTACTCTAGTTTTCTTATTTCTATAGGATTGAGGAGGTCATGCCACTTGATACGTTGCAAACGTATCTATAATTTTTAATTTTCTATGCTTGGTTTTATCTACTTTCTTATGTTTTGTCCACACTTTGGAGTATTTCTATACACTTTCTTGGACTAACCTTTTAACAAGATGCCAGAACGCCAGTTGCCTGTTTTCTTTTGTTTTTGGTTCTAGAAAAGTCAGAAAATGAATATTCTCGGAATTGGACCGGACAAAATCCAAAGTCGATATTTTACCGGAAGACTCACGGAGCCAGAAGACAAGATGGAGAGAGGCCACAGGGTGGCCACACCCCCTTGGCGCGGGCAACCCTAGCCGCGCCAGGGCATGGTGTGGGTCCCCTGGTCGCCCACCGACCTTGCCTCTTCGCCTATAAGATGCCTCCCGATGCAAAAACCCTAGGTCGTCAAGGCTCCAGCCACGAAAAGTTCAGCAGTGCCACCGCCACCGAAGGGGAGATTCGGAGGACAGAAAGTCTCTGTTCTAGCACCCTGCCGGGACGGGGAAGTGCCCCCGGAGCCATCTCCATCAATCTCCACCACCATCTCCATCACCGTTGCTGATTCCCATGATGATGAGGGAGTAGTTCTCTCTCGAGGCTAAGGGTTCTACCGGTAGCTATGTGTTCATCTCTCTCTCTATGCGTGATCATATTGTGATCATGAGCTTTGTAACCAAGTAGATCTAATTTGCTACTGAAGTGCTTTAATAGATATCTGCTCTCCCCATGTGTGTTGAAGTTGACAGTGTGCACACCATGGTGGCACTTAGGCTAGAGATTACAAATACTTGTTATGAGTTATATTTGGAGTTAGATGTCTTTATGAAATTGTGGTGTTTGTTGGAACCATCTAGTGCTCAAGGTGACAGTGTGGGGTTATCTAGATGGGAAAGGCTTACTTTGAGGTGTGCTGTTATAGCCCTACCAATAATTAGAGTGTCCAATCGGAGAGTAGTATCATAAAGAGAAGATATTTTTATGAGAGTGTTCACTAGTGAAAGTATGATCCCTAGGCCTTGTTTCTAAGCATTGATACACCGCTTGCAACTAGATCTATTACATGTTTGCTTGCTTTCATCTTTATTTCAATTTGCCTAGTCTCTTCCACGCCATCAAGCTATTTTCTGGCACCGTTGTCTTATATCCATACCACTTGTATTTTACTATCTCTTTGCCGAACTAGTGCATCTATACACCTGCCAAGTGTATTGGGTGTGTTGGGGACACAAGAGACTTCTTGTATCTTGATTGCAGGGTTTGTTGAGAGGGGATACCTTTGACCACTTCCTCCCTGAGTTCGATAAACCTTGGGTGATCCAATTAAGGGAAAATTTGCTGCTGTTCTACAAACCTCTACACTTGGAGGCCCAACAACTGTCTACAAGAATAGAAGTGCGTAGACATTAAGCTCTTTTCTGGTGCCGTTGCCGGGGAGGTAAGGTAAAAGGTACTCACATCCTCTGGTGTGAGAGCTTGAAGTTATTTCCTTTAGATTCTGCAATTTTGTCTTTTTGTTTCTTGTTTTCACTAGTTAGGCTTAATGGAAAACAACAAAAAAATTAGAGAGCTTTATAGTATTTATCTTGAGTTAGGACATGAAGTGTTTGAAGAGAAAATTAAAAAACTATCATGCCCTCTTTTACTTCAATTCATGTTTCCTATGTGAGCATCTTCTCATGAAGTGCATAGGAAGTGGGTTAGACTTAAATGTGTTTTGAATTTGCTTCTTGATGCTCTCTTTTACTTCAATTCATATTTCCTATGTGAGCATCTTCTCAAACTATCATGCCTAACTTAAAGGCGTTAAAGAAAAGTACTTATTGGGAGATAACCCAAAAGTTTTAGATGAGTCTTAGAAGTTATTACCTTAGTAATAACCACTCCTTAACCTTTTTTATTTGCTTTTTGTGCCAAGAGTAACCTCTAATGAGAGAGAAGTAATGATTGGGAAAGTTGCTATTCCGAAACAGATTTCTGTGCTTCACCGTAAAAATTCGTGTAAGATCTTTGTACGTCTTTTTGAGACGTGATTTTTTTGCTTCTGCCCAGGTTGTTATCTAACTTTCGTTAGTTCAACACTTTTTGATTTGAGGAACAGAAGGTCTTCGAAAAAATTTGTCTTTACCTGCTGGTCTGTTTTGACAGATTTCTGCCATTATTTGCATTTGCTTCTTGTTGTATCCTTTTTTAGTTCTTTTGGGGAATTGAGATTTTTGAGGGAAGCGCTACAATAGCTTGTGTTTTAATGGAAGTTTTTTTGGTGTTGGAACTGAACCTAAAGACCTATTATATTGAGTGCACTAATGGTGCTAATAAAGATTGTGTGAAGTTTTGTATGAAGGAAAAAATTCAGGTGTATGGAAGGAATGAGTAATGAGATGAAGTATGGACTAAAGCTCAAGCCTGGGTATGCCACGCGTGTCACCCCAAGAAATATCCAAGAAGTACAAGCGTCAAAGCTTGGGGATGCCCAAGGCACCCCCTTCTTCATCAATAAAAATCCCAGGTTTCTTCCAAACGCTTTATTTTTATTGTTTCATGCACAGTTGTGTTGTTCTTAGAGCGTCTTCTTTTTCATTTTCATTTTGGTTTTTAGTTTGCTTGGTTTGCTTAGTTTGCTGAATAAATTGGTTGGACCCCCTCTTTCATACATTGGTTTTCAAATAGTTTGGTTTGGATTGGAAAATAGTAGGAAAGTTCATGCTTAAGTGGTAAAGAGAGCTTGTTTTTTATTGTGGCCTATGCTTTATCATGCCATGCTTGATATTTTTTTGGCTTTAGGCTTAGTATTTTTTGCTGTAGCATGACATGTTATAAACGATTGAGATTGCTTAATGTGCCTTGGAAGAATCATGCGTTGTTTTAGCATATTAAAGCATAGCATTGTGGTATTCTCCTTTGATGCTTTATTTGGGTTGACTTGGCGCATGCTCATACCATGTTAAGACTATACCAAGTCACCGCAGCCTCTATGATCCTTTAGTTTTTGACTTGTAATATCACTTTATGCTTTAATTAATGATGTTTTGTCGCTCTGCATGATTCTGGCCATTATTGCTCTCTTAGTTGATCGCTCCCAGTCTTTTGCTAGCCTCCGTAACCAAGTATGAGTTTCACTCATGCATACAACTCCTAAAACCAGCTTATTCCAAAGAGTCCACCATACCTACCTATTAGAATTTGCTATTCCAAGTATATTCATGTTTTTATCTACATTCCAAATTAAACTTGTTATGATAAAACTAGTGATTAAAGCTCTCACGAACTTGATGGCACACTTTACTTTTCTTGCCCTTAATAAACTTGAACCATTGTGTTGTCTATGTTGTATATGCCTGCACTTATATGTTGGGGATTAGCAGAACCATGCTGTCATGGGGAACGCTTTCAACATTGCATTTGTACTTTGTACCTAGTTGATATCATGCTCTTTTGTCTATGGATGTCGTCAGTGTGAAATGAAAGGGGAGCTTGTAAGTCCATGGAGTTATGTATGTGTGTTAGAGAAACGCCTGGGCCGCTGGTTTAATCCATGCCATCATGGTGGAAACCTGCAGCGTAACCATAATGTGCTATCTATGAAGCATTCTTCTTATAAAAAAAGAGTCAGATATTGAGAAAAAAGAGAAAAAGGAAAAAAAAGATATATGAGAAAAGAGGAAAGAGAGAAAAAAAGCACCATTTTCCCATGGTAAATAAGAAGATTGCTGAGATGCTCGTTGTCTGCTTGCCCTGTCATTTTGATATGGGGATTCTTCCGTATCATCGGGCAAGGGGTACCCCGTTGGCGGTTCTCTATGATACGCATGTACTTACTATGACAAGAACTTACCGGTAACTAAACTTGAGTAGCATGAGGAGCGGCCCTCGTATTCAAGGGACATGAGATTTCCAACTTATACTTCGTCAAGCATATACTCCATAGTTTGTTCACATTAACCTTAATCACTTCAAGATGCTTATGATAGGGGCAATGAGAGCTGAAAGCTAATAAGTACCATAATTTTTGGAAGTTCTTTATGAAACTTGAATCTCTGCTTCCTTCTATGAAGGCCTTTCTTTTACTTTTATGTTGAGTTCCACCTTCTATCTTTATGCACCTACTTTGAGAGCATAGTGGCCATTATTAGTTTAATGTACATTGTCCCAAGGCTTGTTGATTAATGCATAGCTTTGAGATTGCTTGCTTTAAACTATTTGTATCTAGTCACTCTTATGAACTTTGAAGGTGTCCTATGCGTTTATGTTTGCTACTCTATGAGGGACAAGCTGAATGCCACTATGCTATGTTTTCTTTATGTGAAACAAACAAACGTCTTGCAAAGCTTTGTTATTCATGAATCTTTTGTTTGTACCTTTTCATGTTGCAACATAGTTGCTATGTCTTATTGTTAGAACTTTATCTTTCATGTTATGTTGAAGTACTATGATCCCAGCTATCGTTGTTTTACAAATACTTTGATCAAGTTTATGATGGTGCATGTCACCTCAAAAATTATTCTTTCTTTTTATCACTTACCTACTCGAGGACGAGCATGTGTTAAGCTTGGGGATGTTGATACGTTGCAAACGTATCTATAATTTTTGATGTTCCATGCTTGGTTTTATCTACTTCCTTATGTTTTGTCCACACTTTGGAGTATTTCTATAAACTTTCTTAGACTAACCTATTAACAAGATGCCACGGTGCCAGTTGCCTGTTTTCTTCTATTTTTGGTTCCAGAAAAGTCAGAAAATGAATATTCTCGGAATTGGACCGTACAAAAGCCAAAGTCGATATTTTACCGGAAGACTCACGGAGCCAGAAGACGAGACGGAGAGGGGCCACAGGGTGGCCACACCCCCTTGGCGCGGGCAACCCTAGGCTGTGCCAGGGCATGGTGTGGGTCCCCTGGCCGCCCACCGACCTTGCCTCTTCGCCTATAAGATGCCTCCCGATGCAAAAACCCTAGGTCATCAAGCCTCCAGCCACAAAAAGTTCCGCAGCGCCGCCGCCACCGAAGGGGAGATTCGGGGGACAGAAAGTCTCTGTTCCGGCACCCTGCCGGGATGGGGAAGTGCCCCCGGAGCCATCTCCATCGATCTCCACCACCATCTCCATCACCATTGCTGATTCCCATGATGACGAGGGAGTAGTTCTCTCTCGAGGCTAAGGGTTCTACCTGTAGCTATGTGTTCATCTATCTCTCTATGCGTGATCATATTGTGATCATGAGATTTGTAATCAAGTAGATCTACTTTGCTACTCAAGTGCTTTAATAGATCTCTGCTCTCCCCATGTGTGTGAAGTTGACAGTGTGCACACCATGGTGGCACTTAGGCTAGAGATTACAAATACTTGTTATGAGTTATATTTGGAGTTGGATGTCTTTATGAAATTGTGGTGTTTGTTGGAACCATCTAGTGCTCAAGGTGACAGTGTGGGGTTATCTAGATGGCAAAGGCTTACTTTGAGGTGTGCTCTTATAGCCCTACCAATGATTAGAGTGTGCAATCGGAGAGTAGTTAAGAGTAGTATCATAAAGAGAAGATATTTTTATGAGAGTGTTCACTAGTGAAAGTATGATCCCTAGGCCTTGTTTCTAAGAATTGATACACCGTTTGCAACTAGATCTGTTACATGTTTGCTTGCTTCCATCTTTATTTCAGTTTGCCTTTAGTCTATTCCACGCCATCAAGCTATTTACTGGCACCATTGTCTTATATCCATACCACTTGTATTTCAGTATCTCTTCGCCAAACTAGTGCACCTATACACCTGACAAGTGTATTGGGTGTGTTGGGGACACAAGAGACTTCTTGTATCTTGATTGCAGGGTTGCTTGAGAGGGGATACCTTTGACCACTTCCTCCCTGAGTTCGATAAACCTTGGGTGATCCACTTAAGGGAAAACTTGCTGCTGTTCTACACACCTTTGCACTTGGAGGCCCAACATTTATCTACAACAATAGAAGTGCGTAGACATCACCACTCCAGTCGTATATTTTTTTATTTCTGTAGGAGAATGTTGCATCGAGCCATCAATCTCCGTACGGCTCCCCTTGACACCTCTCTCTTTGCATGGGTAGGGATACTAGCCCGGACGCTGGCAGTAGATGGGGAACTAGGCACGGTAGCAGCTAGGATCGGAGTACTCTGGCTGTACGCGCCAGCCTGAACTCAGCTACTCCCCTTCACTACGATCAGTATGCTACGGTAATGGATGGTTTCAATTGAAGCTGCCAGGCATATCGGAACCGGTCATGCTCGTCTCGTGGGAGTTAAATGTGGTGCGTGGCCCTGTGGCCGAGTCAGGCAACGTGGGGGAGAAGTCATCAGGAAGGCGCATATACATGTTGGGTACACTGGGGCATGCTTGGTAGGCATTATGAAGCCCAGATAGGCCCGACAGAGCAGAAAATGGGCCGTTTGGTTTCCTACATTGCTGGTTGGGTTGCGCTAGCGCGGACCTTAAATTAGCCCATGCCCAATGACTATGGTTAACTCGGCCGTTTCCAGCAAGACACCCTCGTCGTGCGCTCCGCAGATGTAAAACCTGAGCTCCCCCGCACGAGGGCGACCGAGGATGGCGATGGAGCGAGCTTTTCGGCTGCATCGAAAAGCCGCCTCCACCCAACTCAGAAAAAGCACCCGCCATTTCCCCCCATATCGAGCTCCGTTTCCCGCTCTGTCCGCGCCGAGTAAGTGGCTTCTTCTTCTTCTTCGGTGAGCAACGGCCCAGACGGCGGCCATGGCGGCCTGAAGGGCACCTCCTCCTCCTCTACGGCTAAGCTACGTCGGCCACCTCCTGCGATGACGGTAAGAATCTCCACTTCCACCTAGGGTTAGCTTAGATCTACAGAGCTGCTAGTGTTAGGAGATGTAGTTCATAGCTTCATTCAAGTTCATGGTAGATTGTTGTGCAAATAGTAGGTGCAGGTTTCGGCCAGATTTGTAGGATTTTCTCCTAGGATCTAAAAGTTCGGCTGTGTTTGGCTCGATCTTGTAGATGAACTATTATTGTTGATATAATGATATGAATATGATGCATATGCTAGTTCCCTCCATTAGAACACCATTTTTTCCGCCTTGGTTTATTTGCGTTCTTATTGTAGGACTCATTCTGCAACTGGTTTAGCCAGGCTTTGATCCCCATTGGGGATTTCCAGATTCCCTGTTTTTTTGTGGATGATAGCCAACCTCTCCCACAGAACTAGGTAGTATCATCGATGTCACCCACTCCAGGGAGTTGCATCGTGTCTGCTGACACTTTTGTCTAGACCTATGTCACCTCCATCGAGGCTAAGGTCGCGGCTAAGCTCAAGAAGGCGTAGATGAAGGGGACCATGAAATGGCTCCCTTACATGTCCACCTTCGTGCTCAATAAGATGTGCGAGATAGTGAAGGGCGACATCCGTACTTAGAAGGGGTTCAAGGAAATCCATCTCAATGCGCGCGTGAAAGCTTTGCTCGAGCATTATGGTGCTGAGGTCTCAGGCACTCAGGTGTAGAACACCTAAGGAGGTGGAGGGTGTGGTGGATCCAAATCACCAAACTGAGATACCTTAGCGGCACACAATGGGATGAGGACACCTTCACCATTATTATTCCCACTGAGCACTTCCAGGGACATGTCCAGGTTTGCAGCTATGATCACTACATCCCTCTCTTCGTAAACAACATTGTCACCGCTAACACACCCTTTTTGCAATTCGTAGGCTCACGCAAAGGGCGCATAGTACCTCAACAAGCTCATCCAGAACTATGTCCAAATGCAGACCATATTCTCCTATGGCCTTGCCACTGGGAGGTATGCCATGGGGTCAGGCGAGCCCCTTGGCACTCCTGAAGACCCTGACACCCAAGAGTCTGACACCATGAACCCTGATGCCTCGGAGAAGTCGATCGATGCTCGAGCTACAGAGGCACCAGTATCTGCATCTGCAAGAGCTGTTGCTACTATCGTTAATGGCAAGAGGAAGAGGGGAGTGTTGGCTGACGACGAGATCCATGATACCTTCGATCCGGATTATGGATGTAGTATCGCTCTTTTACCTAGTAGACCTAGGTTTATCAAATCCTCGAGAAGCAGAAGTGTAGTGAAGTTACTTTAACGGACCTTCAGGAGTTTTAGAATTCCTTTTGCATTTTTGTCGGCCCAAGAGTTTGCGTCTTTTTGTTGTTGTCGATGATGGAGAGAGAGGGCCTAGGGCGTTTGGTTTCACCTGTAGCTGTGCAAAACATCTGATGGGAATAAAAGATAGAAATAAAGTATGCATGTAATTGTTAGAGCAAGATAAATTATATGTGGGCAGTGCATCCATAATTGCTATTGCCTCCGCAACCTCTTATAGCAATAACCTACTAGTTTCATCCATAGAAGAAACAGAACTAATGATATACATAGTGATGTCACCGTTAATCCCAAGTAAATCCCTCACATACAACCGCTACCCTTTCTGTCACTAGGGTTCCCAACGTGCAGATTAGTCATTACTCATACTCCCTATACCTGGCTCAATCCTCAGGGTCTTGGGTACCTGACAAGTCCTTAGATTGAGGCAAGAGAGGATACAATAATCATCATGTCATACAAACTAATACATGATCCCATCTATGATAAATAACATGCATAAAAAGCTACATGGCTAGGCCGAAGCCCTTAGCCTAAGGAGAATTACCCAGACATATAGATGAGATCAAAGATCATAAACATTGTAGTAGAAATCATGAGATTGATAGCAAATAGTCTTACAATGTCGCCAATCGAAGAAGAGATCTACTATTACAAGTGGTGGAATATGGCCATGGTGGTGGAGAGATTAGATCTTAAGTCTATTCCTCCGGCGGCTCATCGGTGTTGTGGATTGAGATCTGGGGGGTGGCTGATGGTTTCTATGAGCGCATATTTCTCGATGCCCGAGGCCTCTTTATATAGGGGTCCCTTGATGGCTCAAAATACGATGAGCTCGTTGGGAACCCCGAGAGGAAGGTATGATGAGCACAGCAGCAAGTTTTCCCTCAGTTATAAAACCAAGGTTATCGAACTAGTAGGAGCAAGGAAACAACCCCAAGGTGTTGTATCCAACTTGGAATCCTGCACAACACAACCATAGAACTTTGCCCCAACTTACAATGAGGTTGTCAATCTCACCGGTTTTGCTGAAAACAAAGGATTAAACGTATTGTGTGGAAGATAGTAATTCTTTGCAGAAAGTAAATAGTAAACAGTAAATAGTAAATGGTAGATTGATGGCAAAAGAATGGACCAGGGTCCATAGTTCACTAGAGCTGATTCTCCTTAAGATAGATGACAAGTTGGGTGAACAAATTACAGCAAGGCAATTAACAAACACCGAGAAAGCATACATGCATATACTAATCATCTTGACTCCTATGAGATTTGATTGGGCATTACAACATTATACATAGACCGTAATCCAACTGCATCTATGACTAATAATCCACCTTCAGGTTATCATCCGAACCCCCTCCAGTATTAAGTTGCAAGCAACAGATAATTGCATTAAGCAAAGTGTGTAAAGTAAATAATACGATTGCCCTATGGACAAAGGATTGTTGTTTTCTCCCTAGTAGCAACATCACATCTAGTACCTTAGAGATTTCTGTCACTTCTCCAGATTACTAGAGGCATGAACCCACTATCGAGCATAAACACTCCCTCTTGGTGTTGCTAGCATCTACTTGACCAAGATAGCTACTAACAACGGAAAGCATGCAAGATCACAAATAACAAAGACATGATAGAATCAATAATCAGTCTGAAATAGCATCTCAATATCCATTGGATCCCCGCAAACACAACATGTAAGATTAGAAATAGATGGTCCTGATCATGAATAGAGCTCACAAGATCTAAACATGATAGCACAAAGGAGGAGAACCAACCATCTAGCTACTACATGGACCCGTAGTCCAGGGATGAACTACTCACGCATCACACCAGAGGCAGGCATGGTGATGAAGAAGGCCTCTAGGGTGATCTCTACCCTCCGGCAGGGTGCCGGGAAGAGCTTTAGATCCCTCCCGATCTAGGGATGGAGATGACGGCGGCTACAGACTCTTTTGTAGATTTTTTGATCGGGTACTCAGGGTTTTTGTCCCGAGGGGTCTTTATAGGTGGAAGGGCTACTTCGGTGGAGCACCAGGGGGCCCACACCCCCTGGTGGCGCGCCCCCCAGGCCATGCCGCCACCAGGTGTGGCCGCCCTGGTGCGCCACTTCATCTCCCCTCCGGACTCCATGTTGCTTCGGGTAAAATATTGACTTTGGCTTTTGTCCGGCCCAATTCCGAGAATATTTCCTTACTAGCTTTTCTAAAACCAAAAACAGCAGAAAACAGGCATCTGGCACTATGGCATCTTGTTAATAGGTTAGTTCTAGAAAAAGTGTAAAAATACTCCAAAGTATGGACAAAACATAAGAAAGTAGATATAAAACAAGCATGGAACATCAAAAATTATAGATATGTTTACAACATATCAACATACCCAAGCTTAACTCCTACTCGTCCTCGAGTAGGTAAGTGATAAAAAGAAGATTTTTTTTGAGGTGACATGCACCATCACAATCTTGATCAAGGTATTTGTAAAACATTGATAGCTGGGATCATATTACTTTAACATAGCATGAAAGATATAGTTCTAACAATAAGACATAACAACTATGTTGTAACATGAAAAGGTACAAACAAAAGATTCATGAATAACAATGCTTTGAAAGACATTTGTTTGTTTCACATATAGAAAACATAATGAGAATAATATTCAGCTTGTTCCTCATGGTGTAGCAAAACATAAATGCATAGGACACCTTCAAAGTTCATAAGGGTGACTAGATACAAATAGTTTAAGAACAAGTAATATCAAAGTTTTGAATCAATCAACAAGTTTTGGTACAATGAACATTAAACTAAAAATGGCCACTATGCTCTCTCAATAGGTGCATAAAGATAGAAGATGGAGACTCAACATAAAAGTAAAAGAAAGGCCCTTCATAGAAGGAAGCAGGGATTCAAGTCTCATAAAGAGCTTCCAAAAATTATGGTACTTATTAGCTTTCAGCTCTCATTGCCCCTATCATAAGCATCTTTAGGTAATTAAGGTTAAAGTGAACAAATATGAGGATATGCTTGACAAGTTATAAGTTGAAATCTCATGCCCCATACTTACGAAGACCGAAACTCATGCTACTCAACTTTAGTCACGAGTAAGTTCTTGTCATTGTAAGTACATGTGTATCATAGGGAACCACCAACCAGGTACCCCTTGCCCCATGATACATGAGCTTTCCCATATCAAAATGACAAGGCAAACAGACAATGAGCATCTCAGCGATCTTTTTATTTGCTATTTGCATAGGTTTTTATTGAGTATGCTTCATAGATTGCTCACTATGGTTATGCTGCATGTTTCCACCATGATTAGGCATGGCTTAGGCTAGCGGCCCAGGCGTTTCTCTAACAGATATACAAACTCCATGAGCTTACAAGATCCCCTTTTATTTCACACCGACGGGATCCATAAGCAAAAGAACATGATATCAACCAAATAAAGTGCAATGTTGAAAGCGTTCCCCATGGTAACATGGTTCTGCTAATTCACACCTTATAAAGCGCAAGCATATACGCAACATAGATGGGCACAATGGTTCAAGTTTATTAAGTGCAAGAAAATTAAAGTGTGCCATCAAGTTTGTGAGATCTTTAATCACTAATTTTCACATAACAAGTTTAATTCGGAAGGTAGATAAAAACATGAATATACTTGGAATAGCTAATGCTAATAGGTAGGTATGGTGGACTCTTTGGAATAACTTGGTTTTATTTGGATTTGGATGCATGAGTGGAACTCATACTTGGTATGGAGGCTAGCAAAAGACTAGGAGCGACCAACTAAGAGAGCAATAATGGCCATAATGATGCAAAGCGACAAAACATTATTAATTAAAGCATAAAGTGATATTACAAATCGACAACTAAATGATCATAGAGGCTATGGTGACTTGGTATAGTCTTAACATGGTATGGGCATGTGCCAAGTCAACTCAAATAAAGCATCAAAGGAGAATACCACAATATTATGCTTTTATATGCTAATACAACACATGATTCTTTCAAGGCACATTAAGTAATCAATTATTTGTAACAAGTCATGCTACAACAATAATTACTAAGCATAAAGCCAAAACAATATCAAGCATGCCATGACAAAGCCTAGGCCACAGTCAAAAACAAGCTCCATTTATACCACTTATAAGCATGAACATTCCTACTCTTTTCCAATCCAAACCAACTTATTTGAAAACTAATGTATGAATACGGGGGTCCAACCAATTTATTTAAGCAAAATAAGCAAACAAAAACTAAAAACAAAAATGAAGACGCTCCAAGAACAACACAATTGTGCATGAAACAATAAAAATGAAGTGTTTGGAAGAAACCTGAGATTTTTATTGATGAAGAAGGGGATGCCTTGGGCATCCCCAAGCTTTGACGCTTGTACTTCTTGAATATTTCTTGGGGTGACACGTGTGACATCCCCAAGCTTGAGCTTTTTTCTATACTTCATATTATCACATTATTCTTCCCTACACTATAAAATTTCCTTCATACAAAACTTCACACAATCTTCATTAGCAACATTAGTGCACTCAAGATAATAAGTCTTTTGCTTCAGTTTCAACACAAGTAAAACTTACATTAAAACACAAGCTACTGTAGCACTTCCTTTAAAAAGTTCAAGTGATCAAAGAGAACTCAAAGAGAAAGAGATTAAGAGGCAAATGCAAATAATGGCAGAAATCTGTCAAAACAGACCAGTAGGTAAAAACCGATTTTTTCGAATACCTTCTGTTACTCAAATCGAAAAGTGTTGAACTAACATTAGTTGTATAACAACCTGGGTCAGAAGCACAAAAATTTACAGCTCAATCCGACGTACAGAGATTGTTCACGAATTGTTACAGCGACCTTCCCAATTCTTACTTCTCTCTCATTAGAGGTTATTCTTTGCACAAAAACGACACAAAAAGGATAAGGAGCGGTTATTACAGAGGTAATAACTTCCATGACTCAACAAAATATTCCTAAAGAAATTTGGGTTATCTCCCAATAAGTGCTTTTCTTTAACGCCTTTGAGCTAGGCATAATAAGCAAGAATCAAGTATTCTCAAATGAAGAAGCATTAAGATCAATAACAGAAATATCTTCAACAAGGCAAGCTATCTCATCCAAATAAGTTCTAGAGGATCCTCTCTCAATGCTCTTGGGTTCACTATTTTCATCAAACGGGTTTTCAGGAACAATCCAATCAAAATTCTTTTCTAAGGCTTCATGCATTCCTACAAGCTTAAAGGGTATTGGTATTTTATTTTCCTCTTCATTGGGTTTGGTCTCCAAATTTTCTAGTGTACCAATAGCATCTACACATGAGCCTAGCATATTAAAATGATCAAAGACTTTTCTAGCTTCCTTAACAACATCATAGAATTCTTTAAGCAAAGTTTCCAGAATGAAATATCTCTTTTCAGTGTCCTCAATATCTTTAAGTTTAAGAAACATTACTTGCATTATGGGGTTAAGGTTAACAAACCTAGCTTCCAACATGTGAACTAAAGAAGCTGCAGCAATTTCATAATTTGTAGCAAGTTCTGATAGGGATCTATCCTTGATATCTTCATGCTTACTACATGATTAAAGAATTCTTCAATATTATCTTTTCCAATTATAGAGCCACTACCTATTGAAAGGTCTTTCAGGGTGAACTTAGGTGTCAACATGATGGGCTAAGAACGAGGTGACAACTTACAAAAAGAACTATTTTTTTTGTGTTTTTAATAAAGGAAGCAAACTAGAACAACTATTTTTTGTGTGTTTTTGATAAAGGAAACAAGAAAACAAAGCAGAAATAAACTAAGCAAAACTAAAAAAACAAAGTAAAGAGATTGGTTATGAAGGACTCCCCTTGTGAAGCTGTCCTTGAATCCTCGGCAACGGCGCTAGAAAATAGGCTTGATGGCTCAAAGAATGATGAGCTCGTTGGGAACCCCAAGAGGGTTATGAAACCAAGGTTATCGAACCAGTAGGAGCAAGGAAACAACCCCAAGGTGTTGTCTCCAACTTGGAATCCTACACAACACAACCACAGAGCTTTGCCCCAACTTATAGTGAGGTTGTCAATCTCACCGGTTTTACTGAAAACAAAGGATTAAACATATTGTGTGGAAGATAGTAATTGTTTGCAGAAAGTAAATAATAAACAGTAAATAGTAAATGGTAGATTGATGGTAAAAGAATGGACCGGGGTCCATAGTTCACTACAGGTATTTCTCCTTAAGATAGATGACAAGTTGGGTGAACAAATTACAGCAGGGAAATTGACAGACACCGAGAAAGCATATATTCATATACTAATCATCTTGACTCCTATGAGATTTGATTGGGCATTACAACATTATACATAGACCATAATCCAACTGCATCTATGACTAATAATCTACCTTCAGGTTATCATCCGAACCCCCTCTAGTATTAAGTTGCAAGCAACAGATAATTGCATTAAGCAAAGTGTGTAAAGTAAACAATACGATTGCCCTATGGACAAAGGATTGTTGTTTTCTCCCTAGTAGCAATAGCACATCTAGTACCTTAGAGATTTCTGTCACTTGCCTAGATTACTAGAGGCATTGATGGGGATATGCCAAATGGGGTATGCCCAACAGGATGTTCCGATTGGGCCAAAGGTCTCACAAGTGGGCCTGCAGGACGGCGACTGGAATGCGACTGAGAAGAAGGCCTGGCGACTAGAGACTGGAGGCCCAGAAGTGCGTTTGAAGCCCAATCGGATTAGGTCAAAATCCTCCAAACCCATATCTTGTTTGGTTGTAGACTGTAAACCCGAGCGAGGTGTCCCATATATAAACCTCCCTAGGGTATCCTGAGGACTTACGTTCCATCATATACCCCTTCGAGTGACTCGTCGCTTAGACGCCGAGCTCGCCGCCCTTGTAACTCGCTCCTCGTCAATCCAATCTAGCAGGAGTAGGTCTCTACCCTCTAGGGGGCGAACCTGGGTAAAACCATGTGCATCCGCCCCCATCTCGCACCGCAGATGGCCGCCAGCTCTTCCTCACGTTACAATCAGTCGCTACCAGTACCAGCGACTGCCGTGGCCATTTCCACGACAGTGGCGCCCACCGTGGGGCATAGCCGGACTGGTCTAAGTTCTGCGGCAAGACCTTACTCGCCAATCGATTGGCCGCTCGCCACCGGCCGCATGATCGCCATCGGCGGGATCTTACAGATCCTGCCCAGCAGCTACATCCCGGCGTCGCGCCCAATCACCCACGGCGCGGTGATGCCGATCGGCTCCATCAACCTCTTCGTCGACTTCACTGGCGCGGTCGACCTAGCGACGACGGTGATCGTTGGTGGATCGCTGCCGAACCACGATCTGCTCTCGGAGGAGCAGGTCCGCTCCATTAGGAGCCTCGTCACCGAGTACGACTCGGCCGCCAGCAACGCGGCCGAGACCAACGCCGCCACGAACGACGAGGCCCTAAACGATGATGCCAACTCCGCGACTCCTACCTCGGTCGACGGATCTATCACCGCAGCATCACGAGAGGACTCCATCACGCGGGTCTCCAACCCTGAGGATTTCGAGGACTCCTCCATCCTCGGGATCTTCGATTCCGATTCCGGCTTGGATTCGCCTGAAGACTTCCGCGCCAGATCCAATCGCTTTAACGCGATCTACATGGCGGGCAGCACGGCTGCCCCGCCAGATCCGTTCTCCACACCGATCCTGCCAACTGCCACGGCCACAGAGGTGGAGGAGGCCCGCCTGCGACTCGCGGAGGCGCATCGCAATGAGCTTGCCGAGCACGAGAAATATGGCCTCGAGCGGGAAACAGCGCGGGAGCTATCGCTCTATCACCAGCGCCGCATCAGGACCTGCCTGAACTCTAACGTCTAGGGCCGTGTCCTAAACTTCAATGACGAAAGTGACCCCGCACGCGCGGTCGAGCGCGAGTACTGCGAGAACGTGCCACTAGGTGGAAGCAACCGTCCACCACCCGGCGCACCGGGGACCGGAGCCCCTCCACCACCCATCGGCCGCGCGCCCCTACCGGACCAGCCGCATATCATCATCTTGCCGCAAGCCCGCGATGCCAACAGACTCCCACTCTATTCCACCCCGATGGACCACGTCGTCGTGGCCGGCGCCGTGGTCGCCAACCTCGACGTCCAGGGAGATGGCACGCTGTAGATCCAGTATGCAAAGGCCCTACTCGCCAGGGCCGTCGAGCAACAACGTAAACTGCCCACCACCACAACCACTGGCAAACTAGTCACGGGCCGCCAACCCCGCACTCTCCACCAACAAACCGCGACCGGTGAACAACACGGTCGCTGCCAACGGGCAGCCCATCAACGCCCGCACGCACATCGTCTACAACCAAGCTTGGCGGGCGCGCCTGCCCAAAGACTTGAGGCATACCCTCAATAATCACGGCGACCCCGAACCCAGGGGCTCGCTCAGCCGAGTCGGCCCCCAATGCTTCGGGCCTATGATCAGAGGGGAAAAGTACCCCGCCAACTTCAAGGCGCCCAAAGAGATCGAAAAGTATGATCCAACATACGACCCAACAGTGTGGCTGGACACATACCTCATGGCGATGGGAATCACCGGTTACACCAACCTGCTCGCCGCTTTCTACCTCCCTCTAATGATGGAAGGTGCGACCCGACAATGGATAAACACCCTCCCCGCTGACAGCATCGATTCCTGGGAGGAAATGTGGGACGCCTTTGTCAGGCACTTCGAGGGCTCCTACACACGCTCCACCACCATCGAAGACCTGGAGCGGTGCATCCAGGGACAACGCGATTCGACCCGCCACTGGATCCAAAGGTGGCAAGAACTGTGGATCAATGCTTCCGGCATCCACCTGGACACGGCGATACATTGCTTCAAGAACGCGTGCCAGTACGAACCCCTGGTCACCAAGATCAAGAGGGTCTACCAGACGCTCGAGAACATCCTTGACCTCCTCGAGATCGCCAAGTGCTACGCAGAGGAAGAACCCAACCAAAACTCCGACGACGAGTCGGGAGGAAGGCGCCACACCAGCATCCACGACAGCGGGTGATACGTCCATTTTGCATCACTTTTCTATGTCATAATTCACTGTTATTCATTGATATATTTCGTATTGAGAGGTGATAATTATGTTATTTCATCTGTTTTTGCATGGTTGATGACTTTTGGAGCATGGACCGCTGTAGTCACGATTCTAATGGAAAAGGTGCTGTTTGGAGGCAAAATTCGCAAAGATCAGAAAATCCGGGAAAATACATGGAAAATCCTATTTTTCCAGAAGACGAAGGAAGCCAGAAGGGGGACATGAGATGGGCCACAGGGGGCCCACACCACCCCTAGCGTGGGCCAGCCTAGGCCGCGCCACCAGGTGGTGTGGCCACCCTGGTCCACCCTAGCACTCCCTTCTGGCGTATATTATCCTCCCGAAACTCTAAGACTCGGGGAGCGACCACAAAAATATTCCGTCGCCTCTGCGGGGCGGAAAACACCGAGAGAGAAAGATCTCTCCAGCAGACAGATTTCTGCCGGGGGAATTCCTTCCCGGAGAGGGGAGATCGTCGCCATCAACACCACCATCAAGCTGGACTTCATCGGGATCATCATCATCATCATAACCATCATCACCATCATCACCCTTGAATCTTGCATAGTTCATAGGGGAAACTTTTCCGGTGTTGATTACTCTTTGTAGTTGATGCTATTGAGTGAACCATTGAATTATTGTTTATGTTCAGATTGTTATACATCATTATTCCATCTCTGATCATGATCCATATGATGTCTTGTGAGTAGTTCATTTTGTTCTTGAGGACATGGGAGAAGTCATGTTGTTAGTAGTGGAGTTGTGTTGAGAAAGATTCAATGGTTTGATATTTAAGTTGTGGTGTACTTCTTCTAGTGGTGTCATGTGAACGTCGACTACATGACACTTCACCTATATGGGCCTAGGGGAATGCATTGTGTATTTGGCTACTAATCATAGGGGTTGCCGGAGTGACAGAAACCTAAACCCCCGTTAGGAAACCATTGCACAAGGGACGAAGGGTCTTAGAGTTTAAAGCTGTGGTTAGGTTTTTACCTTAATTACTTTGTTGTACTTACAGATGTTTTCAAGGGGTATAATCACAAGTATGTATTAGTCCTAGTAAGGTCGGTACATTAGCACAGGTTCACCCACACAACACTTAGCAAGCTAAAGAAGATTAATCAACTATATGAAGCGAAAGCACTTGACAGTCTTCCCATGTGTCCTCGGGAACGTTTGGTCATCTTAAGTAATACAACCGGCTTGTCCTTTGCTGCATAAAGGATTGGGACACTTGCTGCATTTATTCCTACTGTCTTTTATTTACTCGTACTTCATTTACGTGCCTTATCAAGAACCCCTAAAAATCCGTTTGCTAAGTATTTGAAGAGAATTCCCGATCCATACCACTAGCCAGCACCTTCTGCTCCTCGTTGGGTTCGACACTCTTACTTATCAAAAATACTGCGATACACCGCCTATACTTGTGGGTCATCAGCGGCGCCTGCGCGACATGCGCTATAGCAACACCCGCATCACTGGCAAGCGCCGCACGGACGAGCGAGTCGACTTCATCGCCAATGCCGGCTACGGCCAATGCGAACCCAAGAGCTACCGTCGCGATGGAGGAAATTACCACGACAGCGGAAACTACCGTGCCAACAACGCGGCGAGGCCGAAATTTGACCCCGCTGCCCTGCTCAATCAGCCCTGTTTCTACCACAGCAGGGAGGGAAAACCCGCCACCCACACCACCGTGGACTGCCACTCTCTCAAAGAGATTGAAAAGGCAAGGCGAGCAAGGGAAGACCCTAACAATAACCCACCCCAGGATAACAAAAACGCCGGCAACTTCGGCAACACTATCGGCTCGCTACACACCTTCACCGGGCTCGGCATCAAGCACGAGAAGAAGGTGCTCTCCTGCGCGGTCGCTGTTAATGCGGTGACCCAAGTCGACATCCCTCGCTTCCTCAACTGGTCCGAGCAGAGCATTACCTGGAGTCGCCAAGATCATGCGCCCAGAATCGAATACCCAGGGCGAGTCGCCCTAGTGGTCAGGCCCAAGGTGGCCGACTACTGGCTGCCCAAGACACTGATGGACGACGGGAGCTCCATCAACATCATGTACCTAGACATGTTCAAGAGGCTCCAGCTCCCAGAAGCAGCCATCGAGCCAACCCTGACAACCTTCCATGGTATCGTCCCCGATCGGAAGGCGTACCCGATCGGAAAAGTGACGCTGCCAGTCACCTTCGGCACACCTACAAACTACCGAACAGAGAAGATCGTGTTCGAGCTGGTGAGCTTCCGCAGCCCCTACCACTGTGTCCTGGGTCACCAAGCATTCGCCAAATTCATGGCGACCCCACACTATGCCTACAACATGATGAAGCTCCCAATGCCAAGTGGCATCATCACCGTCCACGGCGACCCCGATTTGGCCGTGGAATGCGAGGACAAAGGCGCCGAGCTCGCCGACGCCGTTATCACCGCGGAGACTGACCATGCGGAGGAGCTCGTGAAATACGCGGGCAACATCAACAAGGATGACCCTACCATCCTAAAGAATCCAACCGCCAAGAACTCCACGTTCGAAGCAAGCACGCACACTTGGATCGTCGAGCTCGTCCTGGGCGACTCCAGCCAGACGGTCACCATCGGGGCGCACATGAGCCCCGCATAGGAAAGCGCACTCATCGGGTTCCTCCGTAGGAACCGCGACATCTTCGCATGGAAGCCATCTGACATGCCAGGTGTCCCGAGGGAACTCGCTGAGCACAAATTAAACGCTGACCCCAAAGTGCGACCAGTAAAGCAGTTGCTACGACCCTTCAATGAAGAGCGCCGTCGAGCAATCGCCGAAGAAGTACATCGCCTGCTAGCCGCAGGCTTCATTCGGCCAATAAAATACTCCAAGTGGCTGGCAAACCTAGTCCTAGTCCTGAAAAAGAACAACACATAGAGAATGTGTATTGACTACACCAACCTCAATAGCACCTGCCCGAAGGAGGAGTTCATCCTACCGCGCATCAATCAGATCATCAACTTGACCACGGGATCGGAGGCGCTGTGCTTCCTCGACGCATATTCTGGTTACAACCAGATAAAAATGGCGGTCGAGGATGAGGAGAAGACGACGTTCATCACGCAATTCGACGCTTCTGCTACACGGCCATGACGTCCGGCCTCAAGAATGTCGGTGCCACATACCAAAGGTGCATGCATGATTGCCTCGCGAGCCAAATTGGCCGCAACATCCACGTCTACATCGATGACGTGGTGGTAAAATCCAACCGCTAGTATGACCTGCTCGCCGACCTGGCCGAAACCTTCACAAATCTACGGAGGTATAACTTCAAGCTGAACCTAGGAAAATGCACCTTCGGCGTCCCCACCGGATAGCTACTAGGATATGTAGTCTCCAAGAGGGGCATCGAGGCCAATCCCACCAAGATCGACACCATCGCGCGACTCGGGAAACCCGAGTGCCTGCGCGATGTCCAGAAGTTGGCCGGGCGAGTTGCGGCTCTCAATCGCTTCATCCCCCGGCTAGGGGAGAAGGCAATGCCTCTCTACCGCATGATGCGCAAGAACCCCATGTTCCAATGGGACGCAGAAGCAGACGATGCACTCAAAGCACTCAAAGAAGTGCTACTCGCGGCTCCACTCCTCGCCGCCCCAGTCGACAAAGAGCCAATGCTCATATACGTGGCGGCCTCCACTCGAGTCGTCTGCGCCGTGATGGTCATCAAACGTCTAGAGGAGGGCAAGGAGCGCCCCATATAGCGCCCTATCTACTACATCAGCGAAGTCCCGACGGACCCACGACAGCGCTACCCCGCAGTACCAGAAACTGGTGTACACGGTGTTCCGAGCTCAGCGGCGACTCCTCCATTATTTCCAGGAGCACCCAATCACGGTGGTCTCCTCCGCACCTCTGCAGGACATAATATGCAACCGCGAGGCGACTAGGAGAGTCGCCAAGTGGGCTATTGAAATCGGTGTCCACAACATCAAATACGAGCCCCGCAAAGCGATCAAGTCACAAGCCCTTGCCGACTTCCTCGCAGATTGGGAAGAAGCACAACAGCCGAAGAAGCTCCCATACCTCCACTACTGGTCGCTCCATTTTGACGGCTCCAAGAACGCCGACAGCACAGGCGCCGGGGTCATACTGACCTCCCCAAAAGGAGACAAGCTCCGCTACGTGCTCCACCTCAAATTCAAGCCCTGCACCAACAACATGGCAGAATACAAAGCTCTCCTCCATGGCATGCGGGCTGCCAAGGAGATGAACATCAACCGCCTACGATGCTATGGCGACTCCGACCTAGTCGCCGGCCAGGTCGCTGGGACATGTGACACCGTATCTCCAACAATGACCGCGTACCGCCAAGCGGTAGACCAGCTGGGAGGACACTTCGAAGGCTACTCCGTTGAGTGGATCGACATACACAAGAATGAGGAAGCAGCCGCCCTCACGCATCGGGTCAACTCGACAAACGCCACCCGCATGCGTCTTCCTCGACATCATCCACAAGCCTTCGGTCTGCCCACCGAAGGAGATCGACATCGGGATACCACTATAGCCCGAGCCGGCTCTAGTCACTATGGTCGTGGAGCCCAACGACTGGACGGCACCATACGTCGCCTTCGTCGACCACGAAATCCTCCCAAGCAACGACGGAGGTGCGCATGATCGTGCACCGCTTCAAATCCTTCGTCATCATCAACAACGAGCTCCACAAGCGCAGTGTAACTGGCGTTTTCCGACGCTGCGTCCAGCCAGAAGAAGGCCGCAAGATCCTCCAGGACATCCACGTCGACGACTGCGGCCATCACGCAGGCGCCAAGTTGCTGGTCGCCAAGGCCATGCGGCATGGTTTCTACTAGCTCACCGCGCACACCGATGCCACCGACATTGTCCAACGATGCGTCGGGTGTAAGAAATATGCCAACCAGACGCACATCCCTGGTTCAGCACTCAAGACCATCCCCATCACATGGCCATTCGCTGTATGGGGCATGGCCATGGTAGGCCCGTTCAAGAAGGCCCCATCCGGCTTCACCCATCTCCTGGTCGCGGTCGACAAGTTCACCAAACGGGTTGAGGCCAAGCCAATCAAAAAGTGCGACAGCAAGACCGCCACCAAGTTCTTACGCGAGCTCATCTACCGGTACGGCTACCCACACAACATCATAACGGACAACGGACCAACTTCACCAAGGGGGCCATGGCGGAATTCTGCAAAGAGAATGACATACGACTCGACCTCGCCTCAGTCGCCCACCCGGAGTCGAACGACCAAGCAGAACGCGCCAACTAGAGCGTCCTCCACGGGCTCAAGCCGCGAATCCAGGTTCCCCTCGAGCGCACCCCAGGATGCTAGGTCGAAGAACTCCCCTCCGTAATATGGGGGATCCGCACGTCCGTCAATCGCTCCACCGGATTCACACCCTTCTTCCTGGTGTACGACGCCAAAGCAGTAATGCCAACCGACCTAGGGCACGACTCACCTCGAGTCGCCAATTACATCGAGGCGACAAACGAGACCGCCCGCCAAGACAGTATCGACAAACTCGACGAGGCACGCGACCTGGCTCGCTCTCGCACCGCCATCTACCAGCAAGGACTCCGCCGCTACCATAGCCGCTGAGTCCGGACTCGCACCTTCCAGGAGGGCGACCTGGTCCTACGACTTGTTCAAGACAAGAAGGGCATGCACAAACTTCCCCCCCATGGGAGGGGCCATTCGCCATAGGGCTAGTCCTTAGCAACGACGCCTACTACCTCATCGACATACGAGGCGATGGCCAGCTCGAGGTCGGAAGGCCATGGAATGTGAACCTCCTCCGAAAGTTCTATACATAGAACAACTTGTACTCAGTTGATATATATAAAATGAAACTCATTCGGATCACACAAATTATGTCTACTCGCCATACTCTTGTGCCACTCGCACTCGTACAATTAGCAATACGCTACCCGCGGAAGTTAACCCTTGGTCGATCGACCAACACGGCTAAGTAGTGCGACCTAAGGGAACCGAAAATATTCGGGCCTTAGGACGTCCACAAATACATCAATCCAGAGCCACCATCGGAGTCGCCTAGCTCGACTGGCCCATCGGGCCAAGGCGACCGGCACACGCTTCTCACAGCGACCTGTCCCTCCCATCCTCGCGCAAAGCGACTCGAACGGTTAGGTACCACGCACGGGGACTCCGCAAAATGGAAACCCTCACGCGGCTCGGGAACACACCAAGTAAGAGAGCTGCCTTGGACTCGCCCAGCGACTGGCTCTCCGAGCCAGGGGAGGAGACGCGTTACAAACAACACACCAGCAACTCGCAAAAGGCATGCGCCCAAAAGTATTACGCTCAGGGACTCGCCTACAAACAACCCCACTCGCGCTCGGGGACTCGCCCCTTCAGAAGACGCAAAAGACAAACAACGCACAATCCAAAGAAAACACATATGTATACATACGAGTTATACCCCATTAAAGGGCGGACACGCTCGAGGACTCACTCAAACAAACAAGTTAAAAACACCACACAATCTAGCTCGTATTGCGAGTCGATTGACTCCTCCCACTCAAAATATTGGTTACATTACAAAAGTCACCACTTGGCACATATTACAACCTGCCCAGAGATACTATTTATTTCGCAGGACCCGACGAGGAAGCATCCCCACCACCCTTGACGCGGACGAAAGGTTGCCATGGGTTCGACGGGAAGGTCGTCAGCGACTTTGCCAGCGCCGACCGGAAGGGCTGCTCCGACCTCAGGTCGCGATGCTCTGGCGCGGGGTCGCCAGGTGCCACCACCGTCTCCTGGTACGACAGAAGGTCCCCCATCGCCAACACCCGATCAGCAAAGGGGTGGCCTTGGCGGTCAGCTTCAATACCTCTGACATCTCCACCGTAGCAGTCGCCGAAGGATAGCCGCTGGTGATGTCGTCGAGGTCGAAGTCGTCGGGGAAGTGGGCAAGAAAATTAAAGTGTGCCATCAAGTTCGTGAGAGCTTTAATCACTAATTTTCACATAACAAGGTTAATTTGGGAGGTAGATAAAACATGAATTTACTTGGAATAGCAATAATGATAATAGGTAGGTATGGTGGACACAAATGTCGTGGGTTTTGGTTTAAAGGAGTGGATGCACGAGAAGAATTCCCTCTCATTACAAGTTTTTGGCTAGCAAGGCTGGGTAGCAAGTATAAGAGTTGAAGGAAACAATCAAACATACAAATGATAAAAACAAACATGCAATCTTCCTTGGAAGCACAAAAGATCTTAACTAGAGAATACTAGACTTATGAGCAAATCAAGAAAGAAAGATGATGAAATTATATTTCTTTTGAGTACTTTTATCTTTTCTTTCAACTCTCAAAAATAGTGTTGCTACTGACCAATCCAGGTTTGCCAAAACCAACTAAATTAACTCAATGATCCCAAAGTGATACCAATACTAACAACAAGATCAATCATATAACCTCGAATTGAAAACTAATATAAGCTGTGCAAAAGAGTAAATGATAGAACTTCTCATTAATATTCCATAACGACAACTCACACCAAGGGATACATATCTAACGAGAGAGGGGACACTTCCATAATGCAAACCATCCTACATGATAACTTCTCTATTCATGATATGACTCTACTTAAAAAGGTAAAAAGATATAAGATAGTGATGTGATACCGCGACACTCCCCCAAGCTTGGAACAAACCAAGGGGATGCCAAACCTGATGACGAATTACTCCTTTGGTGGTGGTGGTATCCCCTCGATGTGCTTCTTGATCAATTTCCCCAAGTTCTCAATCTCGAAGGTGAGAGTACGAATCAACTCCGAGTTGTGCTCGATGTGGTGCATGATCATGTCAGATTGTGGATCCCAGCTCTTGTGATTCTTTTTCTGTTCTTCCCTCTTGGAGTCTTCTTTTCCTGCATGGTTATGGATAAAGGTATGGAAGGGACTCTTGGTGCTTGGAGAAGGTGTCCTTGGAGCCAAACAGTGACGCAGTCCTTCTGATCCTGGCAGGGTTCACAGTAGTGCCAGTGTGCTTTGCCTCCTCTTCACCTTTGCTCTTGATCTCCTTCTCCTGCCCGGGGTCTTGGAGGTCTTCCTCCATAGGCTCCTTTCCTTTATCCTTGGCGGACACCATTGTGTTTCTAAACCTTCAAAGAGTATGTCCTGGCAGAAACAAATCGAAACAAAAACACGATATACGAACCTCGGGGGATCCGTGGGATTATAGTTTACGAAGTTTGAGAACAAAAGGAAGGTACTGGGAGAAAACGAGTCGGAGGTGGAGTCCGGGGTGGACTCACCACCTGGTGGCGCGACCAGGGGAGGGCCCGCGCCATAGGGTGGTGTGAGCCACCCTGGCTCCGTTTCCGTCCCTCTTTCGCTTCCTAGCGTTCCTTATTATCTAAAAACTGCAAAAATATAGTTGGATAGTATTTTCGTGGAACTTTTCTTACCAGAACTGTTACCTATTTGGAAGCGGACTCTGCAGGTATCTGAATTTGGTATGTAGTAGATTCTTTCAGAGTCATCACTTGAATATCATCGATATCTTCATCTTCATACGCTTATTACTTGAGTCATAAAACCCTTCTCTTCCTTATTACACCATTATCTCCACTACCTGGAAATTTCTTTCACACAAAACTTCACATAGTTCTCATTAGCAACATTAGTATGAGTGAAGTGATATAACCTTTTGTGTACAACTTCAACTGAAAAACCATCAAAACATAAGATATTGTAGCAACTCCTTCTGAAAACCTAAAAATAATTCAAAAAGGAAATCGAATAAAGAAGCAAATGCAAGAGTGGCAAAATCTGTCAAAACAGACCAGCGGGTAAAGATCTTTTTTTTGAAAATCTTCTGTTGCTCAAATCAAAAAGTGCAAAACTAACGAAAGTTAAATAACAACTTGGGGCAAAAGCACAAAACATTATAGCTCAATCCGACATACAGAGATCTCTCACGAATTTTTACGGTGAAGCACAAAAATCTGTTTCGGGACAGCAACTTCCCCAAATATTACTTCTCTCTGATTAGAGGTTGATCTTGACACAAAAACCAAACAAAACGGATAAGGAGCGGTTATTACCGAAGTAATAACTTCCAAGACTCAAATAAACAAAAACAAACTGAAAGCAAAAACAAATTGGGTTGTCTCCCAAAAAGCTCTTTCTTTATAGCCATTAGGATGGGCATGATAATTTTGAAAATGCCCACTCAGGAATATGAATTGAAGTGAAAGAGAGCATTAAAAAGAAAAACACACACATTTAAGTCTACCCTACTTCCTATGCAAGGGAATTTTGTAAACAAACAAGTTGAAACAAGAGGCTACTTGCATAAGAAGGCAAAAGAAGTGCAACATAAAAACTTTCAGCATAAAACGAGGAAACTTGATATTATTGGGATGCATAAGAACACTTTTCCCTCTCTCATAGTAACTTTCAGTATCATGCGTAAACTTAACAATATAACTATCCCAAGGGCCATCATAGCAATGATCGCTTATTCTAACAGAAAACACAGGAATACTAGCTCTCATAACACTACTTTGTGAAACAATATTAGAGGTATTCTTACAAAGGATAGTGTGTCCCTCTTCTTCATATTTAGTAACAAAGTCTTTCACATCTGCTATTATAGGTTCATCAACCATTTGTTTATCAGGTTCAACAGCTTTACTTGTACTTTCATTAACCATACTAGCTATCATAGAATGTTCCTTAATCTTAACTGGGAAAGGCATTTTCTCAATATAAGGTTCAGGTAAAACATGATTAGCAGTATAAACTTCAGTATTTCTTGCAGGAACACTCTTAGCAATATCTTTATAAGGTTCATGATACTTATTCCACTTCTTTTTAGGCACTTCAATATAGGAAGCAAAAGCCTTAAAATAAGAAGCAATAGCTTGAGAGTCTAGACCATAAGCATTTTTAATATTTTGAAAGTCATCAGTTCCCATAAAAGATTCAATGCATTCATAATCATAATTTATACCTGACTTTCTACCTTTGTCATTCTCCCAAGCTTCAGCATTTCTTGAATACGGTCTAGAAGATCCCATTTAGCTTCTTCTTCCATGTGAGTGAATGATCGAGCACAAGAAGCATCCAATAAATCCTTGTCATGTAGAGGGAGCCTTGCATAAAAGTTGTTGATAATAATATTGTTAGGAAGCTCATGAATGGGACGTTTGAGCATTAGTAACTTCAATCTCCCCCAAACTTGAGCTGTACTCTCTCCATCAAGAGGCTAAAAGTTGTATATTTGATTCCGATCTTTATGAATGTCACTAGGAGGATAAAACTTTGAATAAAAGAGAGGCACTATTTCCTCCCATTCCAGACCTTGACCATTCTTCAGTAGCTTATACCATTCCTCAGCTCTTCCTTTCAGTGATAATGAGAATAACTTATTCTTAACTTGATCTGTAGTAATACCTGCACACTTGACCAACCCGCATAATTCGTGTTTAAAGAGTAAATGATCACCGGGATGGACTGTTTGTAACTACCTCGGTGAATTACGCTCTTAGTTACATGCCTGGATGAACGAAAGTGGTTAAAATAGTACGGTGGGGCCCAGGGCCACTCACGGTAGACCTTTCGGCTGTCCTAACCACTTTCAGACATCGGGACAAGAACGAGCGGCGTAATCGGCTAGCAAAGGGATCAACTACATACACAAATGAGTATGCATGCAAGCCACATACAACAGGCCTCAGAGCCATTCCATATAAAAGAAATAGAAATATTACAACGCCATACGGCAAGATTCAAATGTCCTTGATAGATATAATAATTTAGGATAGCTCCTCATACATCACACATCAGAGTATCAGGCGGAAGCGGAAACCAAGATCCGAGTACGGATAAGAAGCAAATCGACATAAGATGCCCCATAAATAAACACATCCTGCCCACAGATCTCACGGATCCCCGTTCCCGGAATCTCTACACCGAATGATTGTTGCCAACATCATCTGTCTCTTCCACCCAGTATCCATCTTGCGGGTACACCTGTTCATCTGAATCAAACAATTTATCGTGTGAGACCCTAGGGGTACTCAGGAAGTCTTTATGCCACTACAGGGGACACAACCTGGGGTGACGCAAATGCAGCAAAAGATAACACCTAACAATCCTACAGATACTCGCTAACCTTCCGCCTAACCAATGATAGACGGGAGTCCGTGAATTAAGAACAACAGTTATAATAGTATAATTAGCAGATCCATCGTCCTCCTCGCTTACCAACGAGGAAGCGGACGAACAACCCCCATCATCGGTTGGCAGTTTTATTAACCAGTCCATGAGTATTGCACTAATTACTAGTCAAGTACTTAGTCAAATTAAAAGCGGTACTTTAGTTATACTTGTCTATGATCGAGAAACTGTGCTCCAAGTCGTCCATAACCGCGGACACGGCTTTCAGAATGATTTACCCTACAGGGGTGCACGAATAGCAACACACACTCGATCAACCTCGGAAAAACCAAATCAAAACCCAACGAGGCATTCACGACAAAGCAATCACAGGATTCAGAAATATTTCAGGGGGCCACCCCATTAAGCTACCCGCAACGAAGTTGGCCGGCTCCGAGACGGACCCAAGGTTTGCGTCAATGGCTGTAAATGACTGGGAACCCGAAAGTGTGACTGGGCTTGTCGATACAGCGGAAATACTCCGCATCCAAAACAGTACAGGTGCTCCTCGCACAATCTTAATAAAACAGTAAAGCATGGCATAAGTACAGAATAGTAACAAAGCCCCAAACTACTTCGTGGCCCCAAGAAATAAGAATGAATCAAGCTCTGGCTCAGGGGGGTCCATAAGGCCTCCCGGATGTGGATAGTGCGAATAGTCAAGGAACAGGAATCAAGTACTCGGGGTCCTATAGGACACAAGTGAGCATGAAAAACCAAATAACAGATATTGCTCACCGGTGCCTCTTTCATTAGTTATCCCATTACTACTCAGGTTAAGTTGTTTAGGTACCTCGTTATTCATCAGACACTCACATACCCTACACATGATTTTCTACGACTCGCATGGCCCAAACAACTCCTGTAGTAATGGCTCATAGGATGGAGGAATAAGCTTCGGTGGGGTTTAAAAGTAAAGGCTATGCAGTACTTGGGATTCCATTTGATGCAATCGCGACTCAATGATGCAAGAATAAGATAGAGGCAATAGGTACTGTATGTATGCAAGCATGTGGTAGTGCTTGCCTGGCAGCTCAGTTGAAGCGAGAGATGGATCTGGGTAGTACTCCTGTGATTCCTGGTAATTCTCCTGCTGGGCGTCTATTCGAAGAAGAACCAAACAAACAAGAGCCAACATAAATAAAGTGCACAAGCATATGGATTAAAATGCGACAAGCAAACAAGCATGCCATGATGAATGGTGCACAATTTACATGGCATTAAAGTAGCATGGCAAAGGTGAGGTGTGGTGCAAGAATTAAAGCATTTTATTATTTATTTATTCCAATTTTTATTGCCATAAACAGTTCAGATTTGTAAGAATGACATGATGCATGCTTCAATTCATAACAAGGACTGCATAGATAGAACGGGCTCGTCGCGCTGATCGATTTAGACATATTATTTGTTAAATTTGGAGTTGTTGAATTAAAGTTATGAATTAATTAAGGAAAAGGGCATTTTATTGTAATTTTAATCATCTCGAAATTTTAAAGTGCTCAAACATTATTTTGAATGAAATATTTGAATTCCTCACATTTTTCTGATTCCAAAACATATATTACTTGTATTATTTGGATTTATATTTGAAAAGTTATTTAAATCTGAATTGAATTTGAATTTAAATCAATTTTGGAAAAAGTTTAATTAAAACAGACAGACATAAAAGCTTTTGTCACCCAGGCAATCCTAGCCACAGCCGCTGACGGTGGGCCAGCTGCTGACTAGGCGAGAGCCACGCGCGAATTCTTTTCTCACCGCGGCCTGGCCAGCCTGTGCGACTGACGGGTGGGCCAGCAACTGGAGGCCCACGTGCCAGCGAACGAGCGCGCAGTGACTGCCAGGCGGGGCCGGGCTGGAGCGTGGGTTACGGCCTGAGGAACCGAGGGACTTTTCTGCAATAATGCCAGAGTGGCTGACAAGTGGGACCTCTAGGAGCGCGGGTTGAGGAAGCCAAAAAGGTGGGGGGTTAAGTGCAAAGTGTCAACATGCACTGTTTCTCTTCTCATCTGAACTCTCTGACGGAAACAACGTGCGGCGCAGCGAGGTGAGGGTTCGATCTCGCGTCGCGGGCGCGCGCGCTGCGATGTTTGCTAGTGCGGCTAGTTGCGGGGAGGTGACAGAGAAGCAGGCGGCTGCTAGATGTGCCTCTGCAAGGCGCGGCGCGGAACAAGCGGCTACACCCACTGTGCACTGACGACGCTCGGTGAAACAAACGGCGAAGCTAGACGGCGACGGCGAGGCGGAGCATGTCAGGGAGGGTGAGGGGCTTACCGCGGGTTGGCCGGTGGGGTCAGATCGGGGAGAAGCGCGGCGGATCGTGGACGAGGCAGGAGCATTACCAAGTAAGAAACTCAGCGAATTATCCATAACGAAAATAAAGCAACTAACAGAAGTAAACAATACTCATAGCAGAAGTTTCCTTTACCAGTCCCACTCTCCAATAGCGCTTCACTCCCTGACAACGATGCCAGAAAATAGTCTTGATGACCCAAAAGTATAGGGGGTGTATCGCAGTCTTTTCGATAAGTAAGAGTGTCGAACCCAACAAGGAGCAGAAGGTGCTGGCTAGTGGTATGGATCAGGAATTCTCTACAAATACTTAGCAAACAGATTTTTTAGGGTTTTTGATAAAGAAAGTAAACAAAGTACGAGTAAATAAAAGACAGTAGGAATAAATGCAGCAAGTGGCCCAATCCTTTATGCAGCAAAGGACGAGCCGGTTATATTACTTAAGATGACCAAACATTCTCGAGGACACATGGGAAGACTATCAAGTGCTTTCGCTTCATATAGTTGATTAATCTTCTTTAGCTTGCTAAGTGTTGTGTGGGTGAACCTGTGCTAATGTACCGACCTTCCTAGGACTAATACATACTTGTGATTATACCCCTTGCAAACATCCGTAAGTATAAGAAAGTAATTAATGTTGGAAATATGCCCTAGAGACAAATAGTAGTAAGGACTATTATCATATTTCATATAGTTTATGATTAAGTTTTATATCATGCTATAACTGTATTGAGTGGAAACATCAATACACGTGTGATATAGAAACAACCAGGGGTTCCCAGTGAAAGTCTAATTGGTCAACATATGATCATGTTTCCTGATCATGTGGCATTTATGCCAGTTGGAAATAAGGTCATCTCATTCAGAGAATGAGATGATGAACCAATACCCAACCTAAACATCGTGACCCGATCATGTCACGGAGTTCAAGTTACGATGATTAGAAATTGATCCTTGTAGACTATTCCTTAGACCGTGAGGCTATATCAATCACTGTCTCCCGAGGGTGCTTAGATATCATCAAACGCCATCTGGTAAAACGGTGGTTATAAAGGTGTGTTCGGGTATTTAGAGGCAATATATGTCGAGAGCGGGATTTGTCCGTCCATGTGATGGGAAGATACTCAAGGGCCCACTCGGAGAAGTTATATCCAATAGCTGCGCAGCGTGTGATTGGATCACGGGGATATCACTTGCTGGGACGAGTTAAGTAGCATTGTTCAGTAACGAGATTGAACCCGACATGGTGATGTCAATGATCAGATCTCAGGCAATGCAAGTATCGAATGACAAAGGGAATAAGACACGACTGTCCAGGTCCCTCTATTGATCATTGGTGCGGGAGTGTCCCGACCATGTCTGGAGTGTTCCCGAACTGTAGGGTATCACGCTTAAGGGCTTGATGATGCTTAGAGAGTGTTTATAGGATCGGTAGTATCACCGAAGAAAATAAGGGAGAAAACCGGAAGGGTTTCGGTAAGTCCGGAGGATGTTCGGAGTGGAGGTGGAAGGTGTTCCATGGCCACGGAGATTAGATAATGTGTGAATGAATGTTAAATATTGATTTAATCATTTATTCATAATTATTTAATAAAGAGAAACTAAATTAAAAGGTCAAAAGGCTTAATGGGCCAATTTCCGGAGGGAGAGGTCCCATTAGGGAAAGGAGAGAGGGAGAAGGGGAAAGGGGGCTGGCCGGCTGGCCAAGCCCCCCCACCACGTGGGGCCCACTAGTGGTCGGCAGCCACCTCCTCCCCCCTCCTCTCCTTTACTCCCACCCCGGGACTTGAGGGGAGGTAGTACCTCCCCTCCCCCTATATAAGGTGGAGTATTTGGCCTAGAAAAGACACCCAATAATCAATAAAGGTCTCCCCACTTTTGGGAGGACCTCTAATTGATATTTTTCTCTCTTCCCCTCTCTCTCTCGTGACCGTGGTCCCAAGTCTGGACTGCGCGAGCAAGAGACATCTTCACCGCGGAGCGCCGTCGCGCTGCGGGATTCGGATTCGGGAGCTCTACTTCCGCAACTGCTGCTGGATCAGGGAAGCGGGAGTCATCGTCAGGCACCGGACGTGTGTAACTCCCACGAGGTCTCACACTTGAGGCACTCAAGTCGTTGGAGCCAGAAGGAGCGCAAGGACTTCATCACGACCTTGAGGTCGGCTTCGGCTCGTCTACATCAACCACGCTCTCCTGAGCGTTGACAAGGCTTTTCGGTCTTCGAGGGTAAGTTCGCGAAAAGACCCTCCCGTTACTGTATTACTAATAGATAGGTCCTAGCAGGTTCAGGGGTTCAGGGGCGTAGAGTTAAATTTATTGTTTTTATGCGCAGAACCCCTACAGTGGTATCAGAGATAGATCTATGCGTAGTAATGCTAGTACGGGTAGAACACACGGGATGTAGCGTGTGGGCGTTGATCTTTTAGTTGTTACCCTCCCACGTGTACTTGTGTAGACCGCAGTAATGCTTGATGAAGCGGCCACCAACCGACTTTGCGCGTTCATTCGCGAGACTGGTTCATGCTTGACATACGGCTTGTACCGTATAAAGTGGCTTAGGGGGGTGTTTGTATCTCTCGCATTAGTTGGTATACCATTTGCAACGGAGGGCCCCGAAAGGGGTATAGTAGAGACAACTACTTGATCAGTGTTGTGCTGAAAGTTCGTAGGTAAGTACGGTACTTGTACGAAAGCCCATTCAGCCACGTAAAACATGCAAAGATAAAGTAGAGGCGTCTAACTTTGTTTTGCAGTGGGGCGTTGCTTTGTGATATGGTTGTGGCAAAGGTAAAGTAATTACCTTTTGTTGCATAGTAGTAGATAGTCACGAAGGTGACGAACTACCACGCCGGAATGACATTGGTACCCTAGTGTCTACGGCGCCGGAACCCTGGCGCCGGAACCCGGTGACGGCGGATGGAGATCACGACGTGAAGGACCATATCACATAGCATTTACATTCAATGTTATTGTTTGTATGTCTTATTGTGTGCTAGTATTAGATACTCGATGATAGCCTAATAAGATGATCCCTGTTAAAATAACGAACGATTGTGTTCCCCCTTAGTGTGCACCACCAAGAAAGTTCTTCGGTATGAGGCAGGCCATGATGATTGGGTGTCAGACATATCTACGTTCGCATATAGTGGGTGCAAGCCACGTTGCACAACGAATACACTAAGGTTGAGTTGGCGAGCCTAGCACGCTAGAGAATCGTGGCCTCAGAACGTGGATGGTCGAAAGATCGAGCACGAGTCGCATGAATGATGTGACCGACGTTTAGCGTCCACCCTTGAACCCACATTGATGGCTGTGATGATCGGGGGAGATGTGGCTGATAGGGGTCGTGTTATCACTAGGAACCCTCTTTGGGGATAGGTGTTTCTGAGTGGAGTTATTATTAACTCATTTAATTATAAACTTAGTCTAAATTCCTTTTGCAATTATAAATGTAGATGGGTTCTTTCGTGTTGACAACAAAATGGTTAGAAGGAGAGAAGCTCAGATTAGATGGATCGAACTTCTCCACTTGGGTTGCCAGTCTCCATGTTCTCCTTAGCGAGAACGACATGGTCGACTACATACTCGACGGGATGGATCTGGATCCGTCCACAGACCTTGAGACCCCAGAGGAGTGGAAAGACCGCTATCTCCATCACAAGATGGCCTCCTATATTTCAGTTGTGATGCGTTTCGGAATGGTGGACGAGCCGTGGCCTTTCGTGGGTGATGTCAACCCTCGTTCGGTGATGCTACATCTTAGGACACATTTCGTGGATCAGACACGCATCTGGGAGCATGAGTTGATGGGAGACTTCCTCGCCATTAAGATGGAGGAGAACTCATCACTAGACAGCCACTTATAGCACATGCATGATGTGTACATGAGGCCAACATACTTCCTAGATGTCTGGATTTCAGGCTCTTTCGCAAATGCTGCTGTGCCGCGGTCGCTGCCACCAAGCTACCAAGCACAAGTCAGGACTTGCGTAATGAGGGGCGACACGGAAATGGAGTTCCACCGGTTCATGACACATCTCAGGAATGTGTTGGTTGAACCAGATGTCACTCAGATCATCGATGACAAAGGTATATATTTGATATACAATTTTATAAATGTTATAATCTTGCAAACACTTTGCAGTGTTAAGTATATCTAATACTTGTTCTGTTTTACTGAAAACAGGTCCTTCTGCATGAGAGGTGCTTGCTGGAGAGGAGGTGACGTTGAGTGTTGATGGCGAGCAAGATGATGATGGCCGACGACACACTCCCTCGACATTTATCATTTAGTTTGTGTTTAGGATGTTTTTTGTAATCAAGAGATTGTGAACTTCTTTAGTGTGTCTCACACTTCGTGAGATGATTATTCATATAAGTTTGTAACAATCAGTTGTTCTACTTTTATGAATGACTTCTATTCGCGTTCATATCTTGTTTGATTATATTTGAATTATCCTTATTGTTTGAAACTAATTGATAATGTATGAACATTTATAAAACATTAAAATGCCTTGCTTAAAATACCCAACTTAATGATATTTCATTAATGAATGAAAACCATTGTATAAATTCAAAATTCTGTGATAATATGTGAAAGTCATTCGATTTCTTCTCACATATAAATCATGCCTAAGATCGGCAAAATAACTTGAACACCGTGTATTACTTGAATACAAAGTGTTTAATGAATTGTTAAAAGTAAATACATATTCGATGTATTGTGTTTTAACGGAAAATGGTAATTATCATTAAATGATTGTTTAAATGTGTAAAGTAAGTTTACCAAAGGAAACATGAATATGAAACTATTTGATTTGATCAAAATGTTTCATCAATAAAAGGGTATAAATATAAAAGAGAAACCAATTGCTATGATTTGATCAATAGCAATGAAGTTCGATTTTATAAGAACGACATAAAAGTAATTGTGGAATGCAAAGTGTTTTGAAACGTCAAAGCATCACAATATGATATAAGATATCAAAGGGATTGAATAGAAGGCACCAAACAAATCGTTGGAGTATATGTAGAGACCATTAGTTAGAAATAGTTAGCACTCAATTAGAATTAGTGAACCATTTGAATTCGTGAAAGTTTTGGGGTTATTCGATATAACCAAAACAATAGCGAATAAGTCCTTGTAGGGTATTCATTGTTAACTTTGAATACGAAATCCATAGCTAAACCAAAAGGAAAGCAAAACTTGTATTGCTTGGATTTTGGTGCATCCTTGAGAAAGCTCACTTCTAGTGATGTTTCTCAATTATGGAGTAAATGGAAATTTGTGTAAAACACGATGAGGATTCAAAACCCTGCATCAGAGTGTTGAGAAGCGCAACGGACAGCATTCTTGAACGATTCTCTTCACAGAAGGAGAGAATCAATGATTTTGATCATTGTGTTTTTCCCTCCACTATTGCTATTTACTATATGAAGTAGGATTCAAAATGTAAATCCATATCTTGTATGGAGACATTTGTGAATCACTTGTCATGATTTTTAGAATATGACATACCTACGGACTACAAAGGAAATAATGGTAAACTAAATTATGAGAAATCCTAATAACAAAATTCCCTTGAGATTAGAAAGCAATTCGTTGCTGAATCTCACAAGGGGTTACTTGAGTTTTCCCAAATGACTGCAAAGCCATAGTAGGAAAAGGGGTAAATGACAAAAGCACAATTTATCAAGAATAGGATGAATTCAAAATGAATTTGATTCATATGTGCTAAATGTCTAGTGGATTTAAAAATAGTAAAGTACTAGTATCTCATAGTAAATCTCCAAGTTTGATATTTGATCAAAGGATTTTGAAGTTATTCAAAATAGTAAAGGATATAGTCAATTTGCATAAAATTGAGTGGGAGCTATGAAAGTCTTCCTAAAACAATATGTGATTGACATATTTTTAAGTGGGAGCAATATAAGACTCAAATTCAAATATGTAGGAACATAGTTTGAGTAAGAGTACTGACTCATACCCAAATATGTTAGCAACATTGTTTGAGTGGGAGCTTATAGGAGTAATTCTTAAAGTAAGTTAAGGATGAAGGTGCAAATACTTATAAATGATGATTTATAAGATGTAGAAGTTGATAAGAGGTGTATTATGATATTATGTAGTATTCCTTAAGGGATTCTGAAAAGTGTTTCAGAATAGAAGTTAATTAAGGAACTGGTCCTTAATAACTCAAATTAGGAATAGTATTACATCAATGGTTGAAAGAAAGAAAAGGATGATCGTCATCCACTATGTTGAGACATAGGTTCTATATTAGTAAACCATGATGATAACTTAGCATAATATGTGATCCAAAGTAAGGAACGTTTGAAAGTGATTAAGTTCGAATCACGGAACGTTGAGCTAAGTTTGTCCGCAGTGTCTAGTAGAGAACTACGGACATATTTTCCAAATCCAGAAAGGATAACATATCTTAAAACATAAAGGGTTATGTTATAAGGGAATATGTTGGAAACTCCTGTAGATACCAATTAAAGTCAAATAGGAAGAGAGGTGAACAAAACATCGAAAGTTGCACAGAGTGCACTAGTGTTTCGATGAATACATTTATAATAATAAATAAGGGTACCATCTAAAGTGTTGTATAATGTTATGGCGGGGCTAATTCGCTTTTAACGTAGAATGATGTGTCCCAGGGCACAGTGCCCATGAGAAAGCCCTCGAGGTTGATCTAACGTCACTGTAGGCTCCTGGAATCAGGCCTCGTTCTGCTGCCATATCGACGATGCATACACACAGATGCTATCATGTGATGATAGAGTATTAATGTCAATCAAGGTGACATTATTAAGTTGCAAAGGATTTGGGACTGTAAAGTATAGACCCAAGACTCAACCTCTTCCATGAGCAAGCATGTTCAGGGTACAGGATATATGGTGCCAATGATTGAGAACAAATGCAGCTAGCGTATTTGTACTCTAGTGCAAGTGGGAGACTGTTGGAAATATGCCCTAGAGACAAATAGTAGTAAGGACTATTGTCATATTTCATATAGTTTATGATTAAGTTTTATATCATGCTATAACTGTATTGAGTGGAAACATTAATACACGTGTGATATACAAACAACCAGGGGTTCCCAGTGAAACTCTAGTCACTGGTTCATTGGTCAACATATGATCATGTTTCCTGATCATGTGGCATTTATGCCAGTTGGAAATGAGGTCATCTCATTCGAAGAATGAGATGATGAACCAATACCCAACCTAAACATCATGACCCGATCATGTCACGAAGTTCAAGTTACGATGATTAGAAATGGATCCTCATAGACTATTCCTTAGACCGTGAGGCTATATCAATCACTGTCTCCCGAGGGTGCTTAGATATCATCAAACGCCATCTGGTAAAACGGTGGTTATAAAGGTGTGTTCAGGTATTCGGAGGAAACCGTAGAGGCAATATATGTCGAGAGCGGGATTTGTCCGTCCATGTGACGGGAAGATACTCAAGGGCCCACTCGGAGAAGTTATATCCAATAGCTGCGCAGCGTGTGATTGGATCACGGGGATATCACTTGTCAGGACGAGTTAAGTAGCATTGTTCAGTAACGAGATTGAACCCGACATGGTGATGTCAATGATCATATCTCGGGCAATGCAAGTATCGAATTACAAAGGGAATAAGACACGACTGTCCCGGTTCAAACGACGAAAGATCTTCGTGGAGTGCACATGGGTCACATGGCCATCCAGGTCCCTCTGTTGATCATTGGTGCGGGAGTGTCCCGACCATGTCTGGAGTGTTCCAGAACCGTAGGGTATCACGGTTAAGGGCTTGATGATGCTTAGAGAGTGTTTATAGGATCGGTAGAATCACCGAAGAAAAGAAGGAGAAAACCGAAAGGGTTTCGGTAAGTCCAGAGGATGTCCGGAGTGGAGGTGGAAGGTGTTCCATGGCCATGGAGATTAGATAATGTGTGAATGAATGTTAAATATTGATTTAATCATTTATTCATAATTATTTAATAAAGAGAAAATAAATTAAAAGGTCAAAAGGCTTAATGGGCCAATTTCCGGAGGGAGAGGGCCCATTAGGGAAAGGAGAGAAGGAGAAGGGGAAAGGGGTTGGCCAGATGGGCCAAGCCCCCCCCCCCACGCGGGGCCCACTAGTGGCCGGTGGCCACCTCCCCCCTCCTCTCCTTTAGTCCCACCCCGGGACTTGAGGGGAGGTAGTACCTCCCCTCCCCCTATATAAGGTGGAGTATTTGGCCTAGAAAGACACCCAATAATCAATAAAGGTCTCTCCACTTTTGGGAGGACCTCTAATTAATATTTTTCTCTCCCCCTCTCTCTCTCATAACTGTGGTCCCAAGTCTGGACTGTGCGAGCGAGAGACATCTTCACCGCGGAGCGCCGTCACGCTGCAGGATTCGGATCCGGGAGCTCTACTTCCGCAACTGCTGCTGGATGAGGGAAGCAGGAGTCATCGTCAGGCACCGGACGTGTGTAACTCCCACGAGGTGTCACACTTGAGGCACTCAAGTCGTTGGAGCCAGAAGGAGCGCAAGGACTTCATCACGACCTTGAGGTCGGCTTCGGCTCTTCTACATCAACCATGCTCTCCTGAGCGTTGATAAGGCTTTTCGGTCTTCGAGGGTAAGTTCGCGAAAAGCCCCTCCCATTACTGTATTACTAATAGATAGGTCCTGGCAGCTTCAGGGGTTCAGGGGCGTAGAGCAAAATTTATTGTTTTTATGCACGGAACCCCTACAATTAAGGTAGAAACCTAACCACAGCTTCAAACTCTAAGACCCTTACGTCCCTTGTGCAATGGTTTCCTAATGGGGGTTCATGTTTTTGTCACTCCGGCGACCCCTACGATTAGTAGACAAATACACAATGCATTCCCCTAGGCCCATATAGGTGAAGTGTCATGTAGTCCACGTTCACATGAAACCACTAGAAGAAGTACTCCACAACTTAAATATCAAACTATTGAATCTTTCTCAACACAACTCCACTACTAACAGCTTGACTTCTCCCATGTCCTCAAGAACAAAACGAACTACTCACAAGACATCATATGGATCATGATCAGAGATGGAATAATTGAAGGAAATATGCCCTAGAGGCAATCATAGAGATGATTGTATTTCATGTGTATCCATGAGTTATTATAATGTTCCTTGAATATCCATATACCAGGCAACTTGTATTGATTGACAATTATGTGAATTGTTTGTGAAACTCTTTACTTGTATGGTTATCTAATAATTGTCCCTAGTCGGAGTTCATGCGAGGACACACGTGAATATTAGACTAGCACATCGATTGGTTGATGACTATGTTTCACAAGTCATTGACATGGAGATGTCAAACCAATGATGTGGACACATGTTATGAACATGGGGTTGGACTGACCCAACATGAGACTAGCAATAATACTTGCAGCTCTCTCTAGACATCGTGTACGTTTTGTCCTTAGACCTGAGATTGTCGCATGTACTTGAGATGTGGATCGACCTACTTTGGGGCTATCAAACACTACTCCGTAACTGGGTAGTTATAAAGGTAGCTTTCGGGTTTGTCCTGATACATGCTGCAAGGCATCGGTCAATCAAGATGGGATTTGCCCCTCTCTACTTGAGAGAGATATCTCTGGGCCCCTCGAGTGATCGGATCCAGAAATGCATGGCCGTGCTACATATGGTTAAGAGTTAACCTAGTAAAGGGATTCTGAATCATAGTATCGAGAAAGAGAGGTCAGCTTAGAGCTAGACCAAATATCGTGAGGCAAAGGGAAAGACATGTACTCAACCTTGTGATGGTTCGTCCGAATGATCTTTATATGCGTTTAGGAGTTGGCACGTCTTGCTAGAGGCCGCTACCAACTATTGACGGAGTAAGTGTACTCGCGTCATGTCTATACGTGTATGAACCTATAGGGTCACACACTTTAGGGGCTGGAAGCCTAATGAGGATTGGATCCGAATTAGACCAGGCTTAGGCTGCTAATGGGCTGCTAATGTAGAAGCCCACCAGGGATGCCTATATAAGAGGGAGTGAGGCGAGCTGAAAAGGAGAGAGCATTCCACCCAGCCGCCACTCCTCTTCCGCCTGTGTTGCACGCGCAGACCTAGCAGTCTGGCGTGTAACGGCTTCCACTCCGGACGTGTGGATACCTCGGAGGTGCTGCATCTGTAGCACTTGGACGAGCCGCGCAAAGGGGAGCTGCTCGTGGGACTAGGACGAGGAGGAGACGTAGAACATCTACACTGCCGCAACGTGCTTCATCGAGTTCCGCACCTGCGCGTCTAGCGGTAATCCCGTGATCTATGACAATAGTATTCCTGGTTGACGCGGTAGAAAATTTTGATTTTACGCTAGTGTAGCCTACCCGTAACCCTTCAGTGGTATCAGAGCCGATGCTATTCAGTCATAGGTTTGGGAAGTTTGCATATGGTGATATGTAGATTGATATGAATGATATGATCGTTTGTATGGCGGTGTTTCTGGATTGATCTATGATCTTACTTTCCGTGATCGTGATTCTAAGGTCATCGAACGACTTACCCCTACCGGTCGGTTTCCGCCATCGGGGTAGACAGTGACACATAAATCCTTCTGAATCACGCGAAGATCAATATGATTGATCGAATCGGGAATTAGATCTGAATCGACGTACCGTGATCAAAGGAGTTTGGTCAAATCGGAACTATGGTCGGTTTATGGTAAATTGGATTTGCCGATCAAAATCCTTAAAGAAAATTGTATACATTTGCCGATCAAAATCCTTAAAGGTACCGCGAGGGGCGCTGCCCCTTCGAACCCCGCAGGGGGAGACCCCCTAGACCCCCCTTAGTCGTAGCCCCCTTTTTTGTATCTCGTTAAGGTTCATAGGTGGTACGATTTCACATGTTCCGGTAGAATGCGATTCTATGCACAACTTGTTTTTGCAGGATTTATGTGATCAGTATGGCCCAAAAATGTATGTGATGCATGTATGTATTTTTCATGACCTGCGTGTCGTGAGTTGGGCAACACGGCTGGAGCCATATGTGTTGTCAATTATTGTAATGGCCTGCGTGCCAACTTGTGATGATCCCAATACAATGTAATTTTGATTACTAGATGTTAGGAGTAATAGCTTGTATTAGTTCTTGGAGAACTCATCACTTGGAGGATGGCTCGCATAGAGCATGAAGATGGCGATCATCATGGTGGACAGGTTCTATGGCGATGGAGATCACCATGAGAAAATGGGCCATACTGTATCACATCTATGTGAATGCTATTCTTATACGTTTTACTACTATGCATGCTTAGATGATAGAAGTAGAACGATCCCTCACAAAGTTTAAGTTAAACCATGCCCTCCCAACCAAACCTTGCACCATCCTATGCCCTGTACAATCATTGGTGGGTCTATGAAATTAGGGTGCCACGGTTTTCCTTGGCTGGATGGGTTTGTATCGGATACCTACACGTATAAGGGTTGGTGAGCTTAACAAGGTCATCTTAACAGTTAAGGACCTTGGGGCATAAAGGTTGGGCGCCTAGTTTTGACATAGAGATGTCACCCAACAACAAGAGTCATATGTGATATGATTAGCAAAGGTTGCTTACCGATTTACCTTGTGTTCTAGCAGTGATGCTAAAGCTCACTAGTCGACTTGTTAATTGGGGATCTTGAATCACTTAGTATCAATAGAGGGATGTTGATTTAAGTGGGAGTATATGCTATTAAATTGTTTAATATGTTTTACTCTTTCATGGTTACATGGCTTAGTATTTTGCATATTTTTTGTTGTAGATCAATGGCACCGAACAATTCATCACCTTTTGCTTTGCGTTCGATTCTTGAAAAGGATAAACTAAATGGAACAAACTATTCGGACTGGGTCCGTAACCTGAGAATTGTTCTCAGGGCTGAGAAAAAGGAAACTGTTCTGGATACCCCAATCCCGGATGAACCTGCTGATAATGCAACTGCTACCCTTAAGAATGCCTACAAGAAAGCATGTGATGAATCTCTTGAGGTCAGTTGTCTTATGCTTGCATGCATGGAACCTGATCTTCAAAAACAGTTTGAGGATCAGGAAGCGTACGATCCTGATGTGGTTTATGAAAAGAACATACATGCAGTGACTCTGGTGGATCCATATGTGGTTTTTGAATAGAACACACATGCAATGACTCTAGTTGATCCATGTGGTTTATGAGAAGAACACACATGCAATGAACTTTGGTGGATCCATGTGGTTTATGACAATAACACATATCCAATGACTCTAGTTGTGGTTTATGAGAAGAACACACATGCAATGAAACTGGTGGATCCATGTGCTTTATGAAAAGAACACATATGAAATGACTCTGGTGGATCCATGTGGTTTATGAAAAGAACATACATGCAATGACTCTAGTGGATCAGTATATGGTTTATGAACAGAACACACATACAATGACACCGGTGGATCCGTATGTGGTTCATGAAAAAAAGAACAGACATGCAATGACTCTAGTGGATCCATATGTGGTTTATGAAAAGGACAGACATGCAATGACTCTAGTGGATCCATATGTGGTTTGCGAAAAGAACACACATGCAATGACTCTAGTTGATCCATTTGGTCTATGAGAAGAACACGCATGCAATGAACTCTAGTGTAGCCATGTGGTTTATGAAAATAACACACATCCAATAACTCTAGTTGTGGTTTATGAAAAGAACACACACATTATGACACTGGTGGATCTATATGTGGTTTATGAAAAGAACACACATGCAATGTCTCTGGTGGATCCATGTGGTTTATGAAAAGAACAGACATGCAATGACTCTGGTGGATCCATATATGGTTTATGAAAAGAACACACATGCAATGACACTTGTGGATCCATATGTGGTTTGTGACAAGAACTTACATTCAATGACTCTGGTGGATCCATATGTGGTTGGTGAAAAGAACACACATGAAATGACTCTGGTGGATCCATTTGTGGTTTGTGAAAAGAATACACATGCAATGACTCTAGTTGATCTATGTGGTTATTAGAAGAACACAGATGCAATGACTCTGGTGGATCTAGATGTGGTTTATGAAAAGAATAGACTTGCAATGACTCTAGTGGATCCATATGTGGTTTGTGAAAAGAACACACATGCAATGACTCTGGTTGATCCATGTGGTTTATCACACTTGTGGATCCATATGTGGTTTATGAGAAGAACACACATGCAATGAACTATTGTGGATCCATGTGGTTTATGACAATTACACACATCCAATTACTCTAGTTGTGGTTTATGAAAAGAACACACATGCAATGACACTAGTGGATCCATATGTGGTTTCTGAAAAGAACACACATGCAATAACTCTGGTGGATCCATGTAGTTTATGAAAAGAATAGACATGCAATGACTCTGGTGAATCCATATATGGTTTCTGAAAAGAACACACATGCAATGAAACTTGTGGATACATATGTGGTTTATGAAAAAAACAGACATGCAATGACACTGGTGGATCCATATGTGGTTTGTGAAAAGAACACACATGCAATGACCCTAGTTGATCCATGTGGTTTATGAGAAGAACACACATGCAATGAACTCTAGTGGATACATGTGGTTTATGACAATAACACACATCCAATGACTCTGGTTGTGGTTTATCAAAATAACACACATGCAATGACCCTGGTGGATTGTAGCATCCCAATTGTCTAACAATTGTAATGATGGATCCATATGTGGTTTGTGAAAAAAACACATGCAATGACTCTAGTAGATCCATGTGGTTTACGAGACGAACACACATGCAATGAACTCTAGTGGATCCATGTGGTTTATGGTAATAACACACATGAAATGACTCTAGTTGATCCATGTGGTTTATGAGAAGAACACACATGCAATGAACACTACTGGATCCATGTGGTTTATGAAAATAACACACATGCAATGACTCTAGTTGTGGTTTATGAAAAGAACACACATGCAATTACACTGGTGGATCCATATGTGGTTTATGAAAAGAACACACATGCAATAAGTCTAGTGGATCCATGTGATTTATGAAAAGAACAGACATGCAATGACTCTGGTGGATCCATATATGGTTTATGAAAAGAACACACGTGCAATGACACTTGTGGATCCATATGTGGTTTATGAAAAGAACAGACATGCAATGAATTTGTTGGATCCATATGTGGTTTGTGAAAAGAACACACATGCAATGACACTTGTGGATCCATATGTGGTTTATGAGAAGAACACACATGCAATGACTCTGGTGGATCCATTTGTGGTTTATGAAAAAAATAGACATGCAATAACTCTGCTGGATCCATATGTGGTTTGTGAAAAGAACACACATGCAATGACTCTAGTTGATCTCTGTGGTTTATCATAAGAACACACATGCAATGAACTCTGGTGGATCCATGTGGATTATGATAATAACACACATCCAATGACTCTAGATGTGGTTTATGAAAAGAACATACATGCAATGACTATGGTGGATCCATGTGGTTACTGAAAAGAACAGACATGCAATGACTCTAGTGGATCCATATGTGGTTTTTGAAAAGAACACATAACAAATGACTCTAGTGGGTCCATATGTGGTTTGTGAAAAGAATAGACATGCAATGACTATGGTGGATCCATCTGGTTATGAAAAGAACAAACATGCAATGACTCTGGTGGATCCATATGTGGTTTATGAAAAGAACATACATGCAATGACTCTAGTGGATCCATATGTGGTTTTTGAAAAGAACACACATGAAATGACTCTAGTTGATCCATGTGGTTTATGAGAAGAACACACATGCAATGAATTCTAGTGGATCCATGTGGTTTATGACAATAACACATATCTAATGACTCTAGTTGTGGTTTATGAGAAGAACACACATGCAATGACACTGGTGGATGCATGTGCTTTATGAAAAGAACACGTATGCAATGACTCTAGTGGATCCATGTGGTTTATGAAAAGAATAGACATGCAATGACTCTAGTGGATCCATATATGGTTTATGAACAGAACACACATGCAATGACACCGGTGGATCCCTATGTGGTTCATGAAAAAAAGAACAGACATGCAATGACTTTAGTGGATCCATATGTGGTTTATGAAAAGAATAGACATGCAATGACTCTGGTGGAGCCATATGTGGTTTGCGAAAAGAACACACATGCAATGACTCTAGTTGATCCATGTGGTCTATGAGAAGAACACGCATGCAATGAACTCTAGTGGAGCCATTTGGTTTATGAAAATAACACACATCCAATGACTCTAGTTGTGGTTTATGAAAAGAACACACAGATTATGACACTGGTGGATCTATATGTGGTTTATGAAAAGAACACGCATGCAATGACTCTGGTGGATCAATGTGGTTTATGAAAAGAACAGACATGCAATGACTCTGGTGGATCCATATATGGTTTATGAAAAGAACACACATCCAATGACACTAGTGGATCCATATGTGGTTGGTGACAAGAACATACATTCAATGACTCTGGTGGATCCATATGTGGTTTGTGAAAAGAACACACATGAAATGACTCTGGTGGATCCATTTGTGGTTTGTGAAAAGAACACACATGCGATGACTCTAGTTGATCCATGTGGTATATGAGAAGAACACACATGCAATGACTCTGATGGATCTAGATGTTGTTTATGAAAAGAATAGACATGCAATGACTCTAGTGGATCCATATGTGGTTTGTGAAAAGAACACACATGCAATGACTCTAGTTGATCCATGTGGTTTATGAGAAGAACAGACATGCAATGAACTCTTGTGGATCCATGTGGTTTATGACAATTACACACATCCAATGACTCTAGTTGTGGTTTATGAAAAGAACACACATGCAATGACACTGGTGGATCCATATGTGGTTTATGAAAAGAACACACATGTAACAACTCTAGTGGATCCATGTAGTTTATGAAAAGAATAGACATGCACTGAAACTTGTTGATCCATATGTGGTTTATGAAAAGAACAGACGTGCAATGACTCTGGTGGATCCATATGTGGTTGTGAAAAGAACACACATGCAATGACCCTAGTTGATCCATGTGGTTTATGAGAAGAACACACATGCAATGAACTCTAGTGGATACATGTGGTTTATGACAATAACACACATCCAATGACTCTAGTTGTGGTTTATCAAAATAACACACATGCAATGACCCTGGTGGATCCATATGTGGTTTGTGAAAAAAACACATGCAATGACTCTAGTTGATCCATGTGGTTTACGAGACGAACACACATGCAATGAACTCTAGTGGATCCATGTGGTTTATGGCAATAACACACATGAAATGACTCTAGTTGATCCATGTGGTTTATGAGAAGAACACACATGCAATGAACTCTAGTGGATCCATGTGGTTTATGACAATAACACACATGCAATGCCTCTAGTTGTGGTTTATGAAAAGAACACACATGCAATTACACTGGTGGATCCATATGTGGTTTATGAATAGAACATGCAATAACTCTGGTGGATCCATGTGATTTATGAAAAGAACAGACATGTAATGACTCTGGTGGATCCATATATGGTTTATGAAAAGAACACACATGCAACGACACTTCTGGATCCATATGTGGTTTATGAAAAGAACAGACATGCAATGAATCTGTTGGATCCATATGTGGTTTGTGAAAAGAACACACATGCAATGACACTTGTGGATCCATATGTGGTTTATGAGAAGAACATACATGCAATGACTCTGGTGGATCCATTTGTGGTTTATGAAAAAAAAACTTGCAATAACTCTGCTGCATCCATATGTGGTTTGTGAAAAGAACACACATGCAATGACTCTAGTTGATCTATGTGGTTTATGAGAAGAACACACATGCAATGAACTCTGGTGGGTCCATGTGGATTATGATAATAACACACATCCAATGACTCTAGATGTGGTTTATGAAAAGAACACACATGCAATGACACTGGTGGATCCATATGTGGTTCATGAAAAAGAGAACAGACATGCAATGACTCTGGTGGATCCATATGTGGTTTATGAAAAGAACAGACATTCAATGACTCTGGTGGATCCATATGTTGTTTCTGAAAAGAACAAACATCCAATGAATCTAGTTGATCCATGTGGTTTATGGGAAGAACACACATGCAATGACACTTTCAGATCCATATGTGGTTTGTGAAAAGAACAGACATGCAATGACTCGAGTGGATCCATGTGGTTTATGAGAAAACACACATGCAATGACTCTGGTGGATCCATATGTGGTTTATGAAAAGAAATACATGCAATGACCCTGGTGGATCCATATGTGGTTTGTTAAAAGAACACACATGCAATGACTCTAGTTGATACATATGGTTTATGAGACGAACACATATGCAGTGAACTCTAGTGGATCCGTGTGGTTTATGACAATAACACACATCCAATGACTCTAGTTGTGGTTTATGAAAATAACACACATGCAATGACACTAGTGGATCCATAGGTGCTTTATGAAAAGAGCACACATGCAATAACTCTGGTGGATCCATGTGGTTTATGAAAAGAATAGACATGCAATGACTCTGGTGGATCCATATATGGTTTATGAAAATAACACAGAAGCAATGAAACTTGTGGATCCATATGTGGTTTATGAAAAGAATAGACATGCAATGACTCTGGTGGATCCATATATTGTTTGTGAAAAGAACACACATGCAATGTCTCTAGTTTATCCATGTGGTTTATGAGAAGAACACACATGCAATGACTCTGGTGGATCCATATGTGGTTTATGAAAAGAACATACTGAAGGAAATATGCCCTAGAGGCAATCATAGAGATGATTGTATTTCATGTGTATCCATGAGTTATTATAATGTTCCTTGAATATCCATATACCAGGCAACTTGTATTGATTGACAATTATGTGAATTGTTTGTGAAACTCTTTACTTGTATGGTTATCTAATAATTGTCCCTAGTCGGAGTTCATGCGAGGACACACGTGAATATTAGACTAGCACATCGATTGGTTGATGACTATGTTTCACAAGTCATTGACATGGAGATGTCAAACCAATGATGTGGACACATGTTATGAACATGGGGTTGGACTGACCCAACATGAGACTAGCAATAATACTTGCAGCTCTCTCTAGACATCGTGTACGTTTTGTCCTTAGACCTGAGATTGTCGCATGTACTTGAGATGTGGATCGACCTACTTTGGGGCTATCAAACACTACTCCGTAACTGGGTAGTTATAAAGGTAGCTTTCGGGTTTGTCCTGATACATGCTGCAAGGCATCGGTCAATCAAGATGGGATTTGCCCCTCTCTACTTGAGAGAGATATCTCTGGGCCCCTCGAGTGATCGGATCCAGAAATGCATGGCCGTGCTACATATGGTTAAGAGTTAACCTAGTAAAGGGATTCTGAATCATAGTATCGAGAAAGAGAGGTCAGCTTAGAGCTAGACCAAATATCGTGAGGCAAAGGGAAAGACATGTACTCAACCTTGTGATGGTTCGTCCGAATGATATTTATATGCGTTTAGGAGTTGGCACGTCTTGCTAGAGGCCGCTACCAACTATTGACGGAGTAAGTGTACTCGCGTCATGTCTATACGTGTATGAACCTATAGGGTCACACACTTTAGGGGCTGGAAGCCTAATGAGGATTGGATCCGAATTAGACCAGGCTTAGGCTGCTAATGGGCTGCTAATGTAGAAGCCCACCAGGGATGCCTATATAAGAGGGAGTGAGGCGAGCTGAAAAGGAGAGAGCATTCCACCCAGCCGCCACTCCTCTTCCGCCTGTGTTGCACACGCAGACCTAGCAGTCTGGCGTGTAACGGCTTCCACTCCGGACGTGTGGATACCTCGGAGGTGCTGCATCTGTAGCACTTGGACGAGCCGCGCAAAGGGGAGCTGCTCGTGGGACGAGGACGAGGAGGAGACGTAGAACATCTACACTGCCGCAACGTGCTTCATCGAGTTCCGCACCTGCGCGTCTAGCGGTAATCCCGTGATCTATGACAATAGTATTCCTGGTTGACGCGGTAGAAAATTTTGATTTTACGCTAGTGTAGCCTACCCGTAACCCTTCAATAATGATGTATAACAATCTGAACATAAACAATAATTCAACGGTTCACTCAATAGCATCAACTACAAAGAGTAATCAACACCGAGAAAGTTTCCCCTAAGAACTAGTGCAAGATTCAACCCAATTCTTACAACAATATGGAGATGGTGATGATGGTGCTGGTGGTGATGATGATCCCGATGAAGTCCAGCTTGATGGTGGTGTTGATGGCGACGATCTCCCCTCTCCGGGAAGGAATTCCCCCGGCAGAAATCTGTCTGCCGGAGAGATCTTTCTCTCTCGGTGTTGGTGTGGGCCCCCCGTGGCCCATCTCCAGCCCCCTTCTGGCTTCCTTCGTCTTCTGGAAAAATTAGATTTTCCATATATTTTCTCGGATTTTCTGATCTTGGCGAATTTTGCCTCCAAACAGCACCTTCTCCATCAGAATCCTAACTGCATCGGTCCATGCTCCAAAAGTCATCAACCATGCAAAAAAATATGAAATAACATAAGTATCACCTCTCAATATGAAATATATCAATGAATAACAGTGAATTAGGAGATAGAATAATGATGCAAAATGGACGTATCATCAGCCCACCGGGAATAACTTTGGTGGGAGACATTCCTTGAAGGACTGCCTGGACGCACAACACTGAGGCAGTAGCCGCATTCACCATGGCAGTCACGCACTACGGGGCATTGAAGGTCTGCACCACCGGGTCGCTTTGCGCTATCAAAGCTGCAACATCAGACGTTAGAGAGGTTAAGAAAAAGAACAGAGACTTACCAAGGAGCTTCCGGCAGTTGTCAGTGACGTGCTTCTCCAAGGCGGCGTGATCGCTCTGTAGCCCCAGAATGATCGAGTCCGCGGCCTTCCGCTCCTCTTTAACCACAGCGACCACAGCCTTTGCTCTATCTTCAGAAGAAATTGAGGCCACTTTGGCCTCCTCCAATTCCTTGACCAGCGAGGAGATTCGCCCATTCGCCACGTCTAGCTCGACAATTGGGACATACCCTTCACGAGCCTTGGAAATCTCAGCCGGAAGACCATCTGAACAGAAAAAAAGAAATCGTCAAAACAACGGAACATAAACAGCTCACGGCTGAAAAACGAATCAAGCACTCACCAACAGTTTCCTGGAGTCACTGGTTTGCCTCCTGCGCCACGCGCAGATCCCGCTCCAGACGCTCCTTTGCGGCCTGGTGGTCTGTCGACTCCCTCTGCAAGCCCTGAAACAAAAAGCAAAAGTCAGCATTCATAGAAACAGAAAATTCAGTTCCTAGCCACTGAAATTCAGCGACCAGGAACTCGGGGACTGGAGACTGGAATTAACTCAGTGCCTAGCCACTGAAATTCAGCGACTAGATACTCGGGGTCTGGACATACCTAGATGGCGGCACCAAGCATCTTGTGAAGCTCTCCGGCATCCATCAAAGGGACCACGAAGGAGGTGCGCCCACGACAGGACCCAATGTCTTCATCAACGATCTTCGGGCTCTACGGAGACTGGTGGTCCGCCACGCCGGGAAACCCCTTCGCCAGGAAGTGCAGAAACGTTGTTGACACCCTGGCCGGGGCACTATTCGTTGGAGCCGGCGGTTTCATCATCGGAGCCCCCTTGGTTGGCTTCGACTGTGCAGCGACCACCTCTTCGACGGACGCAGCAAGGTGACTCCCCTTGGCGCTACCTCCCGCTGCGGTGTCCCCTGCATCTCCTTTGTGCTTCTTCGTGCCCTCTACAGGCGCGACATTTGTAGCAGGCTTCCTCTTCGAGGGGAGGTTGCCTTCCCCTATGGTGGGACTGGCGGAATCTTTGCCACTGAAGGGTGACCAATCTTTTTAGCGCCAGATCTGCGAAACCTCCGACATCAGAGAGGAGAAAACACAGAAATCTAGCAAGGTTTGGAAGAAAAGGGGAGAAACTTACTTGGCGACCGGAAGAGAGCATAGCCCGGTACTGATGTGGCCAGGTTTGTTTAGTTCTGGCCCCAGCTTGCGCGAGAGACCTTTCTCGAAGACGTCCGAAGCCCAAAACACCGCGGGCTTCCTTGATGACGAAGCCGCGGTCACAGGAATCTCCGGATCCGAAGATGCGGCCGCTCGAGAAGGTTGCGGCGACTTTGAAGCCACAGCGTCGGCCGCCTCCTGATCAGGCGCCGTCGAAGCCGTGGGTGCAAGCATAGCTAGAGGGACCTCTACTGCCGCCTCGGCATCTTCGACCCATCATCGGAATTGTGCCCTCCGGGATCTTGAGTGAAACGTCAGAGGAGTCTTCATCAGAATCGTCATCCGACTCGAAGAACACCGCCGACTTAGCTGGAGACGCCGCCTTCTTTGCTGGCGACTTTGGCTTGCGAGCGGGATTCGCTGGCGTCGACATTCTCCGAGAAGTGGGCTCCTGCAAGGCTTCGTCGCCTTCTTTAAGTTCTTCGAGGCCGCGACTCGCCTCTAGCTCGCGTTGCCTCTGCATGCGGGTCTTGCGAGCCGCGGGTGCTAGGAGAGGAGCCTCCGTCTCCTCCTCCTCTTCCATAGAAGATTCGCCTGAGGCCCACTCTTCGAGCTCGCGGGGAACCTCCTCATCGAGTAGGGGGAGCCAGCCCTCCAAAACCTGAAACAACTGAGGATAGATACGATTAAATTTCAGACAACACAGGTGCGAATCGGACTGTGGAAGTTGCGAATGAAGATAAAATTCAGAGAGGAGAACTTACTGTGGGGGCTTCGTTCTTCACGGGAGTGTACGGGGCAAGCTCGGCCGACGTGGTTGTAAACTCCACGTCGGTGATTTTTTTCTGGGCGGCCATATAATCTTCGGCCTCCCATGATTCTTTGCTGGTGTGGGAGGGATCATTCTTCCCGCTGTACTCATACATCCAATGCGGCCGAGCCGCTAATGGAACCAGACGCCGCCCAAGCCAGCAGTTGTAGAGGTTTATCGAGGATAGCCCTTGATCCTTCAGCCGCTGGATCTGGTCCAACATCTCCGCCACGGCCATCTTCTGGTCTTCAGGGAGCTTCTTCGGCGCCAGCCGGCGAGGCTCGCTCCTTTCCGCGACGAACTCGGGAAGCGCCACTTCGCCGGAGGGGGTGGACTCCTTCACGTAGAACTAGCTCTTGTTCCACTCGCTCGTGGCTTTCTTTGGCAGCAGAAGCTTGACGAAGTTGGCCCTCGGCTTCAATTGGAAGGTAACGCCACCAACTGCAACATCAGGCCACTGGACGCCTCGGGCCCGATGCGGCCGTGGAAGAGCTCCAAACATAGGGAAAGTAAGGCCTGCAGCCGAGGTAGCATTCACAGAAGGCGACAAAGATCGCCAACTGCTCAATGTTGTGTGGGCCGAGGTCCAACGTCTTGATTGTGTAATACGCACAGAAGCGCCGAATGAACAGTGAGGTGGGGAACCCCAAACCCCTCTCAAGTTGACTGGGGAAACAAATGAATTCGCCGACGCGTGGCTTCGGCTCGATCTCGGAAGATGCGGGGATCCTCCAATTCCCCTTGCAAAGGATATCGGCACCCTCGAAGGACTTGAGTTGCGCCGCGGAGCACTCGGACTTCCCCCACGAGCCTTTTGGAGGCGCCATCAAGAAGGAAAGTGGAGTCGTTTGGTCTGGAGGGGTGTGGATCGAACGCAAATAGGAGAAATGGATGCTCAAGAATGAAGAATATGGGGAAGGATCTACATGGCTGATTCGTTACTCCCCTATAAAGAGGCGCTACCCTCCAAACTCATGATAGCCGTTACCCGCGGTAATTACGCCGAAGTTACCGTTGGAATTTCCAACGAATAGTTTGACCAGATTGATGGTCCAACTCCTCCATTGATGGTCCAACTCCTCCATTCAACGAATAGTTTGACCAGATTGATCCCCGCAAACACAACATGTAAGATTCCAAATAGATGATCTTGATCATGAACAGAGCTCACAAGATCTAAACATGATAGCACAAAGGAGGAGAACCAACCATCTAGCTACTACATGGACCCGTAGTCTAGGGATGAACTACTCACGCATCACACCGGAGGCAGGCATAGTGATGAAGAAGGCCTCCAGCGTGATCTCTCCCCTCCGGCAGGGTGTCGGGAAGAGCTTCAGATCCCTCCCGATCTAGAGATAGAGATGACGGTGGCTACAGACTCTTTCGTTGAATTTTTGATCGGGTACTTAGGGTTTTCATCCTGAGGGGTCTTTATAGGCGGAAGGGCTAGGTTGGTGGAGCACTAGGGGGCCCACACCCCTGGTGGCGCGCCCCCCAGGCCACACTGCCACCAGGTGTGGCCGCCCTAGTGCGTCACTTCGTCTCCCCTCCGGACTCTGTGTTGCTTCGGGTAAAAAATTGACTTTGGCTTTTGTCCGGTCCAATTACGAGAATATTTCCTTACTAGCTTTTCTAAAACCAAAAACAGCAGAAAACAGGCAACTGACACTGTGGCATCTTGTTAATAGGTCAGTTCCAGAAAAAGTGTAAAAATACTCCAAAGTGTGGACAAAACATAAGAAAGTAGATATAAAACAAGCATGGAACATCAAAAATTATAGATACGTTTACAACGTATCATCCCTTCACGAAAGTTGTTCTATTTGAGCTAGCGACGTCGATGTCAACTATACGGCCGTAATTTTATTCTGGTCGTACAGTTGGTCGTTAAAGCGTCTGCCTTCGATCCATGACTCCTGGTTTCTTCTAGTTGTTGGAAATCTCGTATCTTTGACTTTAATGTAGTGATTCCCATCATAAAACATCATTAGCTACGGAGGAAAAAATAGAAATAAAGGATTGCGGACCCCTTTGAATATTAGGCATTAGTGGCAGGGTTTAGAGAGATATTTCATAAAAAATGTGAATAATATCCAGTTTAAATATGGACGTAGATGGCTATATTTCTGAGCCATCAACCTCCCCAAGCTTAAACTTGATCATCCCCGAGCAAGAAAACCAAAATCAAAAAAAGAACTCAGCATTTAAACCGAAATAATGAGATGATGATCTTACTGATGATCGGTAGTCTCATATTTCCTCCACTATATAAATCTGAAAAACTTCAGCATAGATAGAGTAATGGCAATCATATCATACGAGTTTTATGCATCCTTATAGCGCAGCAAAATTATTGTTAACATGGATGATTCAAATGAGTAAACTTTATTCTATGTCATGTAAACAACTCATAGGCTTGCCTTTGAACAATAAAGTATAATCATGTAAATTGAGAGTGTGAGAGTTGTCATGAAAAGCATATACACTAGAGTATGTCAATTCTCCCACACCAATAAATCAAGACTTTTCAAGCACTACTTTTTTATTCATTATCCTTCAAGAATTTCAATTTTTGAGTAATTGAGAGCATGTCAAAAAAAATTGTTTTTGTTTATCGGGCTGTGATGGACACTCGTGGCATCACTAAGATTACTCATAATAGCCAGAGGAGTGATTCCATCATGAACACAGCTACCCGGGAGTGCTAAGAATCTTACCCACTATAGCATTGATGCTACATGTGTTTAATCAACTCATAGCCAAAATCTAGGAGTTTCCTCCATGAAGATCGGTCGTAGGCTAGCAGAGTTGTTGGCATCCCATGAAGTTTGACACGCGTAAAGAAATATCATTCTTATGATTAACAAGTCAAACTTTGGCATGCTCACAAAAACCGCTAAACATTAATTCAATCGAACAATTCCTTTTAAAGAGGGTTATTAAGCCAATCAACATTTTCAGTGGTGTTGAGATTCTCTAGAGATACGCCTTCAAGACTAAACACTACAACACCCAAGCCTTCAATTGTGAGACTTTTTATTATTACAATTGTTTAGCAATTTTTAGGCAAGACTTGGTTAATTACGAGAGCTGGAACAAAACGTACCCAACTAAATACCCATGCAAACGAGAATCTTACTACAATAAAAATACTGACTCCACCAATATAATATCTCAACATTTACTACTAACTAGCATGGGTTTCTCAAACTTCAAAAGTGGGGAGTCATAAGGCATACCTCTCATGTTTAGTTCCACGTCTCTCTTCCTTTTTTATTTGTTTCTTGGAAACTCGAAGTCGATCACTCTCCTGCAAATACATGAGAACCTCGAGGCAGAAAGAAAAGAAAGAGGGAAAATAAAGAAAAATGGAGAAATCTTTTTTTTGATTTTAAGAGAGGGAATTTAAAGAATAAAAATTAGTAACAAACTCGGCTAGAAAATCTCGAAAGAAAATAGAAATAACTAAAGATAAAGTGTTGGGGAAACCAACACGAGTGCTTATCAACTCGAATTAAAAACACAACCTTGAAATAAGTAAAAGAAAATGAACACCAAATAAAGATACATGAGGAAACTTTCCCTAGTTTAGGGTTTTGCAAGCCCTTCAAATCATTGTGGTGGCAGGAAAAAGTCAGAAATCTAGTTCACAAATTGAGTTGATAAATTACTAGTCGACTCTCGGAGATTCACATAGAGGCTATGCATCCTCTCCATAGTCCCTCCAAGTTCTTGGAAGTCTTGGTATGTAGCGAACTGGATTGATGGCTGCACCTCTTGATGAGGGACTGATGTCTATGCACTTCTATTCTTGTAGACAGTTGTTGGGCCTCCAAGTGCAGAGGTTTGTAGAACAGCAGCAAGTTTTCCCTTAAGTGGATCACCCAAGGTTTATCGAACTCAGGGAGGAAGTGGTCAAAGGTATCCCCTCTCAAGCAACCCTGCAATCAAGATACAAGAAGTCTCTTGTGTCCCCAACACACCCAATACACTTGTCAGGTGTATAGGTGCACTAGTTCGGCAAAGAGATAGTGAAATACAAGTGGTATGGATAATTATAAGTGGTAACGGTGATAGAAAATAACTTGATAGCGTGGAAAATACTAAAGCAAAACTGAAATAAAGATGGAAACAAACAAACATGTAACAGATCTAATAGCAAACGAAGTTTCAATGCTTGGAAACAAGGCCTAGGGATCATACTTTCACTAGTGAACACTCTCATAAATATATTCTCTTCATGATACTACTCTAAACTACTCTCCGATTGGACACTCTAATCGTTGGTAGGGCTATAACATCACTCCTCAAAGTAAGTCTTTCCCATCTAGAAAACCCCACACTGTCAGCTTGAGTACTAGATGAGTCCAACAAACACCACAATTTCATAAAGACATCCAACTCCAAATATAACTCATAACAAGTATTTGTAATCTCTAGCCTAAGTGCCACCATGGTTTGCACGCTGTCACTTTCACACACATGGGGAGAGTAGAGATCTAATAAAGCACTTGAGTAGCAAGGTAGATCTATAGATTACAAGCTCATGATCTTAATAAGATCATGCATAGAGAGAGATATGAACACATAGCTACCGGTAGAACCCTTAGCCTCAAGGAAGAACTACTCCCTCCTCATCATGGGAATCAGCAATGGCGATGGAGATGGTGGTGGAGATCGATGGAGATGGCTCCAGGGGCACTTCCCCGTCCCGACAGGGTGCCAGAACAGAGACTTTCTGTCCCCCGAATCTCCCCTTCGGTGGCAGGGGCGCTGCGGAACTTTTCGTGGATTTCTGATTGACTTTTTAGGGTTTATGCATCGAGATGCTTCTTATAGGCAAAGAGGCAAGGTCGGTGGAGTGGCAGGGGGCCCACACCACCTGGTGGCGTGGCCAGGGCTAGCCCGCGCCACCACATGGTGTGGCCAGGTCCTGGCCCTCCTCCGTCTCGTATTCTAGCTCTGTGAGTCTTCCGGTAAAATAGGAACTTTGGCTTTTGTCCCGTCCAATTCTGAGAATATTCATTTTCTCACTTCCTGGAACCAAAAACAGCAGAAAACAGGGAACTGGCACTGTGGCATCTTGTTAATAGGTTAGTCCAAGAAATCATATGAAAAGTACTCCAAAGTTGGAACAAAACATAAGAAAGTAGATAAAACCAAGCATGGAACATCAAAAATTATAGATACATTTGCAATGTATCAACATCCCCAAGCTTAACTCCTGCTCGTCCTCGAGTAGGTAAGTTATAAAAAGAAAGAATAATTTTTGAGGTGACATGCACCATCAAAGACTTGATCAAAGTATTTGCAAAACATTCAAAGCTAGGATCATAGTACTTCAATGATAACATGAAAGACAAGGTTCTAGCAATAAGCAAAGAAACTATGATGCAACATGAAAAGGCACAAACAAAAGATTCATGAATAACAATGCTTTGCAAGACGTTTGTTTGTTTCACATAAAGAAAACATAGCATAATAGTATTCAACTTGTCCCTCAATAGAGTAGCAAATATAAATGCATAGGACACCTTCAAAGTTCATAAGAGTGACTAGATACAATAGTTTAAAACAAGCAATAACAAGTTATGCATCAATCAACTAGTCTTGGGACAATGCACATAGAACTAAGAATGGCCACTATGCTCTCAAAGTATGTGCATAAACATAGAAGTTGGAGACTCAATATAATGGTGGAAGAAAAGCCTTTTGTAAAAGGAAGCAGGGATTCAAGTTTCATAAAGAGCTTCCAAAAATTATGGTACTTATAGCTTTAAGCTCTCATTGCCCCTATCATAAGAATCTTGAAGGTGATTAAGGTTAAAGTGACACAACTAAGAGGATATGCTTGACAAGTTATAAACCGAAATCTCATGCCCCTTACTTACGAAGACCGATCCTCATACTACTCAACTTCAGTCACGAGTAAGCTCTTGTCATTGTAAGTACATGTGTATCATTAAGAACCGCCAACGGGGTACCCCTTGCACATGATACGGGAGCTTTCCCATAATCAAAATGACAAGGCAAGCAGACAATGAGCATCTCAACGATCTTTTTATTGCTATTTGCATAGGTTTTTATTGAGGATGCTTCATAGAGTGCTCATTATGGTGATGCTGCAAGTTTCCACCATGATTAGGCATGGCTTAGGCTAGCGGCCCAGGCGTTTCTCTAACACACATACAGACTCCATGATCTTACAAGTTCCACTTTTATTTCACACCGCCGAGATCCGTAAGCAAAAGAACATGATATCAACGGGGTACAAAGTACAAGTGCAATGTTGAAAGCGTTATCCATGAAACATGGTTCTGCTAATTTCAACTTATAAAGCGCAAGCATATACACAACAACGAAGGACCCAATGGTTCAAGTTTATTAGAGGCAATAAAGTAAAGTGTGCCATCAAGTTCGTGAGAGCTTTAATCACTAGTTTTCTCATAACAAGTGAAAGGTAAACAAAAGCATCAATATACTTGGAATAGCATAAGCTAGTAGGTAGGTATGGTGGACTCTTTGGAATAACTTGATTTTAGGGAGTTGGATGCATGAGTGGAACTCATACTTGGTGGTGGAGGCTAGCAAAAGACTGGGAGGGACAAACTAAGAGAGCAATAATGGCCATAATCATGCAGAGCGACAAAACTTCATTGATCAAAGCATAAAGTGATACTACAAGTTGAAAACTAAAGGATCATAAAGGCTATGGTGACTTGAGATAGTCATAACATGGTGTGAGCATGTGCCAAGTAAACCCAAGTAAAGCATCAAAGGAGAATACCAATATACTATGCTTTAATATGCTAAAACAACGCATGATTCATCCAAGGCACATTAAGCAATCTCAATTGTTTATAACAAGTCATGCTACAGCAAAGAATACTAAGCATAAATCCAAAACAATATCAAGCAAGGCATGACAAAGCATATGCCACAGTCAAAAACGAGCTCTTTTTACCACATAAGCATGAACTTTCCTACTCTTTTCCAAACCAAACCAAACTATTTGCAAACCAAAGTATGAAAGAGGGGGTCCAACCAATTTATTCAGAACACTAAGCAAACCAAGCAAACTAAAAACCAAAACAAAAACGAAAAAGAAGACGCTCCAAGAAAAACACAACTGTGCATGAAACAATAAAAATGAAGCGTTTGAAAGAAAACCTGGGATTTTTATTGATGAAGAAGGGGATGCCTTGGGCATCCCCAAGCTTTGACGCTTGTACTTCTTGGATATTTCTTGGGGTGACACGCGTGGCATCCCCAAGCTTGAGCTTTAGTCCATCCTTCATCTCATTACTCATTTCTTCCATACACCTGAAATTTTTCCTTCATACAAAACTTCACACAAACTCATTAGCAACATTAGTGCACTTAAGATAAATAAGTCTCAAGGTTCAGTTCTAACACCAAATAAACTTCCATTAGAACACTAGCTACTGTATTAATTCCCTCAAAAAGCTCAATTCCTCAAAGGAATTCAAGAAGGAACTAACAAGAAGCAAATGCAGAAAATGGCAGAAATCTGTCAAAACAGACCAGCAGGTAATGACGAATTTTTTCGAATACCTTCTGTTGCTCAAATCAAAAAGTGTTGAACTAACTAAAGTTAGATAACAACCTGGGGAAGAAGCACAAACAATTACAGCTCAATCCGACATACCGAGCTCTCTCAAGAATTTTTACGGTGAAGCACAGAAATCTAGTTCGGGACAGCAACTTTCCCTATCATTACTTCTCTCTCATTAGAGGTTACTCTTGGTACAAAAAGCAAATAAAAAGGATAAGGAGCGGTTATTACAGAGGTAATAACTTCCAAGACTCAACTAAAACTTTTGGGTTATCTCCCGATAAGTACTTTTCTTTAATGCCTTTAAGTTAGGCTTGATAGTTTGAGAAGATGCTCACATAGGAAATATGAATTGAAGTAAAAGAGAGCATCAAGAAGCAAATTCAAAACACATTTAAGTCTAACCCACTTCCTATGCATAGGAATCTTGTAAAGAAACAATTCATGAAAGCACAAAGCAACAAGCATAGGAAGGCAAAACAAGTGCAACTTCAAAATTTTCAACATAAAGAGGGGAAACTTAATATTATTGAGATGCATAGAACCATGTTTCCCTCTCTCATAATAACTTTCAGTAGCATCATGAATAAATGTAACAATATAACTATCACAATAAACATTCTTATCATGAGCCACATGCATATAAGAATTAATACTCTCCACATAAGCATAGTCATTCCTATTAATTATAGTGGGAGCAAATTCAACAAAATAGCTATCATTATTATTCTCATCATCATAATCATCAAATATAGGAGGCATATTATAATCATAATTAATTGCCTCCTCAATAGTAGGTGGACTGAAAATATCATATTCATCATTGTAATCATCATATATTGGAGGTTTTGTATCATCATAAGCAATAGAATAGCTATCTTCCAAAGCTGGGGAACTAAAAAGATCATTTTCATAAGAACTAGCTTCCCCAAGGTTAGACTTTTCCATAGCATTATCAATAATGGTGTCCAAAGAGTTCATACTAACAACATTCCTATTAGCATGCAAATAAAGTTCCATAGGTTTTTTAATTTTCTCTTCAAACACTTCATGTCCTAACTCAAGATAAATACTATAAAGCTCTCTAATTTTGTTGTTGTTTTCCATTAAGCCTAACTAGTGAAAACAAGAAACAAAAAGACAAAATTGCAGAATCTAAAGGAAATAACTTCGAGCACTCACACCAGAGGATGTGAGTACCTTTCACCTTACCTCCCCGGCAACGGCGCCAGAAAATACCTTGATGTCTACGCACTTCTATTCTTGTAGACAGTTGTTGGGCCTCCAAGTGCAGAGGTTTGTAGAACAGCAGCAAGTTTTCCCTTAAGTGGATCACCCAAGGTTTATCGAACTCAGGGAGGAAGTGGTCAAAGGTATCCCCTCTCAAGCAACCCTGCAATCAAGATACAAGAAGTCTCTTGTGTCCCCAACACACCCAATACACTTGTCAGGTGTATAGGTGCACTAGTTCGGCGAAGAGATAGTGAAATACAAGTGGTCTGGATAATTATAAGTGGTAACGGTGATAGAAAATAACTTGATGGCGTGGAAAAGACTAAAGCAAAACTGAAATAAAGATGGAAACAAGCAAACATGTAACAGATCTAATAGCAAACGAAGTTTCAATGCTTAGAAACAAGGCCTAGGGATCATACTTTCACTAGTGAACACTCTCATAAATATATTCTCTTCATGATAGTACTCTAAACTACTCTCCGGTTGGACACTCTAATCGTTGGTAGGGCTATAACAACACTCCTCTAAGTAAGTCTTTCCCATCTAGAAAACCCCACACTGTCACCTTGAGTACTAGATGAGTCCAACAAACACCACAATTTCATAAAGACATCCAACTCCAAATATAACTCATAACAAGTATTTGTAATCTCTAGCCTAAGTGCCACCATGGTGTGCACGCTGTCACTTTCACACACATGGGGAGAGCAGAGATCTAATAAAGCACTTGAGTAGCAAGGTAGATCTATAGATTACAAGCTCATGATCTCAATAAGATCATGCATAGAGAGAGAGATGAACACATAGCTACCGGTAGAACCCTTAGCCTCAAGGAAGAACTACTCCCTCCTCATCATGGGAATCAGCAATGGCGATGGAGATGGTGGTGGAGATCGATGGAGATGGCTCCAGGGGCACTTCCCCGTCCCGACAGGGTGCCAGAACAGAGACTTTCTGTCCCCCGAATCTCCCCTTCGGTGGCAGGGGCGCTGCGGAACTTTTCGTGGATTTCTGATTGACTTTTTAGGGTTTATGCATCGAGATGCTTCTTATAGGCAAAGAGGCAAGGTCGGTGGAGTGGCAGGGGCCCACACCACCTGGTGGCGCGGCCAGGGCTAGCCCGCGCCACCACATGGTGTGGCCAGGTCCTGGACCTCCTCCGTCTCGTATTCTAGCTCCGTGAGTCTTCCGGTAAAATAGGAACTTTGGCTTTTGTCCCGTCCAATTCTGAGAATATTCATTTTCTCACTTCCTGGAACCAAAAACAGCAGAAAACAGGGAACTGGCACTGTGGCATCTTGTTAATAGGTTAGTCCAAGAAATCATATGAAAAGTACTCCAAAGTTGGAACAAAACATAAGAAAGTAGATAAAACCAAGCATGGAACATCAAAAATTATAGATACATTTGCAATGTATCAGGGACTTCTTGCTCCTCTTTGTTGGGGATATGCTATATGGGTACCCTCATAGCATGTCGCCAATCCGCCTAACCCAGGTGGCCCATAGTTGGTAGAAAGGCCTATGGTCTGCTGGGCGGCCCAGTTAGACGGATCCTAAAGGAAGGCCCATGTCGGTTGAAGGAAGGCTACATAGGAGTCACCGACATACTCGGAGCCTTGGAGTACAAGACACGGAAGACTAGTTCGTGTAGGTGTAAGACTCTTTACCTTGTCCGGTAAGGACCTTTCCCTGTAAACCCTAGGTATTGGCGCCTATATAGGCCGGCCTGTGGGAGCCTTTAGGGAACAACTTCTCTGATTGCTGCATACAACGTGCAACACCTCGCACATCGAACCTATCTCGGTAACTCGGCGTATTGACATTATAGTGATTTATAGCAGGAGTAGAGTTCTGCCACCATTGTGGGACTTGAACCTGCGTAAGCTATGTTACCTCGTACCCGCCAACTCTCCACCTTACCCCACGTCTCTAAACACGCACTGTGATGACCCCTCCATGGCGTACTCGTCGGCAATAGCATGACAGTTGGCACCCACCGTGGGGTAAGAGGCGCTTCGAGCTCTACACCGGGTGAGGTCCAATCTCTTCGCGGGAATCAATGACACCGTAGCCATCGCTCGCGTTCTCTTCTCCGGCAATGTCCAGATCGTCCCTCTAGATGAGTTTTGGGATGCCGATGAAGACAAACCCCACGCGCTGCTCCGTCATCCCCTTGGAAGACATCCACATCTTCATCGACGAAACTGACTCGGGTCCTAGCTCCCAAGAAATCGGAAACTTGTCAAGCCCTGCACAGACCGCCTATAAGCAGGATACGTTCGCGGAAGGATCTGGGCCATACCTCTCTATGGGGTATGGCGGCTCGGATTAGGAAATTTCAAGGCCCACCCAAACCGCCCCTGTGTAGGATATAAAGGTGGAAGGACCCTACAAATTCGCTTGGCTTTCCCGAGCGTTAGAGATGCGCAGGTCACACTTTGTCGGCGTCGTCACCATCTTCTATCTTGCCAGATGCGTTCAAAGGGACGGGGAACCTCCCCGTGAATACCTTGCCAGATGGATGAGGATGAGGGAAACCCTAGAGGGCGACTGTGCCGAAAAGCTCGTGTACCACTTTGTGGAAGGGCTCACGCCTAGAACACTTCTCCGGCATACCCTCTAAAGGCGGCAGGCCACAGGCCCTCTCACCCTTGGTGAGATGGTTGCCATCGTTAACGAATACACGACTGCTAATGAAGAGGCCATGGCGGCAATCCATGTCATAACCGGAGAAGGAAACAACAACAACGGGACGGCTCCATCACCCTCCACATGCGCCGTCACCAACACTAAAGCCAACTCCGACTCTGTCCTCGACGCACTTTACGCCGCCATCAATATGGATGCCGGTGGCTCAGATGTTAACTCGGAAGAATACGACGCTGTTATGAGGGAGATTGAGCAGGAGATCGAGAAGGAGGAGTGTGCCGAGAAGACCAACACTTCCTACCAGGTGCTAGTCGCCATTGGGAACGTGGTGGAAGAAGACGGACAGGAACGGGAACGTGAGAGAGCTCCGTCCACGCCAGCAGTCACCAGATCAGTAGGAGCTAAAAAGCCGCCAAGCCTCCGGCTCCGGCCAAGGCTCTGCCTCCTCTGGCTACCCGCCAGCTGCCGGCGCAGAAACTTACCACAGACCCCAATACGCCCCGACAATCGAATCAACCTCCAGTGCCACCATCAACGTCTGCAGCTGGCAACCCTCTAGCCACTCTTGCCGATAAAAAAATCTACGCCGCACTTCTTATTGAACCAATCAGCATCTCCCATATCTAGAGTGTTACGCAGCTTGATGAGAAACGTGTAGAAATCTTGGCGGAGGCCAGGTGCATCACGGAGCAATGCGCTAAGCTGGACGAAGACATGGCCAAGGCGCAACAATCCATCAAGGTGGCAAGAGCTATGGAGGCTGAATACAAGCAATTACTATTAAAGCATAAGGCAAAGAAGGTACCAGCTCACGTCGTCCAAGATCCCGGTGTTCGGCGAGGCTTGGGATTTGACGGGTCTAAGCCGACAAAAGCCACCCCTTGCATAGATTTAGAAGGGAGGTAGGTCATGCCAACTTCCGTTCTCAACATCACCGTCTCCAAGACCCTCCTGGAGCAGGAAATGTCGCCACAATCACTTGCTCAGGTGTACGACCTCGTCGCTAAGGCATGCAAGCAACAATAAAAGGCCACCTCCCTGAGGCTTGAGTCCAACCCGGAGCTTTGCCAGTCAACCCTGAATAGCCACAAAAGGCCAAAATCTCCTCGTGACGAAGGATCACACACAGGCTCTACAGAGCAAAGACGGAGGGAGGCACGCAACATGACTGCCGCTATCCCCATATCCTCCGACCACGGAGAAAAGGCTCGTCCCCATCGTTCGCCACCTCCACCTCCTCTCGATGTCACAAGGAACCAGAGCCGCGCCACCGCACAAGCATGCCACCTCCAAGGCGGTCCTAGCCTGACATCGTTATACGTGATCAAGGTGAACAACCTCGGCATGTCGGAGAGCACAACGGCCATGACGGACACAGAAGCAGGTCCCACAAGGAACCTCCACGACCGACAAGCAACCGCGACAGGCGCGAGGAGTCGTAGGAGGGGCACAACAAGAGAGCTAACCCACTACCTCCACCGCCACCATCACCACCTAGCAGCCATCATGGCGGGGGGCATGGCGGATCTCACAAATCGTGCCACAACTCCCCTCCCCATGATGGAAAAGGGAAGCAGCCAGAGCCATATGACGCACGATCGCGGCTAGACAAGATCCAAGAAGCTCGAGAGCTCCCATACCTTGGGCCACGTTGTTTTGGACCAGTCATACGGGCCACAACCTACCCCAAGGGCCTCCGGATAGACAAGACCATCATGCCCTACAACGGCACTGCTAGGCCAACAACATGGTTGCAGGACTATAGCAAAGCAATTCACATCGTAGGGGGAAATACCAATGTCGCCATCAAGTATCTCCCACTCATGTTGACCGGCACCGCCCAACAATGGATCGATGACTTGCCGGAGAAATCAATATGCAATTGGTTGGACATGCATGAAGCGTTCACCAAGAACTTCGAGGGTACGTACAAACATTGCTACACTGTCGGAGACCTACAGTGGTGTGTGCAAGAGAAGGATGAAACTTCCCGTGCCTACCTCTCTTGCTGGCTGGATATGAAAAATTCATGCGCAAGGGTGCACGAATAGACCGCTATGGCCGCCTTCATTGATGGGCTGGAAAAGGGGACTTTGCTCCGGCATACGTTGCAACGCAAGCAAGACAACAACGACCTCCACCTCAACGCAATGATCGCCATGGCTAGCAAGTTCGCCGCTGCTGATGACGACGCGCGTGGATCGTTGCCGGCGATAGCAATCCCTACCCAGGCCACGAAGAACAACAATAACAAGCGGAAGAATCCGCCCAAAGAGAAGCAAGTAGCCGACATGGTCGCCACAATGTTCACTGGCATAGGCAATGGCGGATAGCGTGGACGTGGTCGGGGAGCTAGCAGTGGCTAGCAGAGGAGTGACACTACACCCTCATTGCCCTACGTTCCCCAAACGTACGAAGAGTACCATGATATGCCGTGCTTCGTCCATCTCGACGCCAATGGCAAATCCACCCACACCAATCGCTAGCGCAAGTTTGCCAATGATCTCAAGGAGGACCCCGAGTCCGGCTACAAGCAAAGTCAGAAGAATAGACCCCGCGGAAAAGGCAAAGGGAAGAAGAAGGAGGAAGAACCCAAGGAATCAAGTGATATGGACGAGGACATGGACCCAAAATCTTCCGACAAGGGATAGGATAAAGGGAAAAATCCCTTCAAAAAGAAGGCTCCATGTTACCACACTTTCCTTGGCACCCCAACCATCCGGGCCCAGAAAACCTCTATGAGGATACTGATGGTACCCTCCCTCCAGTTCCCTAGTACGTTAGGTGGTCAGAAGTTCCAATTACTTGGGATAGGAAGGATCATCCAGAACTCATCCCAACATAGAACCAATATGCCATGGTCATCAACCCTTTGATTGACGGCACGGAGTTCACCAACTGCCTCGTGGATAGTGGAAGTAGCATCAACATCGTGTACCTGGATAGACTGCACAAGATGAACTTGACGGAGACCCAGCTAAGGAAGAGCAACACCGTGTTCCATGGGGTTGTCCGTGGCCGACAAGCAAATTCCCTGGGATGCATCACCCTTCCGGTCACTTTTGGCGATGTAAACAATTACCACCAAGAACACATGACCTTTGAAGTGGTGCCTTTCAAGAGCGTGTACCACGTCATCTTCGGACGCGACATCTTCCACTCCTTCCTCGCAAGGCCATGCTTTGTCTATAACAAACTCAAGATTCCCGGACCAAATGGCATCATCACCGTTGACGGAAGTTTCACCAAGGCACGGGAATGTGAGCTCAGTGAAGCCGCCTTCGCCGAAGCAGTCCTCTATGGTAAGGAGTTCAAGGAGATCTAGAACCAGGTCGATGCCATGGAGATGCCGGCTTCGAAGAAGAAGATTACTGCTGCCGAACCCGCCTTCAAGGCTGCCATCAAGACCAAGCAGGTGGATCTTGTCGAAGGTGATTCCTCCAAGACCACCGCCATTGGCACGGACCTGGATCCCAAATAGGAAAGCGCACTCATTGAATTCCTCCGTGAGAATAGGGACATCTTTGCCTGGCAACCTGCCGACATGAAAAGTGTACCTAGGGAACTTGCCGAGCACAGCTTGAATATTGATCCTAATGCCAAACCGGTGAAACAACCTCTACGACGCTTTGGTGATGAAAGACGAAGGGCTATAGGCAAAGAAATAGCTAGGTTACTTAAGGTTGGATTTATCCGAGAAGTTATTCACACCTGATGGGTGGAAAATCATGTACTTGTCCCCAAAAAGGGAACCAATGAATTAAGAATGTGCGTTGATTACACCGGCTTGAACAAAGCATGCCCGAAGGATCTGTTTGCTTTGCCTCGCATTGACCAAGTCATTGACTCGACGGCTGGCTTAGAACTTCTGTGTTTTCTCGATGCCTATTCAGGATACTACCAGATCCGGATGCTAAAGTCGGACCAATTGGCCACTTCTTTCACCACACCCTACGACACATATTGCTATGCCACGATGCCATTTGGGTTGAAAAACACTGGTGCCCCGTACTAGCGGACGATGCAACGTTGCCTGCACGACCAAATAGTTCGCAACATACACGCTTACGTGGAAGACATTGCGGTAATGTCAAAGAAATCAAATGATCTTATCGTTGACTTTCAAGCCGGCAATCGAGTCGGGTTTGACCGGGTCGGACGTTACCAAACCCGTTCCCGATTGACAAATGGGCAAGGATCTTTGCCCACGACCCTGCCCATGGTTCTGAGATGAGACCCATGCCCAAACCCGACGGGTGACCCGACCTGACGGGTCGCCCATCGGGTCTGCATACAACACATTAAATAGCACCACTTTAGCTTTCCAAACGCAACACAATGGAAAGTTTAGAAAACACAATACAGTGGCATATTCAATTGTTCAAATGGATTACAAAGTAGATACAAGTCTCACAAATAAGTAGTCTCACATAAACAATAGTCTACAATCTAGCACGAATCGATCGAGATCACACAAAGTCACAAATACACATCATATTAATTATTACAGTAAACAGTGCCCAAGAAGCTAGCTAGCAGCATTGCACCTCTAGCTAGCAACAGCGCCTAGGAAGCTAGCTAGCAACAGCCAAACAGCCAACATCCAATGGCCAACGCCCAGCTTGCTGCTTCTCCTCTTCATTTATTCTTCTGTCAAGATTGATACATCTTCTTCCTGAAAATTACAAGCACACATGAGATTGAATGCATCATCTCTTCAAGCAAGAAAAATGATTTACAAGGATGAAATTTATGCGTATAAGTGTAGAACATGTTACCATTGGTTCTTCTTCATCATCAAGAACAGACTGGAATTGAGCAAAGAGTGTAGAATTGCAATCCCCTAATGCAAATATAGGAAAGAACACACGATAAGAAAACAACTATTGTGTATGAAAAGCAAAAATAAATTTTAGCTAGACGACTACCTAAGATGTCGGCACGAGACCAAGCTTGCATACACATAAGCGCTTCAGCCATATTTGGAGCAAGCGAACTACGATGTGCACTTAGTACTCTACCGCTAGTACTAAAGGCAGATTCTGATGCCACAGTTGTTACTGGGATAGGCAATATATCATGAGCCATTCTTTGCAAAGTAGGATACTTGATACCTCCAAACTTCCACCAACCGATAATGTCCAGCTCTTCATCCATTACCGAGATATTAGCCTCTTCCAAATACAAATCCAGTTCAGTCCGCACACGAGAAGCAGTCACAACAGGCTGTGAAGACATATATTGAGTAAATATCTACATGGCTGCATCTTTTCCAACTCTACCCGTGGGAGCAGCAGTGCTACCATGTTGTGATGCAACCCCACCTTCTCCATCAGCTCGGTATTCTTCCAACAAATCAACCATTAAATTTCTGATTTTCTCCACTTCCCTGTTTGCATGTTCATATCCACATAGAGAGCCACACAAAGCCCGCAGCATATGTAACTTATATCTTGGATCAAGTACCGTTGCAACAGCCATAAGACCATGGACATCTTTCCAATATTTCTCAAACTTGGTTTTTTAATAAGAGGATCATCACTAGTGGATCATGTCCGTATTGATAAACGAATAGTGGATAGTTTGGGAAAGAATAGATTGGATGTGACATATTTAGTCCCCGAGAAAAGCTCGGTGATGTCAAAAAACACTTTCAGCCTATCACGAAGTTCTTTTGCAAAGTTCCAATCATCATTGGTTGGACAACATTCAAACAATTTTTCCCGTGAGCTTAGTTTTTCAAATATTGGAATGTAGCATAATGCAATGTCTAGCATTATATATTTGAATTCCACCTAGTTTTGCAATCCAGATTTAACCTTCTAGTGTATTCAATATTTAGAGTCCTAGCCATTTTCTCAAACTTCTCATGCCTTTTTGGTGTGGCTGACCAATATGCAACACTATCACGGACTCTACCAATACCCGGCTCCATTACACTCATCCCATCTTTGACAATCAGATTTAGGACATGTGCACAACAACATATATGCAGATATTTCCCATTAAGCATAAGAGATGTAGTATCCAACTTATCTGTCAATTCATCAACTGCCTTGTCATTACTTGTGCAATTGTCCAAGGTAATAGTGGATATCTTGTTCTCAAGATGCCAGTCAACAAGACATTCATACAAAGCTTGGCAGATAACCTCGCCTTTATGTGGGCATGGCACATAAGCAAACCTAAGACACAAGATTTAGAAGGATTAAACAAATAGATCAGATGACGGCTACTGGATATTTGAAGGATTAACCAGTAACTTGAGTATTACCTCAAAATGAAGCTCTTCAAGTTCCAAGATTCATCAATAAAATGTGCAGTAACAACCATGCATCCTTTCTTTTGATGGCCCATAGTCCACATATCAGAGGTGACGCTACTCGATATTTGAAGTTTGCAAAGTACTTAACCATCCTCTCCTTTTGGGCTTTATGCATTAGTAAAATATCCTTCCTATTGCAAACATAAAAAGTAACCCACAGTAAGAAAAATAGGTACTATGCTTGGAAATCAAATAAACAGTTAAAACTAGATGATTAGGTGATTACCGAATGGTATTCCTTGAGACCATCTTGAACAACGGTTGTAATGACTTGCAGAATTTTCAGGACAAAGCATGATCAACGATTGATAAAGGATATTCATGAACACATATCATCAATGCAAGATTCTTTTGAGCAAGTTCTTGGTCAAAAATCCCCCTATTGTCCAAATTGACACTCCCATCTGCATTTTCTGACATCCTTAACTTCTGTTACTTTAGGACAACTGGTGCACACTTAGCAGGACAAATTTTCAGATGATTTGATAAATGTGTTGTACCACCTGTACTTTTTGCACTTAGCCATTTTTTACAATACATGCATTGAGCCTGCCAGCTCCCTTGACGAAATTCTTTAGTGAATTCCATCCACACTTCAGATGTAAGCTTTCTTTTTGAACCAACTCTAACAGATCCACTAGCACTAGGTTCTTCTATTTCTATACCTTCTATGGATGGATCTGCGGTAGACTCACCATGAGCACCGCCAGCCATGGCCGAGCTTTCCACCAACGGTTGGGAGGAATTGTTCTCTGGTGAAGCCAGTCAAGTACTATACAACATAAAAATCAGATTAAGCCTGAGGTAGTGAGGTGAGGAGATGGTGGATTGTGAGGAACAAGCCAAGAACTCATGCCAAAAAAATGACCTAAATTCTTATTACCTGCAGGCAGTACGTCGTTGAAGGAGCAGCTGGCCGACAGTAGAGAGATGAAGGACGGGGGATGGAGCACGGGGCACCTGGTCGGCGATAGTGTTGTGCACCTGTGCAGCGACTGGCCGGGGAACGTCGTGATAGGGGGGGATGAAGGATGGCGTCGCCGGCGTCGGCAACACGTCGCTTGGGACCTGGTCTCCTGGGACGGAAGCTTGGGGGGCGGCGTCTAGACGAGGGAGTGGGAGTGGTACGGGAGGTGCAGAACGGCGGTGCTGCCGGCGCATCGGCGCATCGTGCTTTGCATCGTGGTGGCTAGGTTTTGGAGTACTGGAGTCTGGATGGCGTTGATTGAGTTGAGGAGTAGTGGTGGCCGTGTCTTAGCTGATGTGGGACTTGGTCTTGGGCCTTGGTCGCGAATGGGCTGGACTGCTGGAGAGTGGATGTTGTATTTTTTCTGTGTGAGGGCCCGCATGTTAGCTAATCGGGCGACCCAATGGGTCGCCCATGGGTACAGGTCTGTGCCCATGCCCGACCCATGACTAATCGGGTCACCCGTGGGCAAGATCCATGGGCGAAAGTAGTGTCCCAAACCCTGCACATTCAGGTCGGGTGCCCATGGGCGAGCGAGCCCATGGGTCAGATTGCCGGCTTGAGTTGACTTGTAGGAAACCTATGACAATCTCCGGAAATACAACATGATGCTGAACCTAAAGAAGTGCACCTTCGGGGTACCATCTAGCAAACTGTTGGGCTTTATTGTTTCACATCATGGAATCGAGGTGAACCCAAGGAAAATCTAGGCCATCCTCGACATCAAACGCCTGACATGCCTGAAGGACATACAAAGGCTCACAGGCTGTGTTGCAGCAGTAAGTCGGTTCATCAGCCGACTTGGTGAGAAGGCTATGCCGCTCTACAAGCTGCTAAAGAAGGCGGATAAATTCAAATGGACAGACAAAGCTGACGCAACACTTTAGGAGTTGAAGAGAATACTCTCCTCTCCATGTATACTTGCAGCACCGGTGACAAGGGAGCCTATGTTAGTGTACATGGCGGGAACCAACCAAGTAATCAGCATTGTCATCATGGCGGAGCGCAAGGAACCAATGCACGAATATGGAGTTCAGCGACCCGTTTTCTATGTAAGCGAGGTCTTGACGGAGTCCAAGCAGTGTTACCCGCACTACCAGAAGATAGCTTATGGAGTTTTCCTTGCTTCACGTAAGCTAAGGCATTATTTCCGGGAGCACCCCATCACAGTAGTGAGCAAAGCTCCACTATCCGACGTCATCAACAATAGCGACACTACAGGGAGAAAGGCAAAGTGGGGCATTGAACTTGCCGCCTTCGACATCACCTAAAAGCGACGCGACGCTATCAAGTCACAAGGATTGGCGGATTTTCTTGCAGATTGGACAGAACTTCCAGAAGACACTCCTATACCAGAGCCAGAGTATTGGATCATGCACTTTGACAGATCGAAGTTACTCAATGGCTCGAGGGCTAGCGTATTATTGCAATCGCCAACAGGGGAGAAGTTGCAATACGTCCTGCAGATCCACTTCAACGCTACAAATAATATGGTGGAGTATGAGGCCCTCATTCACGGACTTCACGTAGCCAAGGATATTGGCATCAAGTGCATAGTTTGCTGTGGAGATTCTGACTTGGTTGCCCAGCAAGTGGCTGGCAGCTGGAACGCGCGGAACCCTTTGATGGCAGCATATCAAGACAAAGTAGACGAAATAGCCAAGTGCTTCGATGACTATGAAGTCAAGTACGTCAAAAGGGAGGATAATGAGGCGGCAGATATACTGTCAAAGCTTGGACCAGCTTGTCGACTAATTTCGCCAGGCGTTTTCCTAGAGCATTCGCGGACTCCACCCGTGAAGGGAGCGGACCCCGACAACGCGGATAGAGTGGACTCATTTGTCAACACAGTAACAGTGACATCTGCAGCTTGGACGAAGCCGTTCATGGATTATCTACAAGACAAAACTTTGCCCACTAATGAAGTCAAAAGTCGGCAAATTGTACCACCCTCGAATCGGCCCTATGCAAGTTTTAGCCCTTTCCGCCAAACCCGCATAGAAACGATTCAAGGACGCCCACCAGGCACTTTCGTGCGGGTGGAAAACGAAGTAATACCATTACACAACAGTCCTCGATTGGGACCCACAGAACAAATATATATACAACAGCGACTCCATGAGTCAAGAATATAGATATAATATACAAAGATCCAAATCACCTTGAAACGATAGAGCGTCCGACTACGGACAAGATGCAAATGGGGCTAAGAGCCCTGTAGAATAACCAATGGCGTCCATAACCCTGCCCAGGCCAAGCCGGAAGGGTAACCCTGCTAACGACGTCGATCTCAAACCTGCTAAAACAAAAGGGGTGCCGACCAAGGGCAAAGGAAAAAGAGGAGCGTCAGTACTGAGGCCAGTACACGGCGAGGCTAGAATTCGGCGGCTCTCGCCTACATAGGTATGGTGGACTGAAGCGGCAGCGCAGCAGCACTAAACAACCTATAGAGACTCAGAAAAACTGGCGGCTATTAGAGAGGGATAAGAAAGACCTATTCGGAACCACCTGATACTAACACCATTCATACCCATCCTGGTATTCCCCCTCGAGACCAAACGAGGAAGTCAAACCGAGGAACTCACACAGTTGGCAGTTTTATTCATTCCATTATAGTTGCAGCACTTACTAGTCAGATATAGATAGCATGAGTCATCCTGAAGCATAATTAGTGGGCAGTTTTAATTAACCATTCCGTGGTAGTTAGAACATTTACTAGTCAGATATAATTGTCCTGAGGAACCCCAAAACCCAGCAGTTGTTGGCACTTTTATCACATTCCATTGGAGTTGCAATACTTACTAGGCAGATATAGCACGACACAGATCACGACAGATCCACCAGTTGTTGGCATTTTTAATATCCATTCCGTTGTATTTGAATCTGATTACTAGTCACATATTAAGTCAAATTTATAGAACTACTTTAGTTATGCTTGTCTATGATCAAGATACTATGCTCCAAGTCGTCCATAACCGCGGACACGGCTTTCATAAAGTTTTACCCTGCAGGGGTGCACAAATAGCAACACACACTCGATCAACCTCGGAAAAACCAACTCAAAACCCAACGAGCCATTCACGAGAAAGCGATCACAAGATTCATAAAATATTTCAGGGGGCCACCCCACTAAGCTACCCACAACGAAGTTGGCCGGCTCCGGAATGGACCCAGGGTTTGCGTCAATGGCTGCAAACAACTGGGAACCCGAAAGTGTGACTGGGCTTGTCGATACCGCGAAAACACTCCGCAATCCTAAATAGTACAGGTGCTCCACGCACAATCTTAAATAAAGAGGTAAACATGGCATAAGTACAGTATAGTAAATAAAACCCCAAACTAGTTTGTGGCTCCAAGAAATAGAAATGAATCAAGCTCTAGCTCAGGGGGGTCCATAAGGCCTCCCAGATGGGGATAGTGCGAAAAATCAAGGAACAGGTATCAAGTACTCGGGGCCTACGGGACACAAGTGAGCGTGGAAGAACCAAATAACATCTATTGCCCACCGATGCCTCTGCATTAGTTATATCTAGCATTTTAATAGTTGTATTGTCATGATCAACTCCACCATAAACATCTGCCAGCATTCCAACAACTGTGGTACTCGACAACACAAGATCGCACCTGAGCAAGCAACTACGACTCACAAGGCCAGCTTTCTACCAAACAACAGGTATTAGGAGGTGTCCATGGCAATATAGAGGCTGCACGGGATATAACTGGTGCACGGAAACTAAAGCATCGCGACACGGATAGCAGTAGATCAATAGGAGGAAATAAAGACTATAAATGCAAAATAGGTAGAAAGGGGGAGAATGCTCGCCTGGGAAAACACTGCCGACGGATCTTATCCGGAGAACTTGTCGATACTCGCATCAACTCATCGGCCTAATCCGCGAAGAAGCAAACACTAGCAGAAACACCGGATACAATATTTAAGACTACGGCAGAAGATCCGGCATGATTATGATATGATGCAGATGCGGTGCAATTAGGCAGTATTAAGCGGAACCGGGGTCCCAATAATTAATTAAACGGTTCGAGTTATTTAACTACCCCACAATTTAAATGTTGTATTAACAGGTCAAAACATGGCATCGGTTCGCTACACAAATTTAAATGGAGGCGAAAATAAGACTAGAAAAATGTCCACATGTAGTCTCCATATTTAATTATGAGGTGAATCGGCATGATGCCCCCAAACCCATAGACAGGTATGCATGCATGAACAATTTAATATGCGTTAGTTGATAATGTCATATTATAAAAATAGAGGATTAGGGTCACACATCTGGGTGTGGCAGATCTTGGTTCCGGGGTTCGGGGGGGGGGAGGGTTCGGTCTCAGGGTTTGGCGAGGAGGAACGGTTCGACGGGATCGGTCTCGGACAACGGAAGGAGAGCTTGGCGTTCCGAGAAGGAGGACTTGGTTTGGCGTCGGGGGGCACATCGGATCCGCCCTGATCGGTGTCGATCTTGTCGTCGCGAAGATCTTGTTGGGTCCGTGCCATCGAGTCGGTCTTGGCATCCAGGGAGAAGAACTTGGCGTTCCGTGTCGGCGATCTTGGCGTCCGGGTTCTCGGGCATCGCAGCCGGGAAGGAGAACTTGTCGCATCCGTGGAAATCTTGGTTCGGCCTCGGTCAAAGCGTTCGGAAGCAGATCTTGGTGTTCCGGGCATCTTCCGGTCGGGGTCTCGCCGTCCATGAAGAAGATCATGTCGATCCACGGGGTTTGGTCTTCGGGGCCGAGAAGATCTTGGCGCTCGGCGTCCTACAGTTTCATGATGCAGAACGTGTCGGATCCGTATCGGCGTACTTGACGTCTTCGGGTACGGGAAGGAGAACTTGGCGTGGTGTCGGTAGATCATGTTGACAATGATTCTTTGACGAGTCCCTCCAGGTACATCTTCATTCGCTAGAGCGGATGTAGCCGAGGTGATACTTGTCCGCATGGGGAATCTAGGTCATCCGCACAACATCACAACATAACTCCACCATCACCATTCGATGCACCTTACCCAATACTGACAGCAATCCACCTCGGTACTTCATATGGACACCAACATAGGAATACAACACTGCAACGTGCGGGACAGAAGAAGGAGCAGGGGTGTGTCGGCTCGGAGGAGGGACTCGGGCGCCAGTAGAGCATGCTCGACGAGGCGGGGAGGGTCTCTGGCCACGGACAGAGGAGGTCCCCGCGAGGCCGGTTTGTAGCAGGTGGAGGCGCTCGCGGTCGGGGAGGAGCAGAGCAGCGAAGGGGAGACGTCGCGACGGCGGTGCTCCCGGTCCGTGCTGTGGAGGCCGGCGCGGAAGGCGCGGAGGTCGAGGCAGAGGAGCCCCGAGGCGGCCGATGGAGATGAGGACGACGATGGTGGGTCAGGCGGTGCAGAGGGAGAGACCGGCGGGCGGGGCCGAGCCGGCGCGGAGGCGGCGCTGGGGCAGAGAAGAGGGGGACACTAGCGGCAGGGTAGGGCGAAGGCGGTCGCCGTGGGGAGCTTGCCGGATCGGAGGAGGAGACACGGGGAAGGGGCAGGGAGGAGGCAGACGAGGCCGGCGGTAGCGCATCTGGTGGCGGGGTGGGCGGCTCTACGGGAGAGGAAGGGGCTGAGCGGAGAGAGTAGGAGACGGCGGTGGGGATGGGTGGAGCCGAGGGCGGACGGGGCGGTGACCGGCGAGGGAACGGCCGCGCGGCGGCAGACGCGGTAGGTGGGGAGGGTTGTTCACGCGTGGGGAGAGAGGAGTGGGGCGAGGAGAACGTGGGGCAGACGGGCAGGAGGTGGGGTGGGGCCACGCGGGGGGAGAGAGGCGGGACTGGCGGGGCAGGTGGCGTGCAGGGGGTGGGCCTGGGCGGCCACCAGGTGGCGGGGGATCCCGAGGTGGGATGGAGGAGTGCGGGCAGGTGGGGATGGTTGCTCCAGGGGGTGTGGGTTGGTGAGGTGGCGAGACGGGGTTGGTCGGGATGAGGTGGAGGGGTGCCAGGGTGGTGGCGGATGGGGTAGGCGGCTGGGCGGGAAAAAGGAGGAGGTGGGGATAGGCGGGGGAGAGAGAGAGGGGGGGTTGGTGGGGGTTGGGTAGATTAGGGATTAGAGTGTTTTGGGGGTGGCCGGCTAGGCCGGTTTGGGCCTGGTTTGGCTGCCCCCTAAAAATAATATAAAATTTTATTTGTGATTCAAATGGCTTTTGCAAACCGTTTGTAGACAAAACGAAATAATCCGGACAAGCCCGGGTTTATAGTTTGAATAAAAGACGGGGCGTTTAGAAAATAAAAACAGGCTTTTCGAAAATAGTTTTAGGAAAAATCATGCATGATGATGACGATGCTCAAATGCAATGTGGCATGATGACATGAGCATGCGGTCATGATGATGCAATGCACAAAAACATATCGATTTTCTAGTAGTGGTTTTAGCGGGATGCCACACAAATAGTACGCAGAGCAAAATTCTACGTCATCATTGATGGCCAGCTATACAAAATAAGTACCACATGAGTTTTCCTATGGTGCGTCTCCCAGGAGCAAGGTATTGAAATCCTTAGAGAAATACATCTCGGAGATTGCGGGCATCACGCCGCTCCCCGATCGTTGGTGGCCAAGGCCTTCTGACAAGGATTCTACTGCATAACTGCCAATGCGGATGCCGACAAGTTGGTACAAACATGCCTCGGGTGTCAATTTTATGCAAGACAACCAAGTGTTCCAGCTGAAGCATTGCGAACAATACCAATAACTTGGCCGTTTGCAGTCTGGGGGCTGGACATGGTGGGACCTTTGCAAACAGCACTATGTGGATTCACACACTTGCTAGTAGCAGTGGACAAATTCACAAAATGGATTGAAGCTAAACCCATTAGAAAGCTTGATGGGGCAACAGCCCTAAAGTTTGTCCGGGATCTAGTGGTGAGATTTGGTCTCCCACATAGCATCATCACCGACAACGGCAGAAATTTATCTCTCAGAGAAGTTGAGGAGTACTGTCATGACAAAGGCATCCACCTTGACCTAGCATCTGTGGCACATACGCAGTCAAATGGGCAAGTTGAAAGGGCCAATGGACTAATTCTGCACAGAATCAAGCCACGCTTGGAGGCACCGCTATGTAGAGCAGCTGGAGCCTGGGCGGAGGAACTACCATCTATCTTGTGGAGTTTACGAACAACACCCAACAGATCCACCGGCTTATCTCCTTTCTTCATGGTTTATGGAGCAGAAGCAGTTCTCCCATTCAACATCCTCCATGATACACCAAGAGTTTTTGCCTACAAGGAGGATGATGCTAAAGAATCCAGACGACTATCTGTGGACCTACTTGAAGAAGAGCACGTGCTGGCATGCCAGAGATCTGCCGTCTACCAGCAGAAGCTGCACGTCTACCATAGTCACCGTGTAAAGCATCACTCGTTTAAAGAAGAGGATCTGGTTCTTAGACTCAAGCAGGAGAAATCACACAAACTATCCCTGCCTTGGGAAGGACCGTTCGTCATAAGCAAAGCATTGCTCAATGGTTCCTATTACCTCGTCGATATTCGCGAGTTGAAAGATAGGCCAAAAAATCGCAAGCGCAAGCAACATGACTCCGATGATGACTACCCGGAGACAGATCGACCATGGAACATAGCACAACTACGTCCCTTTTACACTTAGCACATTTATATTATGTAATAAGTTTCTTATATGATCAATGAAACAAAGCATTTGGTTCACTCATATTCTCTAAGTCTTTTACCTACTTTAGATGTTCATTTTTGGATCATATAAACCCTTTATGCGCAAGGTTGCATTTGCCCTTATGAAAATTCTGCCTACGAGCATTAGCTTAAGTTTTCTAGTCTACATGTTTTCTGAAGTTTTTATGTGGATTCCGGAGTAGTGACTTTTCGGCACTCAAAGCCGGTGATTTTGTTCTTAGGTTCTGGACAGTGCTATTAAGCACCATCACCTGAGAGGATAGTTCTGTCCTGCGAGTCTTTCATCTCACAATAGGTCAAGCATACGAACCAGAATAATGGATAAGCCAGCACTTGCTTAAAAAAATATAGACATGATGGAAACATATAAGTTGCAGGAAGCTTGAGTACAAGTTTTCCGCCTTAGACAGACATAAGTTTTTTCCGCATACAATCTGCAGAAGGGCTAGACTCAGAAGAAGCCATGTCATCATCCAGGATCTGCTGCAGGGGGGTTCGTGTTGGCAAGCCAGGCCAGGAGAGCTCATCAAAATTTGAAGGAGAAGGGCTAGACTCAGAAGAGGCCATGTCATCATCCAGGATCTCGGCAGGCATGAAGACATCAGCCTTGACCATCTTGGAAACCCTGGTATCGAAGCCGGCAAGAGAGTTCCAAATAGCATCATTATCAATCTCTTGTCCTTCCTCATCCAGCTTGGCCATGCCGGAGGTTACCAAGTCGATGTTGGCATTGTCATAGTGAGCCTTGACCAAGGACAACGTCAACCTAGCACCAGCCCAAATACATGAGGCTTTCCAGTCTTTGATTTTCTTGGGGGCTCGGCACAGGATTTCCACATACTTGGCCGCTGAGTCTGTCACCTTGATATTGATGCGTAGAGGTTGAGCTATCTCCTTGGCTTGGGCAATGGCAGTGCTGACGAAGTTGTTGGCAAGAATCATGCGTTCCTTAGGACTTGGAGCTCCCTCACCCAAGTTGGCTAAGCCAATGGGAGCTGTGGTTTGCACAAGCATACAAGGACCATGATTATAAACAAGTCAAATGGTTGTCCAACTTACAGAAAAAGACCAAGACGGAGAAAGGTTACCGAAGATGCTCGTTTCCACTTGCATGCATGTCTCCGCCAAGACATCGCGCTCCTTCTGGACTGACTTGAACATCTCAAGACTCCTAGCATTGTGCTCTTTGGAAGCTTGGTTTTGGTCTTTGAGTTGTGCAATCTCATCCTTCAGGCGCTGCATCTCGACATCCGCAGACTCTTGCATAGACTTCATCGTTGCCTCATGGCCCTTGACGGCCTTGGCCAGGTCCTTCTTTAGAATCTTATTTTCATCATCGAGCTCCTGGATATGCCTGGATTGCTCGACGATGCTCTTGGCCTTAACAATGGCTTTTGCAAGACGGAAATCAAAAAGTGCTATCAGAAGACGGAAGAAATGACTCAATGGGAAAGCAAGGAGTTGTCGTAGGAAACAGACTCTGGCTATTTTTGATCTGTTCCTTCAGGAATTTGATTTTACCCTGTTTTTTTTGACCGAATTACCGTAGGGAAAAATCCCTACGGTGTAGATTTTCATTTATTAAAGTCAATTCAGGAATACAAGAAGTACACCAAGGACAAGTCCTCCGAAGTCCAAGAGAACAACCAAGGAAAAAATAATGAACTACTCAAGGGGGATAGAGATGAACAAGTAATCTAGCCATTAGGTACAAGTGGAGAAAAACTAGTCTAGCAGAGGCTAAACGAAGCACGACTTCACTCTATGTTGATGTAGAAGAAGATCACTGCGAAATCTTACTTTCCACCTAGCAAAGGATGGAACCTGGTTGTTAAAAATAAATTCATTGTGCTCCTTCCATAAATTCCATGCTGCGCAAGAAACAATCTCCATGAAACAGGGGCTAGCAAAGGCTTGTCGAGCAGAAGCAAAGAGATGAGAGATCTGAAGGGAGCAGTCCCACTGAATATTTATGAAGGTCCAGCAGTGCACGACAAATGGGCAGCTAAAAAACAAGTGATCGCTGGTTTCAATGGCTTGATTATTGCAAAGAACACATGATGGACCAGATTCAATGTGCCATCTCTTCCGAAGCATGAGGTCTTTTGTGTTTAATCGATCTTTCAATAGAACCCACATAAAAACTCGGATCTTTGGGAGACATTTGGACGTCCATATAGACTATAAAGTGGCATCCTGAGGGGCACGAGCAAATATGAACTTGTAGTCTTTAGATGAGGTAAAAGAGGAATTCCCCCATGGAAATATTCTGGTGTCTATTGTAGAAGGCTCGGAGTTTAGATCATGCAAATATTGTTGAATTTGGTTGAGCTCTTGAAAAGTTTGTGTGGACAGAGGCAAGGCAAATAGGGAGGTCAGGTCTTGGGAGCGTGTCAGATCAGAAACAGTAACGTCCTCATTAAGAGCAAATGAAAATAATCTTGAGAATTTATCACAAAGAAGCCCATCCGTATGCTAAAAATCCTTCCAAAATAATGTGGACTCCCTATCACCAATTTTGCACGTAGTGATGCTGCGATACTCGTGGACCATACTAAAAACATCACGCCACCAAAAAGAACCCCGAGACGATTGAGATTGGGGAGCACCTGGACCATAAAGGGACCAAACTAAATTAACCCATGGAATTTTTTTGTTTGTAGAAGAATTTGTGTAGCCGTTTCATGAGAATACCCTTATTTTGAAGTTCCAAATTAATAATTCCTAGGCCTCCATGTTTCTTAGGATGAAAAACCAACAACCATGCAGCTAGCTAGTTAACAGTGTTAGAGTCCTCCTTTTTTGACCAAAGGCAATGCCTCCTGGATCGATCAGTCATTTTAATGATTGATTTATGGACCTTGAGTGAGCACAAATAGTGAGTTGACAATACTGATTGTATCAATATGAGCCTGCCACCATAGTCCAAGAATATGGAGCTTGCATTAAGTCTATGTTCAATCTGATCCACTATGGGGGTGAGATCCTCTACCATGGGTTTTGTTGTACCCAGCGGCAACCCCAAGTACGCAAATGGCAGCGATCCAACTACACAACCAAAGGTATATGCAAGAAATTGTAAGCGCTGAGCATCGATATTGATAGGAAAGAGGCATGACTTAGCGTGATTGTCATGGAGTCTAGTAGCTGCAGCAAATGTCTGCACGGGCCCCCCTGTCGAACACCACGTCTACATGGGAACTTATTACCAGGCACTCCATTGAGTACAACTGAAGAAGAACTAGAGGAGAAAATAGATTGAACCATTTGTAACCAGCAATCATCAAAACCCCAACAATTAAGAATCTTTAGTATAGCTTGGTGTTTGATTGTGTCAAAGGCTTTCTGTAACATCCCAAAACTTTAATCCAAGTTTATTAAGATCCAAATCATCAAAATTAGGGTTAACAAAACTTTTCCAATGAAAATTATTAAAGCATTCATATGTGTGTGCATGTAAATAGGAGTTGTTTTGAATTGCCTTGATTAAGTGATCCATTGCTTGTAAAATGATTCTTAGGTGAAATAAACATCATCTAGATCATCCCCAAACAAATCCCAAAGAAAAACAAATCAAAATGAATAAACGAAAGAAATGGTCATTTGTGCCATTTTAATCAACATGCCTACTTTGGCTATTCCTAGGACTCATTTCTTAACAGAAATAAATATGGATCTTTGCACCCCTTGCTAGTACATATAGTAGTGTACCAAGGCCCACTTTGTGATCTGCCAAAAACTTTCAGACACTAAATTTAAATGGCATTTGAAAATTGAATCTAGTGTAGGTATCAAGATGCCACTTATTCAAAAACCACTCAAATGAGCTCCATTTTCAAAACCCAAGCAACCACAGAGGTTTAAGCATGTGGCTAGAAAACCCACGAAAAATCATCCAAAAATTCCAAACTTGAGTTCTTTTGGCCATTTTCACAAACACTTGGTGGACAGAATTCAAATGAAGCACAAAACACTATTTGGAGTAGTGTTTGATCCAAATTGGTTCCCCATTTTGCAACCACAGCCAACCCATACACTCCCCTACCCTTCTCTAGCCCAGCCACCCACTGTGCCATGACCAAATGGTCATAGCCATTAAGGCCGAGCCCCCATTTGGGCACCTCACCGGAGACAGCACGCCACAGCCACCGCCAGCGCCATCCACCATGTCCAGGAGGTAGCCAGTGGTCCACCTCCACCGCCCAACCAGCCCTAGCCTGAGGACAGCGACCAGAGCTACCAGGAACCGCCGCACTCGGAGTCTGTCGATCATGCCGACGCCGCCGCAGAGTGCGCATGGTCCCCCGCTCGACCAGACCACGCCTCGCTCTAGCCGCCCGCCTACACGATCCCCACCGGCCTAGGAAGCTAACGGACACGCCCATTCCCCCGACCGTGCCCCGTAGTCGTCGGCCGCCGTGAAACTCGCCATCGGCAGAGACTTAGTGCGCGCCGCGCCATTCACTGCCCCCGACCGCAAACCACTTCACACTCACTGCCGTGACACTCGCCAGGGCACCGCCCACCATCATAGCGCACCGCCCATGCCTCTAGCTCGCTGTGCCGTTGTCACCGGCGAGCACCGCCCATGCTCCTCTACCACTTAGCCGCGCCTATAAAAGGAGCCCTTCCCCGCACCAACTACTCACACCATTCCACTCCCCTCTTCTCACTTATCCTTCCCCACCTCTCGCCGGAGCCGCTCGAGCCTGGGTTCGCTGAAATTTGCCCGGAGGAGGCCGCTGCAGAGGAGGAGAAGGCGCCGTCGATTTCGTCCACCCCAGGAGCTGCCGCGACCACCCCGGAGCCCGCCGTCGACAACACGTTCGATCGCCCCCATCGCCGCAGTAGCTAGAGTCCTGGTATGCCCCCTAAGCAGCCCCACCGAGCCGCTAGGGTTAGTTCCCGCTGGCGAACTGTTCGCCGGAGGTGATACCCCTCAATCGTAGATCTCCCTTTTAATCCAACGGCCCACATTACCCCGTACCGCTTCGCCTGTAAAGAGCCACTGACCAGTGGACCCCCCTCTCAGCTGTTCTCTATGCCGCGGAACACCGCTGGGCCGGCCCACTAGCTTTCCCGCGCGACCCATTTAATTCAAACTTAGCTTTTTCTATTTTAGTTTGAACCTCATTCTGTCCCTTAGTTTAAAAATTAATTCAGAGAGATTTACAAATCCAAATGGAGTGATTCCAATTGTGTTGGAAAGCTTCTGGAAAGATCTACCCAAGCCCGTTGGATTTAATTCAATTAGAGTTAGATATCTCTCCTAGTAGAAATAACAAGACAGAAGCTTTTGCACATTCAAACATTTTTATAAAACCAACCATGATAGCTGTTGAGTTGTTTCCAACTCTCAAAAATCACATTTAACTATACCTATCTGAATGTGTAATAATATTAAGGTTTAGATGCAGTGACTTTGGACTAGTACTAAAATAATGCTATATAGGCATTTCTAGTCACTTTAAATCAGTAAATAATAAACTTAAACTTAAGTAAAATGTGATCCAACCCTTAAATCACATTACCACATGTTAGAATATGTGGTGATGACATGTGTCCACATGATCCCATATTTTAAGTGGTGAATATTAAATCTTAGTTATTTTCAATGAGTAGAAATTACTTTTCTTAAATAAAAAGAATGAAGATAGTTAAAACACTTGTGATGATAATAGATCATCAAATGTGTGCCTTAGAGTACTAAGTAGACTAGTTAAGTATTGTTTGGTGATTGTGTACTCCGTATGTATTTATAGACAATAGTACCGACCAAGCTTTTGAGGAGGAGGAGGAGTTCTATCAAGAGGAGGAAGAAAACTTCAACCAATGCACTAGCCAAGGCAAGCCTAGCACTTCAAGTAAACCGAGCAAACTAACACTTGCAAGTATTATACTAGCAAGCCACCATTAACAATCCAAGCTAACCCTTGCAAGCTAAATAATCTAAGCAAATGCATTAGGCATGCTTTGGTTATACCACTTTGACTATTACTTACCCCAAGTATTACTTTTCAAGCTTTACTCCCTTTACTTTACCAAATTCCTTTACTTGTTTTAAAGGTAGCATAAAGAGTATAAAACTTGACCTATTTTAGATAACTTCAGATGTCATTCTATGGCATGAGATTGATCCCATATTTCCACCTTAGTGAACACTCTTAACTTAGTAGTTTAGAGTAGATAAAAACTTGAGTCACTTTAGATGGGAACACTTGGTGAAAATGAATTATGAAAACCTTAGAATGATGAGTCATTCTGTTGAGATGCTTTGACATGTGTTGAGAAACACAAATGGTTTATGATGATGAAAATATTGAGGCATGAGCCTTGACTCCTTTACAAAACTGATGGTAGGATTCGGATGCGATACCATTCCAAATTTACCGTGCAACCACAATACCTGAATTGGGTAAGGCTTAGCCGAAATTTTATATGGATTAGTATTAGTTCCCTCGTGGGAGAGGTTTGAGCTGAGGCTACCTCTCAATGTTGTCCACCTATGCAGTGCCCAGCATGACAGATGGTCATGGTTGTGAGGCCATGCTCATAGAAGAGGTGCTTATACTAGGGTGTGTAAAGGAAAGGTTATGTTTGATTATCTGCATACTAAGTATGATGATTCAGGGTTATCCCTGACATATGTATCCAATCTTGTGGTGAAAGTGTACCACCTCTGCAGAGTGTCAAACTATTCGAATAGCCGCGTCCGCGGTTATGGACAGTTGGAGTGGCCATACTGTTTCATTGTCAGATGTTTTCAAAATAACTTATGAAAAGAATGATGAATCTTGACTTGACCACAACAGGATTGTGACTATGACACTAGCTTCCCAACTTAAGTGATTCTAGAACTTTATTTTATCTTTCTTTGCTTCTAAACTCAGCTTAGGTTTCAAACTTAACCTTTTAGTTAAACTTAGAGTTGCACTTTACTTTAGAATTATACTACTTGTTAGTGGTAGTTTGCGAGTACTTAAAGAGTACTCATGGCTTTTGTCCCTGGATATTCTCATGGCCAGACTATGAAGGAGACTATCAAGATGATGGCCAGGAGGATGACTATGATAACTAGGCCTATCTGCCTTCGTCAGCATTGCCTGTGCCCCTGAAGATGGACCCTACCGCTACGCTTAGTATTTTATTCCGCTGCTTGTTGTTGTAAGATTGGATCATGAGATCCTTAACCAAAGTTGTCAGAATCGTGATTCTATCATGCGATTCTACGACTTTACGACCCAAAATGTGTGGTTGGATTCTACGATTCTATTAAGTAGAATCTACGATTTCACGATTCTAAAAGTTATGATCATATGATCTACGATTCTACCATAGAGGTTACGGTCCGATTCAGAATCACGATTCTAACAACTTTGTCCTTAACTGTGTAAGACCTTATGTATGGTTTGTAATGGATGATGTACTGTGATATACAATCTGTTATGTCTCGCAAAAATGGTAATCCTGAGATTGCGAGGTATGGCATAACAGGCATCTAGGATTAAAAAACCAGGTGTTGACAAGTTGGTATCAGAGGCATCCTGACCATAGGAGAACCTAGTTAGAATGGACGTCCGAACAAAAAACTTAGTTTCAAAAACAAAGTGAGTATTTCTGAAAAACTATTTCCTCTCTTACCCTTGGGAATTCATTCTTTCTCAAAAATTCATGTTCCTCAAATTCTTACATTACTACTTCAAATTTGACACACTTGATCACTTCACTAATTTCCTCATCCTTAATTCTTGTAGATGGAGACTTAGTTCAACAAGTTCTACCATTTGGGAAACGGAGGTCAGCTGATCTTCGAGAGGGATCTAGATTCACTGTCGGAGTTACTCGGACACCCACATCCGAAGTTTCTTGGAGCTCAACTTCTAGGATCCCCAGGAGGAGATTTACACTGGCTAGTCACTGCTGATCTTCGAGGAAGCATCGAAGCACCAACGTCCGGGAGAATCCAGTTCTCCGTGAGGGAGAACAACTAGCTAGATGGATTAGCCAGGGAAATGCATGAAGCTCTTGCACATCTATGTGCCCTCAGCGTCAACCAAATCCAAAGAACCCGTTTTGCTCACTATGCAAGACGTGACTTCATGGGAATGCCCATGATGATTCCAAGTCATCCAGAACTGAAGCGCCAAGTGGAGAACCTCGACTTCCTGCTGTACGATCGTCAGAAGGAGTTGGACAATGCTAGGGAGTTCGCCAAGCACAACCGTGCCATTGCAGCCCAGAAGGCCCAAACTTTCTCACTGCTTGTCAAGGATCGTCAGTGTAAAGACCCAAACCTGGCTTGGTTTGAATCCCTGTGATTACAGTGCTAGTCCCTGGATCGAATAGCTAGCGCCCACAGTTTAAGATGTAATATCAAGATACAAAGGTCATATTACATCGCATGATCCAGAACATGAATACTTTATTACATACTCATAGCCATAGGCTATCTTATTACAAAGCAGTAGAATACAAGTAAAGCATGGAGTCCTTCATCTTCATGTGCCACAGGAAAACATGTTGGGTGTAGACTCATAACCTCTATCATCAATCCACACTCATCAATAGAATAACCTGCAACATGATAGGTTGCAGCCACAAAGGGTCAATACTTTGAATGTATTGGCAGGTGTCACCAGTTTGTGAATATAAGTTGGACTATCACTACATGCATATTTGGCTAAGTAGTTCTTAGGCTCATTTGCACAATGCAATATGGTTTTATCCTATGTTTGCAAAAATAGTTTTGATCTTTCAACAACTTTCTGAACTCCTTGGCAAACTCCAAGTTCTTCTAATTTCTTGTTGTCACCATTAAGTTTTACTTTGAGAAATTGGAATGTCGAGATCTTCCATAGCTTCAGCCCTTAGTTGCTCAGAGTTGTCCATAACCGGGGACACGGCTAAGTACTTAGAATTTAATCTTCTGCAGAAGTTGTACACTTTACCCACAAGACACAATCTCGTCTTGACGCCACCAGTGGCCGCTGGATTAGTACTCACCAAGATGGAGTACCGGCAGATCGAGAATGTGACAAAGTCTTTCCATAGAAGTCCTCCCAATACATAATGCCAGCACATCTACCAGGCACCAATGCAAGGATAAACCTCCAATGCATAATTCTAGTTAACCTGAAGAGGTACCAATGCATGGGTCTCCCACTATGTAATTGACTAGGCCAGAGCCCATTTGGCATGTGGCTGTACACGAAAGCCACTGTACAAGAAATATGTTCAATCTCTAAGTTCCTGGGTGGTGTTCTCCTAGTGCACACACGAAAGAGATAGGCATAGACATGGTTCCCTTCGTTGCCACCTTATTCTCAATTGAGTATCCACTTTCCACCCAGGTGATTCATTGAGTACTTGTTTTATTATATAAAACATATATTTTTCCAACTCCTCATATAGTCACAATATGGTATATTCCACTCCAAATCTATAGCAGGGCTAAGCATACTACCACTACAGTGTTTTCACTAAAGAAGATATAAAGGATATCCTAAATAGGACATATCATAGCATAGTATCATAGTAATTCTGTCATGCATACTACAAAAATCCACTAAGTGTAATGAAAATAGTAGGACATGGATGATAGTGTCACTTGCCTTAGTAGTTGGTGGTGTTGGTACACTCTTTGCAGTAACACACTTGGCAATCCACACAATCTATCAAACAAAACAACCAAGACAAAACATGCACAAGATCAACACTAATGGCAATACAAAAATCATGCAAAAAAATGCAAGCATGCAAGATGACAATTTTTATTGTACAAATTGTTATAACAAGGTTTTGAACACTACTAAGTGTTTTCTGAACAATTTACAATTGCAAGATTACAAATGCAACCATTTGTGCAATTGTAATAATTAGCAATAATTTCTAGCATTTAGAAAGGCTATACTCACTAAATAATTCCCATGCTATTAGGTATAATCAACCAAATTTATATTTTGGTCTCACTAGACAGAGGGTTCAATTTGCAATCCATAGCAAAAAGATTCACCCAAAAATAATTTATAAAATAATTTTTATGGGTAAAATACTCCTAAAAAGGTTCTGCCTAAAACTCCAAATTTTCAGAAGCAAAAGGGTGAAATAAGGCCTCTATAATAAAAGTCTTATTTTTCTGAATCCATAGACACCAAATTTGCATTTTTCTGATTTGTGGATCAAAAGTTACGGATTTTCTAAGTTTAATATAAATTCTGCCTATTTTCTAATTTAAACAGACGCTCAGGCCTACGTGGCGTGTTCTTATTGGCTCGTACCGGTTCGGGCGGATCGGCAACGTGTGCTGTTGGATTTTAAGTGGCAATGGGCGATCCAGATTAGCCCGTACCGCTTCGGCTAAGGATCTAATCCTGGCCGCTGGCGACGGATCGGACGGCGCTCAGCGCGTCGACCACGGACTGGTGGCGCTGATGACGGTGCACGGCGGCGGCGCGTCGGGTGGGTGGCGCTCCGGTGGTTCTAGAGGGGTAGGGGAAATGGCGATCTTACCGGCGGGTTGCGGCGGTCTCGGTTGTCGTGGTGGAGGGAGGGGCACTTAGATTCGCCGGGGATTCCTCGCCGAAGTTCTGCCGACGGCGGAGCACGCGTCTCCGAGACAGTGTCGTTGTCCTGGGGCTCGATCATACAAGGCAAATGGTCAGCGAGGTGTGTCTGGTCGTGTAGAAGTTGGTTGTGGCCAAAAGAGGGTAGCGGGAACCTGCGACTCACCGGAACTCGTCAGTGAACGGCGGCAGCAGAGGGTGACGCCAGTGGTGACCGTGGCGATGACCTGGGGCGTGATAAGGCAAATGGAGGGGGTTAGCAGATGCGCCCGAGGCTGGCGAAGATTACATGACAGAGAGGAGGGTGCGGGGCAGTCAGCTCTCACCAGAATGCTCGCCGGAGTTCGTCGATGACTGTGGCGGTCTGAGCTCGAATTCGAGGAGCCTGGGGGCTCTCTGGTGGTGGGGTCTGAGGGAAAATGGAGGGGAGTGAGTGGGGATTAAGAGGCTAGGGTCGGAGTGGAGAATTACTATCGTAATCGTGCAAATTCAATTGAAACGAATCGACATAGAAACCGTCGGGAGTGGGGCGGCCTTCCTCTGTCGTTTGGTTGAAGATGATGAGGTGGCGGTGATGGGGCAGTGGGGCCTTGGTGTTAGCGAGAGGGGTAAGCAGGGGGTCGGTGAGAAAATAAAGCAGCGGGGAGAAGGGGTGCCGTGTGGGCTTAGTAGGCTGGGGGTTTGGGCCGAGCCGCTGCTGTTTTTTTTCCTCTTACAGTTTTTCTTTTTCTTTTTCTGTTTTCTTAAATAATTTTTGATTTAATGATCCAATTTGAATCAAACAAATTTCTAAAAATTTGTAAAACTCAAATTAGGTTTTTAGGGCATTATAGAACACATTTACTTTCCAACTTAAATTTTTCTAATCAAATTTTTTACTTTGGCTTTAATAGCCTAATATTGCCTTTCTTAATTCTATTCACAAAATAATTCATATCTTTTTATCCATGGCTCCAAATTGGATGAAACCAATTTCTATTGTTTTATTGTTTTGTCATTTATCTTTTTAGCCCTCATGGGAGTTCTTTTGTTTAATAAAAATATGGAGTAGATCCATAGTATTGTGTTGTTCTTAGTGTTAACAAATAATTAGAGGTTTAGGGTTTGAGATATTTTTCACTTCTCTTAGGTTTCTAAAATGCAACCAAGTCAAGATGCTTATGCATGCTTCATGATTTGGGATTTTTTTTTAAAACATGCAAACCACTTCACAAACAAAAATCATTTTGTTTGGCTTGGATTTTGGAGGCATTATATTAAATGTTCCAAAAGTTTTTGTTCCTTCTGAAATTTCAAAGAACTTGGTTCTTCATTTTGTTAAAATTTCCACATTTCAAAATTTGGAAAATTTTGGGATGTGACAGACTACCACCCTTAAAAGGAATCTCGTCCCGAGATTCGAGAAGGCTAGAAAGAATAGGTTGGGTTTTAGGATAACTTGGGTGCTACCACCCTTAAAAGGAATCTTTGTTGGGTTGCATTGATGATTCACTTGGCTAAGGTTTAATGATTGACATCCAAAGATTGTTAACATTTCTTCATCTTGAGATTGTTATACCACTGAATTGAGTTAGCTAAAGCTTACCATCCACACCATCTAGTTCTTCAAGGGTTCCATACATGTTGATGTGGTTCACATGTCCTTTCTGGGTCACATTGGAATTGCTCCCATTAGAATTTCCAACATTCTCATTCTTCTTCTCAGGACACTTTGCTGCAAGGTGTCCAAGTTGCTTACAATTGTAACACTGCAACCGGCTAATGTCTTTCTTGGGATCATTATGTTGGTTCTGACCAAGGTTATCTCCATTGTTAGTACCATTCACATTGTTAGTACCACTTCCATTGTTGATCTGGTGATTGTTGTGGTGATGGTGATTATGTCCATTTCCTTCATGCTGATGTGATCCAGAACCCCCATTGTCCTTTCTGAATGAACGTATCTTCTATGATGATCCTGAGTGATATTTGTCAAGGCTATGCTTCCTCTTCCTGTTTTCAACTTTATCTTTCTTACTCTCTAAAATTCTAGCTTTGTCACACAGTGATTGATAAGTTGGAACATAAGCAACTGATAATTGCATGGAAAGTTCATCATTCAGTCCATCTAGGAACTTTTCCTTCCTCTTAGCATCAGTATCAGTATCGTCTGGAGCATAACGTGATAGATTGTTAAATTCCTCAATATATTCAGCAATGCTACAGTGACGCTGTTTATGGTTGTGAAACTCCTTCTTCTTTAAGCTCATCACGCCTGAAGAGATATGATTAGTGCGAAAGCCATCTTCAAATATTTCCCAAGTCACTTCTTCAATGGGGTGAGTGACTTGAAAGTTGTCCCACCATGTAGTTGCAGGGCCTTCAAGCAAGTGCGCTGCAAATCTCACTTTCTCAGCATCAGAGCATCCAACAGTCACTAGGTCCCTATTTACTGAACGTAACCAGTCATCAGCTACCATTGGATCAGAAGTACCAGAGAACTTTGCAGGTCTCAACCTCAGAAATCTATTGAGCATATCCAGAGGTGGTGGATTGTTGTTGTTATTGTTGTTGTTCTGATTCTGATTGTTGATGGTCGCCATGAATTGTGTCATCATCTGCATTAGCTGAGTCTGTGCAGTCATCATCTATTGCATCTCATTTTCATTGTTGTTGTTGTCTCCATTGTTATCATGGTCGTTGGCGCGTCTTGGAGGCATCTATTGGTTTAATAGGGATAAGTAATGATAGATAGATAGATAGATGGGTCTAAGGGAATTCTAACACACTCAAACCAAAACAAACTTGTTCAATCAAACATTCATCAAGCAACCAATCACTTAGCAACTTCTGACTTTAACTCATTATAGAAGAAAACAACAAGTTTTCTTGAAACAAGCAACCTAGTATAGTCATACCACATAGGTCGGCATGATCCATACGCTAACACGATATCGATAACTCGAACATGATAATTGGTAGGAAATCTAATGTCTCATGGGTCGCACTATGATAACATCAGTGGGAGCTCTCTTTCGAGTTGGGCAATCATCGGTGAAGTGTCCTATTTTCCGGCAGCGATGGCAAAACACTTTTGTCATGTCTCGAGTACTTTTTCTTGAAGTGTTTTTGTGGTTTTCTTAAACTTCCTTCTCTGGGCATTCATTGATATTGTGTCCTTCTTTCTTGCATTTGGAGCAGATGATATGGCTAGGGTTTTCTTCTGTCTTCCTAAGAGCTTGATACATTCCATCCTTGACTTGTTCTTTCACTTGTTGCACTATGAAGTCGAGATGGCACTTGGCAGGAATGTGGTTGGTTCCTTCACATAGGTAACAAGTAACTTGAGATGTGGGGCATTGTCCAACTGGATGGTTGTGATCACAAAATGTGACTCTAATTAGGTTTTTAGGGCATTATAGAAAAGATTTACTTTCCAACTTAAATTTTTCTAATCAAATTATTTACTTTGGCTTTAATAGCCTAAGATTGCCTTTCTTAATTCTATTCTCAAAATAATTCATATCTTTTTATCCATGGCTCCAAATTGGATGAAACCAATTTCTATTTTTTTATTGTTTTGTCCTTTATCTTTTTAGCCCTCATGGGAGTTCTTTTGTTTAATAAAAATATGGAGTAGATCCATAGTATTGTGTTGTTCTTAGTGTTAACAAATAATTAGAGGTTTAGGGTTTGAGATATTTTTCACTTCTCTTAGGTTTTTAAAATGCAACCAAGTCAAGATGCTCATGCATGCTTCATGATTTGGGATTTTTTTTAAAACATGCACACCACTTCACAAACAAAAATCATTTTGTTTGGCTTGGATTTTGGAGGCATTATATTAAATGTTCCAAAAGTTTTTGTTCCTTCTGAAATTTCAAAGAACTTGGTTCTTCATTTTGTTAAAATTTTCACATTTCAAAATTTGGAAAATTTTGGGATGTGACAGTCAGTCTCTTCACCTCCAGCGCGAGAAGAAGGATCGCACCATCGCTCGTCTTCGCAAGAAGGTGGCCGACCTCGAGAAGACAGTCAAGGAGCAAGAAGCTCAGCTTGCAGCAAAGGAGGAAGAAGAGGAGGGTGAAGACATCTAGGGAGACATGGATTCTTACCTCAGTAATGATGATGACTTTCTGGAGGAGGAGGATGTTGACTTCTACACTGAAGATGAAGACTCCGACTTCATCGACGATGAGTGGAGGTACTAGAGCACTATCGTAGCATGAGATGTATCGGTCCCACTGTATCGTAGCTTGTAGAATGGTTCTTAAAACCATCTGTTTTCCCTTTGTTGTTGTGGTGTGTGTTGTATCGTGTGCTTGTTTGAGTGAATGAAATGGAGTTAGTTACAAAACCTGAGTCATACTCAAAGTTTTAGCCTTGAAACCATCACCATAAACCTTAGAACTTTCCCTCTTACCCCTTTATCTACCTCAATCTTCAGATGACTCGTGGGAACCAAGGAGGGAGCAGCTCGTCGCAAGACCCAATGCTACAGATTATGCAGATGTTAGTTGCAGACCGTTAAGCAAGCAGGGCAGAGCGCCAGGCTAACTTAGCAACATTGCAGCAGATAGCTCAGATGGCCCAAAACAACCAAGGGCATGAAAATCAGGATCACCATGGATCCAAACTCAAAAACTTTCAGAATACCAATCCCCCAATTTTTAACCGGGCTTAAAACCCACTAGATGTTGATGAATAGTTACAGACAATGGAAAGCAACTTAGAAGTAGTAGGAGTTGATGACAACGGGAAAGTTCTCTTCACCACCCACTACCTGGCGGGAGTTGCAAGAGCGTGGTGGACTAGTATCCGCAACATGAACCATGGTCAAGTGATGACATGGGAAGCCTTCAAAACCAAGTTCAACCGCACCCACGTGCCGCAAGGTCTAGTCACCAGACTAAGGGATGAGTTTCGTGATTTGAAGCAAGGCAGAATGACTATGGTGGAAGTCAAGAAGAAGGAGATATTCTTGAACGGACTACATGATGAGATGCAGACTGTCCTGGTCAACATCCGCTTCAAGGATCTCGAAGAGCTAGTCAACTCTGCCATTCAGATGGAAGGGAAGATAAATCAGACAAACGACAACCACAAACGTCGTATGATGCAGCAATCTGGATCCAGCAGTCACCAGAAGTACCATCCCAACCCCTCACCAGGATATGCACCAAGGAACAATCGACCCCCAATGTCTCGCCCAAGCTACCCCAACCGTAGCGGAGGCAATGTGAAGTCCGGAGGAAACAATCACAACTCCGACAATGCCAACAATTTCAACCGTGCCCCTCCCAAGAACAACAACAACAACACTGCACCCAGAACTGGCAGCAATGATGTGCCTGTCGCAGCAAAAGACAAGTCCCAGATCACCTGTTTCGAGTGTGGAGTGAAGGGTCACTATTCCAATGAGTGTCCCAAGAAGACTGCTGCCACTGTCAATGTGAATGCCCCAGCTCAACATCAGCGTCACGTTCAACCAGGGAAAAGATTTTCCCCAGGGAACCCTCACAACCGCAACGGCCGTCTCTTCCACATGAACGCCGAAGAAGCCCAGGAAGCGCCAGATGTAGTGCTGGGTATGTTTTCTGTCAGCTCAGTTTTAGCAAGGGTATTGTTTGATCATCGCATTCATTTGTCACCGAAGGATTTGCATGCACTAGTAAGATTCACCCAACCAACTTGAAGCATGTCATGATAGTTCAAATCCCTGGTTCAACTACAAAAGCTAGAAAATTTTGCAAAGTTGTGCCTATCAGGATACATGGGATAGATTTTTATGCCAACCTAATTGTACTCGGAACCAAAGGATTGGAAGTAGTACTAGGTATGGACTGGATGTCAAGGCATAAAGGATTGATAGACTGTGCTAAGAAAGCCATCACCATGACCGGTAGCTCTGGAGTCATAGTAGAGCATATCTCTGAAACCTTACCCCATCAATTCAAGTGCAACAAGAGTCTAGCCTTACCCACCATAGACTAGGTCAGAGTAGTCTGTGAATACCCCGACGTATTCCTAGATGAATTGCCAGGTATGCCCCCGGATTGGGATATTGAGTTCATTATCGAACTAATCCCTGGAACCGGACCCATAGCCTAGAGCCCTATAGAATGAACCCCTCAGAGTTAGTGGAACTGAAGAAGTAGTTGGATGCCATGTTAGCAACATGCTTGATTCAACCAAGCGCATCGCCATCGAGATCACCAGTGTTATTCGTCGACAAGAAAGATGCAGGAAACCGTTTGTGCATAGATTACAGAAAACTAAATGACGTCACCATCAAGAACAAGTACCCCTTGCCAAAGATAGAGGATCTATTAGATCAGTTGACCGGAGCCCAGGTATTCTCAAAGATTGATCTTAGGACTGGTTATCACCAACTTAAGATTCGTGCAACGGATATTCCAAAGATTGCCTTTACTACTCGCTATGGTTTATACGAGTATACGGTTATGTATTTTGGATTAACCAATGGCCCTACTTATTTCATTAATCTCATGAATAAGATCTTTATGAATTTCCTAGATAAGTTTGTAGTTGTGTTTATCGACGACATCCTTATCTACTCCAAGTCATAAGAAGAGCATGAGCAACATCTGAGAATCATCCTAGAAACCCTGAGAGAGCATCGACTATATGCCAAGTTCAGCAAGTGTGAGTTTTGGCTGAAAGAAGTAGGATTCCTAGGACATATTGTGTCTGCCGGAGGAGTCTCTGTTGATCCCGCCAAGATCAAAGATAACGAAGAATGGGAAGGCCCAACCACTAAAACCCAAGTCCGTGCATTTCTCGGATTAGCGGGATATTACCGCAAGTTCGTAGAAGGATTCTCGAGCATTGCCAGATCCATGACCCAATTGCTAAAGAAGGACAAAAAGTTTGAATGGATTGAAAAATGTGAAGCCAGTTTTTAAGAGCTGAAGAAGAGATTGATATCGGCCCCCGTATTGATCATGCCAGACATCAAGAAGCCGTTTGATGTGTATTGTGATGCATCCAAGATTGGTCTCGGATGTGTATTAATGCAAGAAGGCAAAGTCATCGCCTATTTGTCTCGACAACTGAAGCAGCATGAGCAGAACTATTCGACCCATGATCTTGAGCTAGCAGCCGTAGTTTTGGCATTGAAGACATGGCGTCATTATCTGATGGGTAATCGCTGTGAGATTTACTCATATCACAAGAGCTTGAAGTATATTTTCACTCAGAAGGAGCTGAATATGAGGCAAAGGAGATGGATAGAGTTAATCAAGGATTGTGATCTTGACATTCACTATCACCCCGGCAAAGCCAACGTGGTAGCGGATTCTCTTAGCAGATTGCCGTGTAGGCTAAACACCATGATTAAAGAGAAGGAGCTAAGTTTGTATGAGGAGTTGGAGCAGTTTAGAACTGAGCTGGTTAGCAAAGGATTCTTAGCTAGCATTGAACTTCAACCCACTTTGATTAGCCAAATCAAGGAAGCCCAGAAGGGAAATTAAAGTATCGACGGAATCAAACGTCGTATTGGTACAGGAAAGGTACCTGGATTCACTGAAGACAAAGAAGGAGTTCTGTGGTACAAAGGACATATCTGTGTGCCAGCAGATTTGGAGCTAAAGCAAGTTTTCATGCAAGAAGCTCATGATACTTTTTATTCTATCCACCCCGGAGGAACGAAGATGTATCAAGATTTGAAAGAGCAATTTTGGTGGCACAAGTGGAAAAGAGAAATCGGAAGCTACATCGCCAAGTGTGATATCTGTCAAAGAGTCAAAGCAGAGCATCAGAGACCCGCAGGACTGTTGCAACCATTACAGATTCCGGAATGGAAATGGGATTCCATCGGAATGGACTTTATCACCGATTTGCCTACCTCTAGTAGGGGAAATGACTCCATCTGGGTCATAGTCGATAGACTGTCCAAGGTAGCTCACTTTATCCCTGTCAAGACTACTTACTAGAGTTCGAAGCTAGTAGAACTGTATATTGCTAGGATTGTTAGTCTGCATGGAATCCCCAAGACCATAGTATCAGATCGAGGAACCCAGTTTACCTCGAGATTTTGGCAGAAAGTCTAGGAAGGATTAGGCACCAAGTTGAACTTTAGCACCGCTTATCACCCGCAAACAGATGGACAGACTGAGAGAGTCAACCAGATCCTAGAGGATATGTTGAGAGCTTGTGTGTTAGAGTATGGATCAAAATGGGAAGACTGCCTGCCTTTCGCAGAATTCTCATATAACAACAGTTATCAAGATAGTTTGCAAATGGCACCATTTGAGTTCCTATACGGAAGGACGTGTCGCACCCCTTTGAATCGATCGCAAGTTGGAGAGAGTCAGATTTCTGGACCCGACATTCTCCGAGAAGCCGAAGAGAAGGTTCACAAAGTCCGTCAGCACCTGAAGACTGCCCAATCCAGACAGAAGAGTTATGCTCACAAGAGAAGGAGAGACCTGACTTTCAATGTCGGAGATTTTGTGTATCTCAAGGTTTTGCCATTGAAGGGAACGCAACGCTTTAGTCTGAAAGGTAAGTTAGCCCCCAGATATATCGGACCATTCAAGATTCTGAATCGCCGAGGAGAAGTATCGTATCAATTGGAATTACCTGAAGAAATGTCAGCCATCCACAATGTGTTCCATATCTAGTTACTTCGCAAATGTCTGGAAGTGCCGGAGAAGAAGGAAGTTTTTAAGAACATCGATCACGGAGCTGTGGAGATCAACAATGACCTGACGTATTGTGAAGTGCCCATCCGTATCTTGGAAGAAGCTTACAGAACCACCAGAACCAGGAGTATCAAGTTTCTCAAGATTCAATGGAGCAACCATACCGAGGAGGAAGCCACTTGGGAGCGAGAAGATTACATTAGGACAGAGTTCCCAGATCTCTTTAGTTCCTAGTTTTCTTTTGTAAATCTCGGGACGAGATTTTTGCTTAAGGGGGGAAGGTTTGTAACATCCCAAAACTTTAATCCAAGTTTATTAAGATCCAAATCATCAAAATTTGGGTTAACAAAAACTTTTCCAATTAAAATTATTAAAGCATTCATATGTGTGTGCATGTAAATAGGAGTTGTTTTGAATTGCCTTGATTAAGTGATCCATTGCTAGTAAAATGATTCTTAGGTGAAATAACCATCATCTAGATCATCCCCAAACAAATCCCAAAGAAAAACAAATCAAAATGAATAAACGAAAGAAATGGTCATTTGTGCCATTTTAATCAACATGCCTACTTTGGCTATTCCTAGGACTCATTTCTTAACAGATATAAATATGGATCTTTGCACCCCTTGCTAGTACATATAGTAGTGTACCAAGGCCCACTTTGTGATCTGCTAAAAACTTTCAAACACTAAATTTAAATGGCATTTGAAAATTGAATCTAGTGTAGGTATCAAGATCCCACTTATTCAAAAACCACTCAAATGAGCTCCATTTTCAAAACCCAAGCAACCACAGAGGCTTAAGCATGTGTCTAGCAGACCCACCAAAAATCATCCAAAAATTCCAAACTTGAGTTCTTTCGGCCATTTTCACAAACACTTGGTGGACAGAATTCAAACAAAACACAAAACACTATTTCGAGCAGTGTTTGATCCAAATTGGTTCCCCATTTTGCAACCACAGCCAACCCATACACTCCCCTACCCTTCTCTAGCCCAGCCACCCACTGTGCCACGACCAAATGGTCATAGCCATTAAGGCCGAGCCCCCATTTGGGCACCTCACCGGCGACAGCACGCCACAACCGCCGCCAGTGCCATCCACCATGTCCAGGAGGTAGCCTGTGGTCCACCTCCACCACCCAACCAGCCCTAGCCCGAGGACAGCGATCAGAGCTACCAGGAACCGCCGCACCCGGAGTCTGTCGACCATGCCGATGTCGCGGAAGAGCACGCACGGTCCCCCGCTCGACCAGACCATGCCTTGCTCCAGCCGCCCGCCTACACGATCCCCATTGGCCTGGGAAGCTAACGGACATGCCCATTCCCCCGACCGTGCCCCGTAGTCGCCGGCCGCCGTGAAACTCGCTGTCGGTAGAGACTTAGTGCGCGTCGCGCCATTCACTGCCCCCGACCGTAAACCACTGCACACTCATCGTCGTGACACTCGCTAGGGTACCGCCCACCGTCCTAGCGCACCGCCCACGCCTCTAGCTCGTTGTGTCATCGTCACTAGTGAGCACCGCCCATGCTCCTCTGTCGCTTAGCCGCGCCTATAAAAGGAGCCCTTCCCCGCACCAACTACTCACACCATTCCACTCCCCTCTTCTCACTGATCCTTCCCCACCTCTCGTCGGAGCCGCTCGAGCCTGGGTTTGCCGGAATTTGGCCGGAGGACCCCACTGCAGAGGAGGAGAAGGCGTCGTCGATTTCGTCCACCCCAGGAGCTGCCGCGACCACCCCTGAGCCCACCGTCGACAGCACGTTTGATCGCCCCCATCGCCGCAGTAGTTGGAGCCCTGGTATGCCCCCGGAGCACCCCCACCGAGCCACTAGGATTAGTTCCCGCCGGCGAACTATTCGCCGGAGATGACACCCCTCAGCCGTAGATCTCCCTTTTAATCCAACGGCCCACATCGCCCCGTATCGCTTCGCGTGTAAAGAGCCACTGACTAGTGGACCCCCTGTCAGCTGTTCTCTTTGCCGCGGAACGCCGCTGGGCCAGCCCATTAGCTTTCCCACGCGACCCATTTAATTCAAACTTAGCTTTTTCTATTTTAGTTTGTACCTAGTTCTGTCCCTTAGCTTAAAAATCAGTTTAGAGAGATTTACAAATCCAAATGGAGTGATTCCAAATGTGTTGGAAAGCTTCTAGAAAGATCTACCCATGCCCGTTGGATTTAATTCAATTAGAGTTAGAGATCTCTCCTAGTAGAAATAACAAGACAAAAGCTTTTGCACCTTCAAACATTTTTATAAAATCAACCATGATAGCTTTTGAGTTGATTCCAACTCTCAAAAATCACATTTAACTATACCTATCTGAATATGTAATAATATTAAGGTTTACATTCAGTGACTTTGGACTAGTACTAAAATAATGCTATTAAATCATTAAATAATAAACTTAAACTTAAGTAAAATGTGATCCAACCCTTAAATCACATTCCCACATGTTAGAATATGTGGTGATGACATGTGTCCACATGATCCCATATTTTAAGTGGTGAATATTAAATCTTAGTTATTTTCAATGAGTAGAAATTACTTTTCTTAAATAAAAAGAATGAAGCTAGTTAATAAAACTTGTGATGCTTGTGATGATAATAGATCATCAAATCTGTGCCTTAGAGTACTAAGTAGACTAGTTAAGTATTGTTTGGCGATTGTGTACTCTTTATGTATTTATAGACGATAGTACCGACCAAGCTTTCGAGGAGGAGTTCTATCAAGAGGAGGAAGAAAACTTCAACCACTACACTACCCAAGGCAAGCCTAGAACATCAAGTAAACTGAGCAAGCTAACACTTGCAAGTATTATACTAGCAAGCCACCATTAACAATGCAAGCTAACCCTTGCAAGCTAACTAATCTAAGAAAATGCATTAGGCATGCTTTGGTTATACCACTTTGACTATTACTTACCCCAAGTATTACTTTTCAAGCTTTACTCCCTTTACTTTACCAAAGTCCTTTACTTGTTTTAAAGGTAGCATAAAGAGTATAAAACTTGACCTATTTTAGATAACTTCAGATGTCATTCTATGGCATGAGATTTATCCCATCTTTCCACCTTAGTGAACACTCTTAACTTAGTAGTTTAGAGTAGATAAAAACTTGAGTCACTTTAGATGGGAACACTTGGTGAAAATGAATTATGAAAACCTTAGAATGATGAGTCATTCTATCGAGATGTTTTGACATGTGTTAAGAAACACAAATGGTTTATGATGATGAAAATGTTGAGGCATGAGCCTTGACTCCTTTACAAAACTGATAGTTGGACTCAGATGCGATACCATTCCAAATTTACCATACAACCACAATACCTGAATTGGGTAAGGCTAAGCCGGAATTTTATATGCATTAGTATTAGTTCCCTCGCGGGAGAGGTTTGAGCTGAGGCTACCTCTCAATGTTGTCCACATATGCAGTGCCCAAGATGACAGATAGTCATGGTTGTGAGGCCATGCTCATAGGAGAGGTGCTTATACTAGCGTGTGTAAAGGAAAGGTTATGTTTGATTGCATGCATACTAAGTATGATGATTCAGGGTTATCCCTAACATATGTATCGAATCTTATGGTGAAAGTGTACCACCTCTGCAGAGTGTCAAACTATTCGAATAGCCGCGTCCACGATTATGGACAGTTGGAGTGGCCATACTATTTCGTTGTCAGATGTTTTCAAAATAACTTATGAAAAGAATGATGAATCTTGACTTGACCACAACAGGGTTGTGACTATGACACTAGCTTCCCAACTTAAGTGATTCTAGAACTTTATTTTATCTTTCTTTGCTTCTGAACTCAGCTTAGGTTTCAAACTTAACCTTTTACTTAAACTTAGAGTTGCACTTTACTTTAGAATTATACTACTTGTTAGTGGTAGTGTGCGAGTACTTAAAGAGTACTCATGGCTTTTGTCCTTGGCTATCCTGATGGCCAGACTATGAAGGAGACTATCAAGATGATGGCCAGGAGGATGACTATGATAACTAGGACTATCTGCCTTCGTCAGCATTGCCTGTGCCCCTGAAGAAGGACCCCACCGCTACGCTTAGTATTTTATTCCGCTGCTTGTTGTTGTAAGACTGGATCGTGAGATCCTTAATTGTGTAAGACCTTATGTATGGTTTGTAATGGATGATGTACTATGATATCCAATATGTTATGTCTCACAAAAATTGTAATCCTAGGATTGCGAGGTATGGCATAACAGGCATCTGGGATTAAAAAACCGGGTGTTGACACTTTCGCAAAGTCTAATTTCAGAATGACCACTTCCTGCCTTGAATGCTTGCATTGATGAATATACTCATATGCCCATGACACGCAATCTTGTATCGTCCAAGTTTTAAGAAAACCATATTGATTGATATGGACCAAGCTCAAAATTTTATTTTGTAGTCGATTTGTCAATAACTTGGTTAATAGTTTCAGGCAAGAATTTAGCAATGAAATGGGTCTGTAGTCATTTGGACAAGAAGGAGAATTTACTTTGGGAATCAAAGTAATGAAGGCATTGTTGATACTTTGAAGATTAACTGACTCCTCCCAAAATTCATGACAAAGTCTATAAAAGTCATACTTTATGACTGACCAACAAACTTTGATGAATAATCCTGAGAAACCATCGGGCCCTGGTGCTTTGTCATATGGGAGCTCAGCCGCAATTTTATCTATTTCCTCGTGACTGAATGGAACGGAAAGGGATTCCAAACCCTCTGATGGCTGAATAAATCCAGAAAAAACAAATCCAAGGTCAATGGGTGAGGAGAAGCCTAGCCTTTCACGGAAGCACTGTCTAAGAATCCCAGCCTTGTTATGGTGATCATGTGTAACAGAACCATCTTCTCGAGTCAGAGATGAGATGGACTTTTTTCTTAATATGATTGTGGCCATGGAGTGAAAATATGAAGTGTTTTCACTGCCAAATTTCGCCCATCGAGATGTACACCTTTTTTTCGAGTAGTCATGTTTACAAGCTAGAAGATGCTGCAGCCGGGTTTTGATTATATTTCTGAAATTCCATTCCTCCAGGTGTAACGGTCTAAGCTCCTCAAAACCATCAAGCAAGATGATAATTTCATTACAATTCTCGATCAATTGGTTGATAATGGAGATGCTTGTACTCCAATTTTTAAGTGCTTTACGAAGTAGCTTGAATTTTGCGGAAAGGCAGCATGCACTATCCCCTGGGCAATTAATTTCCCATATGCACTGAACTACCTCTAGGAAACTCGGCATTTTGACCTAGTGATTTTCAAACCGAAAGACTTGTACCTTAGGAATATTATTTCCCATTGATATTACGCAAGGGACATGGTATGATGTAGGGCGAGCTAGGGGATTAACCATAGTATTTGGATACTTCAAGCTCCAAGCCGATGAAGTGAAGAACCAATCGATCTATTCAAGCAGAGGTTCAGCTCGCATGTCGCTCCATGTAAAATACCTCCCAGATAACTAATGATTTCATTAAAGGTTGCCATATCAGTGACATTAGCACCAGGTCGATTATGGTTGTCAGAGTACTGATAGAAGTTAAAATCTCCAACTAGTAACCAGTACGAATCATCCGGAATGTCTAGGTGAAAAAGCCACGCAACAAAATTTTGACGATATATTCCTTCACAGGGCCCATAGACATTAACCAGAGTGAAATTATCAGATGAGACTGTGGACTGGAAGTTGATCACTATCCCAAAACTTTCTCGAAGCAAGACATGACCCATGAAAATATTGCTAGCCCACAAAACCAAAAGGCCCCCTGATGCCCCCTCGGATGGGACAAAGGTGAATTTATCAAATCATCGAGGAGCAAAGCATTTAATAAAATTCAGGTCAAAATGATCACACTTCGTTTCTTGTAGGCAAGCAATAGACTCTCCACTTTCATCTATTTTGTTATAGAGCAATGGCCATTTTTTGAAACCATTCACGCCACGGATATTCCAATTAAGGATAGACCAGGTTCGGCAAGCACGATTCATTGGAGATAAGCAGGTTCACGAAAACCAGAAGAAAGCTCCCAAATAACAGGGATAAGGACTCCTGGAGACTGCAACAGCTGCACGAAAACAACCTACTCTTCACGAACTTGCAGGAGATGCTCCACAGTGAGCTCCTCAGGGTCAATGTGGCACATTTCCACACCCATGCATTGCATTTCAGCGATCTGCAAGATTTCTGGAGTGGAAGCTTTGTGGACGGAAGAGGCGCGACGGTGCGGGGGACGGTCTAGTAGTTCCTGATACATGTATCCACCGAGATGATTACGAGTACAACGACGAACCTGGGATTCCTCTTTGGGTGTCTCCTCCTTGCGGGAGCAACCACGGGCACGACTAGAGGAGGGCTCTAGTGACATGGAAGGAGGGTTTACCAACATAGAGGAAACAGAGTTGGCAGTAGCAGTGTCCACCTGAACCTGAGAAACATTGGCAGTAACCTGAACGACCTCCCGAGGCTGGGCCACAATCGTCTCCTTGGTCTGCGCACTAGAAGCATCAGAAAAGAGCTCCTCATCAGATGACAGCTCAGACAGAAGGGTAGCAGAGGCATCAAATATAATGTCATTAGTAGCAGCATTAGATGAAAAGCCCGATTTGAATTCCAATAGTTGTACTTGTTCAAACTTGGCCAACTCCACGACTTGATCATGCACTTCTAGTTCTTCAATCATCAGAGAATGGCGCGGCACATGAAACTGCTCAGTGGACTGCAAGCCAACCATAAGAGAATGAGGCAAGGAATCAGCCACCGGCCAACAAATAGCAACATATAACTGAGTAATGAACCTCTGAAATTGCATGGCATCTTGAAACACATGCGGTTCAGTGGTCTCTTGAGAAACAATAGCAAAGTCCACAACTACCGCAGGCAGGATGCGATGAGTGTACACTTGGCGAGTCATGCATCCTAAGAAGAGCTGAAAAGATGGCCACATTGGCACCTCCACCACCTGATCAACACCTCCAGCTCTAACCAAAAATACCCGATCACTCTAATCAGCAAGACCACCTATCACTCTTTCAGCAGCGCGCTCAACTTCAGCAAACTCTTCATTGTAAGCATCAATCAGAACATCTCTAACGTTTACATCAGGTGGCACACCTTCCATCATTGATGTCCCATCAAACTCCGTCATGGCAATGGGAGATTGGCTCCGCAAATCAGATAACAAGTCACCGGGATAGGAAATAGCTGGTTTTTGCCGAGAAATGGGAGATTGACACTGTAATTCATGAGACGCAGTGATATCTTTCTGTTTAGGAGCCCAGCGAACACAGCACAGCTGTGGGCTGATCCTGTGACTAGAATCAACTTTTACTCTCCAAACTTTCCATGGGCAACGTGATATGATGTGATCACTTTTCTTATAGCTTCGACAACGCGCCAGGCAAGAGCGGGCCAAATGGCCCAATTTCTTACATATACGGCAACGAACTTTAGATGTACAACCAAGTCGTGAGTGACCATAACCCAAGCACTTATCACAAAAATCCTGACAGGACGAGTTGGCACTAGGACGAACCAATGACTTAAGGTAGTCCAACAACTCATCAATAATTTCACATGCAGGCAGACCCCAAAGCCCAATCACTTGTTGAATTTCAAACTCATCATAACCAGCCTGCCGATGATCACAGATACATTCCAAATTGTGATGCATAAAAGTAGGATCGCAATCAAGCCGCAAAAGCCAATAACCAGGATTCCAAAAGTTATGAACAATAAAAGTACACGATAAAAGTCCAGAATTAATGTGCCCGTGATCAACGTTGGCTTCCAACCACAAACAAGTCACGTCACCTACCATCAGAGTGGACAGATCTGGCTGAACTGCTTTTGACGCCGGAGAAACCACCGGCGGTGAAGAAGAAGAAGACCCAAACTTGAATGCATTATTCAGACTGGCTAGAGCAGGAACGCACTTGATCTCATTATGAAGTGATGAAGAACAAAACCCAAATTTTGAGAGAACAGGCAAACCATCAGCCAGAGATGAGGCCTTGAGGAGATCCAGGTTCGGGCGAATAGCCACACTACACTTTGGAGAAACCGAAGGACATACGTTCGAATCCAGCCAGGCAGTAGCTGCTCTGTCCACAAGATTGGTGACCTCACCACGAAACAACGTGAAATGACAAATAAAATCTGGCCACACCCAGTCTTTCAGATGATGATAGATGAAATTCCCAACATGATTAGAAGCCACCGAGAACCAGAAACGGTGATCGCTCAACTTAGACACATGAAAACCAATATGATCACCGCCAAGACAGCATTGTAGAGATAAATACACCGATTCCTCCGCGAGCGGGAAAGAAGCATAGGAGAACGAGACCACCAAGAAAAACTCTTTGGAAGATGAAGAAAGGGAGAAATGGACCGAAGAACCAAACCGGCGACGCACCTGATCCCCGAGCGCAAGGCCTGGGGAAAAGTCCCAATGGAGGATACCCTCCATATGTCCTAGAAATGGAGATCATGGCCACCGGTGAGAAGGTTTGGTGGTGAGGTGGGAGGAAGGGACATGGGGAAAGGGGAGAGCCATGGTTTTACCCTGTCAAGGTCCATCTCCTTCCGAAGAGTAGCAAACCTCTCATTGGCGGCTATCCTCCGTTTATTCTCATTCTGCACATGATATAAGCATGCTTAGTTTCTCTAGAGCATCTAGTCAGAACCATTCAGTTTCAACTAAATGCTCGGGGGCTACAGTACATGATTTTAAAGTAAACTAGTTTCTCTAGAGCATTTAGTCGGAACCTTGCAGTTTCAACTAAATGCTCGGGGGCTACACATACATGGATCACTCAGGCCAATAACTATTGGATTATCCGCCTAAGAGCTCGGGGGCTATAGTGGGATATACTACACAAAGTAAAGCAAGTGAAGTTCAAAAACTTACGATGGCAATGATCCTGAGATTGTTGGCCAGATGAGCATAGGAAACATGGAAGGTCCGGGCATTCTTATAGATTGCGTCGGCCTACTTGATAAGGTCATCTAGGCTCAACGTCGGAGGAGTCCCAGCTAACGGAGAGGTCGAAGCCAAAGGCATGGATGAAGCCCTAGATGCCTCCTGCACCTTCAAGGCAGTTGATGGCTCAGAGGCTCCCGCCTCAATCGCAGCTTCCACATCCACTTCTTCCACTTCCTTCCCCTTCTCGGTGGCATCCTTAGCCGGAGCTTCAGCCACTTTAGAGGAGGTGCTCTCCTGCGTCGCCTGGCCGCTAGGAGCAACGTCTGCCTCGACAGAGCCTGAGACACCAAGGTTTGGATTGACATCTATCTCCATGGCGGAGGTCTCAGGGATGATGGGGGATGACGGCCCAGCGAGACCAGCAGAAGGAATGGCGGCAGGAGTAGGGGGAGCGATGGCGGGAGAGGGCTTGGCGGATGGACCCTTGGTCAACATGTCACGGATGTTTTTTGACCCTCCAACATCTTTGGAGGATCTCTTCAAACTAACACTGGCTTTCCTCCTGAAACATACAAGGTATAAGTACAAGAGTTGAAAAAAGGTGTGAGCTGAAAAATACAAGCCGGAGAATGAAAGTACTTACGCCACGGAAGGAGCCTTGGCGAGAGGAATGCCGGTGGATTTCTTCTTCTTCTTCTCTGCCTCTAAGGTGGCAGTGGAATGTTTGGAGACTCCACTCTCCGATTTCTTCTTCTTGGCCTCGGCAGCAGCGTTAGAGGTGGAGCTCTTCTGCTTTCGCGCTTCCGGAGCTGGCTGATCCTTGGAGGCGTCGTTGTCGGAAACCACCTATATATCCTTCAGCTTTGGATTGTAGACCTGGGAGGCCATTTGATCCGCCGCCAAGGTCGCCAGCTGGGATACAGAGGAGTGTTAGACGGACAACTTCAAAATCGGAAAAACCTTAGTGTATATAACGAGCAACAAAGGAAACAGTAGCTACCTCTGGGAACTTGCCGCATTCGAACATGTCGAAGGTGATCTTGAAGCCTTGCTTCTTGTCCTTCACCTTGACAATGTCCTTAAGATGGAGCTTGATGGAGTCAGTAGAGAAGTTATCCTGCAAAATTCGCATGGGATCCCTCTTGTCTTGGTTGTACTTGCACATCAGCTCGGCGCGGTGCTACAGAGGCTGGATCCACCTAACATACCAGCACATGGCAAGGTCCAAGCCCGTTAGACCTCCATCTACAAGCCATTCGATCCGCCTTACGGTGCGATTGGCTTCGTCGTAAGAGGGAAGAGAGGCTGGGGTCGCCTTGCGGGCACTTCGGTGGCAGCTCCATCGACGAAGTCCGGGTAGGTCTGAAGACGGTCTAGCAGGAGGACATCTGGTCCATAGAAATACGTGCGCTACCAATTCTTGAAAGACTCATGCCCTACGATGTCGGGGAAGCGCTGGCTAGGCCGGATCTTAAAGCTAATGGTTCCGCAGGTCCGCAATTCATCCTTGGACTCTACGGACTCTCTCTTGATGGTGAAGAAATATCCAAACAGATCTAATCTAGGCTTAATCCCTAGATATGCTTCGCATAGAGCTACGAAGTTGTTAAGGACTAGAATGCTGTTGGGAGAGAGATTGTGGGGAAGTACCTGGAAGTTCCAGAGGACGTCCAAGAAGAAGTCGCAGACTGGCAGGCTAACGCCATGTACCAGCTGAGATTTCAGGTACACCTTCTCTCCGGGTTGGGGAGAAGGAACCACTTCGTCGGTCGGCGCCGCCCGCCAAACGAACTTCTCCGCCGCAGGGAGATACCCCTCATCGACCAGTTCTTGGAGATCTTCGACGGAGAGATCAGAGCCTCTCCACACCCCCTTGTGGGAGTCACTTTCTTCTTCAGCAGCTTTGGGCGCCTCCTGTTCTTGATCATCGTCGGTGGTCTCCATCACGGCGGAGACGGGAACGACCACCCCCTCTGGCAGAACGATCACTCCCTGGGATGGCTCTGTCGTAGCCTCGGGAATCGCCACCCTAGAAGGAGTAGAGCTACAGGGGGCCATTACGACGAGGAGTGTGTGGAGGAAGAAAGGGCTCTGGTTAGGGTTTTCGCAGGAGAGCTCGAATGGTCGTGCGGCTGGAGGAAGACAAAGACTGGGAAGCGAATGCGGGTAAAAAGAAAGAAATTGACCGTGGTGGAAATATATAAGCCTCGCGTCAAGATTCGTGCAAAAGGATCTGATGGTTGGAAGTTGCTGACATGGAAGTGAACGTGCGCGGTAATTTTGCCACGTCCTCTGTCTTTTGCCGCTCCACCGTTTCGGATTTCGCGCACGTGAAAATAGCTGAATGATTAATTCTCTGCTTCTGTGAGTTTCAAGGTAGTGTAGGTTGTACCCTACGTCATCCTCCTGACAGTTGCAGTGAAGGGTCACGTCCGTAGATTCCATCGAAGACTGATATCATCCGACTTTGGAAACAAAGACTCAAGGAATCTCCGGCTACATTGCGAAGCCAGAGAGGATTGCAGGGTTCTTTGGGAGACCTTTGAGATATTGCTTGACGGATTGCCGGCATCACTTAGACGGGATACTCAGATATCAATGAGCAAGATGGCGCAAGATTTCAAAGTCCTCCGGGGGCTACTGTTGGGGATATGCTATATGGGTATCCTCATAGCATGTCGCCAATCCGCCTAACCCGGGTGGCCCATAGTTGGTAGCAAGGCCTATGGTATGCTGGGCGGCCCAGTTAGACGGATCCTAAAGGGAGGCCCATGCCAGATAAAGGAAGGCTACGCAGGAGTCACCGACATACTCGGAGCCTTGGAGTACAAGACACGGAAGACTAGTTCGTGTAGGTGTAGGACTCTTTACGTTATCTGGCAGGGACCTTTCCCTATAAACCATATGTCTTGGCGTCTTTATAAGCCGGCCTGTGGGAGCCTTTAGGGAACAACTTCTCTGATTGCTGCGTACAACATGCAACACCTCGCACAGCGAACCTATCTATGTAACTCAGTGTATTGCCATTATAGTGATTTATAGAAGGAGTAGAGTTTCGCCACCGTTGTGGGACTTGAACCTGGGTAAGCTGTGTTACCTCGTACCCGCCAACTCTCTGCCTTACCCCACGTATCTAAACACACACTATGAGGACCCGTCCATGGCGTACTTGTCGGCAATACCACGACACTCTTCTTAGTCCTCATCCTCATCCGGAATCTCCTCCTCGGGTTGGTGTTGCTCAACCTGCAAGTCATATAGCAAACATCCTTCCTCGATAGAGAAAAGACCATTAGGCATAGGAGCGGGGTAGATACGCCCAGCTCCAGCAATATGTAGGTAATAAACACCACCTCTCCTAGTGAGCATTCCACAAGCTTTCAAAGTAGAGAAACCAACACGTCGCTCACCTAGCACAGGTTGCAACTCACCTAGGTCGATGCCTAGGGCATTGGCGAGCACGGTGATGATGCCTCCACATGTGATTGGTCCTTGTCTTTGGGAGGATTGGTGCTCCAGGTAGCGCACAAGGATTACGCCCAAGTTGAGTGACAAGTTGCAGTTGATGTAAGCAGCCTTTGCAAGGATTAAGATGTCCTCCTCAGAGTCTTGTGAACTCATTACGTGCCTGCAAGGTATTAGCAATAACATAGAACAAATAGCGAATTGCAGGATGTTGAATGTTCATACCCTTGCTTACTCTAGTAGTGAAACTCATTCCATTATAGTATTGTTCAGGGGAAGGATTTAAGCCAGTAAAGGATGCGCATAAGGCATTAACATCATTGTTTGAGAAATTAAAACATGCGCACCATTCATCTAGTGTTGAAGTGTAGTTGTTGTTTGTCAGTCATAAAGAAATCGTGTCCTCTCCTTGCCATAGTTTAATAGTGCTTTTCAACGAACTTAGGAATTCAATGGTTAACCGGCGATAAGTAGGCACATGATTGTACACAAAGTTTTGCAGGCCAGCTCTATTGCAAAGTAAATTGAAGTCATCGGGAATATCGAGTTGGTTCAATATAATGGCGCAAGCCCACTTGGTGGCCTTCACCTCGTGGTTCTTGATCTTGTTGAAGCAATCACAACCCAAGAAGCGCTAGCGACGGCACGAGCACGAGTTTGGCTGCTTATGTTCATCATCTAAAATATTGAAGAAAGGCAAAAATAAAACTTTTTAATCCAACAATAGTAAGTATAATATATTCCTCATCAAAACACACTAAAGAATCCCCTCAAAATAATAATCTAGGCAAGAAAATCATGGAAATGGGTTCATAGTAGGTCTCACCCTAGATTGATAATGACAATAGATCGAAAATGAATTTTCGAAAAGTAATTGGAGGATCGGAGGAGAAACATACCGTAGATCACTTGTGTGCGAGGAAATCGAATGAAATTGAGTAGAGGTGAAGATCTCTTTAGGTTTTGAGAGAGTTCTGAGATAGAAGAGAGAAAAAGGATTGAAGTTTTGGAGTTGGAGGTACCTTCCCGTGCGATTTTGTGGTCGGACGCAACTATAAGGGCACCACTATACGGCTAGAACATTGTGCTCCCGCCGTATAGTTGGCCGGCTGTCAAAATTTTAGGGTTTCCACCTGGCAGCGCAGCTATACGACCGGAACAATTTGTTCCCGTCGTATAGTTGGTCGTCGAACTGTCTGTACCTAGAAAAGAATTTGTACGAAAGCATCGATATCTATACGACTGGAGCTATACAGCCGGAATTTTTTATTCCTGTCGTATAGTTGGTCATTAAATATTCAGTACTTTTGAAAGAAAAATTGTTGATGGCACAAATATCTATACGGCCAGAACTATACGGCCAGAATTTTTATTCCCGTCGTTTAGTTGGTCGTTAAACTCTCTCTACCCATCAAAAAAATCATTTCTTCGTGAATTACTTCTTATACTAAAACTTAGCAAAATACCTTGTTTTTGATAGAAAGTTGATAGTTAAAATTATCGACCAACAACAGCATGTATAAAGTAGAATTTTAAATACTACCGAACTTCTTCTCCTTAAATGGAGTTTTCTAGCAATATTTATTAAAAATAAACTTAAATTAAAACTTAAAACTTAACTCAAACCTTTATTTCACATGGGTTGCCTCCCATAGAGCGCTCTTTTATGATCAATATCTTGACCTTGATGTTGCTCACTTAGGCTAGATGAGTGGAACACCCACTCCAAAGTAATTGACCTTCAAAGTGATGGCCTCCTTTTCACCGTGCTTGGCTTTCTTCTTCCTGGGGAAATGGATAACAAAAGGATCCCGCAAACGCAATTGAAGCTTCACGTTCCCTTCATGGAGATTAATTAAAGCCTTTATAGTTCTTAAGAAAGGATGGCCTAGTATAATCGGAGCAGTAGCATCTTCAGGCATGTCAATAATAACGAAGTCAATTAGAGCAGGAAGCCTTTAATGTAAACTAAAGTGTTCTCCTTAATTCCTACAGCTTGTTTATAGGTAGAATCTGCAAGATGTAGTTTTAGTTCGATGATTTCGAAAGTGGCAAGATTTAAATTGTTAAAAAGACTCTTTGGGATTGTTGAGACGCTTGCACCTAGATCACAAAGTGCAGCTATCTCACTGGTCCCAATCTTAATTTTAATCATGGGCTCAAATATATCATCTAGTTTAATAGGTAATTTTTCAGCGATTTTCTTGTATTCCTCTTCAAGCTCGCGTACCTTTATCACTACCTGATCAATGAAGTGTCGATACATGGCTTCATCGTTACCTTCACTTACCGGAATCTTAACGTTGATCCTTTTTACGAGATCTTCAATGGTGTAGCTTGGTGAAGGGGCATTACTACAATCAAGCTCTTCAGGCTCCTCTCTTTGGATCCTCATCATTTTGAGTCCTTCAACAGGGTTGGGCTCAGCTTTAAATGCAAATTTAGCTAGAATGAGAGTTTGATTCTCGGTTATCTTACCTAGTTGTGCCTCAACAATCCTCGTCCTTTCTTGGAGGGCCTGCAATTTATTCCTCAAACTTACCGCTTGGTTAGATAATTTACCAAGCATAGCATCATGGTTCTCCGTTATTTTAACAAGAATATTGTTTTGTTCATTTTGTGAGTCTATAAAAGACTTAAGTGTTTCTTGGAGACTACCATTACTAGTTCCCATGTTATTATTAGAGTTACATGCATGATTAGAATAATGTTTCTGAAAATTAGGATTATAATGTTTCTTCCAAGGAGGGTTATAATCATTACGAGCTATGAAGTCTATTTCTTCAATATTAGTTTCAGAAATATCTCTTACACGGGTTTCCTTACCTTTTATGGTTAATATGAGCTTATCCAAGTTAACATTGAGTTCTTCATTTTTTGTGGTGAGACGGAATTCACCATCTTCGTGTTTGATCTTTCCGCATGCCATTGGGCATGGTTGTCTTGCATATTGTCTAGCTGCTGCTTTGCTTTGGTGATATGTTTACCCATAAATGTTCCTCTAGCTGCAGTATCAAGCATAGACTTAGATACAGGATTAAGAGCATTTTAAAATAAATGGAGGATTAACCAATCTTCCATTCCATGGCTGGGACAGTTTCTTAAGCATTCTTTCATCCTCTCCCATGCAAGCGCAAGTGGCTCATGCTCTTCCTGTCTAAAACCAGTAATATTATATCTTAGTTGCATAGTCTTTGCAGGTGGGAAACATTTAGTCATAAATAAACAAGTACATCCCACCCATGATGTAATAGTATTTTTAGGCAAAGCTAGCAACAATTCTTTTGCTCTTCCTCTAAGAGAGAACGGAAATAAATGCAATTTGACCGCATCAGGGTTAACGTCGTTTATGCGCATCATATCACATCTTTCAGTGAAAGTATTCAAGTGCATACCTGCGTCCTTAACAGCTGAGCCTCCAAATTAATTATGTGGAACCAAACTGAAGTAATGGGCATTATTTTGATAGTCATCAGTAGCAATTGTTGGCTAAGTAATAGGAGTACGCAAATAATCATTATTGGGAGTGGCAAATTCCCCAAGCTTCTTTTTAAACATATTTCCTATGTTTTTGGGTTTTGTTAAACAGAAACTTATAATAATAAAAACAAGAATCTAAAAACTAACTAAATTTTTTTGGGGTTTCAAGCAAAGACTGAAAGCAAACTAAAAATTAAAAACAAGAATTAGAACTAGAAAGGTTCCTACTAACCCACCAGGGTAGCTATTGCTTTCCCGACAACGACGCCTGAAAAAGGGTTGATACCTTCGATCCAGATTACGGATGTAGTATAACTCTTTTTCTCTAGTAGACCTAGGTTTATTGAATCCTCGGGAAGCAGAAGCGTAGTGAAGTTACTTTAACAAACCTTCGGGAGTTTTAGAATTCGTTTTGTGTTTTTACCAGACCAAGAGTTTGCGTCTTTTTGTTGTTGTCGATGATGGAGAGAGAGGGCCTAGGGCATTCGGTTTCACCTGTAGCTATGCAAAACATCTGATGGGAATAAAAGATAGAAATATAGTATGCATGTAATTGTTAGAGCAAGATAAATTATATGTGGGTAGTGCATCCATAATTGCTATTGCATCCGCAACCACTTATAGCAATAACCTACTAGTCTCATCCATAGAAGAAATAGAACTAATGATATGCATAGTGATGTCACTGTTAATCCCAAGTAAATCCCTCACATACAGCCGTACTACCCTTCTGTCACTGGGGTTCCCAACCTGCAGATTAGTCATTACTCATACTCCCTATACCTGGCTCAATCCTCGAGGTCTTGGTTAACTGACAAGTCCTTAGATTGAGGTAAGAGAGGATACAATAATCACCATGTCATACAAACTAATACATGATCCCATCTATGATAAATAACATGCACAAAAAGCTATATGGCTAGGCCGAAGCCCTTAGCCCAAGGAGAAATACTCACACATAGAGATGTGATCAAAGATCATAAACATTGTAGTAGAAATCATGAGATTGATAGCAAATAGTCTTACAATGTCACCAATCGAAGAAGAAATCTACTAGTACAAGTGATGGAATATGGCTATGGTGGTGGAGAGATTAGATCTAAGTCTATTCATCCGGCGGCTCGTCGGTGTTGTGGATGGAGATCTGGGGTGTGGCTAATGGTTTTTGTGAGCGCCTATTTCTCGTCGCCCGAGGCCTCTTTATATAGGGGTCCCTTCACGAAGGTTGTTCTGTTTGACCTAGCGATGTCGATGGCAACTATATGGCTAGAACTATACGGCCAAAATTTTATTCCGGTCGTACAGTTGGTCGTTAAAGCATATGCCTTCAACCCACGACTCCTGGTTTCTTCTGGTTGTTGGAAATCTCGTATCTTTGTCTTTAATGTAGTGATTCCCATCATAAAACGTCATTATCTGTGCAAGAAAAAATAGAAAGAAATGATTGCATACCCCTTTGAATATTAGGCATTAGTGGCAGAGTTTAGACAGATATTTCATAAAAAATGTGAATAATATCCAGTTTAAATGTGGACGTAGATGGCTATATTTCAGAGCCATCAATCCACGCCTTCCGCGGCATGACTAGCGCCATGAAGGGAGTTGCGCAGGCCATCAGGGACAACAAGCCCACTAACATGCACCTGACCTGGCAGCTCTCAGCCACCTCGTCGACAACAAGGCACGGGGCACCAACTTTGTCGGCATGCGTGAGGGGCACAACATCCTGTGGATCAGGATACTTTTACTAGAGCTTCGGCTCCTAGGGTGATCGAGCTGGTGTGCATGATGGCAGCAGTGGTGCTGGTGGTGATGATGAACTTATGACCTTTGTGATGTACATTTTGGCAGTAGCTAGGACCCAAAAACTTCTATGGCTTGTATGAATTGGTATGGTTCTGAACCTAATTGCGATGGTAGGATGACAATCCCTTTTGATGTGGTGGTAGGTTAACACCATGTAGTGTAGGATGAATATGTGATCCCCTTTTGTAAATGATCATGCGCACACCTATTAGTATGTACTTGCCTTAGAGCATCTCTAGCAGACCCTGTAAAACAGCCCGAGCCATATAATTCCGGTGGGTATAAGGGTCGGGCCAAGATTTGTGGCCCGAGCAGAAACCATATAACAAGCCATACCCATACAATTTTTATGGGGGCCCAGAAAAGCACCCCCTCAATCTTTAAAGACTGGGTTTCAACCGTTGTTTCTAAGTCTCGGCCTGGCTATTCGTCACCGCCCCCTCCACTCCTCTGTCGCGCTTTCCCTCGCACTACTGCTTAAATCGCCGCTCTCCAGCGAGCAATTATTCGCCGTCAACTTTAGATCCGGCACCACACGTACACAATGTACCAGCGGGGAGGTCACCACGACAGGGGGTGGCCAAGTTGGCCGTTTGACGGCCTCATCGCGCGGCCATGAGCTCGGCTCCGACTTGGAGGAGGAGTGTCGTTGATGCATTCGTGCCAACGGGGCGTGATACGTCGTAAATGTATCTATAATTTTTTATACTCCATGCTTGTTTTGTATCAACTATCCTATGTTTTGTCTACATTTTGAGGCATTTTTATACATTTTCTGGAACTAACCTATTGACAAGATGCCGCAGTAACAGTTGCCTATTTTCTGCTGTTTTTGGTTTCAGAAAAGCTAGTAAAGAAATATTCTCGGAATTGGATGAAACAAAAGCCGAAGTTCCTATTTTACCAGAAGACTCACGGAGCCAGAAGACGAGACGGAGAGGGGCCAGGCCAGGCCGCGCCAAGGGGTGGTGTGGCCGCCTTGGTCTCCGCCTCGACCTCTCCTTTCGCCTATATAAACCCTTGAGATGAAAACCCTAAGGGAAGGATCATAATTCCATGGAAAGTTCCGCATCGCCGCCACGACCGAAGAGGAGGTTTGGGGGACATAAGTCCGTGTTTCGGCACCATGCCGGGACAGGGAAGTGCCCCCAGAGCCATCTCCATCGACTCCACATCCATCTCCATCATTGTTGCTGACTCCCATGATGAGGAGGGAGTAGTTCTCTCTCGAGGCTAAAGGCTCTATCGGTAGCTATGTGTTCATCTCTCTCTCTATGCGTGATCTTATTGAGATCATGAGTTTGTAATAGATCTATTCCGCTACTCAAGTGCTTTAATAAATTTCTTATTATCCCCACATGTGTGAAGTTGACAGTGTGCACACCATGTGGTACTTAGGCTAAGGTTACAGAAATACTTATCATGAGTATAATTGTAGTTGGATGTCTCTATGAGATTGTGGTGTTTGCTGGAACCATCTAGCGCTCAAGGTGATAGTGAGGGGTTATCTAGATGGGGAATGCAAACTTTAAGGTGTGCTGTTATAGCCCTACATTGTCCAACCGGAGAGTAGTTCAGGGTAGCATAATAAAGAGAAGATATTTATATGAGAGTGTCCACTAGTGAAAGTATGATCCCTAGGCCTTGTTTCTAAGCATTGAAACACCATTTATAATCAATCATGTTACATGTTTGCTTGCTTCCACTCTTATTTCAGATTGCAATTACCACTTATAATCATCCATATTACTTGTATTTCACTATCTCTTTGGCGAATTAGTGCACCTATACACCTGACAAGTGTATTGGGTGTGTTGGGGACACAAGAGACTTCTTGTATCTTGATTGCAGGGTTGCTTGAGAGGGATACCTTTGACCACGTCCTCCCTGAGTTCGATAAACCTTGGGTGATCCACTTAAGGGAAACTTGCTGTTGTTCTACAAACCTCTGCACTTGGAGGCCCAACACTGTCTACAAGAATAGAAGCGTGCATAGACATCAAACTATTTTCTGGCGCCGTTGCCGGGGAGGTAAGGTAAAAGGTACTCACATCCTCTGGCTACTAAGCTATCTTCTAGTATTGTTGCTAGTGTGTGAGTGCTCGAAGTTATTTACTTTAGATTCTGCAATTATATCTTTTTGTTCCTTGTTTTTATTTTCACTAGTTAGGCTTAATGGAAAACAACAACAAAATTAGAGAGCTTTATAGTATTTATCTTGAGTTAGGACATGAAGTGTTTGAAGAGAAAATTAAAAAAACCTATGGAACTTTATTTACATGCTAATAGCAATGTTATTAGTATGAATTCTTTGAACACCATTATTGCTAAAGCTATGGAAAAGTCTAAGCTTGGGGAAGCTAGTTTTGATGAGTATGATATTTTTAGTCCCCCAAGCACGGAGTAGAAAATTTACTTTGATGATACTATACCTCCAATATATGATGATTACAATGATGAATATGATATTTTCAGTCCACCTACTATTGAGGATAAAATTAATTATGATTACAATATGCCTCCTATATTTGATGACTATGGTGATGAGAATAATAATTATAGCTATTTTGTTGAATTTGATCCCACTATGATTAATAAGAATGACTATGCTTATATGGAGAGTAATAATAATTTTATGCATGTGGCTCATGATAAGAATCTTTTATGTGATATTTATATTGTTAGTTTTATTGATGATGCTACTGAAAGTTATTATGAGAGAGGGAAACATGGTTTTATGTATCTCAACAACATTAAGTTCCCTTCTTTATGTTGAAAATTTTGAAGTTGCACTTGTTTTGCTTTCCTATGCTTGTTGCTTTGTGCTTTCATGACTCGTTTCTTGATGCTCTCTTTTACTTCAATTCATATTTTGAAGATTATTTTTCATCGGAAGTGGGTTAGACTTAAATTTGTTCCATATTTGCTTCTTGATGCTCTCTTTTACTTCAATTCATATTTCTTATGTGAGCATCATCACAATTATCATGCCTATCTTAATGGCTATAAAGAAAGAGCTTAAGGGAGACAACCCATTATATTTTTACTTTCAGTTTATTTTTGTTTTGTTGAGTCTTGGAAGTTATTGCCTCTGTAATAACCTCTCCTTATCCTTTTTGTTTGTTTTTTGTGCCAAGAATAACCTCTAATGAGAGGGAAGTAAGATATGGGGAAGTTGCTGTCCTGAAATAGATTTATGTATGTCACTGTAAAAACTCATGAAATATCTCAGTACGTCGGATTGAGCTCTAATGTTTTGTGCTGATGCCCTAGGTTATTACCCAACTTTAGTTAGTTTTGCACTTTTCTATTTGATCAACATAATATTTTCAAAAAATCGGTCTTTACCTGCTAGTCTGTTTTGACAGATTTCTGCCATTATTTGTATTTGCCTCTTAATCGGTTTCTTTTTTAGTTCTCTTTGATCACTTGAGCTTTTAGAAGGAATTGCTACAATAGCTTATGTTTTAATGGATGATTTACTTGAGTTGAAACTGAACCCAAAGGATTATTATTTTGAATACACTGATGTTGCTAATGAAGATTGTGTGAAGTTTTGTATGAAGGAAATTTTCAAGTGTAGGGAAGAATAATGTGATGAGATGAAGTATGGACAAAAGCTCAAGCTTGGGGATGCCACCCATGTCACCCCAAGAAATATTCAAGAAGTACAAGCGTCAAAGCATGGAGATCCCCAAGGCATCCCCTTCTTCCTCAATAATCTCAGGTCTTCTTTCAAGACACTTTATTTTTATTACCTTATGCACTATGTGTTGTTCTTGGAGCGTCTTTGTTTTTCGTTTTCTTTTGCTTTCTTTGCTGCAATAAGTTGGTTGGATCCCAACACACTTCTTTTGGAGAGAGACATGCCCCGTTATTCATTGCCTAGAACACTCTAGTTTTCACTCTTATTGTTTTGTGAGTGTTCTCCTTTGCTAGCACTGCGTTTAGCTTTAGTTTTCTTATTCTTTTGGCTTAGCACTTTTTAGTTCTTCTTTGTAGATGGGTGAGACATTCTCTCTGGTCTTTATTGATTATTATCTTTGAGAGTTGTTTCAAATAAGTCGATTGGTGTTGGAAAATAGTAGGAAGTTTCATGCTTATAGTGGTACAAAAGGAAGCTTGTTTTGACTGTGACTTAGACTTTATCATGTCATTCTAGATGTTGCTTTGACCATATGCTTAGTGATTATTGTTGTAGCATGACTTGTTTCAAACAAATGATATTGCTTAATGTGCCTTGAAAGAATCATGTGTTGTTTTAGGATACAAAAGCATAATATTGTGGTATTCTCCTTTAATGCTTTATTTGGGTTAACTTGGCACATGCTTACACCATGTTAAGACTATGAACCAGTCACCATAGCCCCTATTGTCGTGGTGGTGTCACGGCAGATGCCATGTATAGGCTAAAGGTGGGGACTAATACTCGCTAGGGGAATCCAGGGAGGGATAGTGAAGTGATTCTCCACACCAGTGCTTGTATTGATCTACTTCCAAGGTTACAAGTGCTCCTAGAGCTGTATTGGCGAGAGGAGGAAGGAGCTCTCGTACTCTCACCCACAGATCACACCTGAAACCCCTAGCCCAAAACTCATTCGTAGAGAGCTCAACCCCTTCTACAGAAGCCCTAGCCCCCCTTTTATAGGGGAGGCTCGGTTTCTGCCTAGGGCATATGTGGAGGCATATTCCTAAGAATATGCCTCCTCCCAAAGTGGTAAGACGACCGGGGTGCTTTTCCCCCGCGTCACACATGCTTTAGCTACGTGAGCCCCTGACGGCGCCCTCGTCAGCCAACACGGGCATCGTCACGCTTGTCGGCCACGCCCCGGTGGTCCTGTCCTTGCTCGCTTCGCTCAGGCAGTGCGTACCGGGGCTCCTTTTGACCAGCGAGATTCCTTCCTTCTCCTAGAAGCTTGCTATGACCCGGACGATGGTTCATCCGACCACACCCGTTCCTGCATATAGGTAAAACATTCACTTCCGACTTACTGCTTAAGTCGGATGAGACCTAGTTAGGAGAACGCCCCCAGGTCCAGATTACCCCGTGATTCGGCCTGCCTTGAGGTGACCTGGCCAGCATCTGCTTTGGCCTTGCCGAACCTCGGCTAACTCGGCCTTTATACCCCGGCGTGACCCTACCCAAGGGTATCCCCCCAACATTAGTCCCTGAAGCTGGTGCGGTCTTAGTTACCTCAGCCGCTAAGGCCACACCAGGTTCAATCTTGTGCCCCGGTCGTTATTGCTGAGTTACCTCTGTACCTCGGACTGCTTGGATTTATGTTCCCTTCGCACATTTCAAGTTTTCACTTGCCGGCCGGGTTACCACAGTTCCATCCGGGTCTTGCTTCCTTCTCTACTACGCTAACCCATGTGAAGGGTAATCCTTATGTCGTCTTATTTTAAGGGACGGTACAGTAACCGCTGCAGTAATTGTCAGTTATTGCTGTGCGCGGGGCACGTCACGCCTGCCTCCTCGTTTACCGCATCAGCGCGTCACGTCACAGAACTTTCTTCGCCTTGTGGCCCTCCATGTGGCTCCTCACTGATTGGTCCGGACGAGTGATACACGGCCACAGCGTGTGGCCGGTCCACAGGGCGCGATCCCACTCACCCCTGACGGGAGTGGTTAAATAGCAGAGGGGTGCGTCCCTTAGGATTTTCCCCCCTCCGCACCCCTCTGCCCACTGCTATTCTTCTTCCTCTTCCTCGCGACTGCGCCGCCGCCAGCATCGCCAATTAGCAGCATCGCCGCCGCGCTTCTCCGTCGCACCTCCGCGTCGCCGCCACCGCGACGCGAATTTCTCGCCACGGGTCCGCACCAGTCCCAGCCACTGTCCCCTGCCGCCTCCAGTGCCAGCGAGGGCCTCGAGGACCAGATGACTGAAGAGGAACTCATTGTTGCTGAGCAGGAGATGGAAGAAGACACCGCGGCGGCCGACCGCGGCGCGTGGGCCGGCTCCTGGGTCTGCCAGGATGACCTGGACTGGCTCTACCGGACCAGACGCATCCCTGCCGGCGTCACCGCGCGTCTTCCTTCCAACAAACTGGCCCCCTCACCCAATCCGGGCGAGTTCGTCGTGTTTCTGTCCCATTTCCAACGGGGCTTCGGCTTGCCGGTGAGTGATTTTTTCCAGGACTGGCTCGGTATGTACCAACTCCAACCACACCACCTTCCAGCCAACGCCATCACCTCTCTTTTAGATTTTGCTTCTACGATCGAAGGCTACGCTGGACTATGGCCCACGAAAGAGCTATGGATCTGGTTCTTCGGCCTTTGTCGCAACGTCATTCCCAACATCCACGCTGATCCGGAGGACAAGCGGCTCACTCCATTTGGAGCGGCCTCCATTTCACCCCGGCGATTTTCCGTTTTTCCCCGGGTCACCGGGCTAGAGTCCTGCAAAGGATGGGCCCGGACCTTCTTCTATGTCCGGAATACGGGCACCGAAGACTTGATCCGGTTGCTTCCCTACAATCCGGGTCCACCTAACCCGGACCTGTGGGATGTGATCCCCAAGAATCCCACAGCCTTGGCCAACCAAGTGAGCAAAAGGTTCGCGGAACTGAAGGGGCTCGAGCTATGCAACGAGGATGCCATGATCACCTTTGTGCGTAACCGAATCTCACCCCTCCAGAAGCGCACTCACAAGGTGTGCCACATGAGCTATGGCCGCGATCCTAACCGGACCTCATCCTTCGAGCTGACCAACTCGGAGATTTATCGCCGGGTCAAGGCTCTCTTCACCACTCACAAGGACTTTTCCACTGATTGGTCTTGGGGGATTGAGCATTTCTGCCGTGACCGGCTTCCTCCCACGGTAAGTTTCATGCTGCAAACTTAACCTGGACTAATTACATGTCATTTATTGTTGCAATTTTTGACTCTTTTGTTCGCTCTTTTCCTCAGCAATTCCTTCAGCAGACCCTTGGGGACAGCACCGATCCGTACCTTAAGTGGGCGCCGGACCAGGAGACTCCGGATGAGGAAGACCCGGACCAGGAGATGTTCCTCCCTATGACCGACGCCATGAAAAAACCCACGGGTAAATCCTCTTCTATTAGAGATTGGCCCGATGATGAAGATGACTCAGAAATCGAGGTGATTGAACCTTTTGAGGCTATCCCCCTTTCTTTTGCTTTTCCGCCATCAGCTCACCCCGGCGGTCATATTCACGAGGATCCCCCTCTCGCTACGGGCGAGCCAGTTCCGGTGGCAACAAAGAGGAAACGTGGGGCTTCTTCGATTTCTTCCTCCGGACCGTCTCAGCCCGTCAAAAGGCGAGAGAAGTCCGGGGACAAGACTGCCCCCAAACCAGCAGGCAAGGCCCCTGCACGAAGGGCTCGGAAACCCAAAGCGGCCGAAACCTCGGATGCGTAAGTCCTTCTTTCTTCTGTAACTCGTTCTTCCTCACTTCGTCGTAATTTTTCTTCTGACGTTATTTGATTTCACAGTGCTCCGGTGGAGGTCCCTCAAAGTGGATCTAGCATCTCTTCCCCTCTTCGACCTAGCCCTTCTCCCTGTCGTGACGACGAGTCACGCCCGCTGAGCCCTATCCTAGAGGGTTCTGCGGCCGCTCCGGGTTCAGCTCCACCTCGGCAAGAGGAGGGTAACCTTGGAGTGGGGGAGACCGGCCTAGCCGGAGCAACGGCATCCACCGCCTCGACAACACCTCAACCAGCAGCCACCGAGGCTACTTCGGCCCCAGCACCAATTCTCGTACCAGCAAGCAGACCCGCACCAACTCCAACCTCGGGATCAGCATCAACTCCGGCAGCGAAAACTTCAGCGCCGGCACCGAGCCCAGCAGCGAGAGTACCAGCACCTAGTTCCTTTGCATCTTCCGAGTCCTCTCAACCTCGGCAGGGGAAAACCGCCGCCACAGCTTCCTCTACTCAGCAAGCCAAAGGCAAGAAAGCTCCAGACGCTACCAAGCCTACTGCCGTCGAGTCCGGGTAGCGCACCCTTGTGTCAATGCTCCCCAAGAAGACATCAGCGGCAAAGGACGCGCCTGCCGAGCCAACCGAAGCCCAACAGTTGGTTTTGCACACCAGCCCCGTCCTTGCCTTGGTGGAGAGGAAGGAAGCACATGCAAAAGGCTTGGTGACGCCCCATATGCCCACGGGTGAACGGTATCCTCCGAGCCTGATGGAATTTGTCATGAACTGGAATAAGGCAGAGGTAGTCCAGGAATCTGATCTCTCGGAAAAGTTCGGCCCCGCCGAGTTTTCTGCTCAGATGAATACCGCCGCAAAGGCCATTAATCTCGCTGGGCGAATGATGGAGGTACGTTACTTCTCCTTGACAAAGTTGTAGATGATAACCATTAGTCCCCGAGCCTCCGAGGGAGTGATTTGTTACTCAGCCGGATGCTCTTTTAGAACACTAATGTAGCTCCGTGAGAACTTCGAACATGCACACACCTAGAGCCGGGTTAAGTTCCACTTGACCCGGATTTTAGTACACTTCGAACATGCACACACCTAGAGCCGGGTTAAGTTGCACTTGGCCCGGTTTTTAGTATACTTCGAACATGCACACACCTAGAGCCAGGTTAAGTTCCACTTGGCCCGGATTTTAGTACACTTCGAACATGCACACACCTAGAGCCGGGTTAAGTTCCACTTGGCCCGGATTTTAGTACACTTCGAACATGCACACACCTAGAGCCGGGTTAAGTTCCACTTGGCCCGAATTTTAGTACACTTCGAACATGCACACACCTAGAGCCGGGTTAAGTTCCACTTGGCCCGGATTTTAGTACACTTCGAATATGCACACACCTAGAGCCGGGTTAAGTTCCACTTGGCCCGGATTTTAGTACACTTCGAACATGCACACACCTAGAGCCGGGTTAAGTTCCACTTGGCCCGGATTTTAGTACGCTTCGAATATGCACTAGGCTGATTTAAGTTTCTGTATCTCTTTTAGGTGACCACCAACCGCTGGAGTGCTGAATTCCAACGCTTGCTGGATACACACAAGAATCTTCGCGCAAAACAGGCTACACTCATCGCAGAGTACGAGAAAAGGGGTAAATTTCTTCCTTATCCTTTCCTCAATTTTCTTCAACTTCGTTTGCTGAACTAATCTGATTGTTCGGTTCCCGCAGCTGGGGTGGAAGCTGAAAACAAGATAATGCGGAAGAACTTGGAGCAGATCAAGGGTACGTCCTTCTTGTCTGTCTTTACCGTTGTTTCCATCGGCTTTCCTCCTTGGCTCGGCAAACATTCATTCTTCGGCACTGCCGGGCCAACGCACTATTTCAGCATCGCTTGAAGATAGTGTGACTGTGCCTGACGTGATGCTACATTTTCTCGAACAAGCAGGGCAGCACCAAGCCGAACTAAAGAAGAAAGATGATGAGCTCACCCTCCTTCAGACCAAATACGATGAGATAGCCAAGCTCAAGGCTGAGATGGCTAAAATGAAGGGGCAGCACCAATACGAGCTAAAAAAGGCTAGCCAGGACTACACCGAAGAACGTGAGCGCCTCAAGCTCCAAAATGCTAAGGACCGTGAGCTTCTTCAGGAAGCCGAGGTCAAACTTGAGTCGACAAATGCTGAGCTCAAGCAGCTTTGGAAGAGGCGTGATGCTTGCACCAAGGAATTGACCCGGATTCACAGTCACATCTCACGTAACTTCTTTTCCTTTATCCGCCTTATTTCTCCGGGTTACTTCATATGCCTTGTTTTCTCAACTTTGTCCTTTGCCTTGTTTCCTAGGCCACTTTCCAGTGGGGTACTGCCATTGCAAGTGCTGCTGTCGCCAATTTCCGCCGAGAAAGGGGTACTCCGGTCGCTCCTGAGGGTGAGAGCATTCCCTTTGACATGGAGGACCTGTTGGTCAGCCTGTCGTCTCGCGTGGAAATCATTAAGAACTACGGTAGGGACCTCCTCGATGTTTCAGTCCGAGTCTTCAACGCCTTCTGGCCCGCCGATGATGCTTCGGAGAGAGTCACACAGCTCGCTGAAAGGCTTTCGGAAATGGAGACCCAGCTCGACCTCTGGCGAGAGTCCACTAGACGTGCTGCAGCCGATACCATCCTTCACCACATTTTGACGTGGTATGAGAAGATAGATCTCAGCCTCCTCACACGCCTGCGCACCGGATCCAAATGGACAGATGACCCGGAGTGGGTAGCTCGGTGCCAGGCTTGCGCCCACAGCCTCATCGAATATGCCCCCATTCACGAATGGACTGAGGGTCCGAGCTTCCTGGAAGTCGTAGGTGAAGAGGAAGTTGAAAACGTTGAAGATGATTCGGGTGAAGACGAAGAGGACACTGCCTCAGATATCGAAGAGGGCGACGATGATGCCGAACTTCCTCCCGCTGCTCCTTAAGTAAAAACACTTGAAAATTTATGAGATCCCCGGTATGCCGGGTGGAATTGTATTCTAAACACATGCGATATTTTGCTACTGAATACTTATGCCGGATTAACTTGGGCGTAGTCCCCGAGTTTCTTTTTCTTGTTCGTTCAATCTTTTGGCTCGGATCGTGTCTACCTTGATTCGGTTTTAGAACTTACGAATCCGAGCTTGAAAAATTGTCTTAACAATACTGGGAAACTTTTAGACTTAGCTCAAAAATAAAACTGTATAACAATTTGAAAATGAATACGAGGTTAGTCCGAAACATAAACGTCAGCTCGAATAAATTCTTTTCCTTGGTCGTTTTTCATGTGCTACGCAATTCCAAAATTGTTCTCTTGCTTGCCATGAAGCCAATTCTTGTTGGACAGCAGCAAGTCGAAGAGTTGGGTTTTTGGTGCTCACACATTACTAATCCGAATTAAGTAGAATAACTTACTCCAACTGGCGCGCAGAAAATAATAAACATTATTAAGGCAGTCCCCGAGTTACTGCTCGAGGTGCCAACATTTCATTGATAAGCTCATTGCCGACATACATACCGACATATGAGATAACCCAGATACATACACTTCTTAGCTAGGTGTAGAAAGGACAAAGTAGAGCTATATTCCATGGTCGCTTAGATTCCTCTCCGGACCTGTCCGCCTTGTTCTTTTCCTGTGGCTTTGCATCTATAAGATAGTAAGAAACGTTGTGCAATGCTTTGCTCACGATGAATGGCCCTTCCCATGGGGGGATAGTTTATGCATTCTAGTAGTACGTTGTACCAACCGGAGCACCAGATCGCCTTCCCGAAAGACTCGGGGGCACACTTTCCGGCTATGATAGCGTCAGAGATTTTGCTGATATATGGCGGATCTGGACAGTGCCAGTTCTCTCGCTTCTTCTAGCAGATCAACATCATTTTGCCGGGCTTCTTGCACTTCGGCTTCTGTGTATTGGGTGACCCTAGGCGAATCATGCTCTATGTCGGCTGGTAATACAGCTTCTGCCCCATATACTAGAAAGAACAGCGTATAGCCTGTTGATCGATTCGAAGTTGTTCTTAAACTCCACAGTACCGCTGGTAGTTCTTCTATCCAGCACCCCGCTGATCTTTGCAGTGGCTCAATGAGCCGGGGTTTTATCCTGGATAATACTAATCTGTTGGATCTTTCCACTTGTCCGTTTGATGCGGGGTGGGTTACCGAAGCTACGTCGAGCCGGATCCTCTTATCCCGGCAAAAACGAGCAAAAGCTCCTTCCGCAAAATTTGTGCCATTATCAGTTATGATACTGTGTGGATAACCGTACCTCAAGATGATATCTTTGAGAAATGTTACGGCCGTAGCTCCATCACATTTTCTTATAGGCTTCACCTCAATCCACTTCGTAAACTTGTCCACCATTACCAGAATGTGAGTCATATTTCCCCTAGCTGGTTTGAACGGGCCAACCATATCCAAACACCATACGGCAAATGGCCAAGTAATTGGGATGGTCTTGAGTTCCGACATTGGCATATGTGTCTTGGTAGCGTACCTCTGACAACCATTACATTTCCTCACCAGATCTTCTGCTTTCTCTAAGGCATTTGGCCAGTAGAATCCGTGTCGGAAAGCTTCTGCTACCAAGGCTCGGGATGATGCGTGATGCCCGCATTCCCCCTGATGTATATCTCGGATGATTTCAAGCCCTTCTTCCAGGTCAACACACCGATGTAGGACATTGGTCACACTTATTTTGTATAACTTGGAATTGATGATCGTGTAGGCCTTTGCCCTCCTCTGTGTTTTCCTGGACAGCACCTCCTCAGTGGGCAACGTTCCATCCTTCAGGAATTGAAATATATGCAGTGCCCAAGCCGGTATTGGCCGCACGGGGAACACGTCCTCGTCTATCTCCATTTGATCCACCGGCATAACTTCGACCAGACCGTGCTGAGCAGTCCCCGGGTCTTGCGAAGCAATCCCTAGGTTTGCCGAAGCAGTCCCCGGGTTTTGCGCACTACTTCCCGTGTCAACGTCCATGGGCACAGCTCCGGATTCGGTGTCTTCCGGGACATAGATTGACTCGGATTCTGGGGATGGCCTGATGGATGGTTTCTTGAGGTGCTCTAATGCTACACCCGGTGGAATTCCTTGTCTGGTTGACCCGATCTTTGATAGCATGTCGGCAGCCTCATTTTCCACCCGGGGTACATGATGAAATTCGCATCCCTCAAAGTAACCAGAAATCTTCTGCACATGAAATCTGTATAGTGCCATGTTTGGATCAAGGGCGTCCTACACTCCGGACACTTGCTGCACCACCAAATCCGAGTCTCCAAAGCATATGATCCGACGTATACCAATTTCTTTTGCTACCTTGAGCCCATGCACAAGTGCTTCATACTCAGCGACATTGTTTGATGCGGTGAAGTGGATCTGCTGCACATATTTCAACTGGTCCTTCTTCGGCGATGTGAGTACAACTCCGGCACCTAGCCCATTTTTGGTCTTTGATCCGTCAAAGTGCATTCGCCAATAATTCGGACCCGGAAGTGGTGGTTTGTACTGTACCTCGGCCCAGTCCACGAAAAAGTCCGCCACAGCCTGAGACTTGATGGCTTCTCGTCTGTAATATTGCGGAGCATAAGGAGCTAGCTCAATTGCCCATTTTGCAATTTTGCCGCTTGCATCCTTGTTACTCATTATCTCGGATATAGGGGCCTCACATATGACCCGGATGGGATGCTCCTCAAAGTAGTGCTTCAGTTTCTTGGCGGCCATGTACACGCCATATGCCACTTTTTGATAATGTGGGTAGTTCTGCTTTGAGGTTGACAACACTTCGCTCAAATAATACACCGACTTACCTTCCTCATCGCGCTCCACCACTATCACTGCACTTACAACTCGGTTGGTTGCGGCTATATAGAGTAATATTGGCTCCTTTGATAGTGGTGAGGCTAGCACTGGTGCCGTGGCTAACATTTTCTTTAGGTGGGCAAAGGCTTCATCGGCCTGTGGTGTACAAACGAACTTATCCGACTTTTTCATGAGTTGGTAAAGAGGCAAAGCCTTTTCTCCCAACCGACATACAAACCGACTCAACGAGGCCAGGCAACCTGTGAACTTCTGGACATCGTTAAAACACTTCGGCAGTTCCATTCGCTCGATGGCTCGGATTTTGGTTGGATTAACCTCGATACCTCGGCTGGATACAAGAAAACCGAGCAATTTTCCAGCCGGGACACCGAAAGTGCATTTTTCGGGTTAAGTTTCATCCGGAACCTTCTTAGGTTTGCAAACGTTTGCTTGATATCGTCAAGGAGCGTTTTGCTTTCCTTGGTCTTGATAACCACATCATCCACGTACACCTGTACATTTTGACCTATTTGGCCGTGCAAACATTTTTGCATACACCTCTGGTACGTTGCCCCTGCATTACGTAAACCAAACGGCATGGTGCGATAGCAATAAGCCCCATACGGGGTAATAAACGCAGTCTTTATTTGATCATCCGGATTCAAAGGTATCTGGTGGAAACCAGAATAGGCATCAATGAATGACAACAATTCACATCCAGCAGTTGAGTCTATGACCTGATCTATTCTTGGCAGCGGAAATGGGTCTTTTGGACACGCCTTGTTCAGGTTCGTGTAATCGATACACATACGCCAAACCACTGCCATGTTCGGATCATCCTTCTTCTTTTCCACCAGCACCGGATTAGACAGCCAATCCGGGTAAAGAACCTCCATGATAAATCCTGCAGCTAGCAACCGAGCTATCTCGTCCCCAATGACTTTCCTCCTATCTTCGGTGAAGCGGCGGAGAGGTTGCTTCACCGGCTTGGCTCCGGGTCTCACATTCAAAGAGTGCTCGGCCAACTCCCTCGGAACACCTTGCAAGTCCTGTGTGGACCAAGCAAAAATGTCCCGATTCTCACGGAGGAAGCTGACGAGCTCGCTTTCCTATTTATCACTTAGCCCGACACCAATTGTTACGGTGCGCTCTGGGAACATTTCATCAACGGGAACCTTCCTGGTATCTTTCGTGGCCTGGAAGGAGACAGTTCCATGCGGGTTACTCAGCGCTGGCATATACTGCTACACAGACTGAGCCAATGTCGCCACCTCTTGAATTTTTCTTTTTTCCTACGCGATCACAAGTGACTCGGCTAAGTTTGATCCGGCCGACGCACACTCCATGGAACGTCGGAAGTCCCCCGCAATGGTAATCACTCCGTTTGGTCCAGGCAATTTCATCTTCAAGTAGCTGATATGACAACTTGCCATGAACTTGTTCAGCGCTGGCCTTCCGAGCAACGCATGATACGCGCTTTCTAAGTTCACCACTTCGAACTCCAGATTTTCAGTTCGGCAATTATCCATCGTGCCGAACAAGACGTCGACCCAGACCTTGCCTATGGGCTCACAAGAAATGTCGGGCACAATGCCATGGAAAGTTGTCCTCGTGGCCTGGAGCATGTTCTCCGAGATACCCAACTTGCGCATTGTGTCCACATACATGATATTTATGCTACTGCCGTTGTCGATCAGTACCTTGGAGAACCTTACATTAATGCTAGGTCCGATGAACATAGGATCCAGCACCAACGCATACGAACCAGGGCTCGGCATGAGCTTGGGATGATCCCTAATGCTCCAGGTGATTTCCTGATCGGACCAAGGCATGTACCTCGTCACTGCAGGCATTACTGCATTCACCTCCATATGCCTACGCTGCAAGCTTTTTCTATCAGTTTCTTCTGTGGTGAATACACAGTAGCTCTGGTGATGCTCCCTTTACTCGTTTCTCCCCTCATTTCCAGGGTGCCTCTGATCCGGCTGATGCTGATTTTCTACCTGATGCACTGCATCCCTTCTTTCATTGTTATCATACCTCGGCGGAGGGGGAGGCAACATTAGCTGTTGCGTGTTCGCTCCAGAGAGCAATTGTTGCCAGGGTAACTCCTGCCGAGGCTGATCATTCCGGGGTGCCTGAGCATTCCCCGAACCACCTTGCTCGATCTTGCGCATCCACTCGCATTGCCTCGTCGTATGACCCGCTGGATTGTTCGGATTTGGCATGTGAAACTTACATGGCTAGTCCAACATCGACTCGTAAGTATACCTCGGACGGTCTTTCCTTTCTTTCCACTGCTTCTTTTGTTCCGGTTTCCAAGTTTTCTTCCCATCGTTCCTTGGAGTCCATTGACCTCCAGTTTTCTGGCGCTGGGTACCCCCTGCTCCGGGTTGATCTTGATTCACAGCTGCAACTTGGTGCGATCCGTACCGGTGGTCCAGTCTATCATCTCTCCTTTTTCCTCTATAATCATTCCTCCGGGATGATCTAGATCCATCCCTCTGATAGTACTCATCGCTTGACTCGTTTGAGGCGAGCCTTGGTTGGGTCGGGTCACCCAACGCATACGAATCTGCAATCCGGATCATTTCTGCCAACGTAGCCGGCATTTTCCGTTGCAACTTCATCCATAGCTCGCTTCCATATCCGCACCCCTGTGCAAACCATGCTATGGCATGTGATTCTATCACGCCCTCGCATGAGTTTCTCACGGTACACCACCGGGTCAAAAACTCCCGGTATGTCTCATTGGGTCTTTGCTTGCACATAGCTAGGGTCTGTGGCCTATTTGGCCTTTGATACGTACTCGAAAAATTGCTGATGAACATCTCCTCGAAATCTATCCAGCAGTTGATGCTTCTTGGTGGCAAATTGTTCAACCATACCCTTGCCGGGCCTTCCAACATCTGGGGTACATACTGTACAGCCCATCTCAGGTTGCCTGTGGCAATTTTTACTGCCGTAGCATAGTTTATCAGCAAATCCTCTGGCTTGGTACTACCGTCATAGGTCTTGGTGCCCCTGGGTAGCTGAAAGTTCGGTACTGGTGGATCTTTCATGATCCGGGGTCCAAAACATGCTGGACCCGGGGGACATTGCCATTCAATCTGTTCCGACCTATACAGTCGATCCAGTTTCAACCTTGCATCGTCCGGCATCAAATCCCTACTTCCCAATCTCGACCCTATCACATGATAGTCCGGTCTCGGGTATCCCGCATTTGCCATCTCCGAATCACCGTCGTTATACCGGTTTTGCTCTTGCGGCGCACCTTTCTGTTGCACACCTCGGCCGGCACTGTGCTCTTGCCTTGGCATGTTCCGCTGCTGCGGTTGTCTTGCTCCAGCTGAGTTTTGCTGCCCGGCATTGCCGTTGACAACGTTCCCTTGACCGGCATTGCCTTTGTAGCGGTTTCCTCGGCCAGCTTTGCCTCGGCTCACACTCTGTCGATCATCATTTTTTTGTGCTTCTTTTTCTTTCCCTGCCCGTGTTGGGTCATACGGGACAATCTGTTTGTTCCGTCTGGTCGAGGTTACCACCTCCTCTCTCCTTGCACCACCATGAGGGGACGATGCGGCTCCAGCGGATTTCTCCGGGTTACCCACCGCCGAATGGACGATCTTGGAGGCTCCAGCTCTTTCCGGGTTTGCCCTGAGTAGTTCCTCGTTTTGCCTATTTGCAATCTGAACCAGCTCATTAACCTGATCTTGCTGCCTTTGCCGGGCTTCACCCGTCAGTCCCTCTAACTCAGACGCAGCTGCATCCGCTGCTCTGAGGTTCTTGGCCGGGGTACTATACCTCGGCAGCCCCACGGACAAACAGTTTTATGACTCCTCATTTCTGGCATCACCTTCTCTGTTCATCTCGCTCATGAGATTTCTCCCTTTGACTTTTACATTATCAACCTGGTTCTCCTTAGCGTACTCACGCAGCGTCATGTTCAACGACTGCTGGGCCGCGGATATTTTCTTTGCGCCCTCTAGTATTTTCTGCCTAGTTTCTTCCAGCTCGTCCTATGCACGAGCCGGATCTACTACTACTACAGGGTTTGCCAAGCTATCCATTGCCTCTCTTAGCATGTTTTCTGGCCTCTCGAGCGGAGGACCTCTACCTTTCCTTGGTGCCTTGGGCGTTACCTCCGGATCTGGTGCTGGATCTTTGCTCGCAGCCGCACCTGGCGCTGTCATCATTACCTCTGCATGGTCTGGGGAACGAGCGATACGCTCCCCGCGAGCCACAGTGAGGGGTGGTTCGCCTGCTTCGACGACGTGGCGCGGATGAACGCAGGATACGTCAACCGCAACGTAGACCTTGTGCGTGCCGAGCTTGACGAAGATGCCGTTGCGTGGGAGAGGGCACGTGCCGAAGCAGCCTGTGTTGTCGCTGACGAAGTCCCGCGCTCCAAAGCGCTGAACGAGCCTGGAGACGATGCGTTCGCCGGTGGCGATGAAGTTTCCTGTCCGGATTTTGACCCCTACTAGCGCCGCTAGCCCCACGGTGGGCGCCAACTGTCATGGTGGAGTCACGGCAGATGCCATGTATAGGCTAAAGGTGGGGACTAATACTCGCTAGGGGAATCCAGGGAGGGATAGTGAAGTGATTCTCCACACCAGTGCTTGTATTGATCTACTTCCAAGGTTACAAGTGCTCCTAGAGCTGTATTGGCGAGAGGAGGAAGAAGGAGCTCTCGTACTCTCACCCACAGATCACACCTGAAACCCTAGCCCAAAACTCATTCGCAGAGAGCTCAACCCCTTCTACAGAAGCCCTAGCCCCCCTTTTATAGGGGAGGCTCGGTTTCTGCCTAGGGCATACGTGGAGGCATATTCCTAATAATATGCCTCCTCCCAAAGTGGTAAGCCGACTTGGGTGCTTTTTCCCCCGCGTCACACATGCTTTAGCTACGTGAGCCTCTGACGGCGCCCTCGTCAGCCGACACGGGCGTCGTCACGCTTGTCGGCCACGCCCCGGTGGTCCTGTCCTTGCTCGCTTCGCTCAGGCAGTGCGTACCGGGGCTCCTTTTGACCAGCGAGATTCCTTCCTTCTCCTAGAAGCTTGCTATGACCCGGACGATGGTTCATCCGGCCACACCCGTTCCTGCATACAGGTAAAACATTCACTTCTGACTTACTGCTTAAGTCGGATGAGACCTAGTTAGGCGAACGCCCCCGGGTCCGGATTACCCCGTGATTCGGCCTGCCTTGAGGTGACTCGGCCAGCATCTGCTTTGGCCTTGCCGAACCTCGGCTAACTCGGCCTTTATACCCCGGCGTGACCCTACCCGGGGTATCCCCCCAACACCTATGATCATTTAGTTTCTGACTTGCAATATCACTTTATGCTTTAATAATGTTTTGTCGCTTTGCATGATTATGGCCATTATCGCTCTGTTAGTTGGTCACTCCTAGTCTTTTGCTAGCCTCCACCTGTACTGAGTATGAGTTCTACTCATGCATCTAACTCCCAAGAAACCAAGTTATTCCAAATAGTCCACTATAAATTCCTATGCATGGTGTGTTACACCATTCCAAGTATATTCATGTGTTTATCTATCTTCCAAATTAAACTTGTTATGTGAAAATTAGTGATTAAAGCTCTCACAAACTTGATGGCACACTTTATTTTCTTGCACTTAATAAACTTGAACCATTGTGTCCATCTATGTTGCTTATATGCTTGCACTTTATAAGTTGTGAATTAGCAGAACCATGATACCATGGGGAACGCTTTCAACATTGCACTTATTATTCAGTTGATATCATGTTCTTTTGTTTATGGATCCCGGCGGTATGAAATAAAAGGGAAGCTTGTAAGCTCATGGAGTTTGTATGTGTGTTAGTGAAACGCCTAGGCGGCTAGCCTAAGCCATGCCTAATCATGGTGGAAACTTGCAGTATAACCATAATGAGCATTCTATGAAGCATCCTCAATAAAAACCTACGCAACTAGCAAATAAAAAGATCGCTGAGATGCTCATTGTATGTTGCCTTGTCATTTTGATATGGGAAAGCTCATGTGTCATGGGACAAGGGGTACGCCGTTGGCGGTTCTCCATGATACACATGTACTTACAATGACAAGAACTTACTTGTGACTAAAGTTGAGTAGCATGAGGTTCGGTACTCGTAAGCAAGGGGCATGAGATTTTTAACTTATAACTTGTCAAGCATATCCTCATATTTGTGTCAGTTTAACCTTAATCACCTCAAGATGCTTATGATAGGGGCAATGAGAGCTGAAAGCTAATAAGTACCATAATTTTTGGAAGCTCTTTATGACACTTGAAATCCCTGCTTCCCTCTGTAAGGCCCTTTCTTTTTTAGTTTTATGTTGAGTCTCCATCTTCTATCTTTATGCACCAATTAAGAGAGCATAGTGGTCATTCTTAGTTCAATGTGCATTGTCCCAAAACTTGTTGATTGATTCATAACTTTGATATTGCTTGTTCTTAAATTATTTGTATCTAGTCACCCTTATGAACTTTGAAGGTGTCCTATGCATTTATGTTTTGCTATACCATGAGGGACAAGCTGAATACCACTCTTATTATGTTTTCTATATGTGAAACAAACAAACGTCTTTCAATGCATTGTTATTCATGATCTTTTTTTCTACCTTTTCATGTTACAACATAGTTGCTATGTCTTATTGTTAGAACTTTATCTTTCATGCTTATCAATGCGTTACAAATACCTTGATCAAGATTGTGATGGTGCATGTCACCTGAAAAATTATTCTTTTTATCACTCACCTACTCGAGGACGAGCAGGAGTTAAGCTTGGGGAAGCTTGATACGTCACAAACGTATCTATAATTTTTGATGCTACATGCTTGTTTTGTATCAACTATCTTATGTTTTATCTACACTTTGAGGCATTTTTATACATTTTCTGGAACTAACCTATTGACAAGATGCTGCAGTGCCAGTTGCCTGCTTTCTGCTGTTTTTGGTTTCAGAAAAGCTAGTAAAGAAATATTCTCGGAATTGGACGAAACAAAAGCCGAAGTTCCTATTTTACCAGAAGACTCATAGGGCCAGAAGACGAGATGGAGAGGGGCCATGAGGGTCCCACACCACCCGGTGGCGCGGGCCAGGCCAGGCCGCGCTAGGGGCGGTGTGGCAGCTTCGGTCTCTGCCTCGACCTCTCCTTTCGCCTATATAAACCCCCTGAGACAAAAACCCTAAGGGGAGGATCAGAATTCCTCGAAAGCTTCCGCAGCGCCGCCACGACCAAAGAGGAGATTTGGGCGCCAGAAAATAGCTTGATGTCTACGCACTTCTATTCTTGTAGACAGTTGTTGGGCCTCCAAGTGCAGAGGTTTGTAGAACAGCAGCAAGTTTTCCCTTAAGTGGATCACCCAAGGTTTATCGAACTCAGGGAGGAAGTGGTCAAAGGTATTCCCTCTCAAGCAACCCTGCAATCAAGATACAAGAAGTCTCTTGTGTCCCCAACACACCCAATACACTCGTCAGGTGTATAGGTGCACTAGTTCGGCAAAGAGATAGTGAAATACAAGTGGTATGGATAATTATAAGTGATAACGGTGCTACAAAATAACTTGATGGCGTGGAAGAGACTAAAGGCCAACTGAAATAAAGATTGTAGCAAGCAAACATGTAACAGATCTAGTAACAAACGGTGTTTCAATGCTTAGAAACAAGGCCTAGGGATCATACTTTCACTAGTGAACACTCTCATATAACTATCTTCTCTTTATGAAACTACTCTTAACTACTCTCCGGTTGGACACTCTAACCGATGGTAGGGCTATAACAGCACACCTCAAAGTAAGCCTTTCCCATCTAGAAAACCCCACACTGTCACCTTGAGTACTAGATGAGTCCAACGAACACCACAATTTCATAAAGACATCCAACTCCAAATATAACTCATAACAAGTATTTGTAATCTCTAGCCTAAGTGCCACCATGTTGAGCACGCTGTCACTTTCACACACATGGGGAGAGCAGAGATTCATTAAAGCACTTGAGTAGCAGAATAGATCTATAGATTACAAGCTCATGATCTCAATAAGATCATGCATAGAGAGAGAGATGAACACATAGCTACCTGTAGAACCCTTAGCCTCGAGGAAGAACTACTCCCTCCTCATCATGGGAATCAACAATGGCGATGGAGATGGTGGTGGAGGTCGATGGAGATGACTCCGGGGGCACTTCCCCGTCCCAGCAGGGTGCCGGAACAGAGACTTTCTGTCCCCCAAATCTCCCCTTCGGTGGCGGCGGCGCTTCGGAAATTTTCGTGGCTTGAGGCTTGATTCCTTAGGGTTTATGCATCGGGAGGCTTCTTATAGGCCAGAGGGCAAGATCGGTGGGCGGCCAAGGGGCCCACACCATGCCCTTGCGCTGCCTGGGGGGACTCGCGCCATGGGGTGGTGTGGCCACCCTGTGGCCCCTCTCCGACTCTCCTTCTGGCTCCGTGCGTCTTCCGGGAAAATATCAACTTTGGCTTTTGTCTGGTCCAATTCCGAGAATATTGATTTTTTGACTTTCCTGGAACCAAAAACAGCAGAAAATAGGCAACTGGCACTGTGGCACTTGTTGATAGGTTAGTCCAAGAAATCATATGAAAAGTACTCCAAAGTGTGGACAAAACATAAGAAAGTAGATAAAACCAAGCATGAAACATCAAAAATTATAGATACATTTGCAATGTATCAACATCCCCAAGCTTAACTCCTGCTCGTCCTCGAGTAGGTCAGTGATAAAAAGAAAGAATAATTTTTGAGGTGACATGCACCATCATAAACTTGATCGAAGTATTTGTAAAACATTGATAGCTGGGATCATAGTACTTCAATCATAACATGAAAGACAAAGTTGTAGCAATAAGACAAAGAAACTATGATGCAACATGAAAAGGCACAAACAAAAGATTCATGAATAACAATGTTTTGCAAGACGTTTGTTTGTTTCACATAAAGAAAACATAGTATAGTGGCATTCAGCTTGTCCCTCATAGAGTAGCAAATATAAATGCATAGGGCACCTTCAAAGTTCATAAGAGTGACTAGATACAAATAGTTTAAAATAAGCAATATCAAGTTATGCATTAATCAACTAGTCTTGGGACAATGCACATAGAACCAAGAATGGCCACTATGCTCTTGAAGAAGGTGCATAAAGGTAGAAGGTGGAGACTCAACATATAAGTGGAAGAAAGTCCTTCATAGAAGGAAGTAGGGATTCAAGTCTCATAAAGAGCTTCCAAAAATTATGGTACTTATTAGCTTTCAGCTCTCATTGCCCCTATCATAAGCATCTTGAGGGTGATTAAGGTTAAAGTGACACAACTAAGAGGATATGCTTGACAAGTTATAAACTGAAATCTCATGCCCCTTACTTACGAAGACCGAACCTCATGCTACTCAACTTTAGTCACGAGTAAGCTCTTGTCATTGTAAGTACATATGTATCATAAAGAATCGCCAACAGGGTACCCCTTGCACATGATACGGGAGCTTTCCCATAATCAAAATGGTGATGCTTCATAGAGTGCTCATTATGGTGATGCTGCAAGTTTCCACCATGATTAGGCATGGCTTAGGCTAGCGGCCCAGGCGTTTCTCTAACACACATAAAACTCCATGATCTTACAAGTTCCACTTTTATTTCACACCGTCGAGATCCGTAAGCAAAAGAACATGATATCAACGGGGTACAAAGTACAAGTGCAATGTTGAAAGCATTCCCCATGAAACATGGTTCTGCTAATTTCAACTTATAAAGTGCAAGCATATACGCAATAAAGAAGGACCCAATGGTTCAAGTTTATTAGATGCAAAAAAAGTAAAATGTGCCATCAAGTTCGTGAGAGCTTTAATCACTAGACATAACAAGTTAAATTTGGAAGGTAAACAGAAGCATGAATATACTTGGAATAGCATAAGCTAGTAGGTAGGTATGGTGGACTCTTTGGAATAACTTGGTTTAAGGAGTTGGATGCATGAGTGCAACTCATACTTGGTTACGGAGGCTAGCAAAATACTGAGAGCGACAAACTAAGAGAGCAATAATGGCCATAATCATGCAGAGCGACAAAACATCATTGATCAAAGCATAAAGTGATACTACAAGTTGAAAACTAAAGTATCATAAAGGCTATGGTGACTTGAGATAGTGATAACATGGTGTGAGCATGCGCCAAGTCAACCCAAATAAAGCATCAAAGGAGAATACGACTATACTATGTTTTAATATGCTAAAACAACGCATGATTCATCCAAGGAAGATTAAGCAATCTCAATTGTTTATAACAAGTCATGCTACAGCAAAGAATACTAAGCATAAATCCAAAACAATATCAAGCATGGCATGACAAAGCATAAGCCAAAGTCAAAAACAAGCTCTTTTTGCCACATAAGTATGAACTTTCCTACTCTTTTCCAAACCAAACCAAACCAAACTATTTGCAAACCAGTGTATCAAAGAGGGGGTCCAACCAATTTATTCAGAAAACTAAGAAAACCAAAGAAAACTAAAAACCAAAACGAAAACGAAAAAGAAGACGCTCCAAGAACAACACAACTGTGCATGAAACAATAAAAATGAAGCGTTTGGAAGAAACCTAGGATTTTTATTGATGAAGAAGGGGATGCCTTGGGCATCCCCAAGCTTTGACGCTTGTACTTCTTGGATATTTCTTGGGGTGACACGCGTGGCATCCCCAAGCTTGAGCTTTAGTCCATCCGTCATTTCATTACTCATTCCTTCCATACACCTGAAATTTTTCTGCATACAAAACTTCACACAATCTTTATTAGCAACATTAGTGCACTCAAGATAAATAAGTCTTAAGGTTCAGTTCTAACACCAAATAAACTTCCATTAGAACACTATCTACTGTAGAACTTCCCTCAAAATCTCAATTCCCCAAAAGAACTCAAAAAGGAACCAACAAGAAGCAAATGCAAATAATGGCAGAAATCTGTCAAAACAGAGCAACAGGTAAAGACGAATTTTTTTGAACACCTTTTGTTTCTCAAATTGAAAAGTGTTGAACTAACGAAAGTTAGATAAAAACCTGGGGCAGAATCACAAAAATTCACGCCTCAAAAGGACGTAAGAAATTTTACACGCATTTTTACGGTGAAGCACAGAAATCTGTTTCTGGACAGCAACTTGCCCAATCATTACTTCTCTCTCATTTGAGGTTACTCTTGGCACAAAAAGCAAATAAAAAGGATAAGGAGCAGTTATTACAGAGGTAATAACTTCCAAGACTCAACTAAAACTTTTGGCTTATCTCCCAATAAGTACTTTTCTTTAACGCCTTTAAGTTAGGCATAATACTTTGAGAAGATGCTCACATAAGAAATATGAATTGAAGTAAAAGAGAGCATCAAGAAGCAAATTCAAAGCACATTTAAGTCTAACACACTTCCTATGATTAGGAATCTTATAAAGAAACAAGTCATGAAAGCACAAAGAAACAAGCATAGGAAAGCAAAACAAGTGCAACTTCAAAAATTTCAACATAAAGAGGGGAAACCTAATACTCCCTCCGTTCCATAATATAAGGTGTATAGTTTTTTGTGAAAAATTCCATAATATAAGGTGTATAGAGAAATTTAGGATTTATCCTCTTATTTAGGAGGCAATTAATCCGATTAGGAGAGATAGGATACCCATATTTTATATGTTCCCTCTATATCATGTCAATCACCTGGCATATTCATGTCCGAAAGCAAAGAAATTTTCCCTCCCAGCCTATGCACTAATATTCGTGCAAGAAAACTATACACCTTATATTAAGGAACGGAGGGAGTATTATTGAGATGCATAAAACCATGTTTCCCTCTCTCATAATAACTTTCAGTAGTATCATGAATAAAAGTAACAATATAACTATCACAAGAAACATTCTTATCATGAGCCACATGCATATAATAATTATTACTCTCCACATAAGCATAGTCATTCTTATTAATCGTAGTGGGAGCAAATTCAACAAAATAGCTATCATTATTATTCTATTCACCATAATCATCAAATATAGGAGGCATATTGTAGTCATAATTAATTGCCTCCTCAATAGTAGGTGGATTGAAAATATCATATTCATCATTGTAATCATCATAGTAAATTTTCTCCTCCATGCTTGGGGGACTAAAAATATCATGCTCATCAAAACTAGCTTCCCCAAGATTAGACTTTTCCATAGCATTAGCAATAATGGTGTCCAAAGAATTCATACTAACAACATTGCTATTAGCATGCAAATAAAGTTCCATAGGTTTTTTAATTATCTCTTCAAACACTTCATGTCCTAACTCAAGATAAATACTATAAAGCTCTCTAATTTTTTGTTATTTTCCATTAAGCCTAACTAGTGAAAACAAGAAACAAAAAAGACAAAATTGTAGAATCTAAAGGAAATAACTTTGAGGACTCACACCGGAGGATGTGAGTACCTTTTACCTTACCTCCCCGGCAACGGCGCCAGAAAATAGGCGTTTGCCATGGGAGGTTCTTCTTCTTTAATCATCTGGTGTGAATACCTTTTACCTTACCTCCCCGGCAACGGCACCAGAAAATAGCTTGATGTCTACGCACTTCTATTCTTGTAGACAATTGTTGGGCCTCCAAGTGCAGAGGTTTGTAGAACAGCAGCAAGTTTTCCCTTAAGTGGATCACCCAAGGTTTATCGAACTCAGGGAGGAAGTGGTCAAAGGTATTCCCTCTCAAGCAACCCTGCAATCAAGATACAAGAAGTCTCTTGTGTCCCCAACACACCCAATACACTCGTCAGGTGTATAGGTGCACTAGTTCGGCAAAGAGATAGTGAAATACAAGTGGTATGGATAATTATAAGTGATAACGGTGCTACAAAATAACTTGATGGCGTGGAAGAGACTAAAGGCCAACTGAAATAAAGATTGTAGCAAGCAAACATGTAACAGATCTAGTAACAAACGGTGTTTCAATGCTTAGAAACAAGGCCTAGGGATCATACTTTCACTAGTGAACACTCTCATATAACTATCTTCTCTTTATGAAACTACTCTTAACTACTCTCTGGTTGGACACTCTAACCGATGGTAGGGCTATAACAGCACACCTCAAAGTAAGCCTTTCCCATCTAGAAAACCCCACACTGTCACCTTGAGTACTAGATGAGTCCAACGAACACCACAATTTCATAAAGACATCCAACTCCAAATATAACTCATAACAAGTATTTGTAATCTCTAGCCTAAGTGCCACCATGTTGAGCACGCTGTCACTTTCACACACATGGGGAGAGCAGAGATTCATTAAAGCACTTGAGTAGCAGAATAGATCTATAGATTACAAGCTCATGATCTCAATAAGATCATGCATAGAGAGAGAGATGAACACATAGCTACCTGTAGAACCCTTAGCCTCGAGGAAGAACTACTCCCTCCTCATCATGGGAATCAACAATGGCGATGGAGATGGTGGTGGAGGTCGATGGAGATGACTCCGGGGGCACTTCCCCGTCCCAGCAGGGTGCCGGAACAGAGACTTTCTGTCCCCCAAATCTCCCCTTCGGTGGCGGCGGCGCTTCGGAAATTTTCTTGGCTTGAGGCTTGATTCCTTAGGGTTTATGCATCGGGAGGCTTCTTATAGGCCAGAGGGCAAGATCGGTGGGCGGCCAAGGGGCCCACACCATGCCCTTGCGCTGCCTGGGGGGACTCGCGCCATGGGGTGGTGTGGCCACCCTGTGGCCCCTCTCCGACTCTCCTTCTGGCTCCGTGAGTCTTCCGGGAAAATATCAACTTTGGCTTTTGTCTGGTCCAATTCCGAGAATATTGATTTTTTGACTTTCCTGGAACCAAAAACAGCAGAAAATAGGCAACTGGCACTGTGGCACTTGTTGATAGGTTAGTCCAAGAAATCATATGAAAAGTACTCCAAAGTGTGGACAAAACATAAGAAAGTAGATAAAACCAAGCATGAAACATCAAAAATTATAGATACATTTGCAATGTATCAGACTCCCATGATGAGGAGGGAGTAGTTCTCTCTCGAGGACAAGGGCTCTACCGGTAGCTATGTGTTCATCTCTCTCTATGCGTGATCTTATTGAGATCATGAGCTTTGTAATAGATCTATTTTGCTACTCAAGTGCTTTAATTAATCTCTGCTTATCCCCATGTGTGTGTAAGAACTCACCCTAATAAGGTAAAGATCCCTGTGATTGCAGTGCTAGTCCTTGGATCAAAATGCTAGCACCCACAGTTTAAGATGAAGTACACAGATACAAAGGTCATTATTACATCGCATATCCAGGAAAATAATAGTTCTTACAACTCACTTAGCCTAAGCCTAACATTATTCAAAGTTAATGAGACATAGTATAATAATAGTCTTTTGTCTTCATGCGCCACAGGAAAACATGTCGAGTGTAGACCCGTAACCCTACTCATCGTCAGCGTATCCTGCAACATGATAAGTTACAGCCACAAAGGGTCAATACAGTTGGAATTGTATTGGCAAGTGATACTATTTTTACTTAGTAAAATCCAACAACTACATGAATATATGGCTAAGTGTTGTTTTGGCTGACTTTGCTAAAAGCAAGGTTTTATCTTATAGTTTTTTGAAGAGTAGGTTTTCCCTTTCAAAACACTAAGGTACCATTGATAGACATCAATGAACCTCTACCCTTGTTCTTCCACAAATTTTAACTTAGAGAAATTTGGATAAGGAGATTTTTGAACTGCTTCAATGTCTTGACGCTCAGAAATTGTCCATAACTGGGGACACGGCTAAGTACTTCGTTTTTTATCCTCTCGAGAGGTGGTGCACTTTCCCCACAAGACTCGACATGCATCGAGATGAGACTTTTCAGAAGCAATTCCTCAGACCACCACGGTCATGTTCCATTCTATCATAACTACCACCCTCTATCCATCTGGCTGAGTTCTCGCAACTTAGTCGGTCAAGGCAGAACCCATATGCCATGTGGCTGCACTTGAAGCTTCATGACAAGAACATCTCCAATCTCTTTGTTCCTGGGTGGCCGTCCACAAGTGCAATACACCAGGGTAAACCATAGACATGGGCCATGAGTAACCACTCAACATAATCCATACAAGTCCCATTTCCACCCAGGTGTTTCATTAACATTAGTTGTTTTTCTTAGTCAAAAGATATATACTTCCACACTATCTTAATATGAATTTCCACCCATGAATTCCAAATAGCATGGCTAAACACTCTAGCATACGATGTCTCCTAACTAGGAAAATACTACCAAGATATATTCTATAGGATATTCATAGCATAGTAACATATATAAACTATAATGCAAAGATCTACAAAAATAGCACTAGTGCAATAGTTAAAATAATAGGACATATGTTGAATTATCACTTGCCTTGGTAGCTAGGGGAGTAGGTACAATCCTCACAGCAACAAACTTCACAATCCACACAATCTACACAAAATAAATCCAACAACAACAATACAATCAATATAGGCACCACAAAAATATGAATGCATGCAAAATGCAATGATATGAACAAAACTCTATAACCTAAAGAGTCTATAGTCCAGAGGACAAAATACTCCATCTAAAAGCATAAGAATTACTTAAAAACAATTTATGAAGTAATTTTTATGGGCAAAATACTCCTAAAAATGTTCTACCTAGAACTCCAATTTTCCAGAAGCTAAAGGGTTAAATAAGGCCTCTACAATGAAGTTCTCAATTTTCTGAATCCATGGACACCAAATTTGTATTTTTTTGACTTGTGGATCAAAATTTATTGAATTTCTAACTTAAACATGTTTTCTGCCTATTTTCTAATTTTAACAGAGGCACTAACTAACGTGGCGTGTTCCTATTGGCCCGTACCGGTTCGGTTGGATTGATCAATGTGGGCCGTTGGATTTAAGTGGCAACGAGCGAACCAGATCAGCCGGTACCGCTTCGGTTACTGATCTAATCCTGGCCTTTGGATCTAGATCCGACGGATCTCAGCGCTTGGCCAATAACTGGCGGCACTGGTCTACTGCGCGCGGCGGCGGCGCGTCAGGTGGGTGGTGTTTCGGCGATTCTAAAGGGGTAGGGGGACCGTGGACTATTACCGGAGGTTGCGGCGGTCGAGGTGGTCTCGGGGATTGTCAACACCCGGATTTTTTTAATCCCAGATGCCTATTATGACATACATCGCAATCCTAGGATTACCATTTTTGCGAGACATAACAGATTGGATATCATAGTACATCATCCATTACAAACCATAATAAGGTCTTACACGAATAAAGGATCTCACGATCCAGTCTTAATACAACAAGCAGCGGAATAAAATAATAAGCGTAGCGGTGGGGTCCATCTTTAGTGTCACAGGCAATGCTGACGATGGAAGATAGTCCTAGTTATCATAGTCGTCCTGCTGTCCTTTATCTTGGTAGTCTCCTTCATAGTCTGGCCATAGGAATAGCCAGGGACAAAAGACATGAGTACTCTTTAAGTACTCGCAAACTATCACTAACAAGTAAGGTAGTTCTAGCGGGAAATGTTAACTCTAAGTTTATTTGCAAAGTTAAGTTTGAAACCAAAACTGAGTTCAAAAACAAAGAAAGATAAAGTAAAGTTTGAAATCACCTAAGTGGGAACTTAATTGTCATAGTCACAACCATGTTGTGGTCAAGTCATGTCACAATTCATTTCATAAGTTGTTTTGAAAACATCTGACAACGGAACAGTATGGCCACTCCAACTGTCCATAACCGCGGACGCGGCTATTCGAATAGTTTGACACTCTGCAAAGGTGGTACACTTTCACCACAAGATTCGATACATCTGTCAGGGATAACCCTGAATCATCATACTTGGTATGGAGATAATCAAACATAACCTTTCCTTTACACACCCTAGTATAAGCACCTCTCCTATGAGTATGTCCTCCCAACCATGACCATCTGTCATCTTGGGCACTGCATAGGTGGACAACATTGAGAGGTAGCCTCAGCTCAAACCTCTCCCGCGAGGGAACTAATACTATTGTATATAAACTTGCGGCTAAGCCTTACCCAATTCAGGTATTGTGGTTGTACGGTAAAATTGGAATGGTATCGCATCCGAACCCAACCATCAGTTTTGAAAAGAAGGGCTAAGGCTCATGCCTCAACATTTTCATCATCATAAACCATTTGTGTTTCTCAACACATGTAAAAACATCTCAATAGAATGACTCATCATTCCAAAGGTTTTCACAATTCATTTTCACCAAGTATTCCCATCTAAAGTGAATCATGTTTTGGTTTAGCTCTAAACTACTAAGTTAAGAGTGTTCACTAAAGTGGGATGCTAAGATCAATCTCATGCCATAGAATGACATCTAAGTCTAACTAGATAGGTCAAGTTTTACACTTTTTATGCTACCTTTAAACAAGTAAAGGACTTTAATAAAGTAAAGAAGGTAAAGCTTGGAAAAAAACTTGGGGTAGGTAATAGTCAAAGGGTATAACCAAAGCATGCCTACTGCATTTGCTTAGGATATCTAGCTTGCAAGGTCTGTCTTGCATTGTTAATGATGGCTTGCCTTGTGTAGTGCAGTGGTTGAAGTTTTCTTCCTCCTCCTCTTGGTAGAACTCCTCCTCCTCGAAAGCTTGGTCGGTACTATCGTCTATAAATACATACGGGATACACAATCACCAAACAAAGCTTAACTAGTCTACTTAACACACTAAGGCACACATTTGATGATCTATTATCATCACAAGCATCACAAGGTTTAATTAACTAGTTTCATTTCTTTTATTTGAGAAAAGTAATTTCTACTCATTGAAATTAACTAAGATTTAATATTCTCCAATTAAAATATAGGATCATGTGGTCACATGTCATCACCACATATTCTAACATATGGGAATGTGATTTAAATGTTGGATCACATTTTAATAAGTTTAAGTTGAATATTTAATGATTTAAAGTGACTCGAAATGCCTATATAGCATTATTTTGGTACTAGTCGAAAGTCACTGCATGCAAACTGATGGCTCAATACACGGCGCCCAGAAAAGTGCTTGGTGCGTGGTGTTGATGTAGAGCTCGTTGGCAACCCCAAGAGGAAGGTATGATGAGCACAGCAGCAAGTTTCCCTCAGTTATGAAACCAAGGTTTAATCGAACCAGTAGGAGCAAGGAAACACCTCAAAGGTGTTACTAGCTAAGCTTTGGCAGGGAGCACTACCGGTGCTAGTAGCAACGTGGAGACCTGCACAACACAACCACAGAACTTTGTCCCCAACTTGCGATGAGGTTGTCAATCTCACCGTGTTTTGCGAAAAACAAAGGATTAAACGTATCGAATGGAAAGAAGTAAAAGTTTGCAGAAAGTAAACACAAAGCAGTAAAAGATTGTAGATTGTATGTAAAGTAAAAAGGGCCGGGATCCATAGTTCACTAGAGGTGGCTCTCCTTAGATAGATAACATGCTGGGTGAACAAATTACAGCGGGGCAATTCACAAACACCGAGAAAGCAATACATGCATATACTAATCATCTTGACTCCTCTGAGACTTGATTGGGCATTACAACATAATACATAGACCGCCATCCAACTGCATCTATGACTAATAATCCACCTTCAGGTTATCATCCGAACCCCCTCCAGTATTAAGTTGCAAGCAACCGATTATTGATTTACGAACTGCGTGTAAAGTAAACAATATGATTGCTCTATGAACAAAAGATTGTTGTTTTCTCCCTAGTAGCAACAGCACATCTAGTACCTTAGAGATTTTTGTCACTTCCCCAGATTACCAGAGGCATGAACCCACTATCGAGCATAAATACTAACTCTTGGAGTTGCTAGCATCTACTTGGTCAAGATAGCTACTAACAACGGAAAGCATGCAAGATCTCAAATAACAAAGACATGATAGAATCAATAATCAATCTGAAATAGCATCTCAATATCCACCGGATCCCCGCAAACACAACATGTATGAATTACAAATAGATGATCTTGATCATGAACGGAGCTCACAAGATCTAAACATGAAAGCACAAAGGAGGAGAAACCAGCCATCTAGCTACTACATGGATTCGTAGTCCAAGGATGAACTACTCACGCATCACACTAGAGGCTTGCATGGTGATGAAGAAGGCCTCCAGGGTGAATTCCCCTCTCCGGTAGGGTGCCGGAAAGATCTTCAGATCCCCCCCGATCTAGGGACAGAGACGACGGCGGCTACAGACTCTTTTGTGGCTTTTTGATCGGGTACCTAGGGTTTCGTCCCGAGGGCAACTTATAGGCGGAAGGAGAGGCCGAGGGGGTGCTGGGGGCGGCCAGACCACCCCCTGGCGCGGGCTAGGCCTGGCCGCGCGGCCAGGTGGTGTGGCTGGGCCCAAGCCCTTCTCCGTCTCGTATTCTGGCACTTGATCCCTTCTGGAAAAATAGGCACTTTGGCTTTTGTCCCGTCCAATTCCGAGAATATTCATTTTATGACTTTTCTGCAACCAAAAACAACAGAAAACAGGCAGCTGGCACTGTGGCTCTTGTTAATAGGTTAGTCCAAGAAATCATAATAAAAGTACTCCAAAGTTGGAACAAAACAAAAGAAAGCGGATAAAACCAAGCATGGAACATCAAAAATTATAGATACATTTGCAATGTATCAACATCCCCAAGCTTAACTCATGCTCGTCCTCAAGTAGGTAAGTGATAAAAAGAAATAATTTTTGAGGTGACATGCACCATCAAAACTTGATCAAAGTATTTGCAAAACTCAAAGCTGGGATCATATTACTTCAATCATAACATGAAAGACAAAGTTCTAGCAATAAGAAAAGAAACTATGATGCAACATGAAAAGGCACAAACAAAATATTCATGAATAGCATGCTTTGCAAGACGTTTGTTTGTTTCACATAAAGAAAACATAGCATAAAAGTATTCAGCTTGTACCTTCAATAGAGTAGCAAATATAAATGCATAGGACACCTTCAAAGTTCATAAGAGTGACTAGATACAATAGTTTCAAAGAAGTAATAACAAGTTATGCATCAATCAACTAGTCTTGGGACAATGCACATAGAACTAAGAATGGCCACTATGCTCTCAAAGTAGGTGCATAAAGATAGAAGGTGGAGACTCAATATAATGGTGGAAGAAAGGCCTTTTGTAAAAGGAAGTAGGGATTCAAGTCTCATAAAAAGCTTCCAAAAATTATGGTACTTAGAGCTTTCAGCTCTCATTGCCCCTATCATAAGCATCTTGAAGGTGATTAAGGTTAAAGTGACACAACTAAGAGGATATGCTTGACAAGTTATAAACCGAAATCTCATGCCCCTTACTTACGAAGACCGATCCTCATGCTACTCAACTTCAGTCACGAGTAAGCTCTTGTCATTGTAAGTATGTGTGTATCATTAAGAACCACCAACGGGGTACCCCTTGCACATGATACGGGAGCTTTCCCATAATCAAAATAACAAGGCGAGCAGACAATGAGCATCCCAGCGATCTTTTTATTTGCTATTTGCATAGGTTTTTGTTTAGGATGCTTCATAGAGTGCTCATTATGGTGATGCTGCAAGTTTGCACCATGATTAGGCATGGCTTAGGCTAGCGGCCCAAGCGTTTCTCTAACACACGTACAAACTCCATGATCTTACAAGTTCCACTTTTATTTCACACCGCCGGGATCCGTAAGCAAAAGAACATGATATCAACGGGGTACAAAGTACAAGTGCAATGTTGAAAGCGTTCCCCATGACAACATGGTTCTGCTAATTTCAACTTATAAAGCGCAAGCATATACGCAACAAAGAAGGACCCAATGGTTCAAGTTTATTAGAGGCAAAAAAGTAAAGTGTACCATCAAGTTCGTGAGAGCTTTAATCACTAGTTTTCTCATAAGAAGTTTAATTTGGAAGGTAAACAAAAGCATGAATATACTTGGAATAGCATAAGCTAGTAGGTAGGTATGGTGGACTCTTTGGAAAAACTTGGTTTAGGGAGTTGGATGCATGAGTGGAACTCATACTTTGTTGTGGAGGCTAGCAAAAGACTGGGAGCGACAAACTAAGAGAGCAATAATGGCCATAATCATGAAGAGCGACAAAACATCATTGATCAAAGCATAAAGTGATACTACAAGTTGAAAAATAAAGGATCACAAAGTCTATGGTGACTTGAGATAGTCATAACATGGTGTGAGCATGCGCCAAGTCAACCCAAATAAAGCATCAAAGGAGAATACCACTATACTATGCTTTAATATGCTAAAACAACGCATGATTCATCCAAGGCACATTAAGTAATCTCAATTGTTTATAAGAAGTCATGCTACAGCAAAGAATACTAAGCATAAAGCCAAAATAATATCAAGCATGGCATGAGAAAGCATAGGCCACAGTCAAAAACGAGCTCTTTTTACCACATAAGCATGAACTTTCCTACTCTTTTCCAAAACCAAACCAAACTATTTGCAAACAAAAGTGTGAAAGAGGGGGTCCAACCAACTTATTCATAAAACTAAGCAAACCAAGCAAACTAAAAAACAAAACTAAAACAAAAAGAAGACGCTCCAAGAGAAACACAACTGTGCACGAAACAATAAAAATGAAGCGTTTGGAAGAAACCTGGAATTTTTATTGATGAAGAAGGGGATGCCTTGGGCATCCCCAAGCTTTGACGCTTGTACTTCTTGGATATTTCTTGGGGTGACACGCGTGGCATCCCCAAGCTTGAGCTTTCGTCCATCCTTCATCTCATTACCCATTCCTTCCATACACCTGAAAATTTTCCTTCATACAAAACTTCACACAATCTCATTAGCAACATTAGTGCACTTAAGATAAATAAGTCTCAAGGTTCAGTTCTAACACCAAATAAACTTCCATTAGAACACTAGATACTGTAGCACTTCCTTCAAAAAGCTCAATTCCCCAAAGGAACTCAAGAAGGAACTAACAAGAAGCAAATGCAGAAAATGGCAGAAATCTGTCAAAACAGACCAGCAGGTAAAGACGATTTTTTTCGAAGACCTTATGTTGCTCAAATAAAAAAGTGTTGAACTAACGAAAGTTATATAACAACATGGGTCAGAAGCACAAAAAATTACATCTTAATCCGACGTACAGAGATATCTCAGGAATTTTTACGGTGAATCACAGAAATCTGTTTCGGAACAGCAACTTTCCCATTCATTACTTCACTCTCATTAGAGGTAACTCTTGGCACAAAAAGCAAATAAAAAGGATAAAGAGAGGTTATTACAGAGGTAATAACTTCCAAGAATCAACTAAAACTCTTGGGTTATCTCCCAACAAGTACTTTTCTTTAACGCCTTTAAGTTAGGCATAAGAACCAAAGAAAGAATCAAGTGTTCTCGAATGAAGAAGCATTAAGACCAAATTTTGTTTTCATAGGAGAAGAAAAAGAAATCTTTTCTCTCTTTTTAGGGAAGTGTTCTATACCTTTCTTGAGTGGGAGTTGATATTTAATGGTGTCTTCTTTCATATCAATGATGGTACCAACAGTTCTAAGAAAAGGTGTTCCCAAAGTAATAGGACAAGAAGCATTGTATTCAACATCCAAAACATAGAAATCAACGGGGACATAGGAATCATTAACCATAATAAGAACATCATTAAGACTCCCCATGAGTTTGTTTTTAGCATTAGCATCAAGTGGGACATTAGAATAACAATCTTCAAGAGGAGGCAAATCAAGCATATCATAAATCCTTCTAGGCATAATAGAAACACTACTATCAAGATCACACAAAGCTTTGAAATCAAAGTCATTCACTTTCATATTAATGATGGGTTCCCAACCATCTTCTTTCTTTATAGGAATAGAAGTTTTATGTTTCATCTTTTCTTCTTTAATCTTTATGAGAGCATCAGTAATGTGTTTTGTAAAAGCCATGTTCATAGCACTAGCATTAGGAATTTTAGCAAGCTTTTGTAGGAACTTAATAACTTCAGAGATGTTGCAACCATCAAGATCAAAATCAACTTTATCATCTAAAGTAGTAGAACTATTACTAGCCTCAACACTAGTGGTGGTAATAGTAGAAACACTAATGTTTCTAGCAATTTCATCTTCTCTTTCCCACTTAGCATGTAATTCAGCTAATAGTCTAACATTTTCATCAATTCTTACTTGTATAGCATTAGTAGCTGCAAAGGGATTCTCATTAGTTTCAGGTTTAGCAGCCATTTCATTCAAAGTAGATTGAGCTTCAGCCAAAGATGCTATATTCCTTTCAGCATTAGAGAGTTTTTCCTCAATAGTTTTATTGAAAGCAGTTTGTTTACTAATAAACTCTTTAAGCATAATTTCAAGTTCAGAGGGAGCATTACCATTGTTGGGAGGATATGGCTTATAATTGTTGTTACCAAAATTGTTCCTATAAGCATTATTACCATAAGTATTGTTGCCAAAGTTGTTATTTCTTATGAAGTTCACATCAACTTGCTCTTCTTGAGCAACCAAAGAAGCTAGAGGAACATTATTTGGATCAATATGGGCTTTCCCATTAACAAGCAAAGATATAATTATATCAATCTTATCACTCAAGGAGGAGGTTTCCTCAACAGAATTTACCTTCTTACCTTGTGGAGCTCTCTCAGTATGCCATTCAGAATAATTAACCATCATATTGTCCAAAAGTTTTGTTGCAGCACCCAAAGTGATGGTCATAAAAGTACCACCAGCAGCTGAATCCAATAGGTTCCTTGAAGAATAGTTCAATCCTGCATAAAAAGTTTGGATGATCATCCAAGCAGTCAGTCCATGAGTGGGACAATTCTTTACCAAAGATTTCATTCTTTCCCAAGCTTGAGCAACATGCTCATTATCAAGTTGTTTAAACTTCATTATTTCACTTCTCATGGATATAATCTTAGCAGGACGATAGTATTTTCCAATAAAAGCATCTTTGCACTTAGTCCAAAAATCAATACTATTCCTAGTTAAGGAATTCAACCATTCTTTAGCTTTTCCTCTCAAAGAGACAGGAAACAATTTCAGTTTAATAATATCACCATCTATATCCTTATGCTTTTGCATCTCACAAAGTTCAACAAAGTTATTTAGATGGGAAGCAGCATCTTCATTACCAATACCAGAAAATTGCTCTCTCATAACAAGATTGAGCAAATCAGGTTTTATCTCAAAGAAAGTATTTTCAGCCATAGGTGGAGAAATAGGTGTGCTCATAAAATCATTGTTGTTGGTGCTAGTAAAGTCACACAAGTTTTCAAGAGTAGTCATTTTTTTTGGGTTTTCAAATAAGAAAGCAAAACAAGTAAAACTAATTTTTTGTCTTTTTTTTAAGAACAAAGCAAGCAAACAAGGCAAAAAAGAAACTAAGCAAAACAAAAACAACAAAGTAAAGAGATTGGTTATGAGGGACTCCCCTTGTGAAGATGTCCTTGACTCCCCGGCAACGGCGCCAGAAAATCGCTTGATGGCTCAATAAACGGCGCCCAGAAAAGTACTTGGTGCGTGGTGTTGATGTAGAGCTCGTTGGGAACCCCAAGAGGAAGGTATGATGAGCACAGCAGCAAGTTTCCCTCAGTTATGAAACCAAGGTTTAATCGAACCAGTAGGAGCAAGGAAACACCTCAAAGGTGTTACTAGCTGAGCTTTGGCAGGGCGCACTACCGGTGCTAGTAGCAACGTGGAGACCTGCACAACACAACCACAGAACTTTGTCCCCAACTTGCGATGAGGTTGTCAATCTCACCGTGTTTTGCGGAAAACAAAGGATTACACGTATCGAATGGAAAGAAGTAAAAGTTTGCAGAAAGTAAACACAAAGCAGTAAAAGATTGTAGATTGTATGTAAAGTAAAAAGGACCGGGATCCATAGTTCACTAGAGGTGGCTCTCCTTAGATAGATAACATGCTGGGTGAACAAATTATAGCGGGGCAATTGACAAACACCGAGAAAGCAATACATGCATATACTAATCATCTTGACTCCTCTGAGACTTGATTGGGCATTACAACATAATACATAGACCGCCATCCAACTGCATCTATGACTAATAATCCACCTTCAGGTTATCATCCGAACCCCCTCCAGTATTAAGTTGCAAGCAACCGATTATTGATTTACGAACTGCGTGTAAAGTAAACAATATGATTGCTCTATGAACAAAAGATTGTTGTTTTCTCCCTAGTAGCAACAGCACATCTAGTACCTTAGAGATTTTTGTCACTTCCCCAGATTACTAGAGGCATGAACCCACTATCGAGCATAAATACTAACTCTTGGAGTTGCTAGCATCTACTTGGCCAAGATAGCTACTAACAACGGAAAGCATGCAAGATCTCAAATAACAAAGACATGATAGAATCAATAATCAATCTGAAATAGCATCTCAATATCCATCGGATCCCCGCAAACACAACATGTATGAATTACAAATACATGATCTTGATCATGAACGGAGCTCACAGGATCTAAACATGAAAGCACAAAGAAGGAGAAACCAGCCATCTAGCTAGTACATGGATCCGTAGTCCAAGGATGAACTACTCACGCATCACACCGGAGGCTTGCATGGTGATGAAGAAGGCCTCCAGGGTGAATTTCCCTCTCCGGCAGGGTGCCGGGAAGAGCTTCAGATCCCCCTGATCTAGGGACAGAGACGGCGGCGGCTACAGACTCTTTCGTGGATTTTTGACCGGGTACCTAGGGTTTTCGTCTCGAGGGCAACTTATAGGCGGAAGGAGAGGCCGAGGGGGTGCTGGGGGCGGCTAGACCACCCCCTGGCACGGGCCAGGCCTGGCCGTGTGGCCAGCTGGTGTGGCCAGGCCCCAGCCCTTCTCCGTCTCATATTCTGGCACTTGATCCCTTCTGGAAAAATAGGCACTTTGGCTTTTGTCCCGTCCAATTCCGAGAATATTCATTTTCTGACTTTTCTGGAACCAAAAACAACAGAAAACAGGCAGCTGGCACTATGGCTCTTGTTAATAGGTTAGTCCAAGAAATCATAATAAAAGTACTCCAAAGTTGGAACAAAACATAAGAAAGCGGATAAAGCCAAGCATGGAACATCAAAAATTATAGATACATTTGCAATGTATCACAAACCTTAATATTATTACATATTCAGATATGTATGGTTAAATGTGATTTTTGAGAGTTGGAATCAACTCAAAATCTATTATGGTTGATTTTTTAAAAATGTTGGAATGTGCAAAAGCTTATGTCTTGTTATTTTTACTAGGAGAGATCTCTAACTCTAAATGATTTAAATCCAACAAGCTTGGATAGAGATTTTAATTACCTCTCCAAGAAAATTGGAATCACTCTATTTGGACTTATAAAACTCTCTGAATTGATTTTTAAACTAAGGGACACAATTGATTTTGAACCTAAATAGAAAAATCTAATTTGAATTAACTGGGTCAGCGCGGGAAACTAAATGGGCCGACCCAGTAACGCTCAGCGGTGTAGAGGGCGACAAACAGTAGGGTCCACCTGTTAGTGGCATATAAAACCTGAAGTGGTACGGGACGATCTAGGCCTCATGATTAGAACACAGATCGACGGTCCACGGTCGTCGTTGACGACGGACTCGTCGCCGGCGAGACCGAACCCTAAACGGCCGGTGGGGGTCTACTGGGGATGTACCAGGGCTCCAGCTAGTGCGGCGAGGCGGGCGAACGAACTGGACAGCGACGGCAGTTCTCCTGGTACTCGCGGCGTCCCGGGAGATAGCCTGGATCAACGGCTCCCTTCTTCTCCCTCCGCGGCAGACTCCGGCAAAATTCCGGAGCTGTGGACTACGGCTTGCTCTGATGGGGCTCTGGGAGGGTTCTGAGGGGGAGTGGATGAGAGTGGTGTGAGGAAACAGTGCTGGGGAGGCCTCCTTAAATAGGTGCGATGAGGCGGCAGTGCGGCATGGGTGGAGCTCATCGGTGACGACGATACAACGGGCTAGGGGCTTGGGCGGTGGACTAGGACGGTGGGCGGTGCCCTGGGGAGTGTCACAGAGGTGCGTGTGCAGTGGATTGTGGTCGGGATAAGCAAGTGGCGCGGCGTGCACGATGTCTCTATCGACGGCGAGAAAAGTGGTGGCCGGCGACTACGGGTCAGGGTCAAGGAAACGGGCGTGTCTGGCAGCTTCCTAGGGCGGTGGTGATCATGTAGGTGGGCGGCGAGAACGAGGCGTGGTCTCGTTGAGCGGGGGACCGTGCGTGCCCTGTGGGCGGTGTCGGCATGGCAGACAAGCTCCGGGCACGGCGGTTCCTGGCTGTTCCTCGCTCTGTCCTCGAGCTAGGGCTGGCCTGGAGGAAGAGGTGGACCACGAGCGACGCGTTGGGCAAGGTTGGCGAGGCTGGCGGCTGTTGTGGCGTGCTGTCGCCGGTGAGGTGCTCGAGTGGGCTCGCCATTGATGTCCATGACCGTTTGGTCGTGGGCACAGTGCTGGGCCGGGCTAGGAAAGGGTAGGCGAAGCAATGGAGAGGGTTTGGTGGCAATGTGGGGGACAAGTTTGGCCAGAACACTGCTCACACTAGTGTTTTTGGTTTTTGTTTGATTTGTCCCCACAAGGTGTTTGTAAAAATGGCCGAAAGAAAGAAACTTTTGAATTTTTGAAAGATTTTTGGTGGAGTGGTTTGTCACATGCTTAAGCATCTAGGTTTGCTTGGGATTTTGAAATGGAGTTCATTTGAGTGGTTTTTGAAAAGGTGTGATCTATACATATGAACTAGATTCAATTTTCAAAAGTCATTTAAAATTAGAGTTTGAATGTTTTTGGAAGATCACAAAGTGGGCCTTGGCACATCACTACTTGTACTAGCAAGGGGTGCAAAGAACCACAATTGTTTCTGTTGGCATTTGAGTCCTAGGAACACCCAAAGTGTCCTAGTTCGTTAAATTGGCACAAATGACCATTTCCTTATTTTATTCTTTTTGATTTATTTTTCTTTGGGATTTGCTTGGGGATGATCTAGATGATGTTTAATTCACCTTAGACTCATTTTACAACCAATGTATCACTCAAACATGGCAATTCAAAACAACTCCTATTTTAAATGCACACACATATGAATGCTTAACTATTTTAAATGGAGAAGTTTTTGTTAACCCTAAATTGGGTAGATTGGATCTTGATTAACTTTGGATTAAGTTTTGGGATGTTACAAACCTTCCCCCCTTAAACAAAATCTCGACCCGAGATTTACGAAAGTAAAACTAGGAACTAAAGAGATCGGGGAACTTTGTCCTAATGTAATCTTCCCGCTCCCAAGTGGCTTCTTCTTCAGTATGGTTGCTCCATTGAATCTTGAGAAATTTGATACTCCGGGTCCAGGTGGTTCTGTAAGCTTCCTCCAAGATACGGATGGGCACTTCACGATACGTCAGATCCTTATTGATCTCGATAGCTCAGTGATCGATGTTCTTGAAACTTCGGTCTTCTTCGGCACTTCTAGGCATTTGCGAAGTAACGAGATATGGAACACATTGTGGATGGCAAACATCTCTTCTGGTAGTTCCAGTTGATACGATACTTCTCCTCGACGATTCAGAATCTTGAAGGGTGCGATATATCTGGGGGCTCACTTTCCTTTCAGACTAAAGCGTTGCGTTCCCTTCAATGGCGAAACCTTGAGATACACAAAATCTCCGACATTGAAAGTCAGGTCTCTCCTTCTCTTGCCAGCATAACTCTTCTGTCTGGATTTGGTAGTCTTGAGGTGCTCACAGACTTTGTGAACCTTCTCTTCAGCTTCTCGAAGAATGTCGGGTCCAAAAATCTGACTCTCCCCTACTTGCGACCAATTCAAAGGGGTACGGCACTTTCTTCCGTATAGGAACTCAAATGGTGCCATTTGCAAACTGGCTTGATAACTGTTGTTGTATGAGAATTCTGCGAAAGGCAAGCACTCTTCCCATTTTGATCCATACTCTAACACACAAGCTCTCAACATATCCTCTAGGATTTGGTTGACTCTTTCAGTCTGTCCATCAGTTTGCGGATGATAAGCTGTGCTGAAATTCAACTTGGTTCCTAATCCTTCTTGGACTTTTTGCCAAAATCTCGAGGTAAATTGGGTTCCTCGATCTGATACTATGGTCTTGGGGGGTTCCATGCAGACTAACAATTCTAGCAATATACAACTCTGCTAGCTTCGAACTCTGGTAGGTAGTCTTGACAGGTATAAAATGAGCTACCTTGGACAGTCTATCAACGATGACCCAGATTGAGTCATTTCCCCTACTAGAAGTAGGCAATCCGGTGATAAAGTCCATTCCGACGGAATCCCATTTCCATTCCAGAATCTGTAATGGTTGCAACAGTCCTGGGGGTCTTTGATGTTCCGCTTTGACTCTCTGACATATATCACACTTGGCGATGTAGCTTCCGATTTATCTCTTCATCTTGTGCCACCAAAATTGCTCTTTCAAATCTTGATACATCTTCGTGCCTCCGGGTGGATAGAATAAAGAGTATCGTGAGCTTCCTGCATGATAACTTGCTTCAGTTCCGAATCTGCTAGCACACAGATACGTCCTTTGTACCACATAACTCCTTCTTCGTCTTTGGTGAATCCAGGTACCTTTCCTGTACCAATACGACGTTTGATTTCATCGATACTTTCATTTCCCTTCTGGCTTCCTTGATTTGGCTAATCAAAGTGGGTTGAAGTTCAATGCTAGCTAAAAATCCTTTGCTAACAAGCTCGGTTCTAAACTTCTCCAACTCCTCATACTGTCACATCCCAAAATTCTCCTAATTTTGGAATGTAAAGTTAATAAAATAACTTGGTTGAATTGTTTGACTTTGTTGAAATTTCTCAAAGAAAAGAAACTTTCTGTTATGATTTTCCTTCCTTGAATTCAGAAACTTGTATGAGATTGGATTAACATGACTATCCAACTTATTTTCATTTTCTTTTCAACTATTTGATTCTTTAAATATCCAACCATGCTTAGATAATTAAAGAGAGGGAATAAAATGACTTTCCCAATTATGGTGGAGTGATATTCTAATTTCCCTATTTGACCCTTAAAGTCTCTACTTCGATTTATGAAACCATTCTAGATGCTTTTCACCACTTGCTTGAAAAGAGAGAAGATAACATGACATCTTCATATTCATTGGATGTTAAGAATGTGTTCCTTCATATTACATGATTGAACTTGTTGTTTTGGGCATTTGTGGCATTGTGTGTTTTGGTTGAGTGGTTAAAATAAAACCCTAAGAAGCTATTTAGAAATATTGCATACATATAAGGCCAAATGCATAAAACCCTATATCCTTTTGATAATACCTAAGTAGCCATATAGGCAAAAAGGCGTGAATTGAGTTTTAGTTTTAGGATTTGTGTGAATGTTTGCAAAAATGAAAATCATGAAGCATTCATAAGCATTTCTTTGCATCCATGCAAAGTTCCCAAAAATTGAATCCAAATCCTAATATCTAGATCCAATAGTTGATTTGCTCAAATGTTCCTATAAGGAATATATGGACATTTATAAATAAATCATCTCCAAACTAGTGAAAATGTTACAAATATGATCTTATAATGATATATGGAATTTTAGAAAAATTTAGAAACAAGAATCATGTCATTTGGAGTTCGTATGCAAAAGATATAAAGAAAATACCAAAATAGAAAAAAAAGAAAAAACACCTGAAATGGGCCACCGGCCGGCCCACTTCAGCCGACCGAACAGAGCCAGGCGCACGGGATCGATCCCACCTCTGCTTTAAAAAGCGTGCGAAAATCTGATTTCTAAACCTATCTCTATTCAAACACTTATAACTTTTTATCTACAACTTCGAATTGACTTCTGTTTGTTTCTACTTGTTCCCTACTTCAAGATCTATAACACTTTCCCTTCCCGAAATCCCGAATCTACACCCTGCCGAATCGTATTTCGCTTCTAAACCCATCTAAACTTCGTCGGCTGCCTTCGGATTTAACACGAAAGTTGTAGATCTCGTCGAAATCTTTCAATTCCGACAAACCTCACCTCTTTTCATCCACCACAGCCGGATAATTTCGCAACGCAATATTTCAGATCTGATGGCGTAATTCCAAGATCTACTCGCGCTCGTTTCTTGGAATCCAAATTCCTTTGGTGAAAACGTAGATCTAATCATCCTCCATAGCATTCATGTTTAAAGTTTTTCGATTTGACCTACGAATTTATCTCTCTAACACAGATCTACTTCTAATCCTTTGTTAGGCAAAATCGGGTCTATTTTGAGCCAACTTCTCTTCTAGCCACCGGATCTCATCCTGACGGTCGAGATTCAATCGTCCCGATCAGTTGCCTCGTCACCGCCACGTCATCGTCAGGTCAGCATCTAGTTCCAGTCAGCCTGCACGGTCAACTTGTCCAGTCAGCGGAATATTCTCTGGAATATTCCGTTTGAATTTAACATTGCAGATTATAGATCTAACTTGTAAAATTCATAGAAAATTCATACTATGTCCAAACATCGCAAATAATATACCCCTGGATTCACAAAATTGTATAGAACATGATACTGGAATAAAATTACAAGTTTACTGTATAGATTACTGGAGAATAATTAATTAGTATTATTGGCCTTTTAAATCATTAAATTCATAGTAAATAATCTATATATCCGAAAAATATGAGTAATATGTCCCTGAGTTCATAATCTTGTGTAGTTTTCAGATCTGTACTTAGTTTTGTTCGTTGTTAGTACGATCTGTTCAGATTTATTAAACTCTATTAAACACTAAATAAATCCTAGAAAAAGATCTATAACTCCGATTAAGATGAATCCAATTCCTCCTGGTCCGTATTAATGTCCTCTATCCATTAAAACTAATAACCAAATTTAATTAGACAATTAGGACAGAAGTTGCAACAGAGCTACTAAAGCCTTTTTTTTGGTCATCAAGATTTAATAACAAATACCCTATTGCATTAAATGATCTCCTACATGCATCATATGATCTAATACCATTCAAAGAACTAATATTAAATCATCATGCATGCTTGTGTTCATCATTGTTGTGGTTGTTATGTTTGTAATTGTGTTGATTGGAATTGTTTTGTCCTCGCGTTAGATTGTTCGGAGAGTGCGATTGCTGTAGAAGAATTCAATCATCACCCATAACACAAACATAAGGCAAGTTACACCACTTGTTCATGTTATGTCCCAGTTTTTGACTATGCATGTTTTACTCTTCAAATCTTATAGTATGCATGTGTAGGTTTTTAGTAGCTTTCTTATTACTATTTTTGCAAGTGCGGTTTTGTAGTATGCCATGAGTAGCTTTATACTTAGGATTTTCCGTCCTAATAGGTTTCCCCTGTTTTTGCTAAGTATTGCTTGCTATGCTATATATATATCAAATACCGTTGGGAGGGTTCGAAGGACTCAAGAATTTTCTAAGTATGGTAGCTCTCTTGAGCGAACTTTTCTTCTCCAAAACCCCTTCAAAATAAAACTAAGTTTTCTTCTGGGCGGAATGGTTGTCGGGACAACGAGTGAGATTTTGGTGGAGGACGGCCGCCCAGGAATCAAAGAAGTCTGCCATGTTTCAGAATTCAGAAGCTTCCCGTGCAACCATAATACATATGGGCTCTGTCTTGGCTTAGTACTTAGTGGGAAACCTCACCGGGGTACCAACATTTGGAGGTTCTTGGCACGGTTGGATCCAGCTGGTAGAGGGGCTACTAAGGGAAGGCTTCGCCATGGTCTTGTCTGTAAAAGGACTTGATCGTGGATTGTGGGGAAAGTGCACAACCTCTCGAGAGTATTGCAATCTGATCGATCAGCCGAGTTTACAGAAAAGAACATTTTGAGCATCTGAAGGATGGAGCCTCTGAAAGATCTTCCTCTCTCTTTTCAAACAAAAGTTTTTCAAACCCTATGGCGTGCGTAATATCGCTAATAGGTGGGAATTTGGGAACTTGGTGTGTCATATCCAAGTAACTTGGTGCGTAATATCCAAGTGCCACCTAGTGTGTACTATCCAAGTGTTAGGTTGATTGGGCACTTGGTGAGTAATATCCTCGTGTTCCATTTGACCCTATACTATTTATCAAAGTTTACAAAGTAGGGAAAAACCTTCTTCCTCTTTTCTTATTACATTGATAAAATTGGATTTACGCAAATGAACCCCAGAGCCTACTCTTAGCCTTGCATGTAGAGATAGTCTTACTCTTTCCTTGGTGTAATTTGCCAATACATTCAAAGTATTGACCAACTCGTTTGGCTGCACGTTTTATGTGCAGAATTTGGAGATCGTTGAAAGGTGCGCTAGGATCACGAGTCTTCACTCAACCTACCTGTGGCATTGATGGGACTCCAAGTTGTATATATTTTGCTTCTGTTGTAACAATGTAAACTATGGATTATTCGACTCATGTAATAAAGACTTGTGTTTTACATGATATTTCATCGACTGTGAGTGCTAGCTAATGATCCAGGGACTAGCATGTTAATCACAGGGACTTAGGATCTTTATCGATCCGAGTCCACTACACATACAAACTGGGTTGCTTCTCCTTGATCATGGTGTTTACCCTACACGTCAATCTGCTAAGAGAATTTGCTACCACATTGGCTTTGCCGGGGTGATAGTGAATGTCAAGGTCATAATCCTTGATTAACTCTATCCATCTCCTTTGCCTCATATTCAGCTCCTTCTGAGTGAAAATATACTTCAAGCTTTTGTGGTCTGAGTAAATCTCATAGTGATTACCCATAAGATAATGACGCCATGTCTTCAATGCCAAAACTACGGCTGCTAACTCAAGATCATGGGTCGGATAGTTCTGCTCATGCTGCTTCAGTTGTCGAGACAGATAAGCGATGACTTTGCCTTCTTGCATCAATACACATCCGAGACCAATCTTGGATGCATCACAATACACATCAAATGGTTTCTTGATATCTGGCATGATCAATATTGGGGCTGAAATCAATCTCTCCTTGAGCTCTTGGAAGCTGGCTTCACATTTGTCGGTCCATTCAAACTTCTTGTCTCTTCAACAATGGGGCATGGGTCTGGCGATGCTCGAAAATCCTTCTATGAACTTGCGGCAATATCCTGCTAATCCGAGAAATGCACGGACTTGGGTTTGAGTGGTTGGGGCTTCCCATGCTTCGACATCACTGATCTTGGTGGGATCAATAGCGACTCCTCCGGCAGACTCTATATGTCCTAGGAATCCTACTTCTTTCAGTCAAAACTCACATTTGCTGAACTTGGCATATAATCGATGCTCTCTCAGGGTTTCTAGGATGATTCTCAGATGTTGCTCATGCTCTTCTTCTGACTTGGAGTAGATAAGGATATTGTCGATAAACACAACAACAAACTTGTCTAGAAAATTCATAAAGATCTTATTCATGAGATTCATGAAATAAGCAGGGGCATTGGTTAATCCAAAAGACATGACCGTATACTCGTATAATCCATAACGAGTAGTAAAGGCGGTCTTCGGAATATCCATTGCACGAATCTTAAGTTGGTGATAACCAGTCCTAAGATCAATCTTTGAGAACACTTGGGCACCAGTCAACTGATCAAATAGATCCTCTATCTTTGGCAAAGGGTACTTGTTTTTGATAGTGACGTCATTCAACTTTCTGTAATCGGTGCACAAATGGTTGCCTCCATCCTTCTTGTCGACGAATAACACTGGCGATCTCCATGGCGATGCGCTTGGTTGAAGCAAGCCTGTGGCTAACATAGCATTCAATTGCTTCTTCAACTCTACTAACTCTGAGGGGTTCACGTTATAGGGTCTCTGGGCTATTGGTCTGGTTCCAAGGATTAGTTCGATAATGAACTCAATATCTCTATTCGGGGCATACATGGCAATTCATCTGGGAATACATCGGGGTATTCACAAACTACTCTGATTTGGTCTATGGTGGGTAGGGCTAGACTCTTGTTGCACTTGAATTGACGAGGTAAGGTTTCAGATACATGCTCTACTGTTACTCTAGAGCTACTGGTCATGGTGATGGCTTTCTTAGCATAGTCTATCAGTCCTTTATGCTTTGACATCCAATCTATTCCTAGTACTACTTCCAATCCTTTGGTTCCAAGTACTATTAGATTAGCACAAAAATCTATCCCATGTATTCTGATAGGCACAGCTTTGCAAATTTTTCTAGCTTTTGTAGTTGAACTAGGAATTTGAACTATCATGACATGCTTCAAGTTGGTTGGGTGAATCTTACTAGTGCATGCAAATTCTTCGGTGACAAATGAGTGCGATGCTCCAGAATCAAACAATACTCTTGCTAAAACCGAGTTGACAGAAAACATACCCAACACTACATCTGGCGCTTCTTGGGCTTTTTCGGCGTTCATGTGGAAGAGATGACCGTTGCGGTTGTGAGGGTTCCCTGGTGCGAATCTACTTCCTGGTTGAACACGACGCTGCTGTTGAGCTGGGGCATTCACATTGGCAGTGGCGGCAATCTTCTTCGGGCACTCATTGGAATAGTGACCCTTCACTCCACACTCGAAACAAGTGATCTAGGATTTTTTTTCTGCCACGGGCACAACATTGCTTCCAGTTCTGGGTGTAGTATTTTTGTTGTTGTTGCTCTTGGGAGGTGCACGATTGAAATTGCTGGTGTTGTCGGGGCTGTTGTTGTTTCCTCTAGACTTCACATTGCCTCCGCTACGGTTAGGGTAGCTTGGGCGAGACATTGGGGGTCGGTTGTTCCTTGGTACATATCCTGTAGATGGGTTGGGACGGTACTTCTGGTGACTGTTGGATCCATCTTGATTCATCATATGACGTTTGCGGTTGTCGTTGGCTTGGTTAATGTTCCCTTCCATCTGAATGGCAGAGTCGACTAGCTCTTCGAGATCTTCAAAATGGATGTTAACGAGGACAGTATGCATCTCATCATGCAGTCCGTTCAGGAATCTCTCTTTCTTCTTGGCCTTCGTGTTGATCTCATCAGGTGCATACCTGGCTAGGGACAAGAATCTGTCACGATATTCCACTATAGTCATTATGCCTTGTTTCAATTCTCTGAATTCATCCCTCATTCTGGTGACTAGACCCTATGGCACGTGGGTGCGGCTGAACTTGATTTTGAAGGCTTCCCATGTCATCACTTGACCATGGTTCATCGTGCGGATGCTGTTCCACCAGGCTCTTGCATCTCCTGCCAAATAGTGAGTGGCAAAGAGAACTTTCTCGTTGTCATCAACTCTGGCTACCTCTAAATTGTTCTCCATTGTCTGCAACCAGTCATCAGCATCTAGTGGGTTCTCCGAAGTGCTAAAGATTGGGGGATTGGTATTCTGGAAGTTTTTCAGCTTGGATCCTTGATGATCCTGGTTTCCATGGCCTTGGTTGTTTTGGGCCATTTGATCTATCTGCTGCAGAGTTGCTAGGTTGGCTTGGCGCTCTGCCCTGCTTGCTTCATGATCTGCAACTAGCATCTGCATAATCTGCAGCATTGGGTCCTGTGATGAGCTGCTCCCACCGGGGTTTCCACGCGTCATCTGAAGATTGAGATAGATAAAGGGGTAAGATGGGAAGTTCTAAGATTTAGTGTTTTGATTTCAAAGCTAAGACTTTGAGTTTGACTCGGGTTTTTGCAACTAACTTCTTTTCATTCAATCAAGCAAGCACATGATACAAACACACACACACACCACAACATCAACAGAAAACAGATGGTTTTAAGAACCATTCTGTAAGCTACGATACAATGGGACCGATACTCCTCATGCTACGACAGTGCTCTAGTGCATCTACTCATCATCGATGAAATCGGAGTCATCATCATCGGTGTAGAAGTCCACGGCATCCTCCTTCAGAAAGTCATCATCGTTGCTGAGGTAAGAGTCCATATCTCCCTGGATGTCTTCACCTTCCTCTTCTTCCTCCTTTGCTGCAAGCTGAGCTTCTTGCTCCTTGATGGTCTCCTCTAGGTCGGCGACCTTCTTGTGAAGACGGTCGATGGTGCGATCCTTCTTTGCGCATTGACGGCGAAGAGACTAACGATCCTTGATAAGAAGTGAGAAAGTCGGGGCCTTCTGGGTGGCAATGGCAAGGTTGTGGTTGGCGAACTCCTTAGCATTGTCCAATTCCTTCTGTTTGTCATAGAGCAGGAAGTCAAGGTTCTCCACTTGACACTTCAACTCTAGGTGACTTGGCATCTCCATGGGCATTCCCATAAAGTCACGCATTGCATACTGAGTAAAGCGGGTTCCTTGGATTTGGTTGACACTCATGGCACACAGACGTGCGAGGGCTTCATGCATTGCCCTGGCTAATCCATCTAGCCAGTTGTTCTCTCTCATGGAGAACTGGATTCTCCCGGACGTTGGTGCTTCTATCTTGCCTCGAAGATCAGCGGTGACTAGCCATTGTAAGTCTCCTCCTGGGGGTCTAGGAAGTTGAGCTCCGAGAAACTCCGGATGTGGGCGTCCCAAGTACTCCGATAGTGCGTCAAAATCCCTCTCGAAGATTAGCTGACCTCCATTGCCCAACTGGTAGAACTTGCTGAACTGAGTCTCCATCTATAAGGATTAAGGATGAAAAAGTTAGTGAAGTGATCAAGTGTGTCAAATTTCATGTGGTAATGTAAGAATTGGAGGAACATGAAATTTTTGAGATAAAGAATTCCCAAGGGTAAGAGAGTAAATAGTTTTCATAAATACTCACTTTGCTTTTTGAAACTAAGTTTTTGTTCGGACGTCCATTCTAACTAGGGTCTCCTATGGTCAGGATGGCTCTGCTACCAACATGTCAACACCCAGATTTTTTTAATCCCAGATGCCTGTTATGCCATACATCGCAGTCCCAGGATTACCATTTTTGCGAGACATAACATATTGGATATCACAGTACATCATCCATTACAAACCATAATAAGGTCTTACACAAGTAAAGGATCTCATGATCCAGTCTTAATACAACAAGCAGCGGAATAAAATAATAAGCGTAGCGGTGGGGTCCATCTTCAGTGTCATAGACAATGCCGACGATGGAAGATAGTCCTAGTTATCATAGCCGTCCTGCTGTCCTTCATCTTGGTAGTCTCCTTCATAGTCTGGCCATAGGAATAGCCAGGGACAAAAGCCATGAGTACTCTTTAAGTACTCGCAAACTATCACTAACAAGTAAGGTAGTTCTAGCGAAATATGCTAACTCTAAGTTTATTTGCAAAGTTAAGTTTGAAACCTAAGCTGAGTTCTGAAACAAAGAAAGATAAAGTAAAGTTTGAAATCACCTAAGTGGGAACTTAATTGTCATAGTCACAACCATGTTGTGGTCAAGTCATGTCACAATACATTACATAAGTTGTTTTGAAAACATCTAACAATGGAATAGTATGGCCACTCCAACTGTCCATAACCGCGGACGCGGCTATTCGAATAGTTTGACACTATGCAGAGGTGGTACACTTTCACCACAAGATTCGATACATCTGTCAGGGATAACCCTTAATCATCATACTTGGTATGCAGATAATCAAACATAACCTTTCCTTTACACACCCTAGTATAAGCACCTCTCTTATGAGTATGGCCTCCCAACCATGACCATTTGTCATCTTGGGCACTGCATAGGTGGACAACATTGAGAGGTAGCCTTAGCTCAAACCTCTCCCGCAAGGGAACTAATACTAATGCATATAAACTTCCGGCTAAGCCTTACCCAATTCAGGTATTGTGGTTGTACGATAAAATTGGAATGGTATCGCATCCGAACCCAACCATCAGTTTTGAAAAAAGTGCTAAGGCTCATACCTCAACATGTTCATCATCATAAACCATTTGTGTTTCTCAACACATGTCAAAACATCTCAATAGAATGACTCATCATTCCAAGGTTTTCACAATTCATTTTCACCAAGTATTCCCATCTAAAGTGAATCGAGTTTTGGTTTAGCTCTAAACTACTAAGTTAAGAGTGTTCACTAAAGTGGGATGCTAAGATCAATCGCATGCCATAGAATGACATCTAAGGCTAACTAGATAGGTCAAGTTTTATACTTTTTATGCTACCTTTAAACAAGTAAAGGACTTTAATAAAGTAAAAAAGGTAAAGCTTGGAAAAAACTTGGGGTAGGTAATAGTCAAAGGGTATAACCAAACCATGCCTAATGCATTTTCTTAGGTTATCTAGCTTGCAAGGTCTGGCTTGCATTGTTAATGATGGCTTGCCTTCTGTAGTGCAGTGGTTGAAGTTTTCTTCCTCCTCCTCTTGGTAGAACTCCTCCTCCTCGAAAGCTTGGTCGGTACTATCGTCTATAAATACATACGGGATACACAATCACCAAACAAAGCTTAACTACTCTACTTAACACACTAAGGCACACATTTGATGATCTATTATCATCACAAGCATCACAAGGTTTAATTAACTAATTTCATTTCTTTTATTTGAGAAAGGTAATTTCTACTCATTGAAATTAACTAAGATTTAATATTCTCCAATTAAAATATGGGATCATGTGGACACATGTCATCACCACATATTCTAACATATGGGAATGTATTTAAATGTTGGATCACATTTTAATAAGTTTAAGTTGAATATTTAATGATTTAAAGTGACTAGAAATGCCTATATAGCATTATTTTGGTACTAGTCCAAAGTCACTGCATGCAAACCTTAATATTATTACGTATTAAGATAGGTATGGTTAAATGTGATTTTTGAGAGTTGGAATCAACTCAAAAGCTATTATGGTTGATTTTATAAAAATGTTTGAATGTGCAAAAGCTTCTGTCTTGTTATTTTTACTAGGAGAGATCTCTAACTCTAAATGATTTAAATCCAACGGGCTTGGATAGATATTTTCATTAACTCTCCCACAAAATTGGAATCACTCAATTTGTATTTATAAAACTCTCTGAATTGATTTTTAAACTAAGGGACAGAATTGATTTTAAAGCTAAATAGAAAAATCTAATTTGAATTAACTAGGTCAGCGCGGGAAACTAAATGGGCTGGCCCAGTAACGCTCAGCAGCGTAGAGGGCGACTGGTAGTGGGGTCCACCTATCAGTGGCACATAAAACCTAAAGTGGTACGGGACGATATGGGCCACTTGATTAGAACACAGATCGACGGTCCACGGTCGTCGTCGACGACGGACTCGTCGCCGGTGAGACGGAACCCTAAACGGCCGGTGGGGGTCTACTGGGGATGTACCAGGGCTCCAGCTAGTGCGGCGAGGCGGGCAAACGAACTGGACGGCGACGGCGGTTCTCCTGGTATTGGTGACGTCCCGGGAGATGGCCTGGACCAACTGCTCCCTTCTTCTCCCTCCGCGGTAGACTCCAGCGAAATTCCGGTGCTGCGGACTATGACTTGCTCCGGTGGGGCTCTGGGAGGGTTCTGAGGAGGAGTGGATGAGAGTGGTGTGAGGAAACAATGCTGGGAAGGCCTCCTTAAATAGGCGCAACGAGGCAGCAATGTGGCATGGGCGGAGCTCGTCGGTGACGATGATACAGCGGGCTATGGGCTTGGGCGGTGGACTAGGATGGTGGGCGGTGCCCTGGCGAGTGTGACGGAGGTGCATGTGCAGTGGATGATGGTCGGCATAAGCAAGCGGCGTGGCGCGCACGATGTCTCTATCGACGGCGAGAAAAGCGGTGGCCGGTGACTACGTGTCACGGTCGAGGAAACGAGCGTGTCTGGCAGCTTCCTGGGGCGATGGTGATCATATAGGTGGGCGGCAAGAATGAGGCGTGGTCTGGTTGAGAGGGGGACCGTGCATGCTCTACGGGCGGCGTCAGCATGGCAGACAAGCTCTGGGCGCGGTGGTTCCTGGCTGTTCATCGCTCTGTCCTCGAGCTGGGGCTGGCCTAGAGGAAGAGGTGGACCACGAGCGACGCGTTGGGAAAGGTTAGCGAGGCTGACGGCTGTTGTGGCGTGCTGTCGCCGGTGAGGTGCTCGATTGGCTCGGCATTAATGTCCATGACCGTTTGGTCATGGGCACAGTGCTTGGCCAGGCAAGGAAAGGGTAGGGGAAGCAGTGGAGAGGGTTTGGTGGCAATGTGGGGGACTAGTTAGGCCAGAACACTGCTCACACTAGTGTTTTTGGTTTTTGTTTGATTTGTCCCCACAAGGTGTTTGTAAAATGGCCGAAAGAAAGAAACTTTTGAATATTTGAAAGATTTTTGGTGGAGTGGTTTGTCACATGCTTAAGCATCTGGGTTTGCTTGGGATTTTGAAATGGGGTTCATTTGAGTGGTTTTTGAAAAGGTGTGATCTATACATATGAACTAGATTCAATTTTCAAAAGTCATTTAAAATTAGAGTTTGAATGTTTTTGGAAGATCACAAAGTGGGCCTTGGCACATCACTACTTGTACTAGCAAGGGGTGCAAAGAACCACAATTGTCTCTGTTGGCATTTGAGTCCTAGGAACACCCAAAGTGTCCTAGTTAGTTAACTTGGCACAAATGACCATTTCCTTATTTTATTCTTTTTGATTTATTTTTCTTTGGGATTTGCTTGGGGATGATCTAGATGATGTTTAATTCACCTTAGACTCATTTTACAACAAATGGATCACTCCGACCATTTATAGGCCATGGTCGGAGTGAAGTATTACTCCCATAATCAAGAGAATTTAATCGAAACGAATCGACTGGAAACGGCTGGGAGTGGAACGAGCCTCTCCGTCGCTTGGTTGAAGACGATGAGCTGGCGAGTGATGGGGAAGTGGGGCCGGGGTGTCAGCGAGAGGGGGTGTGCAGGGGGCGGTGAGAAAAGAAATAACGGGGGAGAAGGGGGAAGTCGGGTGGGCTTTAATGGGCTGGGGTTTTCGGCCGAGCAGACCAGCTATGCTGCTGCTGTTTTTTTATCCTTTTGCCTTTTCGTTTTTAGTTTTTCTTTTTACAAAGGTTTGAATTAGCAAATGAGTTTCAAATTAACTCAAACTTTTACCAGAATTTTGGGGGATAAATCTAAATGTAATGCAACACATGCCATGCTGATATGATTGCAATGATGATGTTTTTAGAAGAATTTTTTTGGGATGTTACAAATCTAACCCCCTTGAGATGAATCTCGGCCTCGAGATTCGGGTTGGCTAGCAAATAGGTGAGGGTGATCTTTTCGAAGTTCATCTTCATGTTCCCATGTTGCTTCTAATTCAGTGTGATGGTTCCACTGTACTTTTCAGAATTTGATTGTCTTGGTATGTGTAATTCTTTCTGTTGTCTTGATACGTTGCAAACGTATCTATAATTTTTGATGTTCCATGCTTGTTTAGTATCTACTTTTTTATGTTTTGTCTACATTTGGAGATACTTTTATGCATTTTCTAGAACTAACCTATTAACAAGATGCCACGGTGCTAGTTGCCTGTTTTCTGCTGTTTTTGGTTCCAGAAAGTCAAAAAATGAATATTCTCGGAATTGGACGGGACAAAAGACGAAGTCAATTTCACCGAGGGGAACAGCGAGCGAGAAGACGAGACGGAGAGGGGCCACGGGCCGGCCACACCATAGGGTGGCGCGAGTCCCCCTGGCCATGCCACCAGGTGGTGTGGGCCCCTCCGGCCTCCACCGACCTTGCCCTTTCGCCTATAAGAAGCCTCCGATGCAGAAACCCTAAATCGAACAGCCTCCAGCCACGAAAATTTCCGTAGCACCGCCGCCACCGAAGGGGAAATTCGGGGGACAGAAAGTCTCTGTTCCTGCACCCTGCCGAGACGGGGAAGTGCCCCCGAAGCCATTTCCATCGATCTCCACCACCATCTCCATCGCTGTTGCTGACTCCCATGATGACGAGGGAGTAGTTCTTCCTCGAGGCTAAGGGTTCTATCGGTAGCTATGTGGTCATCTCTCTCTATGCATGATCATATTATGATCATGAGCTTTGTAATCAAGTAGATCTACCTTGCTACTCAAGTGCTTTAATAGATCTCTGCTCTCCCCATGTGTGTGAAAGTGACAGCGTGCACACCATGGTGGCACTTAGGCTAGAGATTACAAATACTTGTTTTGAGTTATATTTGGAGTTGGATGTTTCTATGAAATTGTGGTGTTTGTTGGAACCATCTAGAGCTCAAGGTGACAGTGTGGGGTTATCTAGATGGGGAAAGTGAACTTTGAGGTGTGCTGTTATAGCCCTACCATGGATTAGAGTGTCTAACCGGAGAGTAGTTCAGAGTAGTATCATGAAGAGAATATATTTATATGAGAGTGTTCACTAGTTAAAGTATGATCCCTAGGCCTTGTTTCTAAGCATTGAAACACCGTTTGCAACTAGATCTGTTACATGTTTGCTTGCTGCCATCTTTATTTCAGTTTGCCTTTAGTCTCTTCCACGCCATCAAAGCTATTTTCTGGCACCGTTACCACTTATAATTATCTATACCACTTGTATTTCACTATCTCTTCGCTGAACTAGTGCACCTATACACCTGACAAGTGTATTGGGTGTGTTGGGGACACAAGAGACTTCTTGTATCTTGATTGCAGGGTTGCTTGAGAGGGAATACCTTTGACCACTTCCTCCCTGAGTTCGATAAACCTTGGGTAATCCACTTAAGGGAAAACTTGCTACTGTTCTACAAACCTCTGCACTTGGAGGCCCAACAACTATCTATAAGAATAGAAGTGCGTAGGCATCATGTCTCTAGAATCTTGATAGGTTTCTCTTCATAAGTAAGATCATTCTCTAGCTGAACCTCTTCTAATGGTATAGTGTCTTTCAATGAAGTTTCTTCCATCTCAGGGTGACACTTTTTCAGCTGACTGACATGAAATACATTATGAACTGCTGACAGAGATTCCGGTAATTCTATCTCATATGCCACTTCTCCTTTGAGGCTCAGAATCTTGAATGGTCCTACATAACGAGGTGCTAATTTTCCTTTGATTCCAAATCTCTTCACACCACAAAGTGGTGATACTCTAAGATAAGCTCTATCACCAACCTCATAGGTGACTTCTCTATGTTTTGGATCTGCGTAGCTCTTTTGTCGAGATTGGGCTACTTTTAGTCTATCTCTCACCATCCTGACTTTCTCTTCGGCCTCCTTGATTAGGTCTGGTCCAAACAAGTTTCTTTCTCCCACTCCATTCCACAGCAATGGTGTAGTACACTTTCTTCCATAGAGGAATTCAAACGGAGCCATTTCTATGCTTGATTGATAGCTATTATTGTAGGAAAATTTCGCGTATGGTAGACTTTCGTCCCAGCTAGATCCATAGTCTAACGCACAAGCTCTTAACATATCTTCCAAAATCTGATTGGTCCTTTTTGTCTGCCCATCAGTCTGTGGATGAAACGCAGTGCTGAATTCTAGCCTAGTTCCCAACGACTCGTGTAGTTGTCGCCAAAAGTGCAAAGTGAACTGAGATCCTCTATCCGACACAATACTCTTAGGCACCCCGTGTAAACATACAATTCTATTCATGTAGATCTTGGCTAGCTTGGCACTTGTATAAGTGGTCTTCACTGGTATGAAATGAGCCACTTTTGTCAAGCGATCAACGATAACCCATATAGAATCGTATCCATATCTAGTCCTTGGCAGCCTGGTAAAAAATCCATATCGATTTTATCCCATTTCCAATCAGGTATTGGCAGTGGTTGTAATAATCCTGCCAGTTTCTGATGTTCTGCCTTTACGCGACTACACACGTCACACAAGGCAATGTGCTCTGCAATATCTTTCTTTAAATTATTCCACCAAAATCTTTCCTTTACATCCATATACATCTTGGTGTTGCTAGGATGAATTGAATACGGTGAATTGTGAGCTTCTTGTAGGATCAACTTCTTAAGTTTAGGATCCTGCGGGATACAGATACGGTTTTCATACCATAAGGCTCTTTGTTCGTATACATGAAATCCTTTTGCCTTGCCTTCACTAATTTTACTTCTGATTTCTTCTATTTATTTGTCCATCTTTTGAGCTTCTCGGATTCTGTTCATTAGTGTTGGCTGCACTTCCAAAGATGCAAGGTATCCTTCAGGCACTATCTCTAATCTCAACTCCTTCAATTGGGCACATAATTCTTCTGGCAATTCTCCTTTGTTGAGGCCATTTACATAAACCTTGCGACTTAATGCATTGGCTACGACATTTTCTTTTCCAGGACGGTATTGCAAACTTAAGTCATAATCTTTTATAAGTTCTAGCCATCTTCTTTGTCTCATGTTGAGTTCCTTCTGTGTGAAAATGTATTTTAGACTCTTGTGATCGGTGAACATTTCACAGTGCTTCCCCATAAGATAATGCCTCCATGTCTTTAGTGCATGTACAACTGATGCCAACTCTAAGGCATGAGTAGGATAGTTCACTTCATGATTTTTGAGTTGTCTTGATGCATAAGCTACAACTTTACCTTCCTGCATTAGTACACCTCCTAGTCCCTGGTGAGATGCATCACAATAAACTTGAAAGTCTTTCTCATGATCCGGCAAACATAACACTGGTGCTGACACTGATCTCTTCCTCAACTCATGAAAACTGGGTTCACACGCTTCTGTCTAGTCAAATTTCTTCTCTTTCTTTAGCAGATCAGTCATAGGCTTTGCTAACTTTGAGAAATTCTCAATGAACCTCCGATAGTATCCTTCTAGGCCTAGGAAACTATGGATTTCTTTAACTATTTTAGGAGGTTCCCATTCCGTTACAGCTACCACTTTTGCTGGGTCAACTGCTATAACACTTCTAGATACTATATGTCCAAGAAATCCCACTTCATTCAGCCAAAATTCACATTTACTAAACTTAGCATATAGTTTGTGTTCCCTGAGTTTCTCTAGAATTAGACGTAGATGTTCTTCATGTTCTTCGTTGCTCTTGGAATATATCAATATGTCATCGATGAACACCACTACAAACTTGTCAATAAATTCCATGAATACCTTGTTCATCATGTTCATGAAATAGGCCAGTGCATTAGTCAATCCAAACGGCATCACGGTGTATTCATACAACCCATATCTAGTGGTAAATGCAGTCTTTGGTATATCATGTTCTCTAATCTTTAGTTGAAAGTATCCCGATCGAAGATCAATTTTGGAGAACACACATGCTCCTTCTAGGTGGTCAAAAAGATCATTAATTCTAGGTAGGGGATATTTATTCTTTATGGTCACTTCATTAAGCGATCGATAATCTATGCATAGTCTCTGACTTCTGTCTTTCTTCTCGACAAACAAAACTTGTGCTCCCCAAGACGAAGAACTTGGTTGGATAAATCCCTTCTTCAACTGTTCTCCAAGCTGTTTCTTGAGTTCTTTTAACTCGTCCACTGACATTTTGTAAGGTCTCTTTGCTATAGGTCCAGTTCCTGGTAGTAAGTCTATAAGAAACTCCACATCCCTATCTAGTGGCATGCCAGGTAATTCTTCTAGGAACACATCAGGGTACTCCTTCACTATTTGTCTCTGTCTAGGTTAACCCCTTAAGAGAATTAACCTTGCTCCCCTTGGGTTCAAAGTTAGACTTGAACCTGATCTGTTTCTTTTCTGGGGTTGCGAGCATAATAGTTTGTTTGCCACAGTCTATCACTCCCTCATAACGTGTCAACCAGTCCATCCCTAATATTACATCTAATCCTTGGGACTATAGGATTATTAAATTAACTGGAAACTTGTTCTTTCCAATCTCTAGGATTATCTGTCGACACCCATAATTTACTATCATTTCTCCACTCAGGGAACTTACCTTAATGGGACATCCGATAGTTTCAGTGGATAGTTTATTTTTGTCTACAAATGCTCTTGAAATGAATGAATGCGATGCGCCGGTATCGAAAAGGATAAGTGCTAGAAAGGAATTAATCTTGAACTTACCGATTACAGCATCAGATCCATCTTGGATTTCCTCCACATTGATGTGATTCACATGACCCTTTTGAAAAGGATTCGGCTTAGCCCCATCAGTCTTCTTTTCTGGGCATTCATTAGCATAGTGCCATGTCTTCTTGCACTTGAAACTTTCCACCTGACTAATGTCTTTCTTTGCTGGCTGGTTATGGCGATTCTGACCATTCTGATTCCCATTGCCATGACCATTATGGTTATTCATGTATCCACCTTTGTTGTGTCCACGATGATTGTTTCCATCACGGTGGTGGTTATTGTTACGATGGTTGTTATGATTCCCATTCTTGTGGGATCCAGAACTCCCACTGCCTTCACCATAAGAATACTTGTGAGGTGATCCTGATCCATACTTATTGAAATGGTGCTTCCTCTTCCTACTCTCAACCTGCTTCATCTTGTTTTCTAGGATGGTAGCTTTGTCACACAGAGATTGATAGGTTGGAACATAAGCAACAGATAGTTGCATAGCTATTTCAACATTTAACCCATCAAGGAACTTCTATTTTCTCTTTGTGTCAGTGTCAACATCATCCGGTGCATAACATGACAGATTGTTGAACTCTTCGATGTACTCAGAAATACTACGATGATGTTGTTTAAGGTTGTGAAACTCCTTTTTCTTCAACCCCATTATTCCAGAAGAGATGTGAGTGGTGCGAAATGCATCCTCAAACATTGCCCAAGTTACTTCTTCAATAGGGTGAGTAACTTGGAAATTGTCCCACCAAGTAGCTGCATGTCCTTCTAGTAAATGTGCTGCAAACCTGACTTTCTCTGCATCATTGCATCCAACTGTGACTAAGTCCTTGTTCACATAACGTAGCCAATCATTTGCTACCATGGGATCAGTAGTACCAGAGAACTTAGCAGGTCTCAGCCTTAGAAATCTTGTGAGCATATCAAGGGGTGGTGGATTGTTCTGGTTGTTATTATTGTTATTGTTGTTGTTCTGATTCTGATTCTGGTGCGCCATGAACTGAGTCATCATTTGCATCAACTGTGTTTGTGCAGTCATCATTTGTTGCATCTCATTGTCATTATCGTTGTCATTGTTGTTGGCACGGGGGGGAGGCATTTGTGGGTTTAATAAGGGTAAGTGATGATAGATAACCCAAATAGAATAACAACTATCAAACAAACAAGCACGTGTAGGTTCAACATCACGACAATAACGAAGTTTGCGAAGATAAACAACATACTAGCATAGTCACCCACAAGTTGGTATGATCTATGCGACTCGATAATAAAACTATAGATAGATGGATATCACTACTCCTCCATGTCGACTTCCTCCTCCACTAGTGCAAGTCCTGCGGCGGCGAATCCTTCCTTGTATTCCTCCAAGCTTGTAGACAAAGCATCGATCCTCGCCTGTAACTCTTTCTTTAGTGTGCGCAGCCTTTCTATCACCTCGTGATCCGCCTCTAGCTCAATACCCTCAAGCTCTAACTCGGTCTCCAAACCTCTAATTTTCTTATTCTTCTCTTGAACCCTCTTATCTTGGCTCTTGAATTTCTTCTCTTGGTCTTCAAACTTCCTCTCCATGTCCTTGATTTGCTTCTCCTATTCCTGGAAGGCCTTGTCCTTCTCCTTAAGTTGGACTCGTAGTTCATCGTTGCTAAGCATCACATTAGTCCTATCAGTATCAAGATTCCTGATGAGGCTCTCTAAGTCCTGGAGGTAGTGTCGCACGGGCTTGATGGTCTCTTTAGTGGCCTCGTCCAACACAATAGGCTCTCCATCCTCGTCGCGCCTCCCAAAGAAGTGGAAGTAGTGGCTCTTAATCTCGGAAGAGTGACGTCCACATAGGCATCCTATCGGCTCCTGCATAGCGACGTCGAGGCCCTTCTACAAGTCATCATGGAGTATCTTGAAGGCGATCTCCTTAGTTGGAGGCTCTGTCTGGCATCCTGGCTGCATAACTCTGAATCCCCATATGTCCTTCCTCTGAAATTTCCTCAGCTGAAGTCCCTTAATGGTAGGGATTGGAAGAGCGAGCACCTGGACGAGCTCCAAAATGCGAGTCCCGAAGCGAGTTCCCTTGAAATCTTTGGCCATGATGTAGACAAAATTTGGCATCATTTGCATAGAATGGAGAAAATTAGAGATAACACAAGTATAGAGAAAGAAAACATAAGTAGCAATGGATGCAAAGATAAAAATAAAAACCAATAGCAACCAACAAAATATTTATCAACCCAAGTAGCAGCATACATTATTCAACTCAAGCAATCAAGTTCCAAACCATAACTTAGACAAAAAAAATTTGCCATACCACATAGGTTGGTATGATCAAAATACTAACGTGAGAATACGCCAAGTGTGATGGTCTAACTATATACATCTCGTTCAACTCACTCCTTATTAACCAAGGTAGCAATCTAGGTGTTCTTAGCAGCGATCTGTTTGTCTTGCTCACATAACGCCAAAACCAAGTCTATGATATCTTTCCTCAGTCGATCTACCGTAGCCTTTGAATCTTGGACACGATGTTTTTCCTCCCTGAGATCCTCCTAAGTATTGAGCATTCTATACTTAAGTCTTTCCCCAAGTTCCTTAATGGCATTCCACGCTGCATCCTTTGCAGAGTCAAAGAATGACATATGCATTACAGAATTGGTGAACATGCAGAATCCCATACTCTTTGGGTCATCTTCCTTGTTCTTATATAAATGGAGTTGCACCCACCAATACTCTTGTCCTTCATCTATCACCGGAAATCCCTTGTACACGGCTTCACCATCTATCCCCAAGCTGATCATGAGGTTTTTGAGTGCCTTGGGAAATTCCGTCTCACACTCAAGTGTCATAGTCATCAGTGGTCCCTTCTTGATAGATTCATTGATGGAGGACATCTACAAAAAATAGATGAGGAAGTATGATTAGGAGAAGTTTTACGAGATGAAAAGACAAGTGTAAAGTTTGAAATAGAATTATCTTTCCTAAGGGTTTTACTTAGTCTAATCCAACCTAGGGTCACGAACCTACAGGAAACACAGTGCTCTGATGACCATCTATAAGATCTCACCCTGATAAGGTAAAGATCCTTGTGATTGCAGTGCTAGTCCCTAGATCAAAATGCTAGCATCCACAATTTAAGATGAATTACACAGATACAAAGGTCATTATTACATTGCATATCCAAGAATATAATAGTTCTTACAACTCACTTAGCCCAAGGCTAACATTATTCAAAGTTCATGAGACATAGTATAATAATAGAGTCTTTTGTCTTAATGCGCCACAAGCAAACATGTCGAGTGTAGACCCGTAACCCTACTCATTGTCAGAGTATCCTGCACCATGATAAGTTACAGCCACAAAGGGTCAATACAGTTGGAATTGTATTGGCAAGTGATACCATAGTTACTTAGTAAAATCCAATAACTACATGAATATATGGCTAACTGTGGTTTTGGCTGACTTTGCTAAAAGCAAGGTTTTATCTTATAGTTTTTGAAGAGTAGGTTTTCCATTTCAAAACACTAAGGTACCATTGATAGACATCAATGAACCTCTACCCTTGTTCTCCCACAAATTTTAACTTAGAGAAATTTGGATGAGGAGATTTTTGAACTGCTTCAATGTCTTGACGCTCAGAAATTGTCCATAACCGGGGACACGGCTAAGTACTTAGTTTTTTACCCTCTCGAGAGGTGGTGCACTTTGCCCGCAAGACTCGACATGCATCGAGACGAGACTTTTCAGAAGCAATCCCTCAGACCACAACGGACGCGCTCCATCCTATCATAACTACCACCCTCTGTTCGTCTGGCTGAGTTCTCACAACTTAGTCGGTCAAGGCAGAGCCCATATGCCATGTGGCTGCACTTGAAGCTTCATGACAAGAACGTCTCCAATCTCCTTGTTCCTGGATGGCCGTCCACAAGTGCAATACACCAGGGTAAACCATAGACATGGGCCCTGAGTAACCACTCAACATAATCCATACAAGTCCCATTTCCACCCAGGTGTTTCATTAACATTAGTTGTTTTTCTTAGTCAAAAGATATATACTTCCACACTATCTTAATATGAATTTCCACCCAGGAATTCTAAATAGCATGGCTAAGCACTCTAGCATACGATGTCTCCTAACCAGGAAAATACTACCAAGATATATTCTATAGGATAGCCATATCATAGTAACATATATAAACTATCATGCAAAGATCTACTAAAATAGCACTAGTGCAATAGTGAAAATAATAGGACATATGATGAATTATCAGTTGCCTTGGTAGCTAGGGGAGTAGGTACAATCCTCACAGCAACAAACTTCACAATCCACACAATCTACACAAAATAAATCCAACAACAATAATACAATCAATATAGGCACCACAAAAATATGAATGCATGCAAAATGCAATGATATGAACAAAATTCTATAACCTACAGAGTCTACAGTCCAGATGACAAAATACTCCATCTAAAAGCATAAGAATTACTCAAAAACAATTTATGAAGTAATTTTTATGGGCAAAATACTCCTAAAAAGTTTCTGCCTAGAACTCCAATTTTTCAGAAGCTAAAGGGTGAAAAAAGGCCTCTACAGTGAAGTTCTCAATTTTCTGAATCCATGGACACCAAATTTGTATTTTTCTGATTTATGGATCAAAAGTTATCGAATTTCTAAGTTAAACATGTTTTCTGCCTATTTACTAATTTTAACATAGGCATTAACTGACGTGGCGTGTTCCTATTGGCCTGTACCGGTTCGGTTGGATCGATCAATGTGGGCCGTTGGATTTAAGTGGCAACGAGCAAACCAGACCAGTCGGTACCGCTTCGGTTAGTGATCTAATCCTGGCCTTTGGATCTGGATCCGACGGATCCCAGCGCTTGGCGAACAACTGGCGGCGCTGGTCTATTGCGCGCGACGGTGGCGTGTCGGGTGGGTGGTGTTCCGGCGATTCTAACGGGGTAGGGGGACCGTGGACTATTACCGGAGGTTGCGGCGGTCGAGGTGGTCTCGGGGATGGTCGCGGTTGAGGAAGGGGTGCTCTGGTTCGTCCTGGATTCCTCGCCGGAGTTCTTGCCGAAGTTGGAGTTCGCGTCTCGAGATGGTGGCATCGTCCTGGGGCTCGAGCAGACAAAACAAAGGGTCAATGAGGTGCGCCAGGTCCAGTACAAGCTAGCGGTGGCCAAAAGAGGGCGGCGGGAACTCGGGTCTCACCGTAATTCGTCGGTGAACGGCGGCGGCAGAAAAAGCTTCGGTGGTGACCATGGCGACGACCTGGGGAATAATAAATCAAACAGAGGGAGTTAACAGATGCGCCTAAGGATGGTGAAGATCATAGGACAGAAAGGAGGGCGCGAGGCAGTTGGTTCTCACCGGAATCTTCGCCGAAGTTCGTCGGTGGCCGCGGCGGTTCGAGGGGCTCTCTGGTTACGGTGTCTGAGGGGGAAACGGAGAGGAGGGATTGGGGATTAATAGGCCATGGTTGGAGTGGAATATTACTCCCGTAATCAAGCGAATTTAATCGAAACGAATCGACTGGAAACGGTCGGGAGTGGAACGAGCCTCTCCGTCGCTTGGTTGAAGACGATAAGTTGGCGAGTGACAGGGCAGTGGGGACGGGGTGTCAGCGAGAGGGGGTGTGCAGGGGCGGTGAGAAAATAAATAGCGGGAGGAGAAGGGGGAGCCAGGTGGGCTTTAGTGGGCTGGGGTTTTGGGCCTAGCAGGCCAGCTGTGCTGCTGCTATTTTTTTATCCTTTTGCTTTTTCTTTTTTAGTTTTTCTTTTTTACAAAGGTTTGAATTAGCAAATGAGTTTCAAATTAACTCAAATTTTTACCAGAATTTTGGGGGATAAATCTAAATGCAATGCAACACATGCCATGCTGATATGAGTGCAATGATGATGTTTTCAGAAGAATTTTTTGGGATGTTACGGTGTGTGAAGTTGACAGTGTGCACACAGTGTGGCACTTAGGCTAAGGTTATAGAAATACTTATCATGAGTATAATTTGAGTTGGATGTCTCTATGAGATTGTGGTGTTTGCTGGAACCATCTAGCGCTCAAGTGTGATAGTGAGGGGTTATCTAGATGGGGAATGCGATCTTTAAGGTATGCTGTTATAGCCCTACATCGTCCAACCGAAGAGTAGTTCAGGGTAGCATAATGAAGAGAAGATATTTATATGAGAGTGTCCACTAGTGAAAGTATGATCCTAGGCCTTGTTTGTAAGCATTGAAACACCATTTACAATCAGTCCTGTTACATGTTTTTTTTGCTGCCACTCTTATTTCAGATTGCAATTACCATTTATAATCATCCATATTACTTGTATTTCACTATCTCTTCGTCGAATTAGTGCACCTATACACCTAACAAGTGTATTGGATGTGTTGGGGATATAAGAGACTTCTTGTATCTTGACTGCAGGGTTGCTTGAGAGGGATACTTTTGACCACTTCCTCCCTGAGTTTGATAAACCTTAGGTCATCCACTTAATAGAAACTTGTTGTTCTACAAACCTCTGCACTTGGAGGCCCAACACTATCTACAATAATATAAGTGTACATAGACATCAGGGCGCGCAAGCGCGCCTCCCTCCACTACATCATCCACAATAGTCCAGTGTCGTGCAAGCTCCTCTGCCGCGCGACAGAGGAGTTCGACCACCGCAGGCCGGGGGAGGGAAGCTCGCGCGGATCTCGTTTGCCGCTGCCGAAGAGGGTAGAGGAGGAGATCCCAGCGCCGGTCAGCCGCGTTGTCACCGGCACCGACTACACCGACGACGCCTCCTTCGAGCACTGGATGGAGGTCATCGCGCGGTGCAGCATCGTCGGCGCCCAGGATGATGCGGCTCACGCTGGTCGCGACGATGAGATTGAAACCATCTTCCTCTAGCAGGGACTCGCCCGCGACCGCGAAGCACACGCGAAGAAGGTGGAGATTGAGCTCGAGCGCGTGATGCAAGACGGCAAGTTCGTCACTCTCATCTCTGACACCCCCGGCCTCTCCGACCTCGACCTCAGCTCTGACAGCGACAACATCTGAAGCCGCCGCCGGAAGCGTCGCCGCCACTCCCTGAGGCTCCAGTGAGCCCGATTTTGTGTCCAGGCTAGGGTTTAGCGGCGGCGACGGCAGATCCCCAGTATTGAGTTTTAATTATGTGTTTTGTACCTATGATCGTACAGACCTATGTATGAACACTTTGAAATCTCCCGCGAATGTTTAAAATCCGTGTGTTTATGGTTTGATTATCTGGTTTCTGTTATGCCCACGGTGTTTTGCGAGAAAAAACAAGCTCAAACACGACCTGTAAACACATTTTCTGGTTCGGGCGTTTACAGAATCTGCTAGAGATGCTCTTATGAACTTGTGATGCTAGTTGTGGATGGTACATGCATATGATTATCTTGTGCTGTTACACATTGACATGTTACTCTTTTGTCTTGTAAAAAAACTTTTATGTGGTGTTCAGAGGCAGGAAACGGGGTTTACTCCAAATGAAGACACTACTGGGATCAAGTGTTTCAGGTTACTCCAACAACTATGAAGGGTTTGACACCGACGATGAGGCCTTTGAGGCATACCGCAGGTACATAGCTGAGAACAACAATAACCTTGTTCATGGCAATTACATCAACCAAGGAGAACGTCCGCTGGACAATGCATCCCATGAAGAACAACAACATGTGCAACTTGCTTGAATGGAAGAGCAACACCTGCACATTGCTGGTTCTGAAGAAGAACAAAATGCCCAACATGATAGCCTCAAGGTCTTCATCATCGTCGGTCTTCTTACGATGATCGTCAAGATAATCTTCTTTTAGGGTGGTGGCGCGTGATCGGATATGTTTGTAGTGGTGGTAAGCACACCGGAATTTGAAAGGGGTGACTATAAGGGTCAACCTGTGTGTAAACAAACACGTGTTTTTTTATGCAATGGGCTAATAGTCACTGATGGAGGCAACCAAATATAAGAGACAAAAAACCTAAACCATACGCAGATAGCCCATGCAGACTGTCAAACGGCTGCAAAACTAGGCTGGATGCCTACTTCAGATGAGCCTCGTGGTACTGCCGGACCGGGCCAAGAATCGGATGCATGTTACCAAACTCGCGCCTGATGACTGAGTACTGGCCTGTATATTACGATACGAACGGCACCATTGCAGAGCCCAGAGCAGGAAATGACATTTTACATCCGTGTGAAAACAAAGATACGGATGGAATGCGTCCGTGCAAGGGAGGTAGAGAGGCGAGAGTTGGCCGAGTGGTTCCAAAAGCACGCGACCAGACAGACAGGCTACTGGCCCGGAGGAGAGGAGAGAGATACGTGGAGTATCAAGAGACCACAGTAGAAAAAAGCAGTGACTGTGGTCACTGTGTGTGCGTTGCCTATTGTAATCAGCTCTTGTCTCTGGCCTCTGCGTAGCTATCGCTGGTAGTGTAGCTCGGTGCACACGCACATATGCGCAACTGCTGCGGCTGCAGCCTGCAGCGCGCGAGCGAGGGGGAATCCATTATCCATGGCTGACCTTGGCTAAAGCGAAAGCCACCCGCGCCCACTGCACCACCAGCCGAGTCTACACAGTATAAACAGAAAAATAAGTAAGCAGCACAAACAAAGCGACCTGTGCACGACACGCATCTAGCGCTGCGTGCGTGTTCCTCGTAGGTAGGGGGAATCTCGCCCTCCCTGTTCTGTTTTCTAATCCGATCTACGGTGGTCTCGATCTCGCCATGGAGGGAGGCTTTTGCTTTTGCGCAAGTCAAACGGACGGGGACCCTGGCTACAAGAGAGAGAATGCGAGGTGGGGTCTGTCTCGTTTATTTGTCGGAAAATTAACTGAAAGCCTGAACCTGCAGTAGTTTACTGTACTGTAATAACTGGTGATAACAGTCTGGGATAGGAGTTACTCGTATCTGGAGGCATCACATTTATTTCTGATTTCGACCCATACTACACAATCCATGTTCGTGTTTAAAACCATGACTGCAGAAACACATGGTATTGGACAGTAAACTCGACTTTAACTGCCCTGTAGACCTGCAGCACCGATCGCTGCCAGTGCCAGTGGCATGTGTTGACTGACCGTATGTACGTGGGGTGGGACCCTTCCATTTACTACTACCAGCTGCGCCGAGTTTATTTACTACTCAGGCATGATGATGATGATGATTCAGGTGCAGAGCGGAGCAGGAGCCTGTACCGCTGCGACTCTGACGGCCTGACGCTTTGACGGTGCGTAAGTATGTGCGACCAGCGAGCCAGTCAGCTGCTCAGATCAGACTCAGCTCAGCTGGCGGGCACCCAGCCAGAGCCGGCCCAGTCGCCTTTAAGTTTTCAACGCCTCTATCATGCTACGCTTTGGACGTGGGCTGTCAGAGAGCAGGGCATAATCGAACCAGGCAGCAGGAAAAAAAATATAATTTTCTACTTTTTATTCCGGATAGGAATCTTTGTTTAGTGACAGTGCTCCTCGGAGTTAACGATGACAGCGGTGCGTGTACCCGAGCCGTTGGAGCGGGGCGGATGCGCCATTACTTTCGGCTGTTGCCAATTGTACCGCTGCTTCACTCCGCTAGCATGCTAGACTTATCTTCATCTGCTTAGTTGAGAGCTTTTCCAGTTTGGTGAACTCTTGTGTTCCCTGTCACAAAATATACTACTAACATGTTTTAACTTTTTTAAACTCATATATCTACACGTCTTTTGGCTGATAGGTTCGGAGCAAAATGAGTTGTGTCTAGATACTTACTCCCTCTGTTTCAAAACATATGATGTTTTCGCTTTGTGAAATGAGTGTGAACCTACGCACTAAAAGAAATCTAGATACACTCATTTCACAACGCTAAAACATACTCCAACATCTTATATTTCGAAACAGAGGGAGTATATATTTAGCAAATGACTAAAACGTCTTATATTTTAGACTGAAAGGAGTAGCTTTAGTTCGAAGAAAGAGTATGTTGTGTCCTTGTTTTCATTAAATCTAATTCACATCATTTATTTTTTATAGTATCTATATCATGTCCTGCTATTATTTTAATCCATTTTGTTTTTTGGGATGCCATATATTTCACAACATCCACTTTCATTTTCTAGAATGACAATATCAAAAAAAAGCGGCTTCTTTCCACTTCTAGTTTTTTTTGTAAATTCATTTACTAGAGTAATATTTGTGAAATATAATAAATATAGATAATTTCTAGAAAAGTGCCAACAGCTCTTGAGCTCTATTTTTTTGATAAGGAGCATATACTATTAATATCCTGAATATAGCAATTACACCCAGTGACGTGGGCATACCCTACATGTACTCGTGATCAGCACATGCGGTCCAGCCCAGAAGAAGCCCATGACGTTGTTAAGGCCCAGTCGAGATTCGGGTGACCTAGGAGACTTCAACTCTCTTGCAGAACACGACGAAATACAAGATAGAAGTTTAAAGGGGAAACCCTAATATGTAACTGACGGCCTACTATCCCGAGACCTAGCCTATCTATATAAAGGCTAGGAGGGGCAGCGAGGAGGAGATCCGCAACCCTAGTTTTCCACACCATCGCCAGATTGCATCTGCGCACCTCTGTAACTTTCTACTCCTCGATAATTTCAAGAGCAGACAAGCAGGAGTAGGATCCTCTACGAGGCCTGAACCTGGATAAACCTCGTGTCACATGTGTTCTTGTTTGCTAGCCGATCGATGCCTCCAGTGCTCCCCACTTCCTCGAACCTAAGTTCATCTACGATGGGCATTGATGAGTTAACCCCTCGTCAATTGGCGCCATCTGTGGGAAACGGGAGTGTTGATGTTGCGGCTTCCTCGGCCCCATCAACCGCGATCTACAACTCCGCAGCAGCGGAGATTCGCCTCCTCTTCCGTGACTTCGACTTCACCGTCCACGCGTCGGCCACTCGCCTGGATTTCGACTCCGTGGGTGACGGAATCGGCCTGGCAATCGGGAGCTGACGCTTCAGCTGGGCACACTTCGCCTCCCTGATTAACTGAAGGTTCCCGCGATTGCTCCTGTGTCGTGGTTTCCACCGTCCATCGGCACCCTGAGTGAACTCAATGCCCCGACATTATTCGGGAATATGAGAATCACTGATGGGTTATCACTGGCTGCTTAAGGAGGAGTTCAAGCGCCAGCAACAAGTAATCGCCCAGCTCGACAAGCACAGAATGGTAACAAACGAGTCGAGTCTCCAACGAGCTCAGCTATCTTCCATCGGAGGATCCTCCTCCAGAGGCAACGATCAGGCAGCCGCCAGAAGACGCTCTCAACTGGCTCACCTCACTGGTAGGGAGAGAGAAGAGGCCACTCGAGTCCTCGACTTCTCCTCCATGACGGTGGATACGTAGGGCAACGTGCTCCCAAAAACGCCGCAGGCAGCAGTGATGGTAGCCACCATGTACCTGCTTAACAATTAGCCGCTAGCTGGGGACCCACGGTCCACCATGCACCGATCTATGATCGCTGGCTTGGGACTAGTTGAAGTTGCGCTCACCAAGGATCCAGCACCAGAGCCAAGGAAAGGCAAGGCTCTGGCCAAATACTACTCCCACTCCTCCTCCAGCGACAACGACCATGACTTGTCGTGGCGACGCCGCTCACGATGACACGACTACGACTACGACGCGCCTGATGACATCACACAACGCAAGGTCGACAAGATGTGTGCAAGGCGTGCTCGCTCGACTGACTCAAAAGATGATGGGATGGAGCTCTGCGGCGCCAGATGCTTCAGCAGAGCCATATGATAAAAGCGAATTTCAAAAGGGTTCAAACTCCCATCAGAGAACCTGAAATTCGACAGCCTCCAAGATCCAAAGATCTGGCTAGAGGATCATATTTCTTCCATTAGGCTGCACAGCGGAACCACGAGCATGGCTATGCAATGCTTCCAGCTACAGCTGCAGGGCGTCGCCCGTGCATGGCTTAACAACCTCCCACGCGGGTCGATCCGCAGCTGAGATGAGCTGGTGTACAGCTTCGTGCGAAACTTTCTGCTATGCTCATCATACCTTCCTCTTGGGGTTCCCAACGAGCTCTACGTCGATCATCGAGTGCATCAATCTCCAACAGAGACAGAAGAGCCATCCTCCTCGAGATACATGAAGGTACTTGCGGCCATCACACCGGAAGTCGCGCACTCGTCGCCAGAGCTCTACGTGTTGGATTCTACTGGCCAACGACAATGTGCGACTCTAAGGACATCGTCCAGAGGTGCAATGCTTGCCAAAGATTTGCGGACAAACCGTATGCACCTGGCGCAGAGCTTAGGCCAATACCCGTGACCTGGCCCTTCGCACAATGGGGACTAGACATGGTCGGCAAGCTACAAAAATCTTCACCTGGAGGGTACGTCTACCTCCTCGTTGCAGTTGACAAATTCACCAAGTGGATTGAGGCCATGTCGGTGACAAACCAATCAGGGGCCACCGCCATCAAAGTCTTTGAGTTCATTGTTTTTCGGTTTGGGGTGCCGCATAGCATCATCACGAACAACGGAACAAACTTCACCTCGAGCGAATTCCGGGATTTTTGCAAAAACCTGGAAATGAACATCAGCTACGCTTCGTGGTGCACCCTTAGACCAACAGTCAAGTCGAAAAGACCAATGGCCTCGTCTGCAGCGGCATCAAGAAAAGGCTCCTCAGACCACTCGAAAGAGTTGTTGGGTGCTGGCCCGAGGAGCTACCATCGGTACTATGGAGCCGACACACAACTCCAAACAGCACCATAGGCTATACTCCATTCTTCATGGTACACGGTGATGCGCTCGACTTTCAACGTAAAGCTTGTTGGGAACCCCAAGAGGAAGGTATGATGAGCACAACAGTAAGTTTTCCCTCAGTTATGAAACCAAGGTTTAATCGAACCAGTAGGAGCAAGGAAACACCCAAAGGTGTTACTAGCTGAGCTTTGGCAGGGCGCACTACCGCTGCTAGTAGCAACATGGAGACCTGCACAACACAACCACAGAACTTTGTCCCCAACTTGCGATGAGGTTGTCAATCTCACCGTGTTTTGCGGAAACAAAGGATTAAACGTATCGAATGGAAACAAGTAAAAATTTGCAGAAAGTAAACACAAAGTAGAAACAGTTTATAGATTGTATGTAAAGAAAAAGGACCGGGATCCATAAGTCACTAGAGGTGGCTCTCCTTAGATAGATAACATGCTGGGTGAACAAATTACAGCGGGGCAATTGACAAACACCGAGAAAGCAATACATGCATATACTAATCATCTTGACTCCTCTGAGACTTGATTGGGCATTACAACATAATACATAGACCGCCATCCAACTGCATCTATGACTAATAATCCACCTTCAGGTTATCATCCGAACCCCCTCCAGTATTAAGTTGCAAGCAACAGATTATTGCATTACGAATTGCGTGTAAAGTAAACAATATTATTGTTCTATGAATAAAAGGGTTGTTGTTTTCACCCTAGTAGCAACATCATATCTAGTACCATAGAGATTTCTGTCACTTCCCTAGATTACCAGAGGCATGAACCCACTATCGAGCATAAATACTAACTCTTGGAGTTGCTAGCATCTACTTGGCCAAGATAGCTACTAACAACAGAAAGCATGCAAGATCACAAATAATAAAGACATGATAGAATCAATAATCAATCTGAAATACCATCTCAATATCCATCGGATCCCCGCAAACACAACATGTATGAATTACAAATAGATGATCTTGATCATGAGCGGAGCTCACAAGATCTAAACATGAAACCACAAAGGAGGAGAAACCAGCCATCTAGCTACTACATGGATCCGTAGTCCAAGGATGAACTACTCACGCATCACACCGTAGGCTTGCATGGTGATGAAGAAGGCCTACAGGGTGAATTCCCCTCTCTGGCAGGGTGCCAGGAAGAGCTTCAGATCCCTCCCGATCTAGGGATGGAGTTGACGGCGGCTACAGACTCTTTCGTGGATTTTTGATCGGGTACTTAGGGTTTTTGTCCCGAGGGAAATATATAGTCGGAAGGGGAGGCCGAGGGGGTGCCTGGGCTGGCCACACCACCCCCTGGCGCTGGCCAGGCTTGGCCACGCGGCCAGGTGGTGTGGCCGCCCTCTGGCCCTTCTCCGTCTCGTATTCTGGCACTTGATCACTTCCAGAAAAATAGGCACTTTGGCTTTTGTCCCATCCAATTCCAAGAATATTCATTTTCTGACTTTCCTGGAACCAAAAACAGCAGAAAATAGGCAGCTGACACTGTGGCTCTTGTTAATAGGTTAGTCCAAGAAATCATATGAAAAGTACTCCAAAGTTGGAACAAAACACAAGAAAGTGGATAAACCAAGCATGGAACATAAAAAATTATAGATACATGTGCAATGTATCACACGGCGCCGAGGAAGTACTACCTGTAGAAGTAAGCTACAAGGCCCCAAGGGTCATAGCATACAGTGAGACAGAATCAATTGTCGCACTCGAAGACTCTATCGACCTCCTCGATTAAGAACGTGAGATAGCAACGGAATGATGCACGATCTACAAGCAAAATCTCGCTAACAGCACAGCTAAAGTCTACACCTAAGGTCCTTCGTCGAAGGAGACCTTATCCTGTGACTAAAGCAGCAAGGACACCTCAAGTCTGAGTCCCCCTAGGAGGGACCCTATGTGATTACCGAAGTAATCCCAGGTGGGGCCTATCGCCTGAAAGATGTAGAGAGTGGAGTCGTATACTCCAACCCCTATAACGTCACACAGTTACGTCATTTCTATCCTTAGATGTTTTTACTTTACAAATAAGGCTACTCGGCCACGCTACTTAGCCATACAATGTATCTCCCGATATTCTGCGAATAAATAAAGCTAAGTGCCTTCAACTTTGTGTTTCTGTTTTTAATTGCAATTAAATCACTCGGGGGCTGCCCCCCCTTTCTGCCTCGTTACACGAATAACGCAGTAACCTGAGTAGCTGACATACTATTAATCGAGCCCCTGGTAAACCAACGCACCTGACAGGTTGGCAATGTGCTAAGATAAATATGTGTTAGGCAAACTAAAAGGAACTGCAGAGTACAAGCTACTCGAAAAATATACAAGCTAGCAAACTTTACATAAAAACGGGTAACAAAAACACCCAACTCACTTATATGAACTTTACAACACCTATACATCTCTGTGCAGATTTAAAACTACCCTACTGACGTAAAAGGAGAACGTTGGTACGCTCCTCGAACACCTCGACGATGTCTTCGGCTGGCAGATCAACCGCCCGATAATGGGGCACCATGTTCCACGCCATCCTCTCCGGCGGGGGTGGCGGCCCTGCGGCAACAGCTACCAAATCTAGATTAGGTCAATGAAGTCGCACAAGTGCCAGTGCAGCCTTGGCACCCACGACTAACTGCTGATGCACGCACTCGCGAACTACGGTAGCATCCTGGAACTTCTTCAAAGCTAACAAGCTTGAAGGCACCGCGTCCAAAGGGAACATTGCCCGAAAGATGTGCTTCAAGCATGACTGCGCCTTCTTCAAGTAAAGCACCACCTGCGACATACGATCCTGCAACGTCGCCAACGCGACTGCGCAATTCCGATCAACCCAAAAGTACCCGCTAGCTTCCAACTGCTCCTGGGTCAAATAGTTCAGTCGAATGGCCACTCGGTCTCTCTCTTCCTACGGAAGGCGAGTACTAACAACTGTAAAGAGCAGTAAAAGCATAAGGGCAAATTGACGCCACAAAACGACTAGGAAAAGAGAAGAGGCTAGATAAACTAACACTTCAATTGCTCATTCATTTGAGCCACCTTGCCAAGAAGATATTTCTCACGCTCACTAGCTTTTTCGGCCTTCAAGTTCCACACGTCAGCACTACCACGGATCATGGACATCTCTTGCTCCAAGTGTTTTATGCGATCACGCAATCGAGACAGCAGCGACAATTCCTCCGCCTTTGAACATGGTTGAGCCACAGGTTTATCGGTGGGAGGTGTGTCAGACAAATCACTCGAAGGACCCTATCCAAGCAAAGGAACGGGCGAATAAGACCAACCATTCAAAATAACATCAAAAGTAGAAGCATCGAAGTTCAACAAGTCTCAAAGGGGGCACCCCCACAAGCACAACGAAGGTCAAAGAAGTATGGAGAAGCTAGAATATTACAAAGGAATAATAAAGGATATCCTATAGCTATGCATTGGCACTCGGGGGCTTCCTCGAGTCGGTAGCAGCCTCCGATGCCGTGGCCTTTTCGGTTGCAGCCTCTGATACCGCAGCCTTTGCCGTCTTCGACTGCCTCAGCTCCGCCGAGTACTTTGCGAGTGTCTCAATGAGCCGAGGCCCATATTTATGACAATGAGTTGCAAAGGGAGCAAACACTACATGTTGGCCATCTGCAGTAACCGACATCACTATAGAGACCGTGCTAGGGTTCAGATTAACACCATGGGCTTGCGCCATCGCGAGTCCTATGGTCGTTCCGACCCTCCTCTGGGCATTCTTGAAGTCCATGGGATGTCCTTCAGCGAAGGACTCTACCAAGCCATCAAGATCTTCGATAAGATTGGCCTTGGGGACCATCTCATATCAAAGACGACCAAGCACACCCTTGGCCCTCTCGAGGGAATCCCTGACAGAGACGCTGCGGTCTTCTACTGTAGCTATGGTGTCGGCCAAAGCATCTTGGCGAGCCAAAGCTTGAGAATCGAAGCTCACACTGGCAGCATCTGCAGAAGACACAGATGAGCTCAACCAAACACAGGCAAATGTAGAAAAAAACTGGCGCAACACCATACCTGAGAGGGCCTTAGCAATAGAGAGAAATTGTTCCACGAACAGATTCTCCCTGTCAGGTGCAACGACAAGCAGGTCCTCCTCGCGCTTCTTTGACTCCTGGGTGGAGCTCTCCAAAGCTTCAAGTGCCACGCTGCGTTTCTTATCCGCTGTGGCAAGACCCTTCTCGAGGGAGCAGACGCGATGGAGGAGCTTATTGTTCTCGCCTACAAAGAATTATAGCACAAACTTAAGATTAGTGATTTTTATACCCAGAGTAAATGAAAAGTGCAAAACTCACCCTCGAATGTGCGACGCTGGGTCTTCAGCAAAGCATGCTGACGGCCCAAGGATGTAATCTATTTGGCAAGGCGAACTGATTCTTTCAGCATAGGCTGCAAATAGAGAAGGCATCCGCATCAACTTAGTTTCGACTAACATAGTCAAGAAAACTTACATGCTCCTCTAGGGACTCCGAAGTTTCCTTCCGCGTAGATGTTCGGGAAACCATCTGATGCCCCCCCCCGCGTGAGGGAAACTCGACGAATTGGCACCGGAGGTGGCCGCCACCTGGGGAGAGTGAGACCGCTCCACCATATACCTATCTTTGGAGTCTACGACTCCAGTCTCCTTCAGGAAGCAGTAATCATGGGATGACCACGACACACTTTTGCTACAAAAACATACAAAGCAACTTCAGAGGAAAAGACTTCAGGACATAAGGACAAACTAGCAGAAGTACAAACTTACCAATCAAAGTCATCGAGGTTGAAAGAATCCCCAGACACCTCCTTTGGTGTCCTCAGCTTCTTCCGTGGAGGAGGAGGCACAGCGCGTACAGGCACATCGGGGAATGGCTCCTCTACCTCAGTCGAAGGACCTTCCGGCATCGACGACGAAGAAGCATCTGAGTCCTCGCTTCAGGAGCGCTTATGAGATACGTTCTTGCTGGACTCGAGGGCTTCCTGCTCTTCAGTGACGGGGCGGTGGAGCCCGCCTCATCCTCCTCCTCCGCTTCACAAGGGATTACTTCCTCGGATTGGCGAGGCAGAATAGTGGCTACTTTCCATTCCTGGCACAAGAGGCAGCGTCAGTATAAAGGAAAACCTAGAAGGCAATCAAAAAAAGATAACAAGGAAGCTACCTCAGGTGGAGGGCGACTCGCAGAGAACGGAGGCATGACTGAATCACCACGGAGTTCTCCTTGGCTATAAACTTGGTCATCATCTGAAACCTCTTGTCTACTTCACCCGAAGAAATATATTCTTGGGAGATGTGGGTGACGTCTTCAACACCGGTCCTGCAGAACTCGACGACGCATCCAAGTGTGAATGACGTCTGCGCCGCCCACTTCCTTCCCTCGGATGAGTTAGAGGTCGCATACACTCTTATACGAAACCTCAGTTTCTCTGGCTTCGCCGGGCATCACTGTGTTCTTCCACGACCTCCTCCTTTTGCACTCTACCTTTGAATCAAAAGGTGCGAGTCCAAAGTGTTCGTCGTCGGCCTTCTGGTCGCGGATGTAGAACCATTTCTCCCTCCATCCTTGGACGGATGCGTTAAACTTGAGGGAGAAATATTGGACATTGGTGTCTACATGGATCCCGCAGCCTCCTATATCATAGACTACCGACCAAGAGCCCGACTGCTACTTCAATTTGAAAAGTTTTTTGAAAAGACCAAAGTGTGGCTCGATTCTGAGCCAGCACTCGCAAAGCGTGATGAAGCAAGCAATGTGGAGAATGGAATTGGGGGTCAGCTGATGGAGCTAGAGCCAATAGAAGCAGAGTAACCCTCGCACAAACTTGTGGAAGGGGAGAGAGAGGCCACGAATGACAAATGCGAGAAACATCACCCGGAATCCGACAGGGGGATCTGGGATTACCTCGTCGCCAAGCATTCGACAATCGGCTTCAGTGGCCAGAAGAGCACCATCTTGGCGCTAGTTGAAGAGATCCATCTCCTTTATGGCGGACCACCGCCACGAACCATTCATCAAGCGCATTCCCATACCTTTCTTCTTGGCAGCTGTAGCAGCAGTACCAGAGCCTGCAGCGGCGATGCCCTTCTTCTTGGCCGCAGCGGTGGCGGCCGCAAATCCAGCGGCGGAGGCGCCCTTCTTCTTCCCCATCTTACGCTTGCGGTGGAAGCACAGAAAGTAGCTGGGAAAGATTTTGAGGCCGTCCAGCGCAGAAATGGAGGCGCGAGCAATGGAACAGCAGAAGAGCAACAATGGAGGAAGAGCGCGAGGGATAAGATGAATTGCGGGGGAAAATTACCACACGAAGACCCCTACTTAACCTCATCACAGATGCAATCCAACGGCCAGAAGCGCATCAACCAGATGCGTGGCGCAAATCAGGGTGGACGCTCGGCGATGTAAACGGTGAACCGTCACCCAACTTTTCCCATTACACGCGAGAATCGAGGAGACGCGGTTAACATAGAACATTACGCACGCCTAGTCAAATCCAAGTTAGAAATGGGGCCCCACCTTCGTCACGTGCCGTCAAAACTGCTCACGCAGGCAAACGAGGTCATCTCATTGTCAGCACTGACGTCATCCACTCCAGCAGGAGCATCTTTCGACTAATCTAGTCCTCACTCGAGTCTTCGATTCGACCAAGCACTCGGGGGCTACTCCTAACAGGAGCGCTGGCCGCGCACCCGAAAACAACATGGACATGGAAACTTTTCAATAAGGTAATTGCACTTGAGCCCCTCATTCGAATAAACGATTCGATTGTGGACTCAAGGTTACTCCCATAGGTAGCGCTGAAAGCATTTTCGGTTGAAACAAGCAAAAGACGAGTTGATTACGTCTGCATTCGAAAGCATTTGTGACTCCGCCCTATATTTTCCTTGAAAGGAGACCGCGTCGCCTACACCGCCCGAATCATCTCCGCGATAACAAAATTCGGATGCCACACTCACAGCGTGAAGATAAGACCTAAAAATGGCCTAGCAACGCACCTATTGTGTTCTACCAGAAAAGATCCGTACCTGCAGGTATGATGAAAATAAGCCTTGATGGACGCGTCGAGTGCTCACACTTATATATTGGAATTTGATTCTATAAGGCCTCCACGGTATGAGGCGAATTACGCCAGCACTTTCCCGAATTCGAGTCCAGGGACTCGAGTTTGAGTAGATTGTGTTGTTTTGCCCCTAAGGCAGTTAACTGATCCCGATACATCGGATGAATCAGGCACGTATATCGACAATCCCTGTGACATAAACTAAAGCACCCAAAAAACATATTTGGCTATGCACTCGAAGGCTTCATAGTCTCCACTCAAATCTGCAATTCGACCGGACACTCGGGGGCTACTAACGTGGGCATACCCTATAGGTACTCGTGATCAGCATATGCGGTCTAGCCCAGAAAAATCCCACGACGTTGCTAAGGCCCAGTCGAGATTCGGGTGACCTAGGAGACTTCGACTCTCTTGCAGAACACAGCGAAATACAAGATAGAAGGTTAAAGGGGAAAACCCTAATATGTAACCGACTCGTCCTGCTATCTCGAGACCTAGCCTATCTATATAAAGGCTAGGAGGGGGCATCGAGGAGAAGATCTGCAACCCTAGTTTTCCGCACCATCGCCAGATTGCATCTCGCACTCCTGTAACTTTCGACTCCTCGATAATTTCAAGAGCAGACAAGCAGGAGTAGGGTCCTCTATGAGGTCTGAACCTGGGTAAACCTCGTGTCACCTGTGTGCTTGTTTGCTAGCTGATCGATGCCTCCAGTACTCCCCACTTCCTCGAACCTAAGTCTATCTACGATGGGTATAGATGAGTTAACCCCTCGTCATCCAGCCTCTGCAACAACAATGCCATATTGCCATTAAGTATGCATACACCCCTCCCACACACACACAAATAAAAGAACTATAGAAAAGAAAAGTCCGCTACAATGATCCATTCTTTGCAACATCAGTGTACTAACACCACGAAGACAACACCAGAAGTGTAGTTTCTCTAATAGTGACGCCTCAAAGAAGTAAACATTGCATTAGTACTATCATCGTCCAATCATAGATCATATATTTCACCCTGGAGAAAGACCACACTCATAAAATATTGATTTGAACAAGGTCATTACCAGACACAACCAATTAAGGCCATACCTTAATTTTTACCTTGGTTGATAGAACTTTGAACTTCTCCTGTGTTGTCTCCCTACATGCCGATGTCGCTGCCGCTGCTACAAATCACGAATAATCAAGCCGGTTCCTCATCGCCACGAAGACTCAAACCACCATTGCTAGTTCTCATATCTCAACCTTCGTGACATTCTCCGCATCTGGCTTCACCGTGTACCGAAAGGAGAGTCCCATGATGATAACAGACAACAGAACTTCAGAATGCTACCTCTGAAACCAAACAGGTAAAAATACATGACATGCCCGATCGAATCTCATCTGGTCGAGCAATATCCAGGCATGACGCGCCCGTGAAATTTCGCTGACAGAGTCTTCCGAAATTCGACAGTCCGGCCTAATCACCAAGGAAAGGCATCAAACAGATCTTCGACTAAGCGCGGGAAGAACTCTAGGACCGCCTCTATCATTCAAGCAAAACCAGCAACTCCACACCTCTGGTCAGATTAGCGGAGGAGAAGACAATTGCAGCGCTGCGACCCGCATAGACCCATGGCTCTCGGTATTTAATCTTTTTGAAGAACACACTTTTGGTCCTAAAAAAACTTTAAAACAAATACACGATTACATCCATATTCCGAAGGCTCATAAAAATTTCTAAAAATATTTTAGGGAAATACAGAAAAAGAGAAATTTCTGACAGAAATGGCACCCTTTTCTCCTATATCATGTCAGCATTTTTTCTTCTATATCTCGATTCAAAATGAAATTTCTCATGAAAGTTCCCCATGCGTATTTCGAATATGTATATATGTATCCCGGGGGAAATTTTACATTTTTGGAAACTCAGAAGTAGAAATTTTAATAAACAACCAGTGCTCGGGAGCTCCAAATCCGCATTACGTTTCACATTATTTTGGATGAGGATATTATCTGATCCGTTTTCAATTTCTGTATCATCCACCGCGTGCTTCCACCCCAGTCATGCACGCAGCACGCACCTGTGCCGTCATGAAATCGAAATCTGGTTGTGCCATTCCTCTCTAGACTAGATAAGACTGTGGGATCATCGAGTAGGCAGTGGTCATGCAGTCATGAATCAAAATCAGACTCTGTAGCAGGGTCGGTAGAAGTAAAGAGACAGAGGACAGTAGGAAGCATCCAATGGTTCCAGAAACCCAAGAAAGATGCTGCAGCCCCCGTACGTACGTGGGAGCACACACATCAACCGACGGGGCACGGCGATGAACAAGAAAAAGATAAAGATAAAACCGTGCCAAAAAACATGTCTGTACAACAATCACTGACAAAAGCTAGGCAACGCAATGAATCGCTGCAGCTTAGCAGGCTCTGGCCAGAAGTAGACGCATAGATTTGCTACTACTCGCTGGCTAGCTAGCAGCGGGTACAGAAAACTAAAGCGCGGTATGGCACGGGCGGACTTGACCGGACGACGGTCGTCGTAGTAGCCGCTAGGGAGCGAGCGAGTACGTACGTGCGGCCCTCCTGTCGTGTTCGTGAGCCGTGCGCCCGTGCTGCTGCGGTGCACACTGGCCGGCCCCTCACTTTAATCCCGCGCTGCTGCGCCCCACTAGTTGACCTGGGTGTTCGTGTACGTGTGTGGCTGGCCCAGGGTCCAGGGATGGGGCATCCGGGCAGATTTCACATATGATGCGGTGCTCTTGTCCACTTCTACAGTGCATATTGCTGCGTCGGTCAGTTTTATCGGAACATGAGATTTCGGTGGAAATCGATACAAATTATTCGTCTGCAGGAAAACACATGTTTCGGATCGTTCTTTGTCGCTACACGCAAGGCTTGTTTGTGAGACTGCATCAGTTTTGGAGCTGAAGTTCGTCTGAGAAATGCATTCGCCGTCTTGTTCACTTTAATTGGCTGTCTATACATCGCGCATGATCCTATTTTAGCGCGCACGCGGTGTTTCTCTTCCGGCGCACGCGCTAAAATAGACGCGAAAAAACAGAACACAAAATTGTCCTCGCCAGCAGTAGTGGATCCAGAATTTCATGATAGGGTATGCCACAAAAAAGTTCAATTTGATAACATTTTATTTTGCTATCAAAAAATGTATGTCGAGCAAAAAAATTACACGCATCTTAAAGTTTTCTATTTTAGTAAACTATACATTTAGAGTGAGCCTATCTCAGTTGGTTAGGGGGTGGATGTACGACCCAACCATCCAGATTCAAGTCCGCACGGATATGAAATTGGGTTCTTATTATTTCAAAATCAAAATCGTTGTGAAGATTTCTCCACTGCTTTCTTTAAAAAAATAATTAAACATAAAATAACGTAAGCTAAGAAAGAGCGTATTTTGGCACCACAACACAACCAAATCCAAATATATGAAAATTATAATAAAGAAGATATATATACAATGAAAATTTTGTAACAATTTGCAAAATAAATTGTATACTCCAGCTTGTTGGTAAACAATTTGGATTTTATATATAGCAAAATAATTATAATTTTTTCACAAATAACACATGAAAGATACATTTGTGCTTTTTCACCACGTAAACAAGTGTCTGGTTCCTAGTTGGCTCATGCTATCTCAACTTACCTGCATATTAACATGGCATAAGCAACAAAGACATGTATATGTGTATAGCCTACAGTAGATATAATGTACCATTTCAGTACATATAATGTACCATTTCAGTTTAAAAATGGTAAGCAAGCTAAAGAAAAAAAGGCTCAAAGTATAATACCCAAGAACAAAACTAACTACTAAGCTGACATGAAAAGAAGTAAATTAAACATAAAACATGGGAATTGATCCCACGACCGGCAAGGCTGCCACAAGTACAACCATTGGCATAACCACTTGGGCTCATACTTTACTATGAATTTCCTTAGATGTTTCCATGGTAATACATATCTCACTGAATGATTTTGATAATATATCTTTTTTCATATAAACGTATTATGCAAGGCTGGGTCAGGATATGCCGGGGCATACCTGGCATTCCCTGTGGGTCCGCCCTTGCCCACCGGGCGCGCGAAAATACAGCGCGCGGGCGCCGGCGCAAACAGGTTTCACAGTAAAATGTATGACCAAGAAGATTAAACAAATCCAAATAAATTCAACAAAAAATTATCTTCTTGTTTCATGATATACGATTCACACCTAGTTCGACTCCTTGGTTAACACTTAACCAAGTCACGCATGGCCATGCTTCTGAATCATACTCCCTCCGTCCCAAAATATAAGGCGCCTAAGATTTAATCAAAAGTCAACATATTTTAAGTTTGATCGAATTTATACATAAAAATATAAACATTGACAATACCAAATCAATATCAATAGATTCACCAGAAGTATAGTTTATCAAAATGTCCATTTGATACTGTAGATATTCATATTTTTTCGTATAAACTTGGTCAAACTTATAAGATATTGACTTTTGGCTAAAGCTTAGGCGCGTTACATTTTGGGACAGAGGGAGTATCACACGAGAGGGCCTAGAAAATATCTCTTCATTACGGAGAGGCAAATCTCATCTTGGTAATGCACGTTACGCAGCTTTATTCACAACTAGCCTGAACTCTACGTTTATAACTGCCCATTATAGAACAATTTTTGATAGAACCTAAACTCACTATCCACAACTCGGATCATGTGATCACCTCAGGTTATCATGCGATCACCTCAGGTCAAAGGATTCCATTGCTTGAAACTGCAAATAACAACCTGCTCGTTGCATCTCAACGGTGGGTCACATCGACTCGATAAACGCTTTAGCTAAATCCGTGTAAGTTGGAATAGCATTACCATGAAATTGACAAGTGGAACCTAGTCATCAGCCAACTTTCACATTGGTCTAAGTTGCGTGTCCAACACAACCTTAATGACCAAGGACATCTAATACGAACAACATGAATATATAGTTCCACAACCGAATCACATATTCAATGATACATATCAGATGTTCATGTCAGGACAACTTAATAACTTTATAAATACATTGAGAATTACATCATACATGGTCTCCTCTAGGGAATATTCCCAACAAAACGTTGGGAGCCATGTCTTCCTCAGCCAAACCCATAAGCTAACAGAAGGTTAAGTTCGGAGAATGATTCATGGTACCAAGCCAAAGAAATTTGGAGTACAAATAATACAAGGAATAATTTACCTATGGACAATTTCCGTTCACAAACATGTCGGTGATCTGGAAGCCACGCTTCCTTTCCTGCACCTTGACTATGTCCTTCATCCGGATCTTGATGGAGTCGCTGGATAAGTTATGTTCCGAAATCCTGTGTACTTGTGCACCAAGTCGGAGTGTTGCTGCAGAGGATGAATTTGTCTTACAAACTAGCACATGGCTAGGTCCAAACCGGTCAGACCCTTGTCAACAAGCCAATCTATCCACCTTACGATGCGGTAGACTTTGTTATCTGAGGGAAGAATGGCTTTGGTCCTCCAGTTGGTGGACTCTGCAGCAGCGCCGTCAACGAAGCGGGGATATGTAGATTGGCGGCCCTCCAGAGGGATATCCGGACATTAGAAGTATGTATCTTGCCAATTATTGACGGATTCATGCCCGATGATGTCAGGAAACCTCTATTTTGGACGAATCTTAAAACTGATTGTCCCGCAGTTAGCAAGTTCTTCCTTGCTAATGCCCAACTGCCTCTTAACGGTGAAGAAGTACACAAAGATGTCTAGCCTAGGGTTAACTCCTAGGTATACCTCGAATAAAGGTACATAATTGCTAAGTACAAGGATGCTATCCGGGGAAAGGTTATGTGAGAGGACATGGAAGTACTACAAAACTTCCTGAAAGAAGTCGAAGACGGGATGGGATATACCGTGCACCAGCTGGGCTTTGAGGTATACCTTTTTATCCGACTTGGGCAGATGGATTGACCTCGCTGGTCGGCGCCAGCCACCACTCAAGTCACTCCGCCTATGGGAGGTACCCCTCGGCGACGAGGTCCTTGATCTTGGAGGTGGTGAGCTCGGAGCCCCTCCACAGACCTCTATGGGAATCAGCATCATCGTCTTCCTCCCCGCACCTGCCACCAACACTTCAGATTTCTCGCATGGGAAAATCACAATTATGGTCTAACTAGCCATTTGTAAGTTTTGAGGTAGCGTAGGTTGTACCCTACGTCATCCTCCTGGCAGACGCAGTGGACGTGTCTCCTCTGAAGATTCTTTGGAATAGCCAGATAATTTCTGACTATGGAGAAGCGATTGAAGACTCAACATTTCTCCGTCTGTGCGCTAAAGCCAGAGAGACTGGAGATTTGTAGTGTTTTTGGGGAGGACTTCAAGATGTTGCTTGCCAAGATTGCTAATATATAACATCTCAAAAATATTAAACAAGCTTATCGATTTCTAATCATCCAAGTTTAGGGTTAACAAAAACTTTTAGTATTAAACCTCATATGAATGCTTGTGTGTGTATAATAATGCATGAATGCTTGCCTTTGCCATGTTTGAGTCCTATTAATGATTAGGATTAGTCTAAAAAGGATTACCCCATCATCCAGATCATTTCCAAGAAAAATCAAATGAAAAGAAATTATGAATCATAAGAGCATATGGTCAGTTTGGCCAAAATTAACCACTAGCCACTTTGGACATCCCTAGCAAAAGATTTCTAACAGAAACAATTCCAATTCTTTTCACCCCTTGCTAGACCAAGTAAAAGTGAACCTAAGCAAACTTTACAAAGTCATAGAAACTATTTTCAAACCCTTTTGAGGAGCAATTAAAAATTGAATCTACAATAGATACCTTGATAGCACTTTTTAAAAAACCACTCAAATCAACACCACTTGACAATTCCCAGCAACCATAGACTACTAAGCTTGTGACCATCACACTACGGAAAATCATTCAAAAATTTGAAATTTAAATTCATGCGGCCATTTGGTCGAACACCTCACAGACGCAGTACAACCTCAACCACTATACCTTGTTTTGATCTATCAATTGTTCACAAATTGTACTGCAATCAACATAATCAATTGCCCACGACCACCTCAGTACATGGACGTGTAGTGGAGAGGCTCGCCGTCATCATTGCTCCAGTGCAATGCCGTACCCGAGCGAGGTCACGGCGGTCAACCATGGATAGGTCGCCTCGCGTCATGCCGCCCTCGCCCACGATGTCTAGAGAGTAGTCGTGACCTCACCGCCACCCTCTGTCCACCCCTTGATCAATGGAAAGGAGTGGAGGAGCCCAAACAGCTGCGCCCATTTAACACCCCTCCATGCCGAGAGCACGACGGAGCGCCGCAGCCGCCTCGCGCACACACGCTGCGCCTCACTCTCTCCGCTCGTACCCACAATGGCCGTAGCACTAGTGACCGCCTAGACATGATGGTTCACCGCCGCGCACCCCGTGACCACCGTACTTAGTGACGAACACTTCCGTACCTGAGCAGAGCGCCGACGTCACCTGACCGACTGAGACCGCCCCTTGCCGCGCCGTCTTGCGCGTGACGATCGCCGTAGTACCCCGCGTCAACCCATGCCCTCCACCATGCTTAGCGCGGCCTGTAGCAGCATCGCCGGTGAAGCCCGACCATGCCGCCCTGGCTCCACCGCTGGTGTATAAATAGAGGCCACCCCAGACCTCAATCGACACACCATTCAACTCCCCACTCACCCAGGAACCTCACTGACCCTTCCCCGGAGCAAGGCGAGCACCACGACGCCGAACTTTGGCCGGAGTCCGCTGCTGCAGTGAAGGAAGGAAGCCATCGATTGGAGCCACCCTAGGAGCTGCCGCGACCACCCCTCGAACCGCCATCGTCGACAAGCTCGTTCGCCCCTGTTGGGGATATACTTTCCGGGTATCCTCATTGTACCTCGCTGACCAGGGTGGCCCACTTCGGGTTAGAGCTTTGCTTCACGGGCGGCCCAGTCAGGGAGAAAAGATGGAGTCCAGTCTAGCTACGGGAAGGCTCAGATGACTTACCGACATAGGCCCATAGTGTTACTTGTAGTTCAAGATGTACTCTGTAACCGACTCTTAGTCGTAGCCGGATAGATCTCTCCTGTAAACCCTAGGCCGGATATCTATATAAGCCATCCTGGGGAGAGCCTTTAGGGCACCCACGCAATAGTCTACAATCTCAACTCGCACAGGAGAAACCCTTGTAACCCATATTTTGGCTCTGCCGTATTACTTGATTGCTAGTAGGAGTAGGATCTGTCCAAAGCCGGTGGATTCGAAGCTGGATAAACTTGTGTGCTCACTGTCCTGGAACACCGTACGTCTCACACCCCTCTCTTCCACACGCCTCGAGGATCCCCTCGTGGCGTACCTATCGTCAATCCGATGATAGTTGGCGCCCACCGTGAGGCAAGTGAGCTTCAGATCTGCGTTCCGAGCGGAATCAGCAAGAATCCGAATCGGCGAGACTATCATCGTCGGTCGCATCCTCTACGCCAGCGACGTACCTCTCATCGTTCTCGACGAGACATGGATTCCGGGTAGGGAGGTCGTGACTGCTTACACCATCATGTATTTTGGCGAGATCGATGTGTACATCGGTTTCGCTGAACCTATCCCACCCACCCCAGCGGCGACGATAGAGGCAGAAGAAATTTCTGGGTCCCCATTGTCCGTGGAGGTGGCAGAGTTCCGGATCTCAGAAAACCCTAATCCCACCTAGCCCGCACCCATTGTGGAGATAGTGGAGAAAGCCAAACCTGAAGCAGATCTTGCGGTTCAAGTCGAATCTGGAAAGGATCTCCCTAGCGAGGCCAAATCCCAGATCGATCTACCCACTGAGGTTGAAATTCAGGAGGGGTAGAACAATAACCTTGGTTCCGGCTCTGCCAATGCCGGAACAGACCAACCTTTCCCGAGGCATACGTTGAGGCGCATGATGCTGCAAGGCGCAAACATGGATGAAGTTCTCAATACCATCAGGATTTTCGAGGAAGCCCACGAGGAAAGCCGCAACTACCTCAGGACCCACGCGTCGCACTTTGTCGAATATGTTGGATCCAGATCTGGCTCTGCCGATGCTGGAGACAATGAAGACTCGGTGCTGGCGGTGATCGGAACAAACACCAACTTACCCGCATCCTCGGATGACTCGATGACGTCGGCAGATTTCCGGAAGTTCTCCGTCGAATATGAAGAGGAGTTCAACTCCAAAGCTTCAGAAGAAGGAGAAGCCATGGATGAAGGATCCAGAGAAAACTCTCCCAAAGCACAGGATGACATGGATCTCAGAGATAATCCCGATGTCTAGATGTATGAAAGTACCGATCAGAGCTTGACTCCGGGAAACGGACCCAAAGCCGTCTTTGCTACCGGTGCCGCCAAGAAGGCAAAGAAGAGGAACAAGAAGAATAAGACCCCGACAAAAGAACTTCCAGTAGAGGAGGTGATTGCTGAGGAATACTAGGAAGACTCGGATGGAGCACTTATCCCAGACGAGCCCAAAGAAGAGTCGGTGGATGGACACGTGGTCACCGCAGGTGCCCGTAAACTCATCGACGCTGCATTAACAACACCTATCCCTACTGTGGCAGAACTTACTGCTGCAGAATTGGAAGAAAGGGCCCAAGCCCTAGAAGCGTGTCACCAAGTACTCTTGGATGAAGCCAAAAACATCGAGGAAGAGAAGAAGCGCATAGCTACTGCGGAGAAGCTCATCTCTCTGCAACATCAAAAGAACCGGAAACGACACACACGTGACAATCAATTTCCGGAAGTACGCAAGGTTCTCTTTGAGGGAGATCCGGGGATGCCTCGGCTCGATAGTAGGGGATATCTGGTGTATCCAACACCAGTACAAAACACTGCCATTGCTCGAGACATCCTGGCAAATAATCCAGGCCTAGAACATGTTCGATTGGGCATTAAGATACTCACCAAGGGTCTGGAGCAGCAGAAGGTCACGAAGTCCGGCAACGGAAAACTAGTCTCTCAATCAGACCAATCTCGCACGGATCCGTCTTGGAACGACATAAGACCCCAACGGGTTCCAGAACAACATCACCGTTCCAACCATCGGGACGACAACCACTCGAGAACCGGATCTTTAGGGCAGCACCACAGAACTGCACGTGACTGGCGCAACGTCGCTCTAGCCACCAAATAAGAGGCAATTGCTGCACTGTATCTGAGAAATCCTCCCCGGCGAGAGTCGAACGATCGCAGGGAAGAAGAGAAAGAGAAATGTCGGGAGGAGGACCGTCAAAGAATGCCACCTGTTAGACATACAATCCGTCTGACTGAGCCCCACCGCGGTGGGAGTGACGGATGAAGGAACGATGGACACCGCGCCGAGTCAAACAGGCAGGGGGCTCGTCGTAATGAAGACCCTCCCTAGAACCGGAATAGCGATGCTCCAGACATAGGCAAGCGATCAGCCGGAAACAATCCAACTGCTCCACCTTCTCCACCAAGTAGCCATCAAAACGGCTCTCAACGAAGCCAAGGAAGGCGTCATGGCGGAGGAGGTGGTGGCAGAAGCCGAAGTCCGGCTCCAAGGCACCGTAGCTATAGGGAACAACCGAGATGGCGTTCTCTGTCACCAAGTGATGCAAGACACCGGATTAACTCCAATATAGAGGCGTGACGTGATGGCTCAAAATATATTCGAGCTCGTTGGGGAACCCCAAGAGGAAGGTATGATGAGAACAACAACAAGTTTTCCGTCAGTTATGAAACCAAGGTTATCGATCCAGTAGGAGTAAGGAAACACCTCCAAGGTGTTGTTTCCAACTTGGAATCCTGCACAACACAACCACATAACTTTGCCCCCAACTTACAGTGAGGTTGTCAATCTCACCGGTTTTGCTGAAAACAAAGGATTAAACGTATTGTGTGGAAGATAGTAATTGCTTGCAGAAAGCAAACGAAAAACAGTAAATAGCAGATTGTAGATTGATGGTAAAAGAATGGACAGGGGTCCATAGTTCACTAGAGGTGATTCTCCTTAAGATAGATGACATGTTGGGTGAACAATTTACAGCAGGGCAATCAACAAACATCGAGAAAGCATACATGCATATACTAATCATCTTGACTCCTATGAGATTTGATTGGGCATTACAACATTATACATAGACCGTAATCCAACTGCATCTATGTCTAATAATCCACCTTCAGGTTATCGTCCGAACCCCCTCCAGTATTAAGTTGCAAGCAACAGATAATTGCATTAAGCAAAGTGTGTAAAGTAAACAATACGATTGTTCTATTAACAAAGGATTGTTGTTTTCTCCCTAGTAGCAACAACACATCTAGTTCCTTAGATATTTCTGTCACTTCCCCAGATTCCTAGAGGCATGAACCCACTATCGAGCATAAATACTCCCTCTTGGAGTTGCTAGCATCTACTTGGCCAAGATATCTACTAACAATGTAAAGCATGCAAGATCACAAATAACATAGACATGATAGAATCAATAATCAATCTAAAATAACATCTCAATATCCATCGGATCACCGCAAACACAACATGTATGATTACAAATAGATGATCTTGATCATGAACGGAGGTCACAAGATCTAGACATGGTAGCACAAAGGAGAAGAACCAACCATCTAGCTACTACATGGACCCGTAGTCCAGGGATGAACTACTCACGCATCACACCGGAGGTAGTCATGGTGATGAAGAAGGCCTCCAGGGTGATCCCTCCCCTCTAGGAGGGTGCTGGGAAGAGCTTCAGATCCCTCCCGATCTAGGGATGGAGATGGCGGCGGCTACACACTCTTTTGTGGAATTTTGATCGGGTACTTAGGGTTTTCGTCCCAGAGGCAATATATAGGCGAAGGGGCAAGGTCGGTGGAGTACCAGGGGGGCCACACCACACCCTAGCGCGACCTGGCCTGGCCCGCACCACCAGGTGGTGTGGCCAGCCCCTGACCCCTCTCCGTCTCGACTTCTGGCTCCGTGAGTCTTTCGGTAAAATATTGACTTTGGCATTTGTCTGGTCCAATTGTGAGAATATTTCTTTTCCAGCTTTTCTGAAACCAAAAACAGCAGAAAATAGACAACTGGCACTGTGGCATCTTGGTAATAGGTTAGTTCCAGAAAATGTGTAAAAACACTCCAAAGTGTGGACAAAACATAATAAAGTAGATATAAAACAAGCATGGAACATCAAAAATTATAGATACTTTTGCAACATATCACGGCGCTGTGAAAACGATTATATATATGGGCCCAAAATGCTTTGGACCACGGATTCGAGAAACACACTTCCCGGAAGGATTTGCTATCTCAAGACACATCCAAGCCTACGATGGTGTGGGCTAGCCAAATACTTGGCTCCAAGATTTCTTTCAGGCTTGCTGCATCGCCAAAGGCGGAAACAACTTAGTCGCAACCCGATATCTCCCACTTATGTTGCAGAAGACGGCACGGTCATGGCTTAATGAACTTCCAGAGAACACCATCCACAACTTGTATGACATGCAAAGCACGTTCTTTCGGAATTTCGAAGGCACATATCGGAGTCCCTGTACGGTAGGAGACCTACATCGTTGCACCCAGAAGGCCGAAGAAACTTGTCAAGATAACCTCGGATGATGGATCGACACCAAGAACTCCTGTGAAGGAGTGAATGACCAAACTGTGATTGAAGCTTTCATTGCAGGACTCCCAATTGGTTTACTACGTCATCGCTTGAAGTGTGACAAGGTCACGGATCTGGGAGAGATGATAGAAACAGCGAGCAAGTATGCAGATGCTGACGACGATGCAGAGGGATAATTGAACGCCCTAGCTGTGCCACATTCGGCAAAACAACCAAAGCAGCAAGCTTAGAATCGCAAGAACACCTAGAAAGCAAAACCCAACACGGAAACGGCAGTGGTCACTGCTACTTTCGGGTCTGGAGGATGAGGAGGACGTGCCGGTGGCCACAGACGCAACGGACATCAAGAGTCTAGGGTAGAGGAGACCAGTAGCCTGGCAAAACCTACTCCTAGGCCGATATTGCCAATAACCCATGTGTGCATCACTTAGATGCCAATGGGTGCTCGTCTCATACAAACGCCGAGTGTCGTTTTAATGAAGACATCAAGAAAGATGATACCGCTAGCTACAAGGCTAAGCGGAAGAAGGGAAAGAAGAATCCCGAAAAGGATAAAGAGACCAAGGAAGATTCTGACATGGAGGAAGCTGATCCTTCAAATCCCAAGCCAGAGCGAAAGAAAAACTTCCCAACAAAGAAAGACACTAACGTCACCTACCTCCGATCTCAACCAGCAAAGTTCAAGAAGGCAATTATGCATGAGCTCAACACAACTGAAGATGGGGCCTACGGCTCCGGATCTAAAAGTTGCGGGAGCAGCCGCTGCCCCAACCACTTCGTGTGCGCCGTCATCAATGCGGGTGACACCTCCGCCAACCGTGGCAACACGGGCAACCGTGGCAACGAAACCGACCCGCCTAACGGCGGCATACCCAATGGTGCCCAATGGTGGACCAACGCCCAACGGTGGCAACGACGGAAAATATGTCCCCGTCGACAACGGAGGAGCAGTCGAACCTCCAACCATAATAAACGAGCAAACCGGCGAACGCGTCGTGATCAGGCTCAACGAGCAAGAAAGGGCTCGCTGCCGCGAGGACCTGCGAGGCACTCCTCTACCCTTCGGATCTCCACAAGAACTGCTGATGGGATACCACTGGCTCCTGAAGGAAGAATTCAAGCGCCAAGTAAACAATCGCGCAACTCGAGGCGCGCAAAAAAGCAGCAGACGAGTCGAGCCTTCGTCGTGCTGGGTTCTCCTCCCACGGAGGATCCTCCTCAAAAGGCAACGAGTACATCGCCAAAAAGAGGCAATCTCGGATGGCCCATCTTACCGAGCAAGAACGCATAGAAGCTGCAAAAGTCCTCGACTTCACCTCTATGACAGTCGATACACGGGACAATGTGGTCCCCAAGACGCTGCAGGCTGCGGTGACAGCGGCCACCATGTACCTCCTTAACAACCAGCCACCAGCTGGAGATCCCCGAGCCGCCATGCACCGATCTACGATCGCAGGCTTGGGATTAATCGAGGCCGCCCTCGACAAGGAGCCAACACCGGAGCCAAAGAAAGGCAAAGCGCTACTCCTCACCCTCATCCAACGACGATAGTAACGACTTGTCTCGACGCTGCCGCTCACAGCGACACGATCACGACTATGATGCGCGCGATGACCTCACGCAGCGCAAGATTGACAAATCAAGGGCACGACGTGCTCGGTCGACTGACTCGGAAGAGGAAGATGTGGAGCTCTGCGGCGCTAGATGCTTCAGTAGATCTATCAGGCAAAAGCGAATGCCTAAGGGATTTAAACTCCCATCGGAGAACCCGAAGTTTGACGGCCAACAGGACCCGAAGATCTAGCTGGAGGACCACATCTCCTCCGTCAGACTCCACGGCGGCAGTCGAAGCATGGCCATGCAATGTTTACAGCTACAGCTGCAAGGTGCCGCCCGAGCGTGGCTCAACAACCTCCCACGCGGATCCATTCGCAGTTGGGATGAGCTGGTTTACAGCTTCGTGCGCAACTTCAAGGGCACGTACAAGCGGCCTGCATCAAGCGAAGAGCTGAGATGCTGCCAGCAAAGGTCGTGCGAATCGCTACGCTCCTACATCCAAAGGTGGTCCATCATCAAGAACTCCGCAGAGAACATCTCAGAGGATCGTGCGATTGACGCATTCAACGGCGGCGTCCGCCGCCTAGAACTGAGGGAGGAGCTGGGCCGCTCAAAGCCCAAGACCATCGACCACCTGATGGAAATCGCGAATCGGTGGGCCGATGGAGAAGATTCGGTGAAGAATCGTGTTCACTCCGACGAGGAGGCGGAGCTCGAGCGCAGACGCGATCGCCGAGACAAACGCCGCATGCGCATCTACGATGACCGCGACGAGGTCAACATGGTCGCAGCTGGCTACGCCGACAGACGCGACGATAACCGCAACAGCGGATACCGTAGCGGCGGATATCGTGACTTCGGGAAAACCACCCAAGTGTGGCAACGCCGCAATCGCGACGAGGCACCCGCGACATCCATTGAGGACAAACTTTCCGGGCCATGTACGGTGCACTTCTACATCGACAAGCATGATGGAAAGAAGAAGTCCAGCCACCTCCTCAAGGACAGCTGCGAGTTCCTCAAATTACATGAGGGATTGGTTCGGATGAATCGCAACATAGTCAAAAGAGGCTACGGAGCCATCCCAGGCGCCGTGGCACATGGCGCTCCGCCACCACCACCTGGGCCACCCCCGAATGCAGCTGCGCCGGACCAGCACCACGGAGGCGAACCGTACCCACGGGCCATGGGCACCATGATGATCCAAAAGGGACGCCCCTCGAACCGGGTGCAGAAGGCCATCACTCGCCAAGTCAACCTGGCCACACACTCGCCACCATCTACTACTGAGTACCTCAGCAGAAGCGATTCCTGCATCACCTTCGACAAACGCGATCATCCGCCTCAAGTACCCCGTCCAGGCCATTGCCCCCTCGTACTCGAGGCACAAACCAGAGGATTCGACATGAGCTGCGTCTTCATGGACGGTGGAAGCGGCATCAACCTTATATTCACAAGTACCTTGCGAGCAATGAGGATCCCTCTAACTTTCCTGGAGGCCTCGGACACAACATTCCACGGCATCGTCCCAGGAAAAGGTGTATATCCCCTGGGCAAAATCAACCTCGACGTCATCTTCGGCACGACGAAAAAATTTCGGCGCGAGCGCATCGACTTTGAGGTCGTCGACTGGCCCTCGCAGTACCACTGCATCCTCGGGCGCATCGCGTTCGCTAGGTTCATGGCGGTGCCACACTACGCATACCTGCAGATGAAAATTCCAGGTCCCAATGGTGTCATCACAATCAACGGGAGCTTCGAGAGATCTGATAGTTGCGACAGGGAATTCAACAGAATCTCCCAGTCCTTCGGCATGCAGGAAGAACTTGCGAGACTGAAGGAGTCGACAGACAATAGTCTACCTCCCTTAAGCAGGCCAAGCTCACCTGATTTGTCATTCGACTCATCGGTGCACACAAAGAAAGTCTAGGTCCACCCATCGGACCCGCCAAGACGGCCCTCATCGCCAACAACTTGAGTCCCGCATAGGAACTCGCGCTCGTCGAATTCCTCCGTGAGCACTGGGAAATCTTCGCCTGGTGTCCAACAGACATGCCAGGAGTTCCCAAGGAATTCGCCGAGCATGCACTCAACATCAACCCAGACGCAAGGCCAGTCAAGCAATCAATCCGGCGATTAGCTGAGCCAAGAGCAAAGGCAGTCGGGATGGAGATCAACAGACTCCTCGACGCCAAATTCATACGCGAGATCAAGGAGAGTAGCTGGCTCGCCAATACGGTGCTAGTACCAAAAAAGGACACGGATATCCTGCGGATGTGCGTGGACTTCACCTCTTTAAATAAGCACTGTCCAAAGGATCACTTCCCGCTACCGCGAATCGACCAGATCATCGACTCCACCGCGGAATGCAAGCGCCTCTGCTTCCTCGACGCCTACTCAGGCTATAATCAAATTCGAATGAAGGAGGAGGACTAAGAAAAAACAACGTTTACAACGCCCTTCGGTGTGTTCTTCTACAACACAATGCCTTTCGGGCTAAAAAACGCAGGAGCCACCTACCAGCGGTGCATGCAGGCTTGCCTCAAAGAGCAACTTGGTCGCAACATTCAAGTCTATGTCGACGACATAGTAATCAAGACCAAGGAGGAAGCCCCCCTAATCGACGATTTGCACGAAACCTTCGCCAACCTCGGCCGCTACCGGATCAAGCTCAATCCGGACAAATGCGCCTTCGGTGTGCCATCTGGGCAACTACTCGGGTATCTCATCTCCACGAGGGGAATCGAGGCGAACCCGAAGAAAATAAAAGCCATACTAGCCATGGAGAAGCCAAAAACATAAGGGGCGTCCAACAGCTGGCTGGGCGAATGGCGGCCCTCAGTCGATTCATCAGTCGGATGGGAGAAAAGGCACTGCCCTTCTACCAACTCGTCCACAAAGCTGAAAAGTTCGAGTGGACCAATGAAGAACAAGAAGCATTCGAAGACCTCAAGCGCCTGCTATCCACTTCACCAGTATTGGTGACCCCACAAGAAAGGGAACCGCTGCTGCTGTATATCTCCGCCACCAACCAAGTGGTCAGCACAGTGCTCGTCGTCGAGGGAGCCGAGGAAAACAAGGTCCACGGGGTACAACACCCAGTCTACTACCTCAGTGAGGTCCTCACGCCAACAAAACATCGGTACCCGCACTACCAGAAGCTGGCGTATGGCGTCTTCATGACCGCCCGGCGACTACGCCACTACTTCCAGGAACACCCAATCGTTGTGGTCAAGGATTCCCCACTAGGGCATATCCTCAATAACCCCGACGCCACAGGACGAGTCACGCTTTGGGGAATAGAACTGTCTCCACGAGACATTACATGCGAAAAGCACGACGCAATCAAGTCGCAAGTTCTCCCTGACTTCCTCGTGCACTGGATGGAGAACCAGCTCCCTGACAAACCAGATATGTCCTACCTCTGGACAATGCACTTCGATGGATCCAAGCGGAAGGACGGAGCAGGTGCAGGTGTCATACTGACATCACCTCAAGGGGACAAGCTGAAGTACATCCTGCGAATGCAGTTCACCGCCTCACACAACGAAGCTGAATACGAGGCCCTGCTGCACGGGATGAGGATGGAAAAAGCCTGCGGCGCCAAGAGGCTCATTATATACGGTGACTCCAAGTTGGTCGTCAACCAAACAATGCATGAGTGCGACGCACTGAAAGACAACATGATCGCGTACCGTGACCTCTACGACACACTCGAAGGAGACTTCGACGGTTGCGAGCTGCGACACGTATGTCGCGAAAGCAATGAAGAGGCGGATGCACTCGCCAACATAGGCTCTACCTGCGCCCCCATACCACCTGGGGTATTTCTCGAGCGCATCTGCGAATGCTCCATCAAGCCAAAGGCCACAGAGAAGAAAACAAGCGCAACAACGAACTCGGGGGCTACGCCGCCCAATGACCCAATGGCACTCGATGACTTGGAGCTAGAAACAGGACTCGAGGGACCAATGAGCGTCATGATGATTGAGCAATCCTGGACGCAACCGTACGTCACGTACCTCCTCATCAAAAGGCTACCGGACGATCCGACTGACGCACGGCACATCGCACGGCGATCCAAGGCATTCGCTATTATCAACGGTGAACTATATAAATGCAGCATCACAGGAGTACTCCAACGATGCGTCTCCACGGCCGATGGAAGAGCTGTTCTCCTCGACATCCATGAGGGGACCTGCGGGCACCACGCCGGCAGTAGCGCCCTCGTTGCCAAAGCTCTACGAGCTGGATTCTACTGGCCTACGGCCATGCGCGATGCCAAGGACATCTTCCAAAAATGCAACGCTTGCCTGCGATTCGCGGACAAGCCACATGCACCTGGCGTAGAGCTACGGCCAATTCCATTGGCCTGGCCCTTCGCGCAATGGGGACTCGACATGGTTGGCATACTTCCAAGGTCCTCACGAGGAGGCTACGTCTACCTCTTGGTCGCAGTCGACAAATTCACCAAGTGGATTGAGGCCATGCCAGTGACCAACCAATCAGGGCACAACGCAGTCAAGTTCTTTGAGTCCATCGTCTACCGCTTCGGAGTACCGCACAGCATCATCACCGACAATGGGACGAACTTCACATCCAAGGAGTTCCAAGAATTTTGCGAGAATCTGGGAATCAACATCAGCTACGCCTCGATAGCACATCCATAGACAAACGGTCAGGTGGAAAAAGCAAACGGGCTCGTCTACGGTAACATCAAGAAGCGACTCCTCCGGCCACTCGAACAAGCTACGGGTTGCTGGCCAGACGAACTGCAATCAGTACTCTGGAGCCTACGCACAACTCCAAACAGTGCTACAGGCTACACACCGTTCTTTATGGTGCACGGGGCCGAGGCAGTGCTACCCGCCGAGGTACGGTACAAGGCGCCGCGCGTGGTCGCTTACAGCAAACAAGAGTCATCCCTCGCACTCGAAGACTCCATCGACCTCCTTGACGAGGCAAGGGAAATCGCCGCGGAAAGATCAACGATCTACAAGCAGAACCTGCGCAACTACCACAGTAGGAGGCTACGCCCTAGATCCTTCGTCGAAGGCGACCTGGTCCTGCGACTGAAGCAGCAGGGGCATCTCAAGCTCGAGCCCCCCTAGGAAGGACCATACGTGATTACAGAAGTAATCCCAGGTGGCACCTATCGCCTTCAAGATTTAGAGACAGGAGTCGCATACTCCAACCCCTGGAACGTCGCACAACTGCGACAATTCTACCCTTAGTCGTTTTTCTTTTACATTACCAATAAGGCACTCAACCAAGGATACTTAGCCACACATTGTACTTCGTACTGTCCTTCGAATAAATAAAGCTAAGTGCCCCAAAACTCTGTGTTCTCCTTTATTTTTCCACAATTTATCTACTCGGGGGCTGCGCCACCCTATATACACATGTTTTACAAACCAAAATGCGATATCCTGAGTAGCTGGCACATCAATCGAAACCCTTGACACAACTGAAGGGTAACGGGTAGGCTACACTAGCGTAAAATCAAAAATTTCTACCGCGTCAACCAGGAATACTATTGTCATAGATCACGGGATTACCGCTAGACGCGCAGGTGCGGAACTCGATGAAGCACGTTGCGGCAGTGTAGATGTTCTACGTCTCCTCCTCGTCCTCGTCCCACGAGCAGCTCCCCTTTGCGCGGCTCGTCCAAGTGCTACAGATGCAGCACCTCCGAGGTATCCACACGTCCGGAGTGGAAGTCGTCACACGCCAGACTGCTAGGTCTGCGCGTGCAACACAGGCGGAAGAGGAGTGGCGGCTGGGTGGAATGCTCTCTCCTTTTCAGCTCGCCTCACTCCCTCTTATAGGCATCCCTGGTGGGCTTCTACATTAGCAGCCCATTAGCAGCCTAAGCCTGGTCTAATTCGGATCCAATCCTCATTAGGCTTCCAGCCCCTAAAGTGTATGACCCTATAGGTTCATACACGTATAGACATGACGCGAGTACACTTGCTCCGTCAATAGTTGGTAGCGGCCTCTAGCAAGACGTGCCAACTCCTAAACGCATATAAAGATCATTCGGACGAACCATCACAAGGTTGAGTACATGTCTTTCCCTTTGCCTCACGATATTTGGTCTAGCTCTAAGCTGACCTCTCTTTCTCGATACTATGATTCAAAATCCCTTTACTAGGTTAACTCTTAACCATATGTAGCACGGCCATGCATTTCTGGATCCGATCACTCGAGGGGCCCAGAGATATCTCTCTCAAGTAGAGAGGGGCAAATCCCATCTTGATTGACCGATGCCTTGCAGCATGTATCAGGACAAACCCGAAAGCTACCTTTATAACTACCCAGTTACGGAGTAGTGTTTGATAGCCCCAAAGTAGGTCGATCCACATCTCAAGTACATGCGACAATCTCAGGTCTAAGGACAAAACGTACACGATGTGTAGAGAGAGCTGCAAGTATTATTGCTAGTCTCATGTTGGGTCAGTCCAACCCCATGTTCATAACATGTGTCCACATCATTGGTTTGACATCTCCATGTCAATGACTTGCGAAACATAGTCATTAACCAATCGATGTGCTAGTCTAATATTCACGTGTGTCCTCGCATGAACTCCGACTAGGGACAATTATTAGATAACCATACAAGTAAAGAGTTTCACAAACAATTCACATAATTGCCAATCAATACAAGTTGCCTGGTATATGGATATTCAAGGAACATTATAATAACTCATGGATACACATGAAATACAATCATCTCTATGATTGCCTCTAGGGCATATTTCCTTCAACAACATCAATCCAGCTGCAACGCACCTGACAGGTTGACAAGGGACTGAGATAAGAGCATGGCCAGGCTAACGAAAAGGAATCGCATAGTGCAACGCACTTACATGCTAACAAGCTCTTTATACATAATCGATAGTCAGTTATACACCATCTATACGAACTTAAAACACTGGTACACTTATGTGCAGGATACAAATTAAGCTACTACTGCAACAAAAGAACGTTGGTCTGCTCCTCGAAGAAATCGACGATCTCCTCCGCTGGGCAATCCACTGCCTGGTAGTGCGGCACCATATTCCAAGCAGAACCTGCTGGTGGTGTAGGTGGCCCAGCCGCAATTGCCGCAACATCTACATCAAGCCTATGCAGTCGCACCAGCGATAGAGCAGCCTTGGCACCAGCCACCAACTGTTGCCTTACGCACTCGCGAGCCGCAGTCAAGTCTTGGAACTTGGCAAGAAGGGCCAGCAGGCTTGAGGGAGCAACATCCAGTGGAAACATCGTCCGATAAATGTTCTTCAAACATGACTGCGACTTCTTCAGAAACTGCATCACTCATGACGCATGATCCTGCAGGGTCGCCAGCGCAATCGCACGATCATGATCCACCCAGAAATACCCACTCTCCTGAAGTTGCCCCTGGGTCAGATCATGCTTGTGAATGGCAATCCTATCCTTCTCATCATGCGGATTGCGTGCGCTGACAACTATTCAAAGCAACAACGGAAGCATTAGGACAGCACATCACTGCGAGTGACTACAAAGGAAAAGATGAGAGTAAGCAAACTAACACTTAAATTGGTCGCCAAGCTGCGTCATCTCTCCCAGCAGATACTGCTCTCGAGCGGCAGTTTTCTCAGCCTTTGACTTCCGCGTTACCGTGGAGCACGGGCAATTCACGCTCCAGCTGCTTCACGCGGTCGCGTAATCGCGAAAGCAGCGACAACTCATCTACCCTGGAGCGTGGCAGTGCCAAAGTATCATCAAGGGGCGGCGAGTCCTGAGGTTCCCTCAAAGGATCACTTGATGTACCCTACCATAAGCCAAGATAGAAGCAAATAAGATGATCAAATCGACACAAAGACAAAAGACTCAAGTGCATTCAAGACTAGGACTAGCAAAAGTATCAACAAATACACTCGCCAACCGGCATGTTCTTGACAAAGGACATAAACTAATTAACTATTACAAAGCTACTGAGGAGCGATTGGCTTCTTCGACTTCGATGGCTTCGGGGGCCTCATCGAGTCCGTGGCAGTGTCAGATGCCACTGACTTCCCGCCAGCCCCTGATACTGCAGCCTTTGCTGCCTTCTTGGCTCGCTGCAGCTCCTCAGAGTACTTCGTAACCATGTTAATCAGCTGCGGCCCATATTTGCCACAGGCAGTCGCGAAGGGAGCAAAGACTACCTGCTGGCCGTCTGCGCTAACGGGCATCGCCTTCGAAACTGCCGCAGGATCAACCTCGACTCCGTGGGCCTGCACCATGGCAAGTGACATGGACGCGCCAACCGCACGGAGTGAGTTCTTGAAGCTTGAAGGAACACCCCCGGCGAGAGACTCCACCAGCTCGTCCATGTTCTCGATTAGCTCAGCCTTGGGAATCAAATCCTCCCGCAGGCGACTGAGCACGCCCTTGGCCTTAGAAAGCGTATCCTGAACGGCGGCGCTGCGGTCCTTGACTGCTGAAAGCGCACCCGCCAAAGCGTCGTCGCGGCGGAGGGCCTTAGGGTCAAAGCTGAAACCACTAGCATCTGTACATAAACCCACACATCGACACAAACATCAGCGCCAACGGAAAAAATCGAATAGAGAAATATAATGATACCCAAACATAGTACCTGAGAGGGCTTTGGCATTCGAGAAAAGCTGTTCTTCGAACAACTTCTCCCTTGCCACGATGGAGGCCCGCAAATCATCTTCACGCCTCTGCGCCTCATCACATGCCGCGATTGCCTCATCGTGACCCTTCACAGCCGCAGCGAGTGTCTTCTCCAGGGTGGCGGCGTCACGCAAAAGGGCATTATGCTCAGCTACAAATACAAAAAAGGGGATGGACTATCAGTCGACTACACAAAAACGGCGGAGAAAAAGAGAGAAGTGAAGAACACTTACTTTCAACCACGCGATGACGCGTCTCCAGCATTGCATGCTGGCGGCCCATCGCAAGCACTTGCTCCGCCAAGTGAGCGGCTTCCTTCACAAGGAGCTATCGCACAACAAAGGATCAGCAGAAGCCATCGACTGCAACATCAAAAGAAGAAATCCTACACTTACATGATCCTCCAATGACTCCGAAGTCGTTTGGTGTGCAGTCATCCGGGCAACCATTCGATGCTCCCCTTCATGAGGAGAACTGGAGGAGTTGTGCCTGGAGTGGGCCGCCAATGGAGGGGAAGGAGTACGCTCAACCTTTTTCTTAGCCCTTGAGGTCGCGACTCCTGATTCTTTCAAAAAATGGACGTTGCTAGAAGATGACGATGCCTCTTGACTGCAAGACAAAATCAACATCAAGAAAAGGAAAATCCAGAGATGAACCAAAAAGGGCAAATTAGAGAAGAGCAAAACTAGAAAACTTACCAATCAAACTTGTCAAAGTCAAAAGAGGGCTCCCCCGACTCTGACGAGGACTCCTTAGGCAGTCGCATCTTCTTGCAAGAGGATGGTGCCATGACGCTCACAGGAATGGCAGGGATTGGCGACTCCGCACCAACGCCTGCACCTTCCGGAGTCGAAGGAGACGACGCATCGGAATCCTCGCTGCGTGAACGCTTGCGAGTATCCGGACTACCAGACTCAGGGGCTTCCTCCTTCACATCAGATGGGACGGTCGACTCTGACTCATCCTCTTCCAAGGCTTCACGAGGGATAATCCCCTCAGGAAGAGGGGGCATACAGGGTGACAGCGCCCAATCCAACATACAGACAACAAAATTAGCACAAAGATAAGAAACAGCAGAGAAGCAATCGACAAACTAAGCTATTGCGTAGCACAACTATACCTCAGGAGAAGGGTTAACAACATCAAATGGAGGAACAACCGGCTCACTGGGGAGCACATCCCTGACGGTGTACTTGGTGACCAGTCGAACCCTTTTGTCTACCTCACTCGCGGACATGCCATCGGCAGACACGCGAGTGAAATCATCAGCTCCGGTCCATTGAAACATGGGGTGAACTCTGGCCTGCAGGGGCTGGACGCGATGGCGTAGCCACGTGCGAATGAGGGTGCAGCCTCCCTCCTCTTTGCCTATGCGACTCTCGAGGTCGCAGACACGCTCGTACAACACATCTGTCTCCGCGGACTCGCCAGGCATGACTACATGGTTCCAGGAGCGCCTCCTCTTGCACGGCGTCGCGGGATCGAAAGGTGCGAGTCCGAAGTGCTCCCCGTCAGCCTTCTCATCGCGGACGTAGAACCACTTGTCCCTCCACCCTTGGATGGACGCTGTGAGCTTGGTGTCGAAATAGGTGGCGGATGGGTCGACGTGAATTCCGCAGCCACCTACATCGTAGACTATGGAGCCAGACGCAGATTGGCGCTTCAACTTGAAGAGGCGCTTGAAAAGGCCGAAGTGTGGCTCGCTTCCGAGCCAGCACTCGTAGAGGGTGCTGAAGCAAGAGATGTGGAGGATAGTGTTCGGGGACAACCGTAAAAACAAAGGAGGCCCCTAAAGAAAGGATGCAAGGGCAAAGAGAGGCCACGAATGATGAATGCCAAGAACATCACTCGATAACCAGCGGGAGGAGAAGGAATTATCTCACTGCCAAGGACGCGCGCGTCGGCGACTGCGGCAGACAGCACCCTGTCTTGGCGAAGAAGACGAAGATCAGAGGACTTGATGATGGAGGGACGCCACACGCCATTCGTGACGCGGGTGCCCGTGCCCTTCTTCTTCCCGCCGGTGGCGGTGCTAGTGCCCGCAGCGGTGGAGCCGCCCTTCTTCTTCGCCGCAGCAGCGGTTGCCGCTGAATCGGCCGGAGCACCTCCTTTCTTCTTCCCCATTGTGCGACGGCGATGCGATCGAAGGAAGTAGTTGGGAAACATGCGGAGCTGGTCCAGCGCCGCGGAAGGAAAAGGGCGCAGAGAAAGCAGAGGAGCAGCGGCAATAGCGATGGAGGCAAAGGATGAATGAGAGCAGATGAGAAATTACCGTCGAACGTCACTACTTAACCCCTGGAAGATGCAATCCAATGGCTCAGAAAAACCCTACTGGACGCGTGGCAATCATCGTGCTAGACACGTGGAGGAGAGAAAACGCGAACCGTCCCCCCATTGCTCCCATTACGCGCCGAAATCGAGGAGGCACAGTTAAAATAAAGATTACGCACTCCCAGTCAAATCAAAGTCAGGGAGTAGGACCCACTGCTCGTCATGTCCCGTCAAACTCGCTCACGCGGGCAACTGAGGTCATGAAATCGTCAGCACTGACATCATCAAAGCTACGCAATAGAAGACTTTGACTACTTTAGTCCTTGCTCGTGTCTTCGACTCCACCAAGCACTCGGGGGCTACTCCCATAGGGAGCGCTAGTCGCGCACCCTATGATTTTTCTTCTTCTTTTGTAGGAAAATGGACAATCAAGGCAAACCCAACCACTCGAAACACGGTTCGACTATGGACATGGGTTACTCCCATAGGGAGCGCCAGAAACAAATTCAACTGAAACAAGCAAACAAAAGATGACAGCAGTCGCGAAAGTTCTTTAGTCCCTGCCCGAGTCTCCGACTCAACCAGGCACTCGGGGGCTACTCCCATAGGGAGCACTGGTCGCACACCCTATGATTATTTGTACAAAGTATTGTGTGTTGATAACATCCACACTCGAAGTTTATGGCGACACCGCCTCATAATTTTCCCTACAAAGAGACTGCGTCTCCTAGGTCACCCGAATCGTCTCCGCGATGATAAAATTCGGATGTCGCGCTTGCAGCGTGAAGATAAGACCTAAATAAGGCCTGTCAACGCATTTGCTGCGCACTACCAGAAATATACCCGTGCCTACAGGTACGATGAACATGCCTCGACGGACGCGTCGAGTGCTCACGCCCATATACTGGAATTTGACTCCTGTAAGACCTCCGTGGCTTGAGTCAAATTACACCAGCACTTTTCCGGACTCGAGTCCAAGGACTCGAGTTCGAGTAGATTGCGTTGTTTTACCCTAAGGTAGTTAACTGATACCGATACATCGGTTAAATCAGGCACGCACATCAACAATCCCTATGACACAAACAAAGTAGTCGAAAATATACTCATTCATGCACTCGAAAGGCTTCATAAAAGTCCCCAGTCGAATCTGCGATTCCACTGGACACTCGGGGGCTACTGACATGGGTATACCCTACAGGTACTCGAGTTTGGTATATACGACTTGAATACAGTGGAAGCCCACGGTGTTTCCAAGGCCCAAGAGGGGACTCGAGTAGCCTACGGACTCTTGATTGCTTGAAGAACAAGAAAGAAACTAAAGATAGAAAGTTCAAAGGGGAAAACCCTAAACTGTAACCGACTCGACCTGCTACCCGAGACCTAGCCTATCTATATAAAGGCTAGGAGGGGGCGGCGAGAAGGACACACGCAACCCTAGTTTCCACAACCCTTGCCAGATTACATCTGCGCACCATTATAATCTTCGATTCCTTCGATAATTCCACGAGCAGACAAGCAGGAGTAGGGACCTCTACGAGGCTTGAACCTGGGTAAATCTTTGAGTCCCCTGTGTGCTTGTTTGCTAGCCGATATATGTCTCCAACGCTCCCTCCTTCTCCAAAACCCAAGTCCATAACAATGGGCATTGATGAGTTAAACCCTCGTCAGGTCGGAAGTGGAAATCACCTTTGACCGTGCAGATCATCCGCCTAAGTTGCACATGCGAGGAAAATATGCCTTAGTCATCAACCCACTTATTGACGGCTATGGTTTCTCCAAGACTCTCATGGATGGCGGCAGCAGCATTAACATCCTGTATGTCGAAACGCTACGCCGAATGCGGACCTAGGAGACCCAGCTAAATCACAGCTCTGTGATCTTTCACGGAGTTGTCCTAGGAAGACAAGCAAATTCCCTGGGAGAGATCACTTTGGATGTTACCTTTGGAACTCCAAAGAACTATCGGACGGTGGCACTTTCCTTCGAAGTGGTCCCGTTCAAGAGCACGTACCGCGCTATATTCGGACGTCCGGCTTACTGGGCTTTTATGGCTCGGCCCTGTTACATTCACAATATGATGACAATTCCAGGTCCCAAAGGCGCGATCATCATCAGGGGAGACCCGAAGAAGGCGCGAGAGTGCAAGGACGGAAATGCCGCCTTTATTGAAGCCGTGCTGCAAACCTAGGAGTACCAGGAGATCAAGAAGACCATTGATCCGTCCAAGATGCCCGCGATGAAGAAGGAGGTGACAAAGCCGAATCTGGAGTTCAAGGCATCAGAAGAGACGAAGAATACACCGTTGAAGGATGATGACCCCTCCAAGGTGACCCAGATAGGTGTAGGCCTAGATAGCGCATAGGAAAGCGCGCTCGTCAAGTTCCTCCAAGCAAATCAAGATATCTTCGCATAGCAGCCATCTGACATGACCGGAGTACCTAGGGAACTTGCCGAGCAATCTCTAAATGTACACCCGAATGCTAAACCCGTCAAACAGTCACTATGATGTTTTGGCGATGAAAAGCGTAAGGCAATAGCTAAGGAACTAGCCCGACTCGAGTTAGCCCGATTCATAGAAGAGGTCATCCATACTGATTGGTCGGCAAACCCTGTAATGGTCCGTAAAAAGGACACCACTGATTTAAGGATATGTGTTGATTATACTGCCTTAAACAAGGCTTGTCCCAAAGATCTGTTCGCTCTGCCTAGAATTGATCAAGTTATCGATTCTATGGTAGGCTCGGAACTCCTATGTTTTCTCGACGCATATTCCGGTTATCACCAAATCCAGATGAAGGAATCAGACAAAGTCAAAACTTCATCCATAACCCCCTTCAGAACCTTCTATTTTATTACGATGCCCTTCGGGCTCAAGAACGTAAGAGCTACGTACCAGCGCACTATGCAGCATTGCCTCCACAACCAAATCGGATGCAATGTACATGCATATGTGGACGACATTGCGGTGATGTCCAAAAAGAAGGAAACGCTAATTTCCAACTTGGAGAAAATGTTCTCCAATCTACGAAAATACAACATAATGCTTAACCCAAAGAAGTGCTTCTTTGGAATACCAGCCGGAAAATTGTTAGGTTTTATCATGTCTCAAAGAGGCATAGAGGTAAACCGAGACAAGATTAAAGCTATACTCAATATTTCCAGGCCGACTCGCCTGAAGGACCTTCAAAGACTAACTGGTTGTATTGCCACAGTCAATCGGTTTGTAAGCCGACTCGGAGAAAGAGCCGCATCACTATACAAGCTCCTGAAAAAGACCAAAAAGTTTGTTTGGACCGACGAAGCTGAAGCTGCACTACAAGACCTGAAAGCAGTACTCTCAGCTGCTCCCATCCTTGCAGCACTGGAACCACGGGAGCCGATGTTGCTCTATCTCGCTGTGACAAACAGAGTCGTCAGTGTCGTCATGGTGGTGGAAACACCAGAGGTAAATTAGGAGCACCTGGTGCAGTGTCTGACTTATTATCTCAGTGAGGTCTTAACTGAATCAAAGCAGCGGTATCTGCACTATCAAAAGATGGCTTATGGTGTGTTTTTTGCATCTCGTAAGTTACGACATTATTTTTAGGAACATCCAATTACCGTGGTGAGCATAGCTCCCATGAGGGATATAATCAACAATAGTGATGCCACAGGACACGTCGCAAAATGGGGCATAGAGCTTTCAACTTTCGACATTGAGTACAAACCTCGTATAGCAATCAAATCCCAAATCCTCGCTGACTTTGTCGCTGATTGGACAGAGACAAAGGAGAATATGACCCTGCCAGAGTCGGAGTACTGAACCTTACATTTTGACGGGTCTAAAGCGCTTGGGGGCTCGGGGGCTGGCGTGGTGCTCAAATCACCCCAAGGAGATAAAATTTTCTATGTATTGCAGATCCACTTCACGGTGACGAATAACATTGCCGAGTATGAAGTACTACTACATGGAATCCGGATTGCTAAGGATATCGGCATCCGACGTTTGATGTGTTATGGAGATTCAGATCTTGTTCCCAACAAGTGTCGGATATCTGTAATGCAAATAAACACATGGCAGCATATAGAGCTATTGTGGATGAACTATCTACATCGTTTGAAGGTTTTGAAGTTTAGCACATCCCTCAAACAGAAAATGAGGAAGCAGATGCGCTATCTCGTATAGGCTCTGCACAGAAAAAGGTTCCGGATGGTGCTTTTTTAGAGCACCTCAAAGTTCCCTCTATAAAACGAGTATACGAGGAATATCTGACCAAATCCGACTCACCTTTAATAGCAGTTCTGGCTGTAATTCCCAGTTGGACTCAACCCTACCTTGATTACTTGGTAGATGGAAAATTACCCGAAGACAAAGTTCTGAGTCGGCAGATCGTCCGATGAGCAAAAGCCTACACTATAATTAGTGGTGAGCTCTATAAGCGGAGCGCGTCTGGCGTCATTCAGCGCTGTGTATCTCCGGAAGAAGGAGTGGAAATCTTACGAGAAATCCACGAAGGCGAGTGTCATCACCATGCTGCAGCCAAATCTCTAGTGGCAAAAGCTTTCCGACACAGTTTTTTCTGGCTTACAACCAAGGAAGATGCCAAACGGCTGGTCAAGACGTGCAAAGGCTGCCAAAAGTATGCCAAACAAGCTCACGTTCCGGACGATCAGCTGCGAAAAATACCTATAACATGGCCTTTCACGGTCTGGGGGGTTGACATGGTAGGACCGTTTAAACGGGCTCCAAGTGGATTTACTCATCTCTTAGTAATGGTGGATAAATTCACAAAATGGATTGAGGCTAAACCCGTCACTAGTTGTGATGGAGCAACATCCATAAGATTTGTCAAGGATGTCATAATCCGATACGGTTATCCGTATAGCATTATCACGGACAATTGGAGTAACTTTTCTATGGGAGAGCTTGCCGAATTCTGCAATGAACAAAATATCCGGCTTGACATTGCATCAGTCGCACATCCGCAGGCTAATGGACAAGTCGATAGAGCAAATGGTTTAATCCTACAAGGCCTAAAACCAAGACTCGAAGCACCACTACAATGTGCTGCGGTGGCTTGGGCAGAGGAATTACCTTCTGTAATATGGAGCTTGCGAACAACTCCGAACAGGTCAACCGGATACACACCTTCCTTCTTGGTCTATGGCACATAAGTAGTTCTTCCTAGTGATTTGATTCACACTTCTCCTAGAGTTGCCGCGTATATTGAAGAGGATGCCAAAATTTCTCGACAAAATGATCTCGATTTAGTCGAAGAAGTTCGCGTCGTTGCCGAGATGAGATCAATAGCCTATCAGCAGAAGTTACGCAAGTATCATAGCAGAGAGTCAGAAACCGGTCCTTCAATAAGGGAGATTTGGTTCTCCGGCTTGTGCAGAAAAGAAAGCACAAACTTTCCCCAATATGGGAAGGGCCCTTTTTAGTTAGCCGAGTAATGCATAATGGTTCTTACTATCTAACTGATATGCGGCCAGTCAAACAAAGACCTACTACTAAGAAAAGAAACAGAGCTGGAGGCAGTACAGGCCCGGAAGAATTAGACAGACCATGGAATATTGCTCAGCTACGTCCCTTTTATTCTTAGTGTATCTTTCTTTGTAATCATATATGTGTACATATTCAATGATAAATAAAGTATTGGTTACCTCAAAAAAAATCTGAGAAGTTTTTTACCATCTTATTTCCGAATGATCATGTCATAGTCGAAAATCCTAGAATACTTGAAAGTACTTTATGCTCATGTTTGTTCTGGTTTAGATTTCCAATTCTAAAATTGCTACCTTCAGGTATAAATCTAAAAATTCTAGTCTATACTTTGGTTATTCATTTGATTGCCGGATGCGGGCATTTTCTGAGTAGTGAATTGTTGGTACTTGAAGCCGGCTTTGTTTCCGAGTTTAAACTAGTTTAGCAATTGAGCTCCGTTGCTCGACAAAGTTTCCATGCTAAAGGTTGACCAGCTCACGAAAGGGACGAGGCGGAAAGCCAGATAAATGATAAGTACAGACAAAAAACATAAGTGCTCATGTAAAAATTTTAGGCACGAAACTTATAAAGCCAAAAGTGCTAAATAGATATATTAAAACTTAGCACCAGCAAAAGTATCATACTACTTATTTAGAACCTGAATTGTTTTCAGAATAATACATTGTTTGTTCTGATGCTCTATGATGTAGGGGGGAAAGAAGGAGTTGCCAGCTCACTGGAGACATCAACCTCGCCTCGATATCTTTCCGAGACGTTCAAATCCGAGATGGTTTCTTCCTCGTCGGAAGCTTCACCAGTTTCTTCGGTAGGCGGAGGCGGCGTCTCTACGCGAGTGAAGAAGGGAGTGTCGTAGCTGGTCAAGTCAGCTACATGGCACCCATATCTGGCATAGGAGTCCATGATTGCTTTGATGTCCTGCTCCTGACCATCTCCATCCACAGTAGAATACCCTCTGGTCACTTGCCAGATCTCCATGCTTCCATGGTGGCCCATGACCATGGTGAGAGCGTTTTGCGCTGCGGTCCGCGCGTAGGACATGTTCCAATCCTAGATGAGCTGGGGAATCTCCTTGGCCTTGTCTCGCACTTCAAAGCCAGACATTGTATGCATGTCCAGAACCTTGAGAACTTTGCCAATATCCTCAAGGGATTGGCGGAAATCATGAAGTAAATCGCCGACTTGGGTAAGCCGGCTAGTGCGAGACTCGGCAGAGGCCGAGTCTAGTAAATTCAGAGGACCTGCGCATATAATGCAAAAGGTTAAGCAAATATATCTGAATTCCATACGTCGGAAAAGGCAAAAATTCAGAAAGGGGGAACATACTGAAGTGACATCGTCAACTTTGGGCTTCTCTTCATGAAGACTCTCGAGTTCAGCCCGGAGTGCCTTAGTAATGTCCTTCTCTCTGATCAGTTCATTGTTGATATCCGAGATCCTTTGATCCTAGGCCGCGATCCTTTGATCACGTTCTTCGGTGGCCATGGAAGAGGATTCAAGAACTTGAGCAATGCTCTATTCATGATCCGCTTTTATCTTTTCCAGCTCCCGATGTAAGTAGGTGTTCTCCACCTCTAGGGTCTTCAGGTTTTCGGCTTCTTCAATCATAGCGCAGGATTGCTTTACCAGTGCTGTAGTGAAAAGAACATCAGTTGAATAAAAATTCGACTATGAAACAAAAGGAAAGGTTTGAGAACTGGAATGTTTACCTTCAACCTCATCCCTTGACACTTTCAATTGAGCATTTTCAAGCCAGAGAGCTTTGATCTCTCTCCGCTTGTTGCAGATATTCTTCAACAATTCCTGGTTATATGAATTAACTTTCTGTAAGTCAGAATACCCAGAGTCAGAAGTCTACTAAAGACTCGGGCTAATATTTTTTCAAAAATCAACACGAGCCTTTGGGGCTACACTAGTTCGTTCTTTGGCATCCTATGAAAGCATAAATTCGGATCATCTATCCAACTTCATGCTTGGGGGCTAGAGGATATGACATAAAGTAAAGTAAAAAGTCAGTTGGAATTCCGACTTACATGTTGTTCATGAGTGAGTTTGCTCAAGCTCATGTTCACTTCTGTGGTAACCTTCTTGGCGAGGGTTAGTGGGATCACTAGCAGTGTCGGAAGCTCGCCGGTCCTCAGTCTCTCATCATGAAGACGGACTTGTTCAAGAAGTTCGGAGTACTTGACATCCTCTGCTTCTTATGCTTCTTCTTCGGCAGTAATAGTCCGGCTTTCCAGGCATTGCTGGGCCAGCCGTTGGATCTCCTCTGCAGATTTCCAAGAAATGCCAAGTTTGGCAAGACCCGGATTGCTGAGAAGGTTTTCAGCGAAGGTTTCTACCGAGGGATCATTCCCCAAAGAGGGTTCACCCTTATCAAAACCTGATTTACCCATGGTGATGTCATTTTGTGATCCGAGGATCACTGGCTCTGCTTCTTGAGCCAGATCTTCTATGACAATCGGAGATAGAGTAATCTTCGGCGCCACAGAAGGCTGAGGGGCAGGAGTCAGAGGTGCTATGGCAGGAGAAGTCAAATTCAGCTTTGACTGGTGCAGGGGCTTTGACGAACCTCCTTTCCCCTTTCCCTTGGTGAGCTGCCTAGCTCTGAGGAAGTAATAGAACAGAGAACATTACACACCAGAAAGAATAAGACATTAAGTATAAAGACCTTGTGAGGAAAGATTACCTCTTCACAACAGGCACCTCCTTTATGCCAATAGCAACTGTCGAAGCCTTACGCTTCTGGGGAATTATGTCCGGCAGTGGAACCAACTCTCCGTCGTCCTGAGAAATCTCAGGAGGATATCCCTTGATAGGAGCAAGCTCCGACTCGGGGAGATCAGCGAGCTGAAAAAGAAGAAGATATCTCAGTATTGCAAAACAATGTAAAGATGAACACATAATTCAAGTTACTGCTGGAAACTTACCGGTACTACAGGATCTTCAACCGTATGCATGTCCAAAGACAGCTCCGGGATTTTCCTCTCGATCCACTCCCTTATCATCCACTTGATTTGAGACTCGTATTCTTTATCCGTGTAAGGCTGGGAGCAGATTCTGAGGGAATCTTTCTTGGACGCTGTAATGGAGTGCATAAGCCGGTCTCCATGATGTTGAAGAGGCTGGATGACTTACCGACATAGGACCATAGTGCTACAGGAAGGCTCAGATGACTTACCGACATAGGCCCATAGTGTTACTTGTAGTTCAAGATGTACTCTGTAACCGACTCTTAGTCGTAGCCGGATAGATCTCACCTGTAAACCCTAGGCCGGATATCTATATAAGCCGTCCTAGGGAGAGCCTTTAGGGCACCCACGCAATAGTCTACAATCTCAAATCGCACAGGAGAAACCCTTGTAACCCATATTCCGGCTCTGCTGTATTACTTGATTGCTAGTAGGAGTAGGATCCGTCCAAAACCGGTGGATTCGAAGCTGGGTAAACTTGTGTGCTCACCGTCCCGGAACACCGTACGTCTCACACCCCTCTCTTCCACACGCCTTGAGGATCCCCTCATGGCGTACCTATCGTCAATCCGACGACACCCCCATCGCCGACCCTAGATGGAGCCTTGGTGAGTCCCTAGCGACCCCCACCATCGCGTTAGGTTTAGAATCTTGCTAGAGCCGTTCGTCGTAGACGATGAACCTCAGCCGTAGATTTCATTCTAATCGTAAAGCTGAGATTGATAGATACCGTTTCAGTTTAGATGAGTCGCTGACGAGTAGGACCCGCCTGTCAGTAGCCCGCTGGCACGCTGTCCAGTTGGGCCGGCCCAAGTTATTTCCCGCGCAGAGCCCAGCAGTTCAAATGGAATTTTGGTATTTAGGTTAAAAACCCAATTCTACCAGTAGATTCAAAATTCAATTCAGAGAGATGTACTAATCAAAAATTCATGATTCCAATTTTGCTAGAAAGGTATTGAAAATATCTAAACACTCCCGTTGGATTCAAATAAATTGAAGCTATAGATCACCTGTACTAAAAATAACAAGACAGATAGTTTTGCCACTTTAAACATTTTTATAAAATAAACTATAAATGCTTTTGAGTTGATTCCAACTCTCAAAAATCACACTTGCCATGCTAAATAGAAGAATGCTATATAGGCATTTCTAGTCACCTTAATATTATTAAATAGTAATATTAAATCTTGCAATTCATGACTACCATTTTAAATCGCATTCCCAAGGATTGAAATAGGTGGTGATGCCATGTGTTAATATGATCCCCTATTTTAGTTGGAGAATATTAAATCTTAAGCTTTTATCGATGAGTAGAAATTACTTTTCGAAGATAAGAGGAATAAGAAAATGTCAATAATCCATATGATGATTGAGATGATACTAGATCATCTAGTGTGAGCCTTTGTGTGCTAAATAGAAGTAGTGAAGTGTTGTCTGGTGATTGTGTACATTGTATGTATTTATAGACGCTAGTACCGACCCGGGATACGACGAGGAGGAGTACTTCGAGGAAGAAGAAGAGAACTTCAACAACTGCACTATTCAAGGCAAGCTAGAACGGTACAAGCTATTTATACAAGCCATCATATGCAACTAAACTATGCAAGCTTAGCTATGCAAGCTAACTTGTACATATACCATTTGCAAACCTTTGAGATGCAACTTTCCCGATTCCCAGTTTTACTCCAAGCTTTGCTTTTTTCCTTTACTATAGTTCCTTATCTAGTTAATGAATTGTGATTAGTGGAAAATAGGATGTATACCATCAAGATCATAGAACTAGCCTTTGATACTTATACTTGATTAGCACCCATCAATAGTGATACCCTCAATACTATTGGCTAGTGCTAAACTAAACTTGATTACTTTAGATGGGAATACTTGGTGAAAATGGTTATGAAAACCTTGGAATGAAGATTCATTCTATTGAGTTTTTTTTGACATGTGTTATGATACACAATGGTTTGAGGATGAAAATGAATGAGGCATGAGCCTTGACTTTGATAAAAACAGATGGTTGGGTTCGGGTGCGATACCATTCCAATTTTACCGTACAACCACATTACCTGAGCTGGGTAGGGCTTGACTGGAAGTTTATATGTCTCAGTATGGGTTCCCTTGAGGAATAGGTTGAGATGAGGCTACCTCAAGAATGAATGTCCACCTATGCAGTTCCCGAGATGTTAGTTGGTCATGGCTGGGAGGCCAAGCTCATAGGGGAGGTGCCTATACTAGAGTGTGTAATTGAAAGGTTAGGATTGATTATCTGCATACCAAGTATGATGATTCAGGGTTATGTCTGACGGATGTATCAAATTTTGTGGTGAAAGTGTACAATCTCTGGAGAGTGTCAAACTATTTGAATAGCCGTGTTCGCGGTTACGGACAGTTGGAGTGGCCATACTGTTCCGTTGTTAGATGTTTTCAAAATGACTTGTGACTTGAAAGATGACTTTGACATGACCACAACAGAGTTGTGGACATGAAATCTAAGTTCCCACTTAAGTAATGTAGAGAATTAAACTTAGGTCTTTACTCTTAAGGTTTTATGAAATAAACCTGGCTTTTTGCAAACAAACCTAGAGCTTATGGTTCCTACTACTTTTACCTTACTTATGTTAGTGATAGTTTGCGAGTACTTAAAGAGTACTCATGGCTTTGTCCCTAGCTATTCCCATGGCCAGACTATGAGGAGGACTACCCGGAGGATGGACAACAAGAGGTCTATGACAACTAGAATCATCTCCCATCGCCATCATTGCCTGTGACCATGAAGATGGAGCCCTACTATGTTTACTTTCCGCTGCTTTGATTGTATTAAGAATGGATCATGAGATCCTTTATTTGTAAGACCTTTAATATGGGTTGTAATGGATGATGTACTGTGGTACCAATTCTGTTATGTCTCGCAAAAATGGTAATCCTGGGATTGCGAGATGTACGACATAACAGTCATCTGGACTTAAAAATTCGGGTGTTGACAAGTTGGTATCAGAGCCATCTTGACCATAGGAGACCCTAGTTACAATGGACGCCTGCGAAACTTAGTTTCAAAACAAAAGAAGTAAGTATTTATAAAAACCTATTCTCACTCTTACCCCTTGTCGTGGTGGTGGCACGGCAGATGCCATGGATAGGATACAGATGGGGTCAATGAGCGCTAGGGGAATCCAAGGAGGGATATCGTGGTGATTCCACGCACAGGTGTTGATGTATTTCCTCTATCAAATATGGTTACAAGTGCTCCTTGAGCTGTTAGTGAGAAGGAGACTATATCTCTTACCCCCCACCACCAAGCTCTAGATTTCTACCTTAGACAGAGAAACTGATTCCTCCCTCTCTATGGAGGCCCTGGTGCTCCTTATATAGGGGAGCTCAGGTTACAAAGTTAGGGCACATGTGGCAGCATATTCCCTGAATATGCCCCTTGGTTAAAGCTAGATACTTCTTTATTCATTTTTAACGGTTCGTCCGGACCATGGACGTAACCTTCTGCATAATCCATGCCTTTAAGCGTCACAAGACACGGGCTACATCAGGCGACACTACCCGCGTCATATTGGTCAGCCCTGCCCCGCTAGTCCTTCCCTCTGCTTGCTTCGCTCATGCTACAGCTGGCAAATGCCACCTTTTGACTAGCGGGAGATTCCTTCCTTCTCTTGGAAGCCAAGTGGTAGTCCGGCTAGCGCTTGGTTAACCCAGCTACGAGGGTACCTGCATAATAGATAGACAAATATGGCTGACATATATTTTATGCCGGCCGGGTTAATGCTAGGCAAATACCCACCAGGCCGGGTTACTCCGTAAGTCGGCCTGCCTTGAGATGACCCGGCCAGCACTTGCTTTGATCGTGCTGTACTTCGGCTAACTCGGCCTTTATACCCCGGCGTGACCCTACCCGGGGGTATCCCCCAACATTAGTCCCCGAAGCTGGTGCGGGCTTAGCAACTTCAGCTATTAAGGCCACAACATGGTCCCCATCCGAATCTGTGCTTCTTCGGCCGAGTTATCTTGTAATCCATACTCTTTACTTTGATGCTCCCTTGTCTTGTTCCGAGTTATTCCTCGTTGGCCGGGTCTTTTCTCACGTATCCGGGTTATCTTTCCTTCTCTCATATGCTTCGCCATGTCCTACGTGGAGGGTAATCATCACTTTGCCTCATTTTAAGGGCCACGCCTATTTACTCCGCCGGTTACTGTAGTAATGTCAGGAATAACTGCTCTGCATGTCTTGTCACAGTTGTGCCTCGTTAAGTGTATCATTGCGTCATGTCACAGGATATTTTGTTCCCTGTGCCCCTTGTTGTGGCTCGCGCTTGATTGGATGATCTACTGCATACAAGGCCACAGCATGCGGTTGGGACACCGCAATCGATCCCACTACGCGCTTGCGACCCGCGGTTAAATAGAGGGCAGGGACAATCTTGGGGAAGTTCCCCACATTACGTGCCCCTCTGCCTCTCTTCTTCTCCGCCGTGACGCCACCGCCACCAGTGCTTCCGTGCCAGTGCTGCGCCGCCGCTGCCGCGCCCAGCCGTTCCTCGAGTCCGCGTCACCGCCTCCGTTCTAGCTCTTCGCCATGGGGCCATGTGCTTCTAGGTTCCCCGTGGCTGGCTACCTCTTCTCTGATTTCGTTCTCGAAGACCTCGACCTCACCATGACTGAAGAGGAGGCCACCATCGTCGCCCAGGAAGAAGAAGGGGAAGAAGCTCCTGAGCGCGGTGGCTGGGCCGGCGGACGACATAGACTAGCTGTACGCCACGCGCCGCATCCCCGCGGGCATGGCCTGCCGCCTCGCTATGCAAGAGATTGCTCCCTCTCCAAGTCCAGGGGAGTTCGTTGTTTTTCTCTCCCACTTCCAACGTGGCTTCGGCCTTCCCGTTTCTGATTTCTTCCATGATTTCATCTCCACCTATCAACTGCAACCGCACCATCTCCCTGCCAATGCCATTACCTCTCTTTCCTCTTTTGCCTCCGGCATTGAGGGGTATGTCGGCCTCTGGCCCTCCAAGGAGATGTGGATCAAATTCTTTGGTCTACGGAAAAATGTTGTCCCTGACAAGCACCTCACCCCCGCCGAGAAACACTTGACCCAATGCAGTGGAGCCTCCATTTCTCCCCGCAAGAACTCTGCTTTTCCTCAGGTCGCCAACCTCGAGTCTTGCAAAGGCTGGGCCCAGACCTTCTTCTACGTCCGGAATACTATGGACGTGGACTTGATCCGGCTCTTCCCTTTCAAGATTGGTGCCCCGGACAACTCTCTATGGGAGAGGGTCCCGAAGAGGCCCACGACTCTGGCGTATTAGGTTGACCGCCGGATCAAGGAGCTGCTCAAGGAGAAGTTGTGGGGCAAGGATATCATGATCACCTTCGTCCGCAGCCGGGTCTCCCCCCTTCAGAAGCGCGCCCACAAGATCTGCTACCTGAGCGGCCCCCTCGACCCCCACCGGACCTTCGAGCTTAATAAGTCCGAGGTGTTCCGCCGGGTCAAGGTGATCTTCAACGTGGAGAAGGAGTTCTCCGAGGCTTGGACATGGGGTCTTGCACCTTATACCTCGGCTAACTTGCCTCCTAAGGTAAACTCTTTTCTTGATATCCTGTCCGGGTTTCTCAGTGTGTCAGATAGCTCCCTAACTTAACCATTTAGTATTATTGCTCTCAGTTGTTTCTCCAGCAGACAGTTGAGGATGGCAAGGAATTGGCGAGCATGTGGGTGGTGGACCAAGCCGAGCCGGACGAGAAGGAGCCTGACCCGGAGAGGTTCTTGCCTACTCTGGACACCGCCAAGTGTACCTCTGGTAAGGCCTGTTCTTTAAGGGATTAGCCAGATGACGATGACTCGTATGTTGAGGTTCTGCAGGTACTTGGCCGGTGCCTATCTCTTACACATTCCCGGTTATGTCCAAATCTTCAGCTAACCTGGCCGGTCAGGTCCTCGACGTTCCCCCTCTCGACACGGGTGATCCGGTCCTCTGCCCCTTCCCAGAAGCGTGCGACTACTTCGGCTGCAGCTTCGGAGGTGCCACCGCCCAAGAAGAGGCAGAAGAAATCTAGGGACAATGCTTTGACCAAGCCCGTGGCCAAGAGCATAGTCCGGAGGGCACCCAAACCTCGGGCACCCCAACCTCGGACGATTAAGTCGCTGTTCCTTTCATATTTGCCTTTGAGTTCTTTTATCTCTGCCTTTGCCTTTTATCTATTTCTCTTTCTTTTTCTGTGTGGCATCCCGCTAAAACCACTACTAGAAAATCGCGTTGTTTTTGTACATTGCATCATCATGACCGCATGCTCATGTCATCATGCCACATTGCATTTAAGCATCGTCATCATCATGCATCTGTTGTCTGAAACTATTTTCGAAAAACCCTATTTCTGTTTTCTAAATACCTAGCCTTTATTCAAATACAAAACCTGGGCCTCCGGAATATTTTGGTCTGTCTAAATACGGATTTCAAAAGCCCCATTTTAAATAATAAAATATTTATTTTATTTTTAGGGGGTAGCCAACCGGGCCGATCTGACCCCGCCGGCCACCCCCAAAATTACCCCAAAATCAGCCTGTCTAATCCATAATCTACCCAATCCTATCCTACCCAGCCTCCCTCCACCTCACCCTGACCAATCCCCTCCCTCCACATCACCGCACCCCCCTCCACCTCATCACCCCACAAACACAACACACACACCACACCAGCCACCCAGCCAGCTGGGCCCGCTCCCCCACCCTGCCTCCGGCCCCGCACTCCACCCACCGCGCGCCTCACCCCGCCAACTACCACCCAACGCCACGCACACAGGACCACTCCCGGCCGCCACCTCAGCCCACTTGCACGCACTCCCGCACCTCGGCCCCACCCCACATCGCGTCCCGCGCCGACCCTATCTCTCTCTGTGCGCGACGGACACGCGCCCCCCGCCTCTTTCTCTCTCCCCTCGCCTCTCTCTCCCCTCGCTCCGGCCCTCTGCCTCACCGCCGCCCGCCTCTTCCACCTTGCCGGCCTCCGCCGCCGTCGCCCGCCCTCTTCCCGAAGCTCCACCTCGCCTCCGACCCTCCTCCACTCTCCTCGCGACGGACTCCACCTCTCGCCACTGGCCTCTTCCTCTACACCGCCGCCGTCTCCTCACGCCGGCCGCCCAAGCCTCGGCCGCCTCCCCGTTGTCTGCACCACCCCACCGTCCGGATCTTCGTCGCCGAGCCCCGCCAGATCCCGCCGTCGCCCTGCAGGCCCTGTCCGCCCTCGCCGGACCCCGTCACCCTGGAGCGCCTCTGCACCGGCGCCTTTCCGCCTCCTCGCTCCCTCCCGCGTCGCGCGGCTCCACCGGCGTCCTCTGCCTCGAGGTCGTTCTGCCTCCACCCCATCCTCGGGCCGCCGTCACGCGCGGGGACCCAAGCTCGGGCGCCCTTCCGCCGGCCTCTTGCCGCCCATTGTCGCTACCACCGCGGTCCCTGGCAGCTCCGATTGCCTATGCTCTGTGTGCACGCTTGGTACCGACGAGTTCTTGATGCTCTGGTTATGCACAAGCGCAGGTGCTGTAATCTTTGTTTGGGGCCACGTTGGTCTACCTGTGTCCACTAGATCCTCTCTGTCTTAGGGATGGCTCCGTATCCATCAAGATCTCCGTGCGGTACCCCAAATACGAGCGTGCCTTCGCCAAGATCTTCTGCTGACCAAGGAGAAAGCCGGACCGAACACGGTGTCCCCCAAGACCGCCTGTAACCAAGGGGTTTCGAGAAGACACGCAGGACCTGCTGCACGGACCGCGAAGACCTCGACGCCCAAGACCAAGATCTTCGTCCGCCCGTGTGAATAGTGAAACGCCAAGATCTTCGGCTCGAACCCGAAGATCCTGAGGATCCGAAGACCGATCCCAGAACCGCTCGGAAACCCAAGATCTCCTTCTCGGACCCGAAGACCACCGATGTGACAAGTACTCCTTCCCGGATGCGAGACCTGGATCCGAAGACCGCCAAGATCGCCACTGAAACGCCAAGTTCTTCATCCCGAACGCCAAGACCGACCCGATACGCGGACCGCCACACCTCACCCCCGTCCCGGAGCTCCCGCCGTCGACCTCCAAGCCGCCACCATCCCGCCACCGCCCCTCAGGCCCCTCTCTCCTAGCGCAATCTCCCCCGCCCCCTCTCCTCCTCACAGTGCCGCGTGCCACCCCTTCCTCATCGCCCCGCGCCTCCCTCTACGCGACGGTGTCCTCTGCTTCATCCGCAGGCGCGGCGCCCCATGCACTCCTCGTCGAGCCTGAGGCCCTCTGCCTCCCTGAGCAAGGATGCCCAGGGACCCCTCCGGCCGACGTCGCCCTGTGTCCTCTCCCGTGACCCTGTCGCTCGGCGCCGCCTCTCTCTGAGCTCCGCCTGAAGCCGTGGGAGCCCGAGCCTCATCGGCATCGAGCCAGTCCCGGCCACCTCTGCGCGCCCTCCGCCGCTTCTCCGTCAAGCTCCACTGCCTGAGGTCTCCCACAACCGTCCTCCTCCTTGTGCTGTGCCCGCGCGCGAGCCGGTCGCCAGTGCGAGACGCTGCCTCTCGCCTATGCCTCGCCGGGGCCGAGTGTCGCCCTGCCTCTAGGTCCCACGACCTCACCACCTCAACTCTCCTCTTCGGTCCACCCTACAGCGCCGCGCAAACCGGCCTCGCTCAAGCCCTCGTTGCCGAGCACCTCCTCTTCGCCTATGGTCCAGCGTGTGACAGCTAGCCACGCAAGTCTCGGATCTGGACAAGTTCTCCTACCGGTCAGCCTAGTTACTGCAAGACGAGACCTCGAAGAACCACCCAAGACCATGTTCGACATCATCCATCAAAGACAGAACCCCAAGTACGTTGACGTGAAACCCGAAGGTGATGATGCCGTACCCGAACGCCACTAGAAAAGCCATCGACAAGATCTTCCGGAGACCGAACCCTCGGCGCACCAAGGACTCCTTCCCGGGAACCACCAAGTACTCCCTCTCGGACGCCAAGACCCCGTAAGACCAAGTTCTTCGACACGGAACACCAAGATCTCCCGGCGCCGAGACCCGAGACCGACGCCGACAATCGAAACCGTGGTACCGACAAGATCGCCGAATGGAACGACAAGCACTTCACCGCGGAACACCGAGTTTGCCGACACGGAACGCCAAGTCCTTCTTCTCGGAACGCCAAGATCTACTCCGTTGTCCGAGAACATTCCCGCCGAGATCGATCCCCGTCGAACCCCGAAACCTCGGAACCAAGATCTTCCGAACCCAGATGTGTGACCCTAAGCCCCTATTTTTATAATATGACATTATCAACTGTCGCATATTAAATTGTTCATGCATGCATACCTGTCTGTGGTTTGGGGGCATTATGCCGATTCACCTCATAATTAAATATGGAGTCTATATGCAGGATATCTTTGTCGTATTCCGGACTCCATTTAAATTTGTGTAGCGAATTGATGCCATGTTTTGTCCTGTCAAGCCAACATTTAATTTGCAGGGTAGATAAATAACTTGAACCGCCTAATTAATTGTCGGGACCCCCGGTTCCGCTTAATATTGCCTAATTGCACCGTATCTGTGCCATGCCATGCATCGTACCATGAACATGCTGATTCTTCTACCGTAGCATTAAATATTGCATCCGGTGTTTCTTCTAGTGTTTGCTTCTTCGCGGACTAGGCCGATGAGGTGATGCGACTATCGACAAGTTCTTCGGATAATGATCCTTCGGCAATGTTTCCCAGGCGAGCATCTCTCCCCCTTCTACCTATTTTGCATTTATAGTCTTTATTTCCTCCTGTTGATCTATTGCTATCCGTGTCGCGATGCTTTAGTTTCCGTACACCAGATATATCCCGTGCAGCCTCTATATTGCCTTGGACACCTCCTATTACCTGTGTTTGGTAGATAGCTGGCCTTGCGAGTCGTAGTTGCTTGCTCAGGTGCGATCTCGTGTTGTCAAGTACCACAGTTGTTGGAATGCTGGCAGATGTTTACGGTGGAGTTGATCATGACTTCAAATACAACTATTAAATTATTGGGACAACTAATGAAAGAGGCACTGGTGGGAAATATATGCTATTTGGTTTTTATGCCCACTTGTGTCTCGTAGGCCCCGAGTACTTGATACATGTTCCTTGACTATTCGCACTATCCACATACGGGAGACTCTATGAATCCCCCTTAGCCAGAGCTTGATTCATTTCTTATTTCTTGGGGCCACAAACAAGTTTGGGGCTTTATTACTATCATGTACTTATGCCATGCTTTACTGCTTTATTTAAGATTGTGTGTGGAGCACCTGTACTGTTTAGGATCGTGAAACGTTTTCGCTGTATCGACAAGCCCAGTCACACTTTCGGGTTCCCAGTTGTTTACCGCCGTCCACACAAACCCTAGGTCCGTCTCGGAGCCGGCCAACTTCGTTGCGGGTAGCTTAGTGGGGTGGCCCCTAGAAATCTTTTATGAATCCTATGATTGCTTTGTCGTGAAAGCCTCGTTGGGTTTTGATTTGGTTTTTTCGAGGTTGATCGTGTGTGTGTTGCTATTTGTGCACCCCTATAGGGTAAATCTTTCTGAAAGCCGTGTCCGCGGTTATGGATGACTTGGAGCACAGTATCTCCATCATAGACAAGCATAACTAAAGTAGTGCTATAAATTTGACTTCATATGTGACTAGTAATCAGCTTCACTACAATGGAATGGATAATAAAAGTGCCAACAACTGGTGGAACTGGTGTGTATCGTGTCATGTTATACCTGCCTAGTAAGTGCAACTCCAACAGAATGTGATAAAAGTGCCAACAAATACTGGGTTTTGGGGTTCCTCATGACAATTATATCTGGCTAGTAAATGTTCCAACTACCACGGAACGGTTAATTAAAACTACCCACTACCTATGCTTCAGGATGACTCATGCTATCTATATCTGACTAGTAAGTGATGCAACTATAATGGAATGAATAAAACTATCAACTGTGTGAGTTCCTCGGTGTGACTTCCTCGTTTGGTCTCGAGGGGGAATACCAGGATGGGTATGTTTGGTGTTAGTATCAGGTTGGATCCGAATAGGTCTTCCTTATCCCTCTCTAATAGTCGCCAGTTTTGCTGAGTCTCTATAGGTTGTTTAGTGCTGCTGCGCTACCGCTTCAGTCCACCATACCTATGTAGGCGAGAGCCGCCAAATTCTAGCCTCGCCGTGTACTAGCCTTAGTACTGACGCTCCTCTTTTTCCTTTGCCCTTTGTCGGCACCCCTTTTGTTTTAGCAGGTTTGAGATCGACGTCGTTAGTAGGGTTACCCTTCCGGCTTGGCCTGGGCAGGGTTATGGACGCCATTGATTATTCTTCAGGGCTCTTAGCCCCATTTGCATCTTGTCCGTACTCGGACACTGTATCGTTTTCAAGGTGATTTGGATCTTTGTAGTGTATATCTGTATTCTTGACTCTTGGAGTCATGCTGTATATATATCTGTTCTGTGGGTCCCATCGAGGACTGTTGTGTAATGGTATTACTTCGTTCTCCACCCGCACGCAAGTGCCTGGTGGGTGTCCTTAAATCGTTTCTATGCAGGTTTGGCGGGAAGCGCTAAAACTTGCATAGGGCCGATTCGAGGGTGTTACAACCAACTCGGACGCAATGTACATGCATACGTGGATGATATCGCGGTAATGTCCAAAAAGAAGGAAACACTAATTTCCGACTTGGAGGAAACATTTGCCAATCTACGAAAATACAACATCATGCTTAACCCGAAAAAATGCTTCTTTGGAATACCGGTCGGAAAATTGTTAGGTTTCATCGTGTCTCAAAGAGGCATAGAGGTGAACCGGGACAAAATCAAGGCTATACTCAATATTTCCAGGCCAACTCGCCCGAAGGACGTACAAAGATTAACTAGTTGCATCGCTGCGGTCAGTCGATTTGTAAGCCGGCTTGGTGAAAGAGCCGCACCATTATACAAACTCTTGAAAAAGACCAAGGATTTTGTTTGGACTGACGAAGCTGAAGCTGCACTACAAGACCTGAAGAAAGTACTCTCATATGCTCCTATCCTTGCAGCGCCGGAACCTAAGGAACCGATGTTGCTCTATCTTGCTGCGACAAATAAGGTCGTTAGTATCGTCATGGTGGTGGAGAGACTAGAGGAAAATCAGGAACACCTGGTGCAGCATTGTGAGATCCAGGCACATGGCTTAATAGGATACCATATCAACAAGTTGCAACTTCTTTTCCGGAAGCTCATTTGAAAAGAACTCTAAGGTTAAGCGTGCTTGGCCTAGAGCAATTCTAGGATGGGTAACCGATCGGGAAGTGGGTAACCGGGTGCGCACGAGTGAGGACAAAGTGCATAGAAAAGACTAGTGTTGGTCTGTGGGGCCAGTCTAGATATCCAATTAAGCTACCAGGAGTGACACCCCCCGGGCCCAGGAGTGGATGAGGTGTTACAAGTGGTATCAGAGCCGACCCTTGCGATTACACGGGTGTGTGCGGGTTAGTGGCGGGACATGTGGAGCATGGCGCGTGTGGCCCAGAGTGGACACGGCATGGCACATGTGCCGGCACTAGACGCATAGACGCGTGCCAAGAGGGAATGTTCCTGGGGTGTGCTTGATCGATGAGGGCATCGATCTTCAAAAGGGTGGGTGTATGTGAGATCCATGCACATGGCTTAATATGATTGATAGGATACCCATATCAACAAGTTGCAACTTCTTTTCTGGAAGCTCATTTGAAAAGAACTCTAAGGTTAAGTGTGCTTGGCCTAGAGCAATTCTAGGATGGGTGACCGACCGGGAAGTGGGTAACCGGGTGCGCACGAGTGAGGACAAAGTGCGCAGAAAAGACTAGTGTTGGTCTGTGGGGCCAGTCTAGATATCCTATTAAGCTACCAGGAGTGACACCCCCCGGGCCCAGGAGTGGACGGGGTGTTACAAGCGTCCGACTTACTTTGTGAGTGAGGTCCTGACAGAATCAAAACAGCGGTATCCGCACTATCAAAAGTTGGCTTACGGTGTTTTTCTAGCATCCCGAAAGTTACGACACTACTTTCAAGAGCATCCAATTACCGTGGTGAGCACAGCTCCCATGAGAGATATAATCAACAATAGTGACGCCACATGACGCGTCGCCAAATGGGGAATAGAGCTCTCAGCTTTTGACATTGAGTATAAACCTCGGACAGCAATCAAATCCCAGATCCTTGCTGACTTTGTCGCTGATTGGACAGAGACGAAGGAGAACATGATCCTCCCTGAGTCGGAATATTGGACCCTTTTCTTCGACGGGTCTAAGGCTCAAGGGGGCCTAGGGGCTGGCGTGGTGCTCAAATCACCCCAAGGAGATAAACTTTTATACGTGTTGCAGATCCACTTCACAGCAACAAACAATATTTCCGAGTATGAAGCACTGCTGCATGGAATCCGGATTGCTAAGGATATTGGCATCTGGCGTTTGATGTGTTACAGAGATTCGGATCTTGTTGCTCAACAAGTGTCGGATATTTGTAATGCAAATAAACACATGGCAGCATATAAAGCTGTCATGGATGATCTATCTAAATCGTTCGAAGGGTTTGAAGTTCACCTCATCCCTCGAGTAGAAAATGAGGAAGAAGACGCACTATCTCGGATAGGTTCTGCGCGGAAAGAGGTCCCGGATGGCGCTTTTTTAGAGCACCTCAAAGTTCCCTCCATAAAGGGAGTAGATGAGGAATATCCGACCAAATCCGACTCACCTTTGATAGCAGTTCTGGCTGTAATTCCCAGCTGCACTCAACCCTACCTAGATTATCTGGTAGATGGCAAATTACCCGAACACGAGGTTCTGAGTCGGCAGATTATCTGACGAGCAAAAGCCTATACTATTGTTAAAGGTGAGCTCCATAAATGGAGTATTTCTGGGGGTTTTCAGCGCTGAGTATCTCCGGAAGAAGGAGTGGAAATCTTAAGGGAAATCCACGAAGGCGAGTGTGGTCACCACGCTGCAGCCAAATCATTAGTGGCAAAAGCTTTTAGACACGGATTTTTCTGGCTTACAGCTCAGGTAGATGCCGAACGATTAGTCAAGACATGCAAAGGCTACCAAAAGTACGCCAAGCAAGCTCATGTTCTGGCTGATCAGCTTCGAACAATACCTACAACATGGCCCTTTGCGGTCTGGGGGCTTGATATGGTAGGACCATTTAAATGATCTCCAAGCGGATTTACTCACCTCCTAGTGATGGTGGATAAATTCACAAAATGGATTGAGGCTAAACCTGTCACTAGTTGTGATGGAGCAACTGTTGGGCCACGTAGAGATAAACAAAACTTTTTCCCTGCGCGGTGATCCCAAGATCCAGCTCAGGTAGAAGGCCACGAGGATTACCACTAGACGCGCAGTTGCGGAATTGATGAAGCACGTCGCTTGATGCAGTGCAGTCCTCGCGATCCATTCCAGTTCCACGATCCATGATCCGTTCTTTCTTCACGATCGTCCAAGTGCTGAACATACAGCACCTCCGCCGGTATCAACACGTACGAGGAGGAGCGTCCGCGATGGACTTCTAGGTCCGATACGGCGGCGACAGGACGGACTGGAGCTAGGGTTTCCAACACATGGAGTGAACTAACCTTGTGCTCTAAGCACCTGTGCACCAGCTTATATAGGGAGTGAAAGTGGGCTCCACTCACTTGTGGCCCATTCACTAAAAGGCATATATTAGCCACTGCGAGTCTCCCTTGCTGACTAAGTCCATGTCTCTATTTGGGTCCAACCCAAATAGGTTTCCTGTTTGGGTCTAACCCAAACTTGCTCCCGCTCTTAAGTGTGTGACCCGACAGGCTCATGGTAACCTGGACACGATTTCGAGTCTCACTCGTGATCGATCAGTTGGTAGCGGCTCCTAGTAGAACATGCCAACTCCCAAGTACCAATAAGTCATGACGACATACCTTCCAATACGACTTTTGTCTGAGTCCCTTTTGCCTCACAATATATCTTGTCGGACTATAGGCGAATGATCGTCATCCCTTAAATAGTCCGACTCTCTTTCTCGATCCGAGATAAGTGATTCATCCGACTAACTCTTAGTTGGTTGCCTCGGTTAACACTTAATCCGAGACGCGCATGGCCATGCTTTCCGAATCATATCTTCCGAGAGGAACCAGAGAATATCTCTCCAGATGGAGGGGCAAAATCCCGTCTTGGTTATACACATCACGCAGCTTGATTCTCAGTCGACCCAAACTCCACCTTTATAACTGCCCAGTGACGGAACAACGTTTGACAGAACCTAAGTCGGAGATCCTCAACTCGGATTGTGCAATAACCTCATGTCTAAGGATTACATTGATTGAGACATTCAAATGATGACTTGTTCGTTGCATCTCAATATGGGTCAGTCCGACTCGCTAAACTCTTTAGCTGAATCCGTGTAAGTCGGAATAGCATCTCCATGCCCATGACAAGTGAAACCTAGTCATCTATCGACTTTCACATTGGTCTAAGTTGTGTGTCCGGCACAACCTCAATGACCAAGGACAATTTGTATGAACAACATGAATATGTAGTTCCACAATCAAATCACATATTCAATGATACATAAGTAGTTCATACATGGACCATAACCTTATGAATACACAGGAATAACATCATACATGATTGCCTCTAGGGCATATTCCCAATAGCGACAGCCAAAAGATTTGTCGAGGATGTTATAATCTGGTATGGTTATCCACATAGCATTATCACGGACAACGGGAGTAACTTCTCTATGGGAGAATTGGTTGAATTCTGCAACGAGAAAAATATCCGGCTTGACATTGCGTTAGTCGCACATCCACAGGCTAACGGAAAAGTCGAAAGAGCAAATGGTTTAATCCTACAAGGGCTAAAGCTGAGACTCGAAGCACCACTATGACGTGCTGCGGGGGCTTGGGCAGAGGAACTACCCTCTGTAATTTGGAGTTTACGAACAACTCCAAACATGTCAACAGGATACACACATTTCTTCTTGGTCTATGGCGCAGAAGCAGTTCTTCCTAGTGATTTGATTCATACTTCTCCTAGAGTGGCCGCGTATATCGAAGAGGATGCCGAGATTTCTCGACAAAATGATCTCGACTTAGTCGAAGAAGTTCGCGTCGTTGCTGAAATGAGATCTACAGCCTATCAGCAGAAGTTACGCAAGTATCATAGCCAGAGAGTCTGAAATAGATCTTTCAATAAAGGTGATTTGGTTCTCCGGCTTGTGCAACAAAGAAAGCACAAACTTTCCCCAGTATGGGAAGGGCCCTTTTTAGTTAGTCGAGTATTGCACAATGGATCGTACTACTTAACTGACATGAGGCCAGTCAAAGAAAGACCTGCTACTAAGAAGAGAAAGAGAGCGGGAGGCAGTACAAATCCGGATGAGTTAGACAGACCATGGAATGTTGCTCAGCTACGTCCCTTTTATTCTTAGTTTATCCTTCTTTGTAAGCATATATATGTACATGTTCTGTGAGAAATAAAAGTTTTGGTTGCCTCAAGTTTTTCTGAGAAGTTTTTACCATCTTATTTCTTAATGATCATGTCATAGTCGAAAATCCCAGAATGCTTGAAATTACTTTATGGTCATGTTTGTTCTGGTCTAGATTTCCGATTCTAAAATTGCTACCTTCGGGTATAACTCGAAAATTTCTAGTCTTTACTTTGGTTATTTGTCTGGTTGCTGGATGAGGACATTTTCCGAGTAGTGAATTGTTGGTACTAGAAGCCGACTTTGTTTCGAGTTTAAACTGGTTTAACAATTGAGCTCCGTTGCTCGGCAAAGTTTCCGCCAGAAGGTTTAGCCGGCTCACGAAAGGGACGAGGCGGAAACCCAGATAAACAATAAGTATAGATGAAAAAAATGCTAGTGCTTGTGTAAACATTTCAGGCACACACAAAAAATTCAAAGTCAAAAAGTGCTGAATAGATCAAAATCTTAGCACTAGCAAAATAATAGTACTTCATATTTACAAACGTATCATGTTTTTTCAGATAATACAAAATGTTTCTGGTAATCTATGATGTAGGAGGAGATGAAGGAGCTGCTGGCTCGCTGGAGACACCGCCTTGGTATCGTTCCGAGATGTCCGTGTCCGAGTTGGTGCGTTCATCGTCGGAAACTTCTGCTGATTCTTCTGGAGGAGGAGGCGGGGTACCCACGCGGGTGAAGAAAGGGGTCTCGTAGCTGGTCAGGTCAGCCACGTGACACCCATATCTGGCGCAGGAGTGCATGATGGCTTGAAGGTCCTGCTCCTGGCCGTCTTCATCTACTTTGCAGTACCCTCTGGCACTTGCCATATTTCCATGTTTCCATGGTGGCTCATGACCATGGTGAGAGCGTTCTGCGCTGCGGTCCACGCGTAGGACATGTTCCAATCCCGAACAAGTTGCGGCATCTCCTTTGCCTTGTCCCGCACCTAAAAATCTGACATGCTGTGCATGTCCGGAATCTTGAGAGCTTTGCCGATGTCCTGAAGGGATTGGCGGAAGTCATGAAGCAGGTCACCGACTTGGGTAAGCCGGTGGGTGCGGAGCTCGGTGGAAGAAGATTCCGTCAAGTTCAGAGGACCTATACACAAAACAAGTTAAGAAAAATCTGACGTTGATAGAAGTCGAAGAAAATGACGTCGTCAATTTTGGTCTTCTCTTCCTGGAGACTCTGGAGTTCAGCCCTGAGCGCCTGGGAAACGTCCCTCTCTCTGCTAAGTTCATTCTTGAGGTCCAAGATTGTTTTATCTTGAGCAGCGATCTTGCGATCACGCTCTTCAGTAGCCATGGAGGAGGATTCAAGGACTTGAGCTATGCTCTTTTCATGATCCACCTTTAGCTTATCTAGCTCTTGGCGAAGCTCCTTGTTCTCCACCACCAAGGTCTTGAGGTTCTCGGCCTCTTCGATCATGGCACAGGATTGTTTCACCAGCGCTGTAAGTCAAAAAGAACAACAGTTCAGAAAAATTCGACATTGAAAAACCAAAGACAAGGTTTGAGTCTCGGAATGTTTACCTTCGGCTTCATCCTTGGCAACTTTAAGTTCAGCATTTTTTAAGTCGAAGAGCCTTGATCTCTCTCCGCGTATCACAGACATTCTTCAATAAATCCTGGTTATAGGAATATACTTTTTGTAAGTCAGAATACCCAAAGTCAGAAACCTACTAAAGACTCGGGCTAATATTTTTGCTAATATCAGCATGAGCCTTGGGGGCTACACTAGTTCATTCTTTGGCATCCTAATGAAGCATAAAACCGGATTATTTATCCTACTTCATGCTTGGGGGCTAGAGGATATGATATGAAATAAAGGGAAAACAGGAGTTGGAATTCCGACTTACATATTGTTCGCGAGTGAGTTTATCCAAACTCGCGTTCACCTCAACGGCAACCTTCTCAGCGAGAGTTAGAGGGGTCACAGGAATAGTTGGAAGCTCCCCGGACCTGATCCTCTCGTTGCAGAGAAGCACTTGTTCAAGAAGATTGGAGTGCTTGACGTCCTCTGCTTCTTGCGCTTCTTCTTCGTCATATAAAGTACTTTTCTCCAGGCATTGCCTGGCGAGCCGCTGGATTTCTTCAGCAGATTTCCGGGACAGGCCAAACTTGGCAAGTCTCGGATTGCTGATAAGTTTTTCGGCAAAGGTTTCTACCGAGGGATCATTACCCAAAGAGGGTTCACCCTTATCTAGATTTGACTCACCCATGGTGATGTCAGTTTGCGATTCAAGGATCGCGGGCTCCATTGAAGGAGTCGGGTCTTCTGCGACAACCAGAGAAGGAATGGTCACTGGCATTGCAGAAGGTTGAGGGGCAGGAGTCGGAGGAGCTACGGCAAGAGAAGCTATGGTGAGCTTCGTCTGTCGCATAGGCTTCGAAGAAGTTCCCTTCCCCTTGCCCTTGATGATCGATTTTGCTCTGAGAATGTAGTAAAGTCGGAAACATTACATCTCGGAAAGAAATTTGAGTAAAGTACAAAGGCGGAAGTTGTGATTGAAAGTTACCTCTTCACGACGGGCACCTCCTTTGTGCCAACAGCCACGGTCGGAGCTTTACGCTTCTTGAGCGCAAGGTCCGGCAATGGGACCACCTCTGTCTCCTGAGAAAACTCAGGAGGATATCCTTCGAGCGGAGAAAATTCCGACTCGGGGAGGTCAGCAAGCTGAAAATAAGAAAACATATCAGCATTGCAGTGTAACTCAAAGATTGAAATACATAAAAAGGCGTACTGATAGAAGCTTACCGAGACTACAGGGTTTTCTACCGTGTGCATATCCAGATAAATCTCCGGGATCCTCCTCTCGATCCGCTCCCTGATCAGCCACTTCATCTGGCTTATGTAGCCCTGAGTGGTGTAGGATTTGGGGCTGATGTAGAGGGAGTCTTCCTTGGATGACGTGATGGAGTGCATTAGTTGATCCCCGTGGTACTGAAGGGGTTGGATTCGGATGAGACCCAGCATTGGACTAAGTCGGATCCCTTCAGTTCTTTGTTTTTGATCAAGTATTCGATCCACCTCTTAGCAAGGATCAGATCGTCGGTGAGAGACGGAGCGGCCTCGTTCCAGGACGGTTGGGTTGTGGCAGCTCCGTCAACAAAAGTCGGCAAAGCAGTAGCTTTGTCGGGAGCTGGAATATCCCTATGATAGGAGAATGTGGCTGGCCATTGTTTGACCGAGTCACTAGCTAAGATTTTGGGGTACGCGCGCTCGCGTCTAAGGGAAAAGCTAATAGTACCGGTGATGTAAGGAACACCGGCAGTAATAGAGTTTGTCCGGACATGAAAATAGTACCGAAAAGAGTCAAACTCGGCCTAATGCCGAGAAAGCCCTCACACAAAGAAGCGTAAGCGCTCATCTTTAAGAGAGAGTTAGGAGGAAGATGATGGAGTTGAACTCCGTAATGATCAATCACCTCGGAAAAGAAATTCGAGGGAGGAAATGACAAACCTTTGTCGAGGTGGGTGCCGAAGTGGACCCGCTCGCCGGCTCACGGGTTGGGGATGGTTTCTTCGAAGCCGCTCCGCCAGTCGCCGGCGCAGAGGAGCCCTTCCTTCTCCACGTTCTTGAGACCCTCGTCGTTGAGCATGTAGGGAATCTAGAGCCCGTGAAAGCTCTCTTTCTCCGCCACCGCTTCCGTCGCCGCCGCCGCCGCTGCTGCCGCCAAGCCGGAAGAGGAAGATGAAGCCATTTCTCCGGCGAGCAGTTGACCTAGAATGGGCGACACTGGGAGTTCTTTGGGGGAGGAACGAGGGAGCTCTGTGCGCGCAGGGAGATTGGGAGGAGAGGAAAAGTCAAAGGACTGGTGAAAGGAGAAGGAGAAAATCCTAATCCCTTATATCCACCTAACTGCGCCAAGATTCGTGCAAATGCTACAGTGTAACCACCACGCGTCGTGGAAGGAACTGGGAAGGACCCACGCGATGATTACGTCGCCTCGATCTCCACACACGCATTGAAACGGCGCCTCGGTTCCGTGAATCGTGGACCCACCAACGGTCGTGCTGACAGAATTCCTGTCAGATGACGTGACTAGACCATTACTTGTTTCAGATGGCATTACAGACCAAGTTTCGGCTTAGTTTGAAATCAAGCTGGAAAATCCGAGTAACCTGTTGATAGGTTCGACTTATTTTTTAAGACCTGGATCGTATTTTTTGTTGTGAAGTTTCACGAACCCTTCAAGATTATGCAAGCCGAAGATCAAGCTAGACGATGATAAATCCGACTTTGGATCTTGGAGGCCTCCGGGGACTGCTATTGGGGATATACTTTCCGGGTATCCTCAAAGTTCCTCACTGACCAGGGTGGCCCACTTCGGGTTAGAGCTTTGCTTCACGGGCGGCCCAGTCAGGGAGAAAGACGGAGTCCAATCCGGATACGGGAAGGCCCAAAAGACTTACCGACTTAGGCCGATAATGTTACTTGTAGTTCAATATGTACTATGTAACCAACTCTTAGTCGTAGCCGGATAGAGCTCTCCTGTAAACCGTAGGCCGGATATCTATATAAGCCGTCCTAGGGAGAGCCTTTAGGGCACACCTCAATAGTCTACAATCTCAACTCGCACAGGCGAAACCCTTGTAACCCATATTCCGGCTCTGCCGTATTACTGGATTGCTAGCAGGAGTAGGATCCGTCCAAAGCCGGCGGATTCGAACCTGGGTAAACTTGTGTGCTCACCGTCCCGGAATACCGTATGTCTCACACCCCTCTCTTCCGCACGCCTCGAGGACCCCCTCATGGCGTACTTGTCATCAATCCGACGATAGAGGCAACATTAGTTGATGTCCATTCCCCTGTGAGTAATGGATGCCGAGGTGCTTCATTCTGAGGTGCTTCATTCCGAGGTGCCTGAGCATTCCCCGAACTACCATGTTCTAGTTTCCTCATCCACTCACACTGCCGGGTCGTATGGTTCGCCGGGCTATTCGGACTTGGCGTATGAAATTTGCAAGGTTGGTCCAGCATAGACTCGAACGTATACCTCGGATGATCCTTTCTTTCTTGCCACTGCTTTTTCTACTCCGGGGTGCAAGGCTTCTTGCCTTCACCCTTTTGCTGCCAGTTTTGTCCTCCAATTTTCTAGCGTTGGCTGGCTCCAGCATTGGGCTAATCTTGGTCCACTGCTGCCACCTGCTGCGAGTTATACCTATAATCCGGACGCTCATCCATTCTCTTTCCTAGGAAATCGTTTCTCCATGACGACCCGGAGCCATCTCGGTTGTAATACTCCTCATTCGCCTCGCTTGACATTAGCCGGGGCTGAGTTGGGTGTAACACCCTCGAATCGGCCCTATGCAAATTTTAGCCCTTTCCGCCAAACCCGCATAGAAACGATTCAAGGACGCCCACCAGGCACTTTCGTGCGGGTGGAAAACGAAGTAATACCATTACACAACAGTCCTCGATGGGACCCACATAACAGATATATATATATACGACAGCGACTCAACGAGTCAAGAATACAGATATACAATACGAAGATCCAAATCACCTTGAAATCGATACAACGTCCGAGTATGGACAAGATGCAAATGGGGCTAAGAGCCCTGAAGAATAACCAATGGCGTCCATAACCCTGCCCATGCCAAGCCGGAAGGGTAACCCTGCTAACAACGTCGATCTCAAACCTGCTAAAACAAAAGGGGTGCCGACAAAGGGCAAAGGAAAAAGAGGAGCGTCAGTACTGAGGCCAGTACACGGCGAGGCTAGAATTCAGCGGCTCTCGCCTACATAGGTATGGTGGACTGAAGCGGCAGGGCAGCAGCACTAAACAACCTATAGCGACTCAGTAAAACTGGCGGCTATTAGAGAGAGATAAGGAAGATCTATTCGGATCCAACCTGATACTAACACCAAACATACCCATCCTGGTATTTCCCCCTCGAGAACAAACAAGGAAGTCGGACCAAGGAACTCACACAGTTGGCAGTTTTATTCATTCGATTATAGTTGAAGCACTTATTAGTCAGATATATATAGCATGAGTCATCCTGATAGCATAAGTAGTGGGCAGTTTTAATCACCATTCCATTGTAGTTGGAACATTTACTAGTCAGATATAATTGTCCTGAGGAATCCCAAAACCCAGCAATTGTTGGCACTTTTATCACAATCCATTGGAGTTGCAATACTTACTAGGCAGGTATAGTATGACACAGATCACCACAGATCCACCAGTTGTTGGCATTTTTATTATCCATTCCATTGTAGTGAAGCTTAATTACTAGTCACATATTAAGTCAAATTTATAACACTACTTTAGTTATGCTTGTCTATGATCGAGATACTGTGCTCCAAGTCGTCCATAACCGCGGACACGGCTTTCAGAAAGATTTACCCTGTAGGGGTGCACAAATAGCAACACACACACGATCAACCTCGGAAAAACCAAATCAAAACCCAACGAGGCTTTCACGACAAAGCAATCACAGGATCCGTAAAATATTTCAGGGGGCCACCCCACTAAGCTACCCGCAACAAAGTTGGCCGGCTCCGGAATGGACCCAGGGTTTGCGAGATCGGCTGTAAACGACTGGGAACCCGAAAGTGTGACTGGGCTTGTCGATACCGCGAAATCGTGCCGTGATCCAAAACAGTACAGGTGCTCCATGCACAATCGTAAATAAAGCAGTAAAGCATGGCATAAGTACATGATAGTAATAAAACCCCAAACTAGTTTGTGGTCCCAAGAAATAAGAAATGAATCAAGCTCTGGCTAAGGGGGATTCATAGACTCTCCCGTATGGGGATAGTGCGAATAGTCAAGGAACATGTATCAAGTACTCGGGGTCCTACGGGACACAAGTGAGCGTGGAAGAACCAAATAACATCTATTGCCCACTGATGCCTATGCATTAGTTATATCTAGCAATTTAATAGTTGTATTTAAAGTCATGATCATCTCCACCATAAACATCTGCCAGCATTCCAACAACTGTGGTACTTGACAACACGAGATTGCACCTGAGAAAGCAACTACGACTCGCAAGGCCAGCTATCTACCAAACACAGGTAATAGGAGCTATCCAAGGCAATATAGAGGCTGCACGGGATATAACAGGTGTACGGAAACTAAAGCATCACGACACGGATAGCAATAGATCAATAGGAGGAAATAAAGACTATAAATGCAAAATAGGTAGAAGGGGGAGAGATGCTCGCCTAGGAAACACGGCCGAAGGTTCATTATCCGAAGAACTTGTCGATAGTCGCATCAACTCATCGGCCTAATCCGCAAAGAGGCAAACACTAGAAGAAACACCGGATGCAATATTTAATAATACGACAGAAGATCCGGCATGATTATGATATGATTCAGATGCGGTGCAATTAGTCAATATTAAGCGGAACCGAGGTCCCGACAATTAATTAGAAGGTTCAAGTTGTTTAGATACCCCGCATTTAAAATGTTGTTTAAACACGGCAAAACATGGCATCGGTTCACTACGCAAATTTCAATGGAGGCGGTATAAGACAAGACTAGCCCGCATATGCACTCCATATTTAATTATGCGGTGAATCGGCATAGTGCCCCCAAACCACAGACAAGTATGCATGCATGAACAATTTAATATGCGACAGTTGATAATGTCATATTATAAAAAAAAATAGGGGCTTAGGGGCACACATCTGGGTTCGGAAGATCTTGGATTCCAGGGGTCCGGGGTCCAGTCTCAGGGTTCGACCGGATCAACGAGCTCGGTTCAGCGGGATCCGTCTTGGGAGGTCGTTGCAGGACTTGGTTTGGCATCGGGGCGCATCAGATTCGCCCTTGTCGGTGTCGATCTTGTCGTCGCGAAGATCTTGTCAGGTCCGCGTACCGGGTCGATCTTGGCATCCGGGGTGAAGTACTTGTCGTTCCCGTGGAGATCTTGGCGTTCTTCAGGTTCGGGTCTTGGTGTCTGAGAGGAAGTACTTGGTGGTTCCGAGAAGGAGGCCTTGTCGCATCCGATGGATCGGTCCTCGGGGTCGAAGAACTTGGTGCGCTGGGGTTCGGTCTTCGGATCTTGGTCGGGTCATCGGTTCCGGTGATGATGGTCATGGAGAGATCTTGTCGAGGTCATGGTGCTCCCGACACCACCATCCTCACAAGCTAGACGCCGCAACATCTTGACCTTGCTCGCACTAGGGCCGAGGTTGTCGTTCTACACCATCCTCATGTGGTCTTCGTCACTGCAGCACCATACCACCACTCCATCTTGGCATTGCCGTGAGGGAACAAACAACAACCAAACCAATCAAAGGGAACTAGCTCAGTTTATTCCCTGAGAGGATTTCTTTCAGACAGAAGCATAGACAGGTGCTAGACACAACAATGCCAGGAGGGTGCCTTGCACGTGACGATGTAGACAGACGGGGTTGGCTGAAGCGGATCAACAAGCTAGTGGGGACGGGCTGGGAGCCACAACCCAAGGTGGTTGATAGGACAGGCGGCCGGAGGATCTAGCACCGCTGGGGCTCGGGAGGCGAGGTCGTCGGGGGCGGCGGTGCAGAGGGAGAGGCTGGACGGGCGGCCGGAGTACTCGGGCGGGAGGCGGCCGAGGTGGGGCCCCCGCGGTGGCGGTTGCTGGCAACGGGGATCGAGGCTCCGGTGGCAGGGGGTGGAGCCCGACGGGGTCGCCAGTGGGGCTTGACGCGGCGGTGGCGAGGTCCTAGCGAGGCACGGGGTGGTGCTCGAGACGGCAAGGTGATGGAGGGGCGGAGCGGTCGCTGGGGTCGGGGATCCTGCCGACGGCGGACGGAGAGGAGGGCGAGATGCAGGAGGGCGCGGAGTCGCTGGCCTGGCGGCGGCGGAGGAGCGAGTGGTCGCTAGCGAGAGAGGGGGCGCGGTCGGCGGGGCAGCGACGACGGCCGGACGCGGCGAGGGGCTCGAGGAGGACCACGGGCGGAGCGGTGGACATGGCTGGAATCCGGCCGGGCTCCGGTGGCGGCCTGTGGAGGGAGGCGACGGCGGCTCGAGGATGGGGTCGGCGCTGCGGGGTAGCAGAGGGCGTCACTGGCTGCGGCGAGGTGCTGCGGGGAGGAGGAAATGATGGGGGTAGGTGGAGAGGACGATGGCGACGCGGGGTGGGAGGTCGCGTCACGCGGCGTCGTGGTGGGGTGCGATCCACGCGGAAACGGGGGAGCGGGGTGTGCGTCGGGGTGTGGTTGGTGGAGCCAGGCAGGAAGTGGCACGGCTGGGTCAGGTGGGGGGTGGTGCGTGCGTAGTGTGTGTGTGCGTGTTGTGAGTGTGTGTGTCCACCGGTGAGGGTGGGGGGTGTGAGGGGAGTTGGGGATAGGTGGGGTGGAGTGTGGGGATTGGGCCAGCGGGGTGACGTGTCACGCTGCGAGTGGAGGGAGTGAGGTGGCAGGGTGGTGTGGAGCGCGTGCAGGCGCGGGAGGAGGAGTTTGGGCGGCTGGGTGGAGGGAGAAAAGAGGGTTAGGTTGGGGGATGGGTTCGGGTCTAGAGATTAGGGTTAGGGATTTTCCTGTGGGGTTGTAGGCTGCTGCTAACCAGGCCGTTGGGCCTGGCCAGTGGCGGCCTCCCCCGAGAACATTTATTTATTTGTTTTAGTTTTAATAGACTTTTGCAAATAATTTTTAGACAAACAAAATAATCTGGAAGAGGCCAGAGTTTCATTTGAAGTAGAGAGGGGAATATCTAGAAAACAAAATTAGGCTTTTAGAAAAATAGTTTTAGACAAAACCATGCATGATGATGACGATGCTCAAATGCAATGTGGCATGATGACATGAGCATGCGGTCATGATGATGCAATGCACAAAAACACAGTGATTTTCTAGTAGTGGTTTTAGCGGGGCGCCACATTGGGTCTCCTAGAGCATACAAATCCATGATCTAGATCGTCTCAGCCAAAGTCATTGGCATATCTCGCTGCAACCTTTGCCATAACATACTTCCATATCTACAGCCTTGGGCGAACCACGTTATTGCTTGTGATTCAATTACCCCCTCACATGAGTTGCACACGTTGCACCACCGAGTCAGAAAGTCTTGGTCAGGCTCATTCGGTCTCTACCGGCATAACGCCAAAGTCAGTGGCCTATTGGGCCTCTTGTAGGTGCTTGAGAAGTTGCTAACGAATAACTCCTCAAAATCCAACCAACAGTTGACACTCCCTGGTGGCAAGTTGTTCAGCCACACTCTCGCAGGTCCTTCCAACATCTGAGGCACATACCTCACTGCCCATCTCAAATTTCCCATTGCAATTATGACTGCATTTGCATAGTCAATAAGCCAATCTTCTGGTTTGGTGCTACCGTCGTAGGTTTTTGTTCCTCTGGCCAATTGAAATTTTGGTACTAGCGGTTCCCTCATGATCCGAGGTCCAAAACACGCCGGACCTGGAGGTCCCTGTACCTCGATCATCTCCTACCTATAAATCCGGTCAAGCTTCAGCCTTGTATCATATGGCTGCAAATTTCTGCTCCCCAGCCTTGACCCAATCACATGGTGCTCCGGTCTTAGTTACCCATCATTGACCATCACCGAGTAACCATCATTGTATCTCCCTTGATCTGGATGAGCATTTTGCTGTTGTATCCCTTGGCCAGCACTTTTCTCCTGTCGAGGTGCGTATTGCTGCTGTTGCTACTGAGGTACATTTTGGCCTGCTCCCGCCGGACCACGCTGTCCGGCATTGCCGTTGGCAATGTTCTTTTGACCAGCATTGCCTTGGTCGCGGTTACCTCAGCCAGCTTCGCGTCAGCTGGTAATGTGGGGATCCTCATCAACTTGCACTGCTTTGCCTTTTCCAGCTCTCACCAGGTCATACGGAACCATCTGTTTGTCTCTTCTCCTAGAGTTTACCACTTCCTCTCTCCTTGGGTTATGACCCGGAGATGATGCGGCCCCAGCGGATTTGGCAGGGTTATTTCTGGTCGAATGAACCACGTGCGACGCTCCATGTGGTGTCGGGTTTGCCTTGTTCATTTCTTCATTCTGCTGGCAAGCCACCCTCTCCTGTTGCCTTTCTCGGGCCTCTCCGGTTAGACCCTCTAACTCGGATGCAGTAGCGTTTGCCGCCCTGAGGTTCTTCGCCGGGGTACTGTACCTCTCTAGCCCTCCTGTTACGATCGTTGTTGTCTGACCCAGCCTAGGCTCATATTCCTTGTCAATCTCAATGATTAGGTTTCTACCTTGGATTTTCACCCCATCTATGCGGTTTACCTTTGCATATTCCCTCAGATTGATGTTCAAAGACTTTTGTAACTCCGCTACCTTCTTCACGCTAGCTAGCATTTTCTGCCTAGTTTCTTCTAGCTCAGCTTGTGCGTGAGCCAGATCTACTACAGGAGCTATCGGCCTTGCTAGGCTGTCTATAGCTTGCTGGAGTACATTCTCTGGCCTCTCTAGCGGTGGAAATCTAGACCTTGCCTGTTTTGGTGTGACTTCTGGATCTGGAGCCGGGTCCTTGCTTGCTCCTGCATCTGGCGCGGCCATCATGACCTCAACGCTGTTGGCGGGGCGAGCGATACGCACACCGCAACCCGCGCTCAGAGGTGGTTCGCCTCCCTCGATTATGTGCTGCGGTTGAACGCGGGACTCGTCCACGCCGACATAGATCTTGTGCGTGCCAAGCTTGATGAAGAGGTTGTTGCGCGGAGAAGGACGCATGCCGAAGCTCCCTGCATTGTCATTGACATAGTCCAGTGCTCCAAAGCGCTGAACCAGGCCAGAGACGATGCGCTCACCGGTGCTGGAGATGCTTCTCGTCCGTATTTTCACCCCTACTAGCGCCGCTAGCCCCACAGTGGGTCCCAACTGTCGTGGTGGTGGCACGGCAGATGCCATGGATAGGCTAAAGATGTGGCCAATGAGCGCTAGGGGAATCCAGGGAGGGATAGCATGGTGATTCCATGCACAGGTGTTGATGTATTTCCTCTATTAAATGTGGTTACAAGTGCTCCTTGAGCTATTAGTGAGAAGGAGACTATGTCTCTTACCCCCACCACCAAGCTCTAGAGTTCTACCTTAGACAGAGAAACTGATTCCTCCCTCTGTATGGAGGCCCTGGTGCTCCTTATATAGGGGAGCCCAGGTTACAAAGTTAGGGCACACGTGGCAGCATATTCCCCGAATATGCCCCTTGGTTAAAGCTAGATGCTTCTTTATTCAATTTAACGGTTCGTCCGGACCATGCACGTAACCCTCTACGTAATCCATGCCTTTAAGTGTCACTAGACACGGGTTACGTCAGACGACACTGCCCGCGTCATCTTGGTCGGCCCTGCCCTGCTGGTCCTTCCCTCTACTTGCTTCGCTCACGCTACAACTGGCAAAGGCCACCTTTTGACCAGCAGGAGATTCCTTCCTTCTCTTGGAAGCCAAGTGGTAGTCTGGCTAGCGCTTGGCTAACCCGGCTACGAGGGTACCTGCATAATAGATAGACAAATATGGCCGACATATATTTTATGCTGGCCGGGTTAATGCTAGGAAAATACCCACCGGGCCAGGTTACTCCGTAAGTCGGCCTGCCTTGAGATGACCCGACCAGCACTTGCTTCGATCGTGCCGTACTTCGGCCTTTATACCCCGGTGTGACCCTACCCGAGGTTATCCCCCCAACACCCCTGAAATTCTTTCAAAAGGAGATCACTTGTTCCTCAAAATTCTTACAATTCTACATAAAATTTGACACACTTGATCACTTCATTAACTTACTCATCTTTATTCCTTATAGATGGAGGTCAAATATAGCAAGTTTTACCAGTTGGACAATGGAGGGGAGCTGATCTTTGAGAGGGATCTGGACCAGCTTTCGAAGTATATTGGATGTCCGCACCCGGAGTTCTTCAGAGCACAGCTCAACAACCAAGCTGGAGGAGAGCTACAGTGGCTGATTGTTGCCAACCTGAGAGGAAAAATGGAGCCACCGCTTTTAGAGAAGATTCATCGTAGCTTAAGGGAGAACAATTGGTTGGACGGTCTAGCCAGGGCAATGCAGGAGGCATTTGCTCGCTTGTGTGCTCAGAACATCAACCAGATTGGTGGCACCCGCTACGCCCACTATGCAAGATGTGACTCAAATGGACAACCTTTGGCCATGTCATCACATCCGGAGTTAAGGCATCACGTGTATCACATGGAGTTCATGCTACATGAGACCCAGAAGGAGTTGGACAATGCCCGTGCATACGCCAACCAGAATCATGCTGAAGCTGTTGAAAGGAAGCAAACCCTCGCAAGGCTTGCCAAGGAGCGCAAGTCACTTCATAGCCAATGCGATAAGAAGGATCGCATCATCGCTCGTCTTCGTCAAAAGGTGGCAACCCTGGAGGAGACTATCCATGACCAGGAGATCCAGTTGGAGGAGAAGGAGGAGGAAGGTGAAGATATCCGTGGGGATATTCAATCTTACCTCAGTGATGATGATGACTACCTGGAGGACGCAGCCATGGAGTGTTGGGCCACGCAGAGATAAAAAAACATTTTCCCTACGCGGTGATCCCAAGATCCAGCTCAGGTAGAAGGCCACGAGGATTACCACTAGACGCGCAGTTGTGGAATCGATGAAGCACGTCGCTTGATGCAGTGCAGTCCTCACGATCCGTTCCGGTTCCACGATCCGCTCCGGTTCCACGATCGTGGAAGTGCTGAATGTACAGCACCTCCGCCAGTATCCACACGTACGAGGAGGAGCGCCGGCGATGGACTACTAGGTCCGGTACGGCGGCGACATGACTGGACTGGAGCTAGGGTTTCCAACACATGGAGTGACCTAACCGTGTGCTCTAAGCACCTGCACCCTAGCTTATATAGGGAGTGAAAGTGGGCTCCACTCACTTGTGGCACATTCACTAAAAGGCCTATATTAGTCATTGCGAGTCCAACTCACTGACTAAGTCCATGTATCTATTTGGGTCCAACCCAAATAGATTTCCTGTTTGGGTCTAACCCAAACCCTCTCCCGCTCTTAAGTGTGTGACCCGATAGGCTCATGCTAACCCGGACACGATCTGAGTCTCACTCGTGACCGATCAGCCGGTAGTAGCTCCTAGCAGAACATGCTGACTCCCAAGGACCAAAGAGTCATGACGACTTACCTTCCAATGCGACTTTGGTATGAGTCCCTTTTGCCTCACGATATACCTTGTCGGACTATAGGCGAATGATCGTCATCCCTTAAATAGTCCGACTCTCTTTCTCGATTCGAGATAAGTGATTCAGCGGACTAACTCTTAGTCGATTGCCTCGGTTAACACTTAACCGAGACGCACATGGCCATGCTATCCGAATCATATCTTCCGAGAGGGCCCAGAGAATATCTCTCCAAATGGAGGGGCAAAATCCCGTCTTGGTTATTCACACCACACATCTTGATTCTCAGTCGACCCGAACTCCGCCTTTATAACTACCCAGTGATGGAACAGCGTTTGACAGAACCTAAGTCGGTGATCCTCAACTCGGATTGTGCAATAACCTTAGGTCTAAGGATTACATTGATTGAGACATGCAAATGACGACTTGTTCGTTGCATCTCAATATGGGTCAGTCCGACTCGCTAAACTCTTTAGCCGAATCCGTGTAAGTCGGAATAGCATCTCCATGCCCATGACAGGTGGAACCGAGTCATCTGACGACTTTCATATTAGTCTAAGTTGTGTGTCCAACACAACCTCAACGACCAAGGACAATTAGTATGAGCAACATGAATATGCAGTTCCACAATCGAATCACATATTCAATGATACATATCAGTGGTTCATACATGGACAATAACCTTATGAATACATTGGGAATAACATCATACATGATTGCCTCTAGGGCATATTCCCAACAGTTGCACTAGAGCCAATCATCCGACATCACATGTCTAGACATCTAATGCCCATAGCTCTCAGGTGCGTCTCGTGCTTCGGCTGTGGAAGTGGCTTTGTAACCGGATCCGTAATGTTTGCATCCGTGTGTACCTTGCATAACTTGATATCACCTTGATCCACGAACTGGCGAATAAGGTGGTACCGCATGAGTATATGTTTGTTCTTCTGGTGTTGTCTAGGTTCCTTGGCTTGTGCGATAGCACCATTGTTGTCACAATACACGTCTAACGGATTGGACGAGCCCTGAACCACACCTAGATCCATGAGGAAATTCGTCATCCAAACGGCTTCTTTTGCCACCTCCGAGGCAACAATATACCCAGCTTCTGTTGTAGACGCACACACCGTCTCTTGCTTGGAACTCTTCCAGCTCACAGCCCCTCCGTTTATTACAAACACATATTCGGATTGCGAACGAGAATCATCCGAGTCAGTGAGATAACTCGCATCTGTGTAACCCCTTACACTGAGTTCATCCTCACCTCCATAAACCAGGAACATATCCTTAGTCCTTCTCAAGTACTTGAGGATATTTTTAGCCGCTTCCTAGTGGATTTCTCTAGGGTCAGCATGGTACCTGCTCACAACACTTAGAGCATAGGAAACATCCGACCTAGTACAAGTCATAGCGTACATGATGTATTCGACTGCAGAAGCATATGGAATCGCACTCATCCAACTTCGCTCATCAGTTGTCAAAGGACACTGAGTCTTGCTAAGTTTTACGCCATAGGACATCGGTAAGAACCCCTTCTTAGACGATTCAATGTTGAACTTCTTCAACACTTTGTCCAAATATGTACTCTGACTCAATCCAATGAGCCGCCTTGATCTATCTCTATAGATCCGGATTCCTAGTATGTATGTCGCCTCACCCAAGTCTTTCACCGAAAAACACTTTTCCAATGATTCCTTGGTTTCTTGCAACATCTGGACATCATTTCCAATCAGTAATATGTCATCCACATATAAGATCAGAAAGCTTACTTTGCTCCCACTAAAATTCTTGTATAAACAAGAATCATGATCACTTTTGATGAAGCCAAACGATTTGACTATCTCATCAAAGCGAATGTTCCAACTCCGAGATGCTTGCTTCAACCCATAAATGGATTTCCGAAGTTTGCATACCTTGTCAACATTAGCCGGATCGACAAAACCCTCGGGCTGTGTCATATACACCTCCTCGGTTAAATTTCCATTAAGGAAAGCCGTTTTGACATCCATTTGCCATATCTCATAGTCGAATAGGCTGCTATAGCTAACATGATCCGAACTGATTTAAGCATCGCCACGGGAGAGAAACTCTGTAGCACCCCAATTGTCTAACAATTGTAATGCTACTTGTCCTAGTAAGATATTGGCTACTCCACATATATTATTGTTGCATCATAATTATATCATGCTCATGTCATCATGCCACCTTGCATTTGAGCATCATATAAAAACTCCTTTTTCTTTTGGTTCTTCTCTCACATGCATTATAAATTGTATTTGCCTCTTGATTTTGTATCTGGTTGTTGATATATTGTCTAAATGCCCAAGTTGAGTTGGGGGCATATCTTTTATTTCCATTCCACCACCTTTCTCTTCCACCACTTTATAATTCCACCATCCCTTCACCATGAGCTTGTAATTCTTTTTCTTGTGACTTTTTAATTCTAGCTCATGTAATTGGGGTGGATTAAATCCTCTAAATTCTTTGCTTGGTTTTATTCCACTTCTTGGAAATGCATAAGATTAATGCCATCATATTATTATTGTTGTCACAAATTAAATAATGGTATTATTATTTTTGCATGGGCCATGCAAGCTTCTCCACCACCTTTTGCTCCTTTGGTTTTCCTTTATTTTAAGTGGATCTTTACTTCATGGGTCATCTCTTTTCCTTCCACCATTCCATATCCTCATCTATATCTATTTCTTTTATTTTTATCATTTCTCCATGCATGGACCACATGAGGCTATTTCCTCAATTCTTTTCTTTTCCCTTTCTTGGAATTCTTTCACCTCCACCTCATGACCATTCTAGCCTCCACCATGCTACACTAAAAAGATCATCTCCAACATCCAACTTCCGAAGTATGAGTCTTTTCACGTAGACGACCAAGGCACTCTTTTCTTTGAACACCGGATGTTTGTTCCGAACTACCCGGGTTTAGGGGAGCAAGTTCTCAAGGAGGCGCATGATTCTGTTCTTTCCATCCACCCTGGCAGCACTAAGATGTACATGGACTTGAAAACACAATATTGGTGGCCTGGTTTGAAACGATATTGTGCCAAGTATGTCTCGGAGTGTGATGTCTGTCGTAGAGTTAAAGCTGTCCATCAGAAACCTTCCGGTCTTCTACAGCCATTGAAGCCTCCGGAATGGAAATGGGAGAAAGTAGAGATGGACTTCATTACTGGTTTTCCAAGGTCGCAAAAAGGCAACAATGCAATCTTTGTTGTTATTGACAGGCTTTCCAAAGTAGCTCACTTCTTTCCAGTCAAGGAAACAATTTCTGCAATTCAGTTGGCTGAGCTCTATATCAACAGAATTGTCTCTCTGTATGGAGTTCCTCTTGAGATCAGTTCAGACCGTGGAAGCATCTTCACTTCCAAATTCTGGGGAAGTTTCCAAAATGCTTTGGGAACAAAGTTAAACTTCAGCACAGCTTACCACCCTCAGTCGCAAGGACAAGTTGAAAGGATCAATCAGATTCTGGAAGATATGCTCCGTGCTTGCGTTATCTCTTTCGGCATGAAGTGGGAAGAATGTCTTCCTTATGCTGAATTCTCTTACAACAACAGTTTCCAGAAAAGTCTAAAGATGGCACCATTTGAGGCTCTCTATGGTCGCAAGTGCAGAACTCCGATTGGTTGGTCGGGCGCAGGTGAAAGATTATTGTTTGGCCCCGACATTGTAACTCAAGCGGAGGAGAAAGTTCACATCATTCTTGAAAACCTGAAGATCGCTCAAAGTCGCCAGAAGAGCAATTATGACAGAAAGCACACGGACATGGAGTATGTCCCTGGTGATCTCGTTTACCTTCGTGTCACTCCCATGAGAGGCACACACCGTTTTGGTATCAAAGGAAAGCTGGCTCCTAGATACATCGGTCCTTTCAAAATTCGTGGAAGAAGAGGAGAAGTTGCTTATGCTCTTGAGCTCCCTGAACAACTCAAAGTCCATGATGTTTTTCACATCTCTCAACTCAAGAAGTGCTTCAAGGATCCCGGCAGGACCGTGGACCATGAACTCATTAATCTCCAAGAAGACCTTTCTTATCAAGAACACCCCACAAAAATCCTTGAAGTCGCAGAAAGAAGGACTCGCAACAAGTCCATCAAGTTCTGCAAGGTGCAGTGGTCGCACCATTCCATTGATGAAGCAACCTGGGAACGTGAAGATGAGCTCCGTGCCAAGTATCCTACCCTATTTGAGTCTTCTTCTTCCTAGAATCTCGGGGCGAGATTCCTGTTTAGTGGGGGAGAGTTGTAGCACCCCAATTGTCTAACAATTGTAATGCTACTTGTCCTAGTAAGATATTGGCTACTCCACATATATTATTGTTGCATCATAATTATATCATGCTCATGTCATCATGCCACCTTGCATTTGAGCATCATATAAAAACTCCTTTTTCTTTTGGTTCTTCTCTCACATGCATTATAAATTGTATTTGCCTCTTGATTTTGTATCTGGTTGTTGATATATTGTCTAAATGCCCAAGTTGAGTTGGGGGCATATCTTTTATTTCCATTCCACCACCTTTCTCTTCCACCACTTTATAATTCCACCATCCCTTCACCATGAGCTTGTAATTCTTTTTCTTGTGACTTTTTAATTCTAGCTCATGTAGTTGGGGTGGATTAAATCCTCTAAATTCTTTGCTTGGTTTTATTCCACTTCTTGGAAATGCATAAGATTAATGCCATCATATTATTATTGTTGTCACAAATTAAATAATGGTATTATTATTTTTGCATGGGCCATGCAAGCTTCTCCACCACCTTTTGCTCCTTTGGTTTTCCTTTATTTTAAGTGGATCTTTACTTCATGGGTCATCTCTTTTCCTTCCACCATTCCATATCCTCATCTATATCTATTTCTTTTATTTTTATCATTTCTCCATGCATGGACCACATGAGGCTATTTCCTCAATTCTTTTCTTTTCCCTTTCTTGGAATTCTTTCACCTCCACCTCATGACCATTCTAGCCTCCACCATGCTCCACTTGGGACGATCTTACCACATTCTTTCTTTTCTTTTATTTCATTCTTTTTCTACATATATGATCATATGAGCCTTATTCCACCTAATTCTTTTCTTCTTCTTTCTTTCTAGTTTCTTCTCTACATTAGTCCATGCAAGATCAAGCCTTTCCAGTTCTTCTTGGATTGGCCTCTTACACAAAATTTACAATCTTTATACTTAAAAATAATCAAACCTATTTAATCTATTTTCTTCTCATAACCCTAATCTCTACTAACCCTCTCTCTCTCTCTCTAGCTTGGCCTCCATGCCAAGCCCCTCTCTCCACCAAGCCACCCTCTCTCTACCTGACCCACCACCCCAGCCCTCCTCTCTCTAACCTAGCTAAGTCTAACCCTAACCCTAGCCATGCCCTAACTAACCCGAGCTAAACCGAGCCCCTACCCTCTTTCTCTCTCTGCCGAGCCAGCCCCACAAGCCACCACGCCGCCTGGTCCACCTGCAGCCTCCCTGCCTCGCCCTGGACCAGCCCCAGCCAGCCCAGCCGGCCGAGCACGTGCTCGAGGAGGAAAAAGGGCAAAGCCCGAGCTCCTTTTCCCTGCCGTGCCCACCTGCCTCTCCTCCCTCTCCCTCTCACTTTCCCCTCCTCCTCACGTCTCTGGCCTCGCCCAGATCCACCCCGAGACGCCCTCCTCCTTCCCCTTCTTCCTCCCCGACGATTGCCACCTGCCGCCGTTCGCCGCCAGCAACCTCGGCTCCTCTGCGTCCCAGCCGTCGTGCTCGACCTGGAGGTGGCCTGGAAGACCGAGAGGAACCCCCTGCACCACCCCGACCCCGCCAACGTGGACGAGAAGCTCCCCCGCGCCGCCAGTACCTCGTCGTCCCCGAAACCCTAGTTCATCGGAGCGCCAGCGACCTCGCCGTTCTGCAGCCCCTCGCGCCGATCCGACACCACCAGGCAACTCGCGGTGAGCATCTCCATCTCACTGACATCCTCCGCCTCACCGTCCCGCTATAGCCTCGCCGTGCGTTTCGTCGAGCAGCCTCCGCGCGCCAGGGCTTGCCGGTGTCTGCAGCTTTCCCGCGCTTCGCTTGCCCTATCTAGCCCGCGCCCTCCTCCCAGTCAGCTCCCCTAGCACTACCGCACTGGTACGCCCCTCAGCGCGCACGCCCACGTCCCAGGATCGAACCCCCGCCCCGCGCCGCGCGCCGGATTCGCGTCAGACGGAGGAAAACGATAAACAGTAGCCGGCCGTGGCCATTTTGCAAAAATCCCCTTCCCTTTTTAATTACTGCAACCCGCGCTCTACACGACCCCACCTGCCAGCCGCTCTGGGAGTTTTGCAGGAAAACCCCTCCGCTTTCTCAGACGCAACCCGCGGTCCAGCTGGCGCCCCACCAGTCAGCCGCTGGAAGTTTTCCCACTGGCACGTGGCCCCTTCCGCCGCTGGCCCGCCTGTCAGCCGCTGTGGGTAGACCAGTCCCGCGTGCAAAACGTGTTTTCGCGCGCGTGTGGCCCCAGTCCGCTGTGACCCCACCTGTCGGTGCCTGTGGCTGGAATTGCCTGGGTGTAAAAAGTTTTTCGCTGAGTTTGTTTTTATTCATATCTTTTCAAATTTATTTAAATTCAAATTCTTTTCAGATTCAAATAATTTTCAAAATACAAACCCAAATAATACATGTAATATATGTTTTGGAATCAGAAAAAATGTGAGGAATTCAAATATGCCCTTCAAATTATATTTTGAACACTTTAAATTTCGAGTTGATTAAAATTACAAGAAAATGCCCTTTACCTTATTTAATTAATAACTTTTGTTTTATAACTCCAAATTTGACAAATAATATGTCTAAATCGATCAGCGCGACGAGCCCGTTCTATTTATGCAATCCTTGTTCTGAGATGAAGCATGCATCATGTTGTCATCTAAAATCTGAACTGTTTATGACAATAAAACTTGGGCAAATAAATGATAAAATGCTTTACTTCTTGTATCCACACCTCACCTTTGCCATGCTACTTCAATGCCATGTAAATTGTGCATCATTCATCATGGCATGCTTGGTTGCTTGTTGCATTTCAATTTATATGCTTGCGCACTTTATTTATGTTGGCCCTTGTTTGTTTGGTTCTTCTTCGAATAGACGCCCAGCAGGAGAATTATCAGGAATCACAGGAGTATTACCCAGATCCATCTCTCGCTTCAACTGAGCTGCCAGGTAAGCACTACCACATGCTTGCATACATACAGTACCTATTGCCTCTATCTTATTCTTGCATCATTGAGTCGCGATTGCATTAAATTGAATCCCAAGTACTGCATAGCCTTTACTTTTAAACCACATTAAGCCTGTTCCGGTCCCATGAGCCATTACTATAGGAGTTGTTTGAGCCATGCGAGTCGTAGAAAAGCATGAGTAGGGTATGTGAGTGTCGGATGGATAACGAGGTACCTAAACAACATAACCTGAGTAGTAATGGGATAACTAATGAAAGAGGCACCGGTGAGCAATATCTGCTATTTGGTTTTTCATGCTCACTTGTGTCCCGTAGGACCCCGAGTACTTGATTCCTGTTCCTTGACTATTCGCACTATCCACATCCGGGAAGCCTATGGACCCCCCTGAGCGAGAGCTTGATTCATTTTTATTTCTTGGGGCCACAATTAGTTTGGGGCTTTATTACTATCTTGTACTTATGCCATGTTACTGTTTTATTTAAGATTGTGCGAGGAGCACCTGTACTGTTTTGGATCGTGACACGTTTTCGCTGTATCGACAAGCCCAGTCTCATTTTCGGGTTCCCAGTCGTTTACCGCCGTCCACACAAACCTTGGGTCCGTCTCGGAGCCGGCCAACTTCGTGGCGGGTAGCTTAATGGGGTGGCCCCCTGAAATATTTCTGAATCCTGTGATTGCTTTGTCGTGAATGCCTCGTTGGGTTTTGATTTGGTTTTTCCGAGGTTGATCGAGTGTGTGTTGCTATTCGTGCACCCCTGCAGGGTAAATCTTTCTGAAAGCCGTGTCCGCGGTTATGGACGACTTGGAGCACAGTTTCTCGATCATAGACAAGTATAACTAAAGTACCGCTTTCAAATTGACTAAGTACTTGACTAGTAAATAGTGCAATACTCATGGAATGGTTAATAAAAACTGCCAACGGATGATGGGGGTTGTTCGTCCGCGTCCTCGTTGGTAAGCGAGGAGGAGGATGGATCTGATAATTATACTGTTATAACTGTTGTTCTTAATTCACGGACTTCCGTCTATCTTTGGTTAGGCGGAAGGTTAGCGAGTCTCTATAGAATTGTTAGGTATTATCTTTTGCTGCAATTGCGTCACCCCAGGTTGTGTCCCCTTTAGTGGCATAAAGACTTGCTGAGTACCCCTAGGGTCTCACACGATAAATTGTTTGATTCAGATGAACAGGTGTACCCGCAAGATGGATACTGGGTGGAAGAGTCAGATGATGTTGGCAACGATCATTCGGTGTAGAGATTCCGGGAACGGGGATCCGTGTGATCTGTGGGCGGGATGTGTTTATTTATGGGGCATCTTATGCCAATTTGCTTCTTATCCGTACTCGGATCTTGTTTTCCGCTTCCGCCTGATACTCTGATGTGTGATGTATGAGGAGCTATCCTAAATTATTATATCTATCTAGGACATTTGGATCTTGCCGTATGGCGTTGCAATATTTCTATTTCTTTTAGATGGAATGGCTCTGATGTACTGTTGTATGTGGCTTGCATACATACTCATTTGTGTATGTATTTGATCCCTTCGCCTGCCGATTACGCCGCTCGTTCTTGTCCCATTGACTGAAAGTGGTTAGGACGGCCGAAAGGTCTACCGTGAGTGGCCCTGGGCCCCACCGTACTATTTTAACCACTTTCGTTCATCCAGGCATTAACTAAGAGCGTAATTCACCGAGGTAGTTACAATTGGTATCAGAGCCATCCCGCCCTTCAGGGTCTCAGCCAAAATGGTCGTTGTCAGTCTAGCAAAGATTTTGGTAGTTATGTATACTAGGGAAAAACAAACGTGAGAGTAAGATTGCTTCCATTTTTCTTCTTACCCACCCACCCACCCTTTTCTGGTAAGGAAGGTAACGTTTTCAATCCTCTTCTAAACTTCAAACTAGGATTCACGTGTTCTGGGTTCCGTAGTACCATAGGTTATGTTTGTGTGTGTGTGTGTGAATTCCTTGTCTATCTGTTGCATCCAAATGTTAGCACTATCTGCCTTTTGGTTATCAACTGTTGGTACATTCCCTACCGACAGTCCTTTGTAAACCGACGCGATCTATTCTGATTCGTTGTACACCGATGCGATCTATCTTACTCTTTGTTATCCGACGTTATCTTGGTGGGGTGTTCTTTTCCGTAGTTACCAATCTTTAGGTTCACCTTAAAGAAGTTGTTGGGATATGTGTTTTACTGATTCATGTGCGAAGTAATGATTTGAGTGCGGGATGGAGTCGCGACCATACCACTACTTTTGTCATTTGCTTTTGTATATTGAACTAGTAGAGTTGCTAATCTTGATTCGTTAGGTGGTTTTGCGCATTTAGTGGTATTTTAATGCCAAAATTTGCGGAAAATTTTTCTTTGTTAGTTTGTATACCACACTCCTTGTTCAGTCGTGTGTGTTATGCTTAACATCTTCTAATTGCCTTGAACTTTGTTGATATTTTAATATCACCTCAGTGAATTGCATTCCTTAACCTTGATTAATTCCATTTTGGTACTATTTTGGATTATTATCATTCTCCATTATAGTACTGACTTGTGTTTTATATCAATCACAGGATGGCACCACCACGCCGTTCTGAGGAGGATATAGCACCTGAACTCGGGGCTGCTTTGGCAAGTATTGCAAATGCTTTGGGCACTATGCAGCAGAACCAGCAGCGCTTCGAGGAAAGTGTGAGGAGGAATGAGTTTGCTCCGCTACCTCCACCTCCCAAGCGAGGAGACATCAAGAGTTTTCTCAAGTTCAACCCACGTCAATTTGAAGTGTCTGATCAGCCACTTGATGCGGATGATTGGCTTCGTGAAGTGTCAAGGTTGCTCATCACTGCGGATGTTCCCGAGCAAGAATGGGTCAAGTGTGCTACTCACCTTCTGAAGGGAGATGCAGCTCTCTGGTGGGAAAATTACCTCAAGGCAGATCTTTCTGGGTTTCAGCCTACTTGGGAGCGATTCACTGCTGCTTTCAAAGAGCAATATCTGTCAGAAATTGTCATGGAAAGGATGAAGGAAGTGTTTCTCAACCTCAAGCAGGGCACTGACAATGTCAACACCTACATCAGAAACTTCATGAATCTGTCTCGTTATGGTGGCGATGAGATCTCTGATGACAAGAAGAAGCAAAAGAGGTTTCGGCAAGGCCTCAATGCTTCCATCAAATATGCAATCACTCATGCAAGGCCAGCATCTTTCCTGGAACTTCAACACACAGCTCTGCAGGAAGAAGCAAGTAGGCAAGTGTTTGAGGAGTCAAAGAAACACAGCCGTGATACAGCAAGCTCTTCTGCTATGACAGCTCCTTCTAAGCGTCGTGTCTGGGTTCCTAACACCCCACCGTCGCTCCCTGCTCCACCAAGACCTTCAAGCTACGCACCAAGGCCACCAAACTCCTTCACTGCGGCTCCCAGGGGCTACAACCACAACTACCCTGGAGCGCCTGGCGGAGTCCCTGGCTACGTTGCTCCACGTCCACCTGGTGCTTGTTATACTTGTGGAAACACTGGGCATCAGCAATGGAATTGTCCAATGAACAACAAAGCTCTTCCACCACCACCTCCAAGACCTGCGGCAAGTGCTCCTATGATTCGTGCACCTCCACCTCGGGCTCTCAACATCAACACTAAGCCGGGATCTACGGTTGCTCGTGCCAACTGTGTCAACGCCGCTCAAGCTGAGCATGCTCCTGGAGTTGTCATGGGTATGCTTCCTGTTAACTCAGTTCCTGCACAAGTTTTGTTTGATTCTGGTGCTTCACATTCTTTCGCCTCTCACAAATTTGCAAATGAGCATGAGCTTGTTATAGACCAGCTGGATAAAAAGTTAATGGTTCTTTCTCCCGGGGCAAGATTGTTATCTACTAAGATCAGCCATGGCAATCAAATTGAGATTGGTGGTTCTTCGTTTCTGGCTTCCTTAATTATTCTGGGAAATTCTGATATTGATGTTATCTTGGGCATGGATTGGTTGACAGCAAATGCAGCTGTGATTGATTGTGCTGAACGTTCGGTTTCTCTGAAAATTCCTGAAGGCCATCTAGTCTATTCTCCAAGTCTGACTCCTGCAATTCAGCTTTATTCTTTGGCAGCTCTGAATGATGATGCTATGGAAGGTATTCAGAGTGTTTCTGTAGTTTGTGAGTTTCCAGATGTCTTTCCTGAAGAGTTACCAGGTATGCCTCCAGATCGTGAGGTTGAGTTTGTCATTGAACTTGAACCTGGTACCGCTCCTATCTCCAAGCGGCCTTATAAAATGGGTCCTGCTGAGTTGGCTGAACTTAAGCGTCAGTTGGATGAACAAGAGAAGTTGGGTTTCATTCAGCACAGTACTTCTTCTTGGGGTAGTCCAACCATCTTTGTGAAGAAGCGAGACAAGACTGATAGACTTTGTGTTGACTATCGGGCACTCAATGCTAAAACAATCAAGAATAAATATCCCCTTCCGCGGATTAATGATCTCTTTGATCAGCTAGCTGGAGCTGTGGTATTCTCTAAGCTTGATTTGAGAAGTGGTTATCATCAAATCAAGATCCGCAAGGAAGATGTTCCCAAAACAGCTTTCACCACTCGCTATGGCCTGTATGAGTACACGGTCATGTCTTTCGGTCTAACCAATGCACCTGCCACCTTCTCGAGGCTTATGAACTCGGTTTTCATGGAGTATCTTGATAAGTTCGTTGTGGTCTATCTGGATGACATTCTAGTCTATTCTAAGTCAAAAGAAGAACATGAAGAACACCTTCGGTGTGTCCTAAACAAGCTTCGTGAGAACCGCCTGTATGCAAAGTTCTCCAAGTGTGAATTCTGGCTGCCTCAAGTCACCTACCTTGGTCACGTCATCTCTGCCAAGGGCATCGCCGTCAACCCAGAAACTATTAAGACAATTATGGACTGGCTTCCACCCATAAATGTCAAAGAAGTCAGAAGTTTCCTTGGTTTGGCCAGTTACTGTCGTCGCTTCGTTCAAAACTTCTCAAAGATTGCGAAGCCTCTTACCGATCTCCTCAAGAAAGGCAAGAAATATCTTTGGACTCCTGCATGTCAAGCAAGCTTTCAAACACTCAAAGAGAAGCTCACTTCCACACCAGTCTTGGTTCCTCCAGATACATCAAAGCCTTTCCAGATTTTCTGTGATGCTTCATTGCAAGGATTGGGAGCGGTCCTTATGCAAGAAAAGCAAGTTGTTGCTTACGCATCTCGTCAGTTGAAGACGCATGAGATCAACTATCCTACACATGACCTCGAACTCGCAGCAGTTGTCTTTGCTTTGAAAGTATGGAGGCATTACTTGCTGGGCAACCGTTGTGAGATCTTTTCTGATCACAAGAGTCTGAAGTATATCTTCACACAGCCTGATCTCAACCTTCGTCACAGGAGGTGGATTGAAACAATCAATGACTTCGATTTGACCATCAACTACACCCCGGGCAAAGCTAATGTCATGGCAGATGCTCTCAGCCGAAAAGCTTATGTCAACAACCTCATGGTGGAAGAACAACAACCTCTCTTGTGCGAGGAATTCCGCAAGCTCAACCTTGAAATTGTGGATCAAGGTTATCTTCTGAACCTTCTAGCAACACCTCTCTTGGAAGAAAAGGTCCGTTCCATTCAGCTTGGGGATCCTTACACTAAAAAGATCATCTCCAACATCCAACTTCCGAAGTATGAGTCTTTTCACGTAGACGACCAAGGCACTCTTTTCTTTGAACACCGGATGTTTGTTCCGAACTACCCGGGTTTAGGGGAGCAAGTTCTCAAGGAGGCGCATGATTCTGTTCTTTCCATCCACCCTGGCAGCACTAAGATGTACATGGACTTGAAAACACAATATTGGTGGCCTGGTTTGAAACGATATTGTGCCAAGTATGTCTCGGAGTGTGATGTCTGTCGTAGAGTTAAAGCTGTCCATCAGAAACCTTCCGGTCTTCTACAGCCATTGAAGCCTCCGGAATGGAAATGGGAGAAAGTAGAGATGGACTTCATTACTGGTTTTCCAAGGTCGCAAAAAGGCAACAATGCAATCTTTGTTGTTATTGACAGGCTTTCCAAAGTAGCTCACTTCTTTCCAGTCAAGGAAACAATTTCTGCAATTCAGTTGGCTGAGCTCTATATCAACAGAATTGTCTCTCTGTATGGAGTTCCTCTTGAGATCAGTTCAGACCGTGGAAGCATCTTCACTTCCAAATTCTGGGGAAGTTTCCAAAATGCTTTGGGAACAAAGTTAAACTTCAGCACAGCTTACCACCCTCAGTCGCAAGGACAAGTTGAAAGGATCAATCAGATTCTGGAAGATATGCTCCGTGCTTGCGTTATCTCTTTCGGCATGAAGTGGGAAGAATGTCTTCCTTATGCTGAATTCTCTTACAACAACAGTTTCCAGAAAAGTCTAAAGATGGCACCATTTGAGGCTCTCTATGGTCGCAAGTGCAGAACTCCGATTGGTTGGTCGGGCGCAGGTGAAAGATTATTGTTTGGCCCCGACATTGTAACTCAAGCGGAGGAGAAAGTTCACATAATTCTTGAAAACCTGAATATCGCTCAAAGTCGCCAGAAGAGCAATTATGACAGAAAGCACACGGACATGGAGTATGTCCCTGGTGATCTCGTTTACCTTCGTGTCACTCCCATGAGAGGCACACACCGTTTTGGTATCAAAGGAAAGCTGGCTCCTAGATACATCGGTCCTTTCAAAATTCGTGGAAGAAGAGGAGAAGTTGCTTATGCTCTTGAGCTCCCTGAACAACTCAAAGTCCATGATGTTTTTCACATCTCTCAACTCAAGAAGTGCTTCAAGGATCCCGGCAGGACCGTGGACCATGAACTCATTAATCTCCAAGAAGACCTTTCTTATCAAGAACACCCCACAAAAATCCTTGAAGTCGCAGAAAGAAGGACTCGCAACAAGTCCATCAAGTTCTGCAAGGTGCAGTGGTCGCACCATTCCATTGATGAAGCAACCTGGGAACGTGAAGATGAGCTCCGTGCCAAGTATCCTACCCTCTTTGAGTCTTCTTCTTCCTAGAATCTCGGGGCGAGATTCCTGTTTAGTGGGGGAGAGTTGTAGCACCCCAATTGTCTAACAATTGTAATGCTACTTGTCCTAGTAAGATATTGGCTACTCCACATATATTATTGTTGCATCATAATTATATCATGCTCATGTCATCATGCCACCTTGCATTTGAGCATCATATAAAAACTCCTTTTTCTTTTGGTTCTTCTCTCACATGCATTATAAATTGTATTTGCCTCTTGATTTTGTATCTGGTTGTTGATATATTGTCTAAATGCCCAAGTTGAGTTGGGGGCATATCTTTTATTTCCATTCCACCACCTTTCTCTTCCACCACTTTATAATTCCACCATCCCTTCACCATGAGCTTGTAATTCTTTTTCTTGTGACTTTTTAATTCTAGCTCATGTAGTTGGGGTGGATTAAATCCTCTAAATTCTTTGCTTGGTTTTATTCCACTTCTTGGAAATGCATAAGATTAATGCCATCATATTATTATTGTTGTCACAAATTAAATAATGGTATTATTATTTTTGCATGGGCCATGCAAGCTTCTCCACCACCTTTTTGCTCCTTTGGTTTTCCTTTATTTTAAGTGGATCTTTACTTCATGGGTCATCTCTTTTCCTTCCACCATTCCATATCCTCATCTATATCTATTTCTTTTATTTTTATCATTTCTCCATGCATGGACCACATGAGGCTATTTCCTCAATTCTTTTCTTTTCCCTTTCTTGGAATTCTTTCACCTCCACCTCATGACCATTCTAGCCTCCACCATGCTCCACTTGGGACGATCTTACCACATTCTTTCTTTTCTTTTATTTCATTCTTTTTCTACATATATGATCATATGAGCCTTATTCCACCTAATTCTTTTCTTCTTCTTTCTTTCTAGTTTCTTCTCTACATTAGTCCATGCAAGATCAAGCCTTTCTAGTTCTTCTTGGATTGGCCTCTTACACAAAATTTACAATCTTTATACTTAAAAATAATCAAACCTATTTAATCTATTTTCTTCTCATAACCCTAATCTCTACTAACCCTCTCTCTCTCTAGCTTGGCCTCCATGCCAAGCCCCTCTCTCCACCAAGCCACCCTCTCTCTACCTGACCCACCACCCCAGCCCTCCTCTCTCTAACCTAGCTAAGTCTAACCCTAACCCTAGCCATGCCCTAACTAACCCGAGCTAAACCGAGCCCCTACCCTCTTTCTCTCTCTGCCGAGCCAGCCCCACAAGCCACCACGCCGCCTGGTCCACCTGCAGCCTCCCTGCCTCGCCCTGGACCAGCCCCAGCCAGCCCAGCCGGCCGAGCACGTGCTCGAGGAGGAAAAAGGGCAAAGCCCGAGCTCCTTTTCCCTGCCGTGCCCACCTGCCTCTCCTCCCTCTCCCTCTCACTTTCCCCTCCTCCTCACGTCTCTGGCCTCGCCCAGATCCACCCCGAGACGCCCTCCTCCTTCCCCTTCTTCCTCCCCGACGATTGCCACCTGCCGCCGTTCGCCGCCAGCAACCTCGGCTCCTCTGCGTCCCAGCCGTCGTGCTCGACCTGGAGGTGGCCTGGAAGACCGAGAGGAACCCCCTGCACCACCCCGACCCCGCCAACATGGACGAGAAGCTCCCCCGCGCCGCCAGTACCTCGTCGTCCCCGAAACCCTAGTTCATCGGAGCGCCAGCGACCTCGCCGTTCTGCGGCCCCTCGCGCCGATCCGACACCACCAGGCAACTCGCGGTGAGCATCTCCATCTCACTGACATCCTCCGCCTCACCGTCCCGCTATAGCCTCGCCGTGCGTTTCGTCGAGCAGCCTCCGCGCGCCAGGGCTTGCCGGTGTCTGCAGCTTTCCCGCGCTTCGCTCGCCCTATCTAGCCCGCGCCCTCCTCCCAGTTAGCTCCCCTAGCACTACCGCACTGGTCCGCCCCTCAGCGCGCACGCCCACGTCCCAGGATCGAACCCCCGCCCCGCGCCGCGCGCCGGATTCGCGTCAGACGGAGGAAAACGATAAACAGTAGCCGGCCGTGGCCATTTTGCAAAAAGCCCCTTCCCTTTTTAATTACTACAACCCGCGCTCTACACGACCCCACCTGCCAGCCGCTCTGGGAGTTTTGCAGGAAAACCCCTCCGCTTTCTCAGACGCAACCCGCGGTCCAGCTGGCGCCCCACCAGTCAGCCGCTGGAAGTTTTCCCACTGACACGTGGCCCCTTCCGCCGTTGGCCCGCCTGTCAGCCGCTGTGGGTAGACCAGTCCCGCGTGCAAAACGTGTTTTCGCGCGCGTGTGGCCCCAGTCCGCTGTGACCCCACCTGTCGGTGCCTGTGGCTGGAATTGCCTGGGTGTAAAAAGTTTTTCGCTGAGTTTGTTTTTATTCATATCTTTTCAAATTTATTTAAATTCAAATTCTTTTCAGATTCAAATAATTTTCAAAATACAAACCCAAATAATACATGTAATATATGTTTTGGAATCAGAAAAATGTGAGGAATTCAAATATGCCCTTCAAATTATATTTTGAACACTTTAAATTTCGAGTTGATTAAAATTACAAGAAAATGCCCTTTACCTTATTTAATTAATAACTTTTGTTTTATAACTCCAAATTTGACAAATAATATGTCTAAATCGATCAGCGCGACGAGCCCGTTCTATTTATGCAATCCTTGTTCTGAGATGAAGCATGCATCATGTTGTCATCTAAAATCTGAACCGTTTATGACAATAAAACTTGGGCAAATAAATGATAAAATGCTTTACTTCTTGTATCCACACCTCACCTTTGCCATGCTACTTCAATGCCATGTAAATTGTGCATCATTCATCATGGCATGCTTGGTTGCTTGTTGCATTTCAATTTATATGCTTGCGCACTTTATTTATGTTGGCCCTTGTTTGTTTGGTTCTTCTTCGAATAGACGCCCAGCAGGAGAATTATCAGGAATCACAGGAGTATTACCCAGATCCATCTCTCGCTTCAACTGAGCTGCCAGGCAAGCACTACCACATGCTTGCATACATACAGTACCTATTGCCTCTATCTTATTCTTGCATCATTGAGTCGCGATTGCATTAAATTGAATCCCAAGTACTGCATAGCCTTTACTTTTAAACCACATTAAGCCTGTTCCGGTCCCATGAGCCATTACTATAGGAGTTGTTTGAGCCATGCGAGTCGTAGAAAAGCATGAGTAGGGTATGTGAGTGTCGGATGGATAACGAGGTACCTAAACAACATAACCTGAGTAGTAATGGGATAACTAATGAAAGAGGCACCGGTGAGCAATATCTGCTATTTGGTTTTTCATGCTCACTTGTGTCCCGTAGGACCCCGAGTACTTGATTCCTGTTCCTTGACTATTCGCACTATCCACATCCGGGAAGCCTATGGACCCCCCTGAGCGAGAGCTTGATTCATTTTTATTTCTTGGGGCCACAATTAGTTTGGGGCTTTATTACTATCTTGTACTTATGCCATGTTACTGTTTTATTTAAGATTGTGCGAGGAGCACCTGTACTGTTTTGGATCGTGACACGTTTTCGCTGTATCGACAAGCCCAGTCTCATTTTCGGGTTCCCAGTCGTTTACCGCCATCCACACAAACCTTGGGTCCGTCTCGGAGCCGGCCAACTTCGTGGCGGGTAGCTTAATGGGGTGGCCCCCTGAAATATTTCTGAATCCTGTGATTGCTTTGTCGTGAATGCCTCGTTGGGTTTTGATTTGGTTTTTCCGAGGTTGATCGAGTGTGTGTTGCTATTCGTGCACCCCTGCAGGGTAAATCTTTCTAAAAGCCGTGTCCGCGGTTATGGACGACTTGGAGCACAGTTTCTCGATCATAGACAAGTATAACTAAAGTACCGCTTTCAAATTGACTAAGTACTTGACTAGTAAATAGTGCAATACTCATGGAATGGTTAATAAAAACTGCCAACGGATGATGGGGGTTGTTCGTCCGCGTCCTCGTTGGTAAGCGAGGAGGAGGATGGATCTGATAATTATACTGTTATAACTGTTGTTCTTAATTCACGGACTTCCGTCTATCTTTGGTTAGGCGGAAGGTTAGCGAGTCTCTATAGAATTGTTAGGTATTATCTTTTGCTGAAATTGCGTCACCCCAGGTTGTGTCCCCTTTAGTGGCATAAAGACTTGCTGAGTACCCCTAGGGTCTCACACGATAAATTGTTTGATTCAGATGAACAGGTGTACCCGCAAGATGGATACTGGGTGGAAGAGTCAGATGATGTTGGCAACGATCATTCGGTGTAGAGATTCCGGGAACGGGGATCTGTGTGATCTGTGGGCGGGATGTGTTTATTTATGGGGCATCTTATGCCAATTTGCTTCTTATCCGTACTCGGATCTTGTTTTCCGCTTCCGCCTGATACTCTGATGTGTGATGTATGAGGAGCTATCCTAAATTATTATATCTATCTAGGACATTTGGATCTTGCCGTATGGCGTTGCAATATTTCTATTTCTTTTAGATGGAATGGCTCTGATGTACTGTTGTATGTGGCTTGCATACATACTCATTTGTGTATGTATTTGATCCCTTCGCCTGCCGATTACGCCGCTCGTTCTTGTCCCGTTGACTGAAAGTGGTTAGGACGGCCGAAAGGTCTACCGTGAGTGGCCCTGGGCCCCACCGTACTATTTTAACCACTTTCGTTCATCCAGGCATTAACTAAGAGCGTAATTCACCGAGGTAGTTACAAACTCTCATCATAGTCAACTCCTTGAACTTGTCGGAACCCCTTCACGACAAGCCGTGCCTTATAGATAGAAACATTTCCATCCATATAAGTTTTCTTCTTAAAGACCCATTTGCACTCGACGAGTCTTGCACCGTCTGGCAGATCAACCAAGTTCCAAACTTGATTTTCATCCATGGACTTTAACTCGGACCTCATGGCTCCAAGCCATGACTCAGAATCAGAACCCACCATCGCTTCCGAATAAGTTGCCGGCTCATCACTATCTAACAGTAACACATGACGAACACTTCGCAATCTGGCCGATCTTCGCAGTGTTGGTGCTGTTTCCGGCTTAGGTACCACGACTGGCTCAACCTCCAAGGTTTTTTCCGACTCGCTACTGGCCGGTCCCTCTCGAATTTCTTCGAGTTGCACCGTGCTCCCACTGACTCCCCGACTGAGAAACTCTTTCTCAAGGAAGACACCGTTCCGAGCGACAAACACTTTGCCCTCTTCTCGGTTGTAGAAGTAGTAACCCAAGGTTTCCCTCGGATATCCTACGAAAATACACTTATCCGACTTAGCTGTAAGCTTGTCCAATTGAAGTCGCTTGACAAAAGCTTCACAACCCCAAATCTTAAGAAAATACAAACTCGGATTTTTGCTAGTCCACATCTCATGTGGTGTCTTCTCTACCGACTTTGATGGTACTCTGTTTAGTGTGAACACTACAGTTTCTAGACAATAACCCCAAAATGATAAAGGCAGATCTGTATGACTCATCATTGATCGTACCATGTCCAACAAGGTCCGATTTCTCCTTTCTGACACAATGTTTCTCTGCGGCATTCTTGGAGGAGTGAGCTAGGGAACTATTCCACAACTCTTCAGATGGTCATCAAACTCATGGCTCATGTACTCGCCTCCTCGGTCCGACCGAAGAAACTTTTTTTTCTTGCCGAGTTGATTATGTACCTCATTCTAGAATTCTTTGAACTTTTCAAAGGCATCCGACTTATGTTTCATCAAGTAGATATATCCATACCTACTCAAATCATCAGTGAATGTAATGAAGTATTCATAACCACCTCTGGCTGTCGTGCTCATCAGGCCACATACATCACTATGTACTAGTCCCAATAAGTCGGACGCCCTTTCACAACTCTTTGCAAAAGGTGTCTTGGTCATCTTGCCGCGAAGGCAGGATTCGCATGTCTCAAACGACTCCAAGTCGAATGATATTAGGAGTCCATCATCATGGAGCTTCTTCATGCGCTTCCAACTTATATGGCCAAGCCGACAATGCCAAAAGTAAGTCATGTTCAGATCATTTGGTTTTAACCTTTTCACATTTATGTTATAGACAGATTCACTATCAAGATTCAAAATAAATAACCCATCCTGGACGGGTGCAAAGTCGTGAAACATATCATTCAAATATAAAGAACAACCATTATTCTTAATATTCGACTCATAGCTTGTCTCATCAAACATGAGGCAGAAATGATGTTTCGACTAAGCACTGGAACATAATAACAATTATCTAGCTCCATTAAGAATCCAGAAGGTAAATGAAGTTGCATTGTGCCGACTTCCAACGCAGCGACTCTCGCTTTGTTGCCGACTCTAATGTCAACCTCGCCTCTTGCAACGCTCCTAGTTGTTACCAGTCCCTGCAATGAGTTGCAGATGTGAATGACTGATCCGGTATCATATACCAAAGAACTACCAGGTGCATCAGCAAGATAAATGTCTATAACATTGCAAACAAGTGTACCTAAGCCAGAATTCACACCTCCACTCTTGGCTTTGTCAGCCAGATACTTGCTGCAATTCCTCTTCCAGTGGCCATCCGACTTGCAGTAGAAGCAAGTGGATCCGGCTATAGGAGATGGCTTAGTCCCTGAGGAAGCGCTTTGGACTGGGTCCTCAGCCTTACCTCCTGACTTTGCCTTCTTCTTCTTAGTCCAAGAACTCTTCTTGAACTTAGCCTTGTTTTGTACCATCAACACTTGACTGGCACCTTTCTTTAGATCTGCCTCAGCCTACTTGAGCATCCCATCTAATTCAGTGAGCTTCTTATCCATACCATGAATGTGGTAGTTTGATATGAACTGGTCATACGCACTAGGAAGAGAGTTCAGAATTATGTCCGTAGCGAACTCTTCGCTAATGGGGTGGCCAAGCCTTTCCAGAGACTGCACGTAACCAACCATCTTGATCACATGCGGACTCAGTGGATCGCCATCCTTAAGCTTGCAGCTCAACAAAGCCTGAGAGACTTGATACCTCTCAGTCTTTGCCTGGGCTTGGAACATACTTTTGAGGCTTTCGATCATATCGTAGGCCTCAACATTCTCGAACTGCTGCTGCAAGACCGGTTCCATGTGAGCAAGCATAAGACAGCTTATCTCCGTGGATTCATCACAAATCCGATGGTAGGCATTGGTGGCTACGACAGTCGCATTCTCATCCGGCTCAACTAGAAGTGGGTTGTCTAGGACACGGTCCCTTGTTTCTTGTTTGAGAACAATTCTCAGATTACGATACCAGTTGGTGAAATTAGTTCCATTCAGCTTATCTTTCTCTAAGATGGTTCTCAAAGCAAAACCGGATATCTGAGGAAGACTGCTAGGTGCCATTGATCTACAACAGAAAATATGCAAAACACTTAAGACATGTATCCATAAAGAGCAAGCATATTAAACACTTTAATATTTACGCTCCCACTAGAACCAACACCCCTTCGATGGTTACTTAGTCATTCAGGACCCTAAATAAGCAAGTCGACTAGTGAGCTTTAGCATCATCGCTAGCCGTCAAGTGATCTAGGTAGAAAACTCCTTGTCAATCGTATATCATATGACTCATGTTAGATGGGTGGTATCACATGCCCCGGCTCCCATCCGACCTTTCCCCGTCTAGATTACCAAGTGCTTCCACTGTAAGAGTCCGCCTCGAACCCACCTAGTCAGAAAGAATTGATAGCACCTCAATATTATGAGCCCACTACCAAAAATGTCCGACTTGTGATGGTGCATCACTGGCGGGGAAACCGACTAGACCTTCTTTGAGGGATTACTTTCTACCAACTATCTAATAGAGGTAAAATAGAGACATAACAATAACACAAATAAAGAAATTATAATGTGAAATGGTATGGCTCTCTTCATGGCGATCTCCATCTCTGCAAAGCTTGTAATTCGACTCATGTCAACTCTTGTCATGTGCCGCCTTACACCATGTAGCCGACTTGTACATCGACTTGCATGCCTTCCGGATTCTCCAAACAGCTACACAAGCTAGTAATTTTAAATTACATAGAGAATCCGACATGCATGTCGTTATACAATAAAGTGACAGCACCTAGGCTCTAGCCGGCTGACAAAAACCATGATACAAAGATCACGTATGGATTACACACATCACATGCACATAAGCCATACCATTTACAACATCATCCTGCAAAAACAAGTTATGCATATATACGATATCTACCGGTGTTGTGAAACTCGCAACGACATCTAAGGCGCTACGACAGGGCGAAGCTGGCGGTCCAGGTATGGATTTTGTCATTGGATAAAACAATTTTACCCAAATCTGATCTGGACTCCGATTCAACCAAACCCTTTGATCTTCGATCACCGCATCTGGGTTTACATTTCACAGTCTACCCCGATGGCGAAAGCCGACCGGTATGGGTATGTTGTTCCATGACCTTAGCAGTTAGATCACGGAAACTAGATCATCCATTCCCCCGAGTACAGTTGATCCAATCAACTTTGTACAAAACCGATCTATCTCATAGATCGACCACCAAAACTGCAATTAGATCCAATCTAACGCCAACCGCATATCACATATGCACGATGTCAAGCCTAAATCCAGAAGCTAACGCTCTGATACCACTGTTGGGCCACGCAAAGATAAACAAAACTTTTCCCTATGCGGTGATCCCAAGATCCAGCTCAGGTAGAAGGCCACGAGGATTACCACTAGACGCGCAATTGCGGAATCGATGAAGCACGTCGCTTGATACAGTGCAGTCCTCGCGGTCCGTTTTGGTTCCACGATCCGCTCTGGTTCCACGATCGTGGAAGTGCTGAATGTACAGCACCTCCGCCAGTATCCACATGTACGAGGAGGAGCGCCGGTGATGGAGTGCTAGGTCCGTTACGGCGGCAACATGACTGGACTGGAGCTAGGGTTTCCAACACATGGAGTGACCTAACCATGTGCTCTAAGCACCTGCACCCCAGCTTATATAGGGAGTGAAAGTGGGCTACACTCACTTGTGGCCCATTCACTAAAAGGCCTACATTAGTCACTGCGAGTCCAACTCACTGACTAAGTCCATGTCTCTATTTGGGTCCAACCCAAATAGATTTCCTGTTTGGGTCTAACCCAAACTTGCTCCCGCTCTTAAGTGTGTGACCCGACAGGCTCATGGTAACCCAGACAAGATGCGAGTCTCACTCGTGACCGATCAGTCGGTAGTGGCTCCTAGCAGAACGTGCCGACTCCGAAGTACCAAAGAGTCATGACGACTTACCTTCCAATGTGACTTTCGTCTGAGTCCCTTTTGCCTCACAATATACCTTGTTGGACTATAGGCGAATGATCATCATCCCTTAAATAGTCCGACTCTCTTTCTTGATCAAGATAAGTGATTCATCCGACTAACTCTTAGTCGATTGCTTCGGTTAACACTTAACCGAGACACGCATGGCCATGCTATCCGAATCATATCTTCCGAGAGGGCCCAGAGAATATCTCTCTAGATGGAGGGGCAAAATCCCGTCTTGGTTATTCACATCACGCAGCTTGATCCTCAGTCGACCCGAACTCCGCCTTTATAACTGCCTAGTGACGGAACATCGTTTGACAGAACCTAAGTCGGTGATCCTCAACTCGGATTGTGCAATAACCTCAGGTCTAAGGATTACATTGATTGAGACATGCAAATGACGACTTGTTCATTGCATCTCAATATGGGTCAGTCCGACTCGCTAAACTCTTTAGCCGAATCCGTGTAAGTCGGAATAACATCTCCATGCCCATGACAAGTGGAACCGAGTCCTCTGCTGACTTTCACATTAGTCTAAGTTGTGTGTCCAACACAACCACAATGACCAAGAAAAATTAGTATGAACAACATGAATATGCAGTTCCACAATCGAATCACATATTCAATGATACATATCGGTGGTTCATACATGGACAATAACCTTATGAATACATTGGGAATAACATCATACATGATTTCCTCTAGGGCATATTCCCAACATGGAGGACCACACTAATGAGATGATGCTAACTTCATTGATGACGAGGAGCCCGACAGTTCTGATGCTTAGTAGTCGCACCTGAGAACTATCGTAGGTGTGAGTTGTACCCGATCCCACTGTATCGTAGCTTCGCAGAATGGTTCTTAAAACAATCTGTTTTCTAGTTATGGTATGTATTTGTATTGTGTGTTTGAAATGAATGAATGAGAAGAAGTTGTTAGTTTTCAGAACTTGAGTTATACTAAAAGTTTTAAGTCTTTGAAAACAAATCCATGAACCATAGAAATTTCCCTCTTGTCTCATTATCTATCTCAATCTCCAGATGACTCGTGGAAACCCCAGAGGAAGCAGCTCATCTCAGGACCCAATGCTGCAGATTCTGCACATGTTAGTTTCTGACCGTGAAGCTGGTAGAGCTAAACGTCAAGCCAACCTAGCCACTCTTCAACAGATAGCCCAAATGGCTCACAATAATCAAGGCCATGGAAACCAAGATCACCATGGATCCAAACTCAAAAACTTTTAGAATACCAATCCTCCTATGTTTAGCAAGTCAGCATAGCCTTTAGATGTTGATGATTGGCTGTAGACAATGGAAAACAATTTAGAAGTCACAGGAGTTGATGCTAATGAGAAGGTGATGTTTGCCACCCACTACCTATCCGGTTACGCCAGATCATGGTGGAATAGTACCCGTACCATGAACGGAGTTCAGATGATGACTTGGGAAGAATTCAAGCTTAAGTTTAGCAGGACCCATGTGCCCTAGGGTCTGATCAAGAGGATGAGGGATGAATTTAGAGATTTGAAGCAAGGAAGGATGACTATGGTAGAGTATCGTGACAGATTCTTGTCCTTAGCTAGATATGCCCCTGATGAGATTGACATAGAAGAAAAGAAGAAGGAGAGATTCCCGAATGGACGGCATGATGAGATGCAGACAGTGCTAGTCAACATTCCCTTTGATGACCTTGAAGCTTTAGTGGATTCTGCTATCTAGATGGAAGGAAAGATAAACCAAGACAGTGAGAACCGCAAGCGTCGTATGATGCACCAACCAGGACCCAACCATACCCTGAAGTATCGCCCCAACCCGTGTGCAGGATATGCACCCAGAAACAACATGCCACCAATGAACCGTCCGAACTACCCCAACCACGGAGGAGGAAACCCAAGGCCCGGAGAAAACCTCAACAACCACCCCGGCAACCCCAATAACTTCAACCGTGCACCGCCAAAGTCCAACAACAACAACAACAACAATACTGCCCCAAGGACTAGAAGCAATGTTGTGCCTGTCGTAGGGAAAGACAAGTCAATGATCACTTGCTTTGAATGCGGAGTCATGGGTCACTACTCCAACGAGTGCCCCAAGAAGCTTGCCACAACAACCAATGTGACTGCACCTGCCCAATAGCAACACCGTCTCCCTGGAAAGAGGTTTGCCCCTGGAAACCCGCACAACCGTACCGGCCGTCTGTTCCACATGAATGCTGAGGAAGCCCAGGAAGCGCTAGATGTCGTGCTGGGTATGTTTTCTATTAACTCAGCTCTTGCAAGAGTGTTGTTTGATTCTGGAGCATCGCACTCGTTTGTTACAAAAGAATTTGCATTCATAGTAAGATTCAACCAACCTGGTTCAACCACCAAGGCTAGAAAAATTTGCAAGGCCGTACCCATCAGAATACATGGGATAGATTTTTATGCCAATCTAATAGTACTTGGAACAAAAGGTTTGGAAATTGAAATGGGTATACCCTACAGGTACTCGAGTTGGGTATATACTGTCCAGATACGGCAGAAGCCCACGGCGTTGCCAAGGCCCAGTGGAGAATTCGAGTGTCCCACAGACTCTCAATTGCTTGCGAGACAAGAAGAAGCTTAAGATAGAAAGTTCAAAGGGAAAAACCCTAATCTGTAACCGACTCGACCTGCTACCCGAGACCTAGCCTACCTATATAAAGGCTAGGAGGGGGCGGCGAGGAGGACACACACAACCCTAGTTTCCAAAACCCTCGCAAGATTGCATTTGCGTGCCCCTGTAATTTTCGATTCCTTCATTAATTCCAAGAGCAGACAAGCAGGAGTAGGGACCTCTACGAGGCCTGAACCTGGGTAAAACTTGCGTCCCAATGCACTTGTTTGCTAGCCGACTGATTCCTCCAGCGCTCCCCCTTCTCCAAAACCCAAGTCCATAACAATGGGGATTGACGAGTTAAACCCTCGTCAATTGGCGCCGTCTGTGGGAATTGGGAGTGCTGATGTCGTGGCTTCTTCGGCCCCATCAATCACGATCTACAACTCTGCAACAGCGGAGATTCGCTAGCTCTTCGGCGCATTCGACTTCACCATCCACACGCCAGCCACTCGCCCGGCTTTTGAGTCGTTGGGCGATGGAATCAGTCTGGCGATTGGGAGCTTCCGCTTCCAGGTTGGTCAGATGGGCACGCTTCACCTGCCTGACCAGCCGACAGCACCCGCGATTGCTCCAGCATCGTGGTTCCTGCCATCAATCGGCACCCTCGGCGAGCTCAATGCCTCGGCAATAGCTGGGAGCACGGATAGTGACAGCATTCGCAGATCAGATCTGGGTGACCTGGCCACTAAAGACGGAGCCTACGGCTCTGGATCTGAAAGTTGCGGGAGCAACAGCTTCCCCAACCACTTCATGTGCGCAATCATCAACACAGGCGACACTACCGCCAATCGCGAAAACATTGTCACCGGATCTGGCACTGGACCGCCCAACGGCAGCGCGCCTAACGGCACCGGACCACCCAACGGCAGTACACCCAACAGCGGCCCCACCAACGGTGGCAACGGCGTGCCCATCAACAATGGAGCGGGAGGAGAACCGCCAACCATAGTGAACGAACACACTGGAGAGCGTATAGTGATCAAGCTCAACGACAATGAGTGGGCCCGCTGTCGAGAAGCTCTGCGAGGCAATCCTCTACCCCTCAACTCCCCGCAAGACATGCTGATGGGTTACCATTGGCTACTGAAGGAGGAATACAGACGCCAGCTACATGCAGTCGCGCAACTCGAAGCGTGTAAAAAGATGGCAGACGAGTCAAGCCTTTGGCGAGCTGGGCTCTCCTCCCACGGAGGATCCTCCTCCAAAGGCAATGAGTACCTGGCCAACAAGAGAAGATATCGACTGGCCCACCTCATCGAGGAGGAGCGCGTGGAAGCCGCAAAAGTCCTCAACTTCGGCTCCATGACGGTGGATACGCGGGGCAACGTCCTCCCGAAGACGCCGCAAGCCGCGGTAACAGCGGCCACCATGTACCTCCTCAACAACTAGCCGCCAGCTGGAGATCCATGAGCTGCCATGCATCGAACGACGATCACGGGCTTGGGGCTAGTCAAGGCCGCCCTCGACAAAGAGCCTGCACCAGAGCCAAAGAAAACCAAGGCTCTGGCAAAACACTACTCCTCGCCCTCGTCCAGCGATGATAGCCACGATTTGTCTCAGCGTCGCCGCTCACGGCGGCACGATCGCGACTACGATGCGCGCGATGACCTCACGCAGTGCAAAATCGACAAATCAAGGGCAAGACGCGCTCGTTCGACCAACTCAGAAGAGGACGAGACTATGCTCTATGGCGCCAGATGCTTCAGCAGGGCTATCAGGCAGAAACGAATGCCTAAAGGGTTCAAATTACCATCAGAGAACCCAAAATTTGATGGTCTATAGGACCCGAAAATCTGGTTGGAGGACCACATATCCTCCGTCAGACTACATGGCGGGAGTCGACGCACGGCCATGCAATACCTCGCTCGCGCATGGCTCAACAATCTCCCGCGCGGATCCATTCGCAGCTGGGAAGAGCTGGTCTACAACTTCATGTGCAATTTCAAGGGCACTTACAAAAGGCCCGCACCAATCGAAGAGCCGAGAAGCTGCCAGCAAAGATCGGGCGAATCACTACGCTCGTACATCCAGAGGTGGCCCATCATCAAGAACTCCACAGAAAACATCTCGGAGGACCGTGCAATCGACGCATTCAACGGCGGCGTTCGCCATATAGATCTCAGGGAGGAGCTGGGCCGGTCAAAGCCCAAAACGATCGACCACCTGATGGAAATCGAAAATCGGTGGGCTGACAGAGAAGACTCGGTGAAAAACCGTACCTACTCCGACGATGACGAGGACCTCGTGCGCAGACGCGACCGCCGAGGCAAACGCTAGATGCGCGTCTACGACGACCGCGATGAAGTAAACATGGTCGCAGCCGGCTACACCGACAAACGCGACGACAACCACAACAGCGGATACCGCAGTGGTGGATACCGCGACAACGGAAAAACCATGCAGGTGTGGCAACGCCGCACTCGCAAAGAGGCACCCGCAACATCTATCGAGGAAAAACTGTCTGGGCCATGCAGCGTGCAGTTCTACATCGACAAGCACGATGGCAAGAAGAAATCTAGCCACCTTCTCAAGGACTGCCGTGAGTTCCTCAAACTCCACGAGGGCCTGGCCCGGATGAATCGCGACGCAGTCAACAGGGGCTATGGAGCCACCCCAGGCACTGTGGCACATGGAGCTCCTCCACCACTGCCTGAACCACCACCACCCGTAGCCGCGCTAGTCCAGCATCATGGAGGCGAGCCATACCCACGAGCTGTGGGTAACATGGGGATGATCCAAAAAGGGAGTCCCTCAAATCGACTCCAGAAGGCCATCACTCGTCAAGTCAACTTGGCGATAAACTCTCCACCTTCCACCACTATGTACCTCAGTGGAAGTGACTCCTGCATCACCTTCAACAGGCGTGACCACCCATGCCAAATTCCTTGTCCAAGCCACTGTCCCCTCGTACTCGAGGCGCAGATTGGGGGTTTCAACATGAGTCGCGTCTTCATGGATGGCGGCAACGGCATTAACCTCATGTTCGCGAGTACCTTGCGTGCGATGAGGATCCCTCTAACATGTCTAGAAGTTTCAGACACGACGGTCCATGGCATCTTCCTAGGAAAGAGCATATATCCCCTAGGCAAAATCAACCTCGACGTCATCTTCGGCACGCCACAAAATTTTTGGCGAGAGCGCATCAACGTCATCTTCGGCACGCCACAAAATTTTTGGCGATACCACTACATCCTCGGGCATGTCATGTTCGCAAGGTTCATGGCAGTGCCACACTACGCCTACCTGCAGATGAAGATGCCAGGTCCAAACGGCGTAATCACAATCAACGGCAACTTCGAGAGGTCCGACAACTAAGATAGGGAATTCAACAGAATCTCCTAGTCCTTCAGCATGCAGGAGGACCTCGCAAGATTAAAGGAGTCGACAGACAATAGTCTTCCTCCCCTGAGCAGGCCAAGTTCACCCGACCTTTCCTTCGACTCATCGGTGCACACGAAGAAAGTCCAGGTCCACCCAACGGACCCGACCAAGATGACCCGCACCGCCAACAACTTGAGTGCCGCATAGGAACTCGCGCTTGTCGAATTCCTCCGTGAGCACTGGGAGATCTTCGCCTGGTGTCCAGCGGACATGCCAGGAGTTCCCAGGGAATTCACCGAGCACTCACTCAACGCAAATCCAGATGCAAGGCCAGTCAAGGAGACAATTCGGCGACTGTCTGAACCAAGAGCAAAAGCAGTCGGAATGGAGATCAACAGACTCCTCGATGCAAAATTCATACGCGAGATCAAGGAAAGCACCTGGCTCGCTAACATAGTGCTTGTGCCCAAAAAAGACACGGATATCTTGCGGATGTGCGTGGACTTCACCTCCTTGAATAAGCACTGCCCAAAGGATCACTTCCCACTGCCGCGAATCGACCAAATCATCAACTCCACCGCAGGATGTGAGCGTCTCTGCTTCCTCGATGCCTACTCAGGCTACAATCAAATTCGAATGAAGGAGGAAGACCAAGAGAAAACGGCATTTACAACGCCCTTTGGTGTGTTCTGCTACAACATGATGCCTTTCGGGCTAAAAAATGCAGGAGCCACCTATCAGCGGTGCTTGCAGGCCTGCCTCAAGAATCAACTTGGCCGCAACATCCAAGTATACGTTGATGACATTGTCATCAAAACAAAAGAGGAAGCCTCGCTAATCGATGATCTACGCGAGACCTTCGCCAACCTTGACCGCTATCGGATCAAGCTCAATCCGGACAAATACGCCTTCGGTGTACCATCTGGGCAATTACTCGGGTATCTCATCTCCGTGAGAGGGACAGAAGCAAAACTGAAGAAAATAAAGGCCATACTGGCCATGGAGAAGCCAAAAAACGTAAGAGGCGTCTAGCAGCTAGCTGGGCGAATCGCGGCGCTCCGCCGATTCATCAATCGAATGGGCAAAAAGGCACTGCCCTTCTACCAACTCCTCCGCAAAACTGACAAGTTCGAGTGGACAGACGAGGCGCAAGAAGCATTCGAAGACCTCAAACGTCTACTATCCACCTCACCAGTATTGGTGACTCCACGCGAAAAAGAGCCGTTGTTGCTCTACATCTCCGCTACTAACCAGGTGGTCAGCACGGTGCTTATGGTGGAACGAGCCGAAGAAAACAAAGTCCACAGGGTCCAGCGCCCAGTCTACTACCTCAGCGAGGTCCTCACACCAACAAAACAGCGGTACCCGCACTACCAAAATCTGGCATACGGCATCTTCATGATAACCAGGCGACTGAGCCACTACTTCCAGCAGCACCCAATCGTGGCGGTCAATGACGCCCCGCTCGGTCATATCCTGAATAACCCTGATGCCACCGGGCGAGTCGCGCTTTGGGGAATTGAACTATCTCCACAAGACATCACATACGAAAAGCATGACGCGATCAAGTCGCAAGTCCTCCCTGATTTCCTCGTGCACTGGATGGAGAACCAGCTCCCCAAAAAACCAGATATGTCCTACCTCTAGACAATGCACTTCGATGGGTCCAAATGAAAGGACAGAGCTGGCGCAGGTGTCATACTGACATCGCCCCAGGGAGACAAGCTAAAATACATTCTGCGAATGCAGTTCACTGCCTCCAACAATGAAGTTGAGTACGAACCTCTAATCCATGGGATGCGGATGGCGAAAGCATGCGGCGCTAAGAGGCTCATCATCTACGGCGACTCCAAACTGGTGGTCAACACAACGATGCACAAGTGCGACGCACTGAGCGACAACATGATCGCCTATCGCGACCTCTACGACACACTCGAGGGGGACTTTGATGGCTATGAGCTACGACATGTGGGTCGCGAAAGCAACGAAGAGGCGGATCTACTCGCCAATATTGGCTCCACCTACGCCCCCATACCACATGGGGTATTTCTCGAGCGTATATGCGAACGCTCCATCAAGCCAAAGGCTCCAGAGAAGAAAGCAAGCGCGTCAACGGACTCGGGGGCTACGCCAGCCAATGAGCCAATGGCACTAGATGACCTAGAGCTTGATACAGGACCCGAAGGACCAATGGGCGTCATGATGATCGAGCCATCTTGGACACAACCCTAAATCACATATCTACTCAGCAAGAGGCTGTCAGATGATCCGACTAACGCGTGACACATTACGCGATGATCCAAGGCATTCGCCATCATCAATGGCGAACTGTACAAGCGCAACATCACATGAGTGCTCCAATGGTGTGTCTCCAACGGGGATGGAAGGGACGTCCGACATCCACGAAGGGACCCGTGGGCACCATGCTGGCAGTCGCGCCCTCGTCGTCAAAGCTCTACAAGCTGGATTCTACTGGCCCACGGCCATGCGCGACGCCAAGGACATCGTCCAGCGTTGCAACGCTTGCCAGCGATTCGCGGACAAACCGCACCCACCTGGCGTGGAACTCCGACCAATACCATTGGCTTGGACCTTCACGCAATGGGGACTCGACATGTTCGGCAAGCTCCCGAAATCCTCGCGAGGAGGTTACGTCTACCTCCTCGTCGCAGTCGACAAATTCACTAAGTGGATCGAAGCCATGCAATTGACAAATCAATCAGGAGCCAACGCTATCAAGTTCTTTGAGTCCATTGTCTACCGCTTTGGAGTGCCACACAACATCATCACGGACAATGGGACGAACTTCACCTCCAAGGAGTTCTAGGAATTCTACGAAAACCTGGGAATCAACATAAGCTACGCCTCGGTAGCTCACCCACAGACCAATAGTCAAGTCGAAAAGGCCAACGGCCTCGTCTATGGCGGAATCAAGAAGCGACTCCTTCGGCCACTCGAACAAGCCGCCGGATGCTGGGCAGACGAGCTGCAATCCGTACTCTGGAGCTTACGCACAACTCCAAATAGTGCCACGGGATACACCCCGTTCTTCATGGTGCACGGTGCTAAAGCGGTGCTACCCGTAGAAGTACGCTACAAAGCCCCGCGGGTGGTCGCTTACAGCGAGCAGGAGTCAACTCTTGCACTTGAAGACTCCGTCAACCTTCTTGACAAGGCGCGGGAAATCGCAGCGGAGAGATCAACGATCTACCAGCAAAGCCTTCGCAACTACCACATCAGAAGGCTACGCCCCATATCCTTCGTCGAAGGAGATCTGGTCCTGCGATTGAAGCAGCAAGGACACCTCAAGCTCGAGTCCCCTTGGGAGGGACCTTACGTGATTACAGAAGTAATCCCAGGTGGCGCCTACCGCCTTAAAGATCTCAAGACAGGAGTTGCATACTCCCATCCCCGGAACGTCGCGCAACTGCGCTGCTTCTACCCCTAGTCGTTTTTTTACATTTACAAATAAGGCTATTCAGCCAGGCTAATTAGCCACACATTGTACCTCATACTATTCTACGAATAAATAAAGCTAAGTGCCCCAAAACTATGTGTTTTCCTTATTTTCCTGCAAATTGATCACTCGGGCGCTGTGCCACCCTTTACACTTTCGTTCTACGAACAAATCGCAGTTTCCTGAGTAGCTGACGCAACATTAATCGAACCCTTGATAAACACCAACCCAGTTGCAATGCACCTGACAGGTTGGCAAGGTGCTAAGATAACACAAGTCAAGCTAACAAAAAGGAACTGCAGAGTACAAATACACTCGCAAAATATAAAAGCTAGCAAGCTCTTCACATATCAATGAGTATTAATTACACCCAACATATTCATATGAACTTTACAACACTTGTACAATTACGTGTAGGATAAAAGTCATGCTACTGCTGCAACAGGTGAACGTTCGTTTGTTCCTTAAAGAAGTCAACAATTTCTTCCGCTGGGCGATCAACCGCTTGGTAGTGCCGAACCATATCCCAGGTCATACCCTCTGGCAGAGGTGGCGGCCCAGCGGCAACAGCCACAACATCTACATCTGGCCTATGTAGTCGCACCAACGACAACGCAGCCTTAGCACCAGCTACTAACTACTGTCGCACGCACTCGTGAACCGCACTCAAATCCTAGAACTTTGCCAGAAGAGCCAACAGGCTTGAAGGGACGGCGTCCAGCGGAAACATCGTTTGGTAGATATGCCTAAGGCACGACTGCGCCTTCTTCAAAAAGTGAAGTACTCGAGAAGCACGATCCTGCAGAGTCACAAGCGCGATCGCACGATCGTGGTCCACCCAAAAGTACCCACTCGCCTATAGTTGCTCCTAAGTCAGATCGTTCATTCGAATGACAATTCGGTCTTTTTCATCCTGCGGATGATAAGCACTGACAACTACACCAAACAAAAGGACAAAGTATGAAGACAAGGCATCGCCGCGACTGACTAAAAGAAAAGATAAGAGGGCAGAAAGCTAACATTTGAATTGCTCACTCAGCTGTGCCACCTCCTCCAAGAGATACTCCTCGCAGGCGGTAGCCTTCTCCACCTTCGACTTCCATACATCCACCTTTGAGCGCGGCTGCGCCAAGGTTTCATCGGAGGATGGAGGATCACGAGGATCACTCGAAGGACCACTCGACATACCCTATCATAAACCAAGCAAGAGAAAATAAGGGACCAAGAGTACATTGATAAAAAGGTTCGAATGCATTCAGAAACGGCAAAGTATCGATAGGGATACTCCCACAAAAGCATGGTTTCAACACGAAAATAAACTACAACTATTACAAAATAGCTACTAAGAAGCAGTCTGCTTCTTCGACTTCGACTTGGACTTCAGGGGCCTCGTCGAATCCGTGGCGGTCTCTGACGCCACAGACTTTCCAGTGCCATCCCCTGATGCCGTAGCCTTCGCCACATTCTTCGCTCGCTGCAGCTCTTCGGAGTATTTGGCAACTGTATTGATGACCTGCGACCCATACTTACCATAGCTAGTAGCAAAGGGAGCAAACACTACTTGCTGGCCATCTGCGCCGACGGGCATCGCCTTGAAGATCGCAGCAAGGTCTACCTCCACGCCATGGGCTTGCACCATCGCGAGTGCCATGGTGGCGCTGACAGACCGCTGGGAGTTCCTGAAGTCCATGGGAATACCCCCATCAAGGGATTCCACTAGGTCCTCAAGGTTGTCAATCAGCTCAGCCTTGGGGGTTAGATCCCTGCGTATGCGACTGAGCAAACCCTTGGCCTTCATCAGCGTCCCCTGAAGGGAAGCGTTGCGGTCTTCGACTGCAGCGACAACACCAGCCAACGCATTATCGCGACGAAGGGCCTGGGCCTCAAAGCTCAGGCCGCTGGCATCTACATACAGCAAAGTGTTAGCACAATAACACGATATCGAAGCAAGAAAGAACGAAAATTCAGATGAAAGAGTACCTGAGAGGGACTTAGCAATCGAGAAAAGTTGCTCCTCGAGCAACTTCTCCCTTTCGGCATTGGAGACGCGCAAGTCCTCTTCGCGTTTTCGCAAGTCTTCTTCGTGCTTTTGCGACTCCTCTAGGACCACGATTGCCTCTTCGCGACTCTTCGCCGCCGCGGCAAGCGTCTTTTCAAGGGAAGCAGCATGACGAAGAAGCTCGTTATGCTCAACTGCAAAGAACATGACGTATCATCAATCAAATCTAGAAACTTCACCAAGATAAAGACAAAGGCAAAACTAACCTTCAACAACGTGATGCGATTGTCCAGCCGCGCATGCTGTCGACCCATGTCAAGGACTTGCTCCGCCAGGCGAGCAGCTTCCTGATGGCTCAATGCACGGCGCCCAGAAAAGTGTTGATGGCTCGTGGTTGATGTAGAGCTTGTTGGGAACCCCAAGAGGAAGGTATGATGAGCACAACAGCAAGTTTCCCTCTGTTATGAAACCAAGATTTAATCGAACCAGTAGGAGCAAGGAAACACCCCAAAGGTGTTACTAGCTGAGCTTTGGCAGGGCGCACTACCGGTGCTAGTAGCAACGTGGAGACCTGCACAACACAACCACAGAACTTTGTCCCCAACTTGTGATGAGGTTGTCAATCTCACCGTGTTTTGTGGAAAACAAAGGATTAAACGTATCAAATGGAAAGAAGTAAAAGTTTACAGAAAGTAAACACAAAGAAGTAAACAGTTTATAGATTGTATGTAAACAAAAGGACCGGGATCCATAGTTCACTAGAGGTGGCTCTCCTTAAGATAGATAACATGTTGGGTGAACAAATTACAGCGGGGCAATTGACAAAAATCGAGAAAGCAATACATGCATATACTAATCATCTTGACTCCTTTGAGACTTGATTGGGCATTACAACATAATACATAGACCGCCATCCAAATGCATCTATGACTAATAATCCACCTTCAGGTTATCATCCGAACCCCCTCCAGTATTAAGTTGCAAGCAACAGATTATTGCTTTATGAACTGCGTGTAAAGTAAACAATACGATTGTTCTATGAAAAAAGGATTGTTGTTTTCTCCCTAGTAGCAACAGCACATCTAGTACCTTAGAGATTTCTGTCACTTCCCCAGATTACCAGAGGCATGAACCCACTATCGAGCATAAATACTAACTCTTGGAGTTGCTAGCATCTACTTGGCCAAGATAGCTACTAACAACGGAAAGCATGCAAGATCTCAAATAACAAAGACATGATAGAATCAATAATCAATCTGAAATAGCATCTCAATATCCATCGGATCCCCGCAAACACAACATGTATGAATTACAAATAGATGATCTTGATCATGAACGGAGCTCACAAGATCTAAACATGAAAGCACAAAGGAGGAGAACCAGTCATCTAGCTACTACATGGATATGTAGTCCAAGGATGAACTACTCACGCATCACACCGGAGGCTTGCATGGTGATGAAGAAGGCCTCCAGGGTGAATTCCCCTCTCCGGCAGGGTGCCGGGAAGAGCTTCAGATCCCTCCCTATCTAGGGATTGAGATGACGGTGGCTATAGACTCTTTCGTGGATTTTTGATCGGGCACTTAGGGTTTTCGTCCTGAGGGCAATATATAGGCGGAAGGAGAGGCCGAGGGGGTGCCGGGAGCGGCCACACCACCCCCTGGCGCGGGCCAGTCCTGGCCACGCGGCCAGGTGGTGTGGTGGCTCCCTGGGCCTTCTCCGTCTCGTATTCTGGCACTTGATCACTTCCGGAATAATAGGCACTTTGGCTTTTGTTCCGTCCAATTCCAAGAATATTCATTTTCTGACTTTCCTGGAACCAAAAACAGCAGAAAACAGGCAGCTGGCACTGTGGCTCTTGTTAATAGGTTAGTCCAGGAAATCATATGAGAAGTACTCCAAAGTTGGAACAAAACACAAGAAAGTGGATAAAACCAAGCATGGAACATCAAAAATTATAGATACATTTGCAATGTATCAACATCCCCAAGCTTAACTCCTGCTCGTCCTCGAGTAGGTAAGTGATAAAAAGAAAGAATAATTTTTGAGGTGACATGCACCATCAAAGACTTGATCAAAGTATTTGCAAAACATTCAAAGCTGGGATCATAGTACTTCAATCATAACATGAAAGACAAAGTTCTAGCAGTAAGCAAAGCAACTATGATGCAACATGAAAAGGCACAAACAAAAGATTCGTGAATAACAATGCTTTGCAAGACGTTTGTTTGTTTCACATAAAGAAAACATAGCATAATAGTATTCAGCTTGTCCCTCAATAGAGTAACAAATATAAATGCATAGGACACCTTCAAAGTTCATAAGAGTGACTAGATACAATAGTTTCAAACAAGCAATAACAAGTTATGCATCAATCAACTAGTCTTGGGACAATGCACATAGAACTAAGAATGGCCACTATGCTCTCAAAGTAGGTGCATAAAGATAGAAGGTGGAGACTCAATATAATGGTTGAAGAAAGCCTTTTGTAAAAGGAAGTAGGGATTCAAGTCTCATAAAGAGCTTCCAAAAATTATGGTACTTATAGCTTTCAGCTCTCATTGCCCCTATCATAAGCATCTTGAAGTGATTAAGGTTAAAGTGAACAAACTATGGTGTACATGTTTGACGAAGTATAAGTCAGAAATCTCATGTCCCTTGTATACGAGGGCCGCTCCTCATGCTACTCAAGTTTAGTCACCGGTAAGTTCTTGTCATCGTAAGTACATGTGTATCATAGAGAACCGCCAACGGGGTACCCCTTGCCCGAGGATACGGAAGAATCCCCATATCAAAATGACAAGGCAAGCAGACAACGAGCATCTCAGCATTCTTCTTATTTACCATGGGAATATGGTGCTTTTTTATCTCTTTCCTCTTTTCATAGTATCTCTTTTTTTCTCAATATAGGACTCTCTTTTTTTATAAGAAGAATGCTTTATAGACGGCTCATTATGGTTACGCTGCAGGTTTCCACCATGTCAGCATGGATTAGACCAGCGGCCCAGGCGTTTCTCTAACACATATACATAACTCCATGGACTTACAAGCTCCCCTTTCATTTCACATCGACGACATCCATGTACAAAAGAGCATGATATCAACTAGGTACAAGTACCAAGTGCAATGTTGAAAGCGTTCCCCATGAAAGCATGGTTCTGATAATTCCCGACAAATAAGTGCAAGCATATACAACATAGAAGACACAATGGTTCAAGTTTATTAAGGGCAAGTAAAGTAAAGTGTCCCATCAAGTTCGTGAGAGCTTTAATCACTAGTTTTCTCATAACAAGTGGAAGGTAAACAAAAGCATGAATGTACTTGGAATAGCATAACCTAATAGGTAGGTATGGTGGACTCTTTGGAATAACTTGGTTTAGGGATTTGGATGCATGAGTGGAACTCATACTTTGTTGTGGAGGCTAGCAAAAGACTGGGAGCAACAAACTAAGAGAGCAATAATGGCCATAATTATGCAGAGCGACAAAACATCATTGATCAAAGAATAAAGTGATACTACAAGTTGAAAACTAAAGGATCATAAAGGCTATGGTGACTTTGGATAGTCATAACATGGTGTAATCATGCGCCAAGTCAACCCAAATAAAGCATCAAAGGAGAATACCACTATATTATGCTTTAATATGCTAAAAAAACGCATGATTCATCCAAGGCACATTAAGCAATCTCAATTGTTTAGAACAAGTCATGCTACAGCAAAGAATACTAAGCATAAAGCCAAAACAATATCAAGCATGGCATGACAAAGCATAGGCCACAGTCAAAAACAAGCTCTTTTTACCACATAAGCATGAACTTTCCTACTCTTTTCCAAACCAAACCAAACTATTTGCAAACCAATGTATGAAAGAGGGGGTCCAACCAATTTATTCAGCAAACTAAGCAAACAAAGCAAACGAAAAACCAAAACGAAAAGTAAAAAGAAGACGCTCCAAGAAAAACACAACTGTGCATGAAACAATAAAAATGAAGCGTTTGGAAGAAACCTCGGATTTTTATTGATGAAGAAGGGGATGCCTTGGGAATCCCCAACCTTTGACGCTTGTACTTCTTGGATATTTCTTGGGGTGACATGCGTGGCATCCCCAAGCTTGAGCTTTAGTCCATCCTTCATCTCATTACTCATTCCTTCCATACACCTGAAATTTTACCTCATACAAAACTTCACACAATCTCATTAGCAACATTAGTGCACTTAAGATAAATAAGTCTCAAGGTTCAGTTCTAACACCAAATAAACTTCCAATAGAACACTAGCTACTGTAGAACTTCCCTCAAAAAGCTCAATTCCCCAAAGAACTCAAGAAGGAACCAACAAGAAGCAAATGCAGAAAATGGCAGAAATCTGTCAAAACAGACCAGCAGGTAAAGACCAATTTTTTCGAAGACATTCTGTTGCTCAAATCAAAAAGTGTTGAACTAACGAAAGTTAGATAAAGACCTGGGGCAGAAGCACAAAACATTACAGCTCAATCCGACATGCAGAGATCTCTCACGAATTTTTACGGTGAAGCACAAAAATCTGTTTCGGGACAGCAACTTTCCCAATCATTACTTCACTTCTCATTAGAGGTTACTCTTGGCACAAAAAGAAAATAAAAAGGATAAGGAGAGGTTATTATAGAGGTAATAACTTCCAAGACTCATCTAAAACTCTTGGGTTATCTCCCAACAAGTACTTTTCTTTAACGCCTTTAAGTTAGGCATAAGAAGCAAAGAAAGAATCAAGTGTTCTCAAATGAAGAAGCATTAAGATCAATACCAGAAATATTTTCAACAAGGCAAGGTATATCATCCAAATAAGTTCGAGAGGATCCTCTCTCAATGCTCTTAGGTTCACTATTCTCATCAAAAGGGTTTGCAGGAACAATCCAATCAAGATTCTTTTCTATGGCATCATGTATTGCTACTAGTTTAAAGGGTATTGGTATCTTAGGTTCCTCCTCATTAGGTTCGGTTTTGTTCATCTTTTCTCGTGTACCAACATCTACACATGAGCCTAGCATATTGAAACGTTCAAAAACTTTTCTAGCTTCCTTGGCAACATCATAGAACTCCTTAAACAAAGTTTCTAGAATAAAATCCCTCTTTTCAGGGTCTTCAATTTCTTTAAGCTTAAGAAACATTACTTGCATCAAGGGGTTGAGGTTAACAAACCTAGCTTCTAACATGTGAATTAAAGAAGCTGCAGCAATCTCATAATTTGGAGCAAGTTCTATAAGGGATCTATCCTCAGTATCTTCATGTTTGCTAACATGATTAAAGAATTCTTCAATATTATATTTCCCAATTATAGAACCACTACCAATTGGAAGTTCTTTCAGGATGAATGTAGGGATCAACATGGTGAGCTAAGGAAGATGTGACAACTAAAGGAGACTTAATTTTTGTGTGTTTTTGATAAAGAAAGCAAACTAGTAAAACTATTTTTTTGTGTGTTTTTTGAAGAACAAAACAAGCAAACAAAGCAAAAAGAAAACTAAGCAAAACAAAAACAACAAAGTAAAGAGATTTGTTATGAGGGACTCCCCTTGTGAAGATGTCCTTGACTCCCCGGCAACGGCACCAGAAAAATGCTTGATGGCTCAATGCACAGCGCCTAGAAAAGTATTGATGGCTCGTGGTTGATGTAGAGCTCGTTGGGAACCCCAAGAGGAAGGTATGATGAGCATAGCAGCAAGTTTCCCTCAGTTAGAAACCAAGGTTTAATCGAACCAGTAGGAGCAAGGAAACACCCCAAAGGTGTTACTAGCTGAGCTTTGGCAGGGCGCACTACCGGTGCTAGTAGCAACATGGAGACCCACACAACACAACCACAGAACTTTGTCCCCAACTTGCGATGAGGTTTTCAATCTCACCGTGTTTTGCAGAAAACAAAGGATTAAACGTATCGAATGGAAAGAAGTAAAAGTTGCAGAAAGTAAACACAAAGAAGTAAACAGTTTATAGATTGTATGTAAACAAAAGTACCGGGATCCATAGTTCACTAGAGGTGGCTCTCCTTAAGATAGATAACATGCTGGGTGAACAAATTACAGCGGGGCAATTGACAACAATCGAGAAAGAAATACATGCATATACTAATCATCTTGACTCCTTTGAGACTTGATTGGGCATTACAACATAATACATAGACCGCCATCCAACTGCATCTATGACTAATAATCCACCTTGAGGTTATCATCTGAACCCCCTCCAGTATTAAGTTGCAAGCAACAGATTATTGCTTTACGAACTGCGTGTAAAGTAAACAATACGATTGTTCTATGAAAAAAGGATTGTTGTTTTCTCCCCAGTAGCAACAGCACATCTAGTACCTTAGAGATTTCTGTCACTTCCCCAGATTACTAGAGGCATGAACCCACTATCGAGCATAAATACTAACTCTTGGAGTTGCTAGCATCTACTTGGCCAAGATAGCTACTAACAATGGAAAGCATGCAAGATCTCAAATAACAAAGACATGATAGAATCAATAATCAATCTGAAATAGCATCTCAATATCCATCAGATCCCCGCAAACACAACATGTATGAATTACAAATAGATGATCTTGATCATGAACGGAGCTCACAAGATCTAAACATGAAAGCACAAAGGAGGAGAACCAGCCATCTAGCTACTACATGGATCCGTAGTCCAAGGATGAACTACTCACGCATCACACCGGAGGCTTGCATGGTGATGAAGAAGGCCTCCAGGGTGAATTCCCCTCGCCGGCAGGGTGTCAGGAAGAGCTTCAGATCCCTCCCGATCTAGGGATGGAGATGACGGTGGCTACAGACTCTTTCGTGGATTTTTGATCGGGCACTTAGGGTTTTTGTCCCGGGGGCAATATATAGGCGGAAGGAGATGCCGAGGGGGTGCCGGGAGCGGCCACACCATCCCCTGGCACGGGCCAGGCCTGGCCGCGCGGCCAGGTGGTGTGTTGGCTCCCTGGCCCTTCTCCGTCTCGTATTCTGCACTTGATCACTTCCGGAAAAATAGGCACTTTGGCTTTTGTCTCGTCCAATTCCGAGAATATTCATTTTCTGACTTTCCTGGAACCAAAAACAGCAGAAAAGAGGCAGCTAGCACTGTGGCTCTTGTTAATAGGTTAGTCCAAGAAATCATATGAGAAGTACTCCAAAGTTGGAACAAAACAGAAGAAAGTGGATAAAACCAAGCATGGAACATCAAAAATTATAGATACATTTGCAATGTATCACTTCCTTCACGATGAGTTGCATCAGAAGAAAACATAGTTCATCAACAACACCAAGTATATATTCGACTGCCAAAACAGCAAAAAGGATGCTTACATGGTCCTCTAGAGATTCCGAAGATGACCGTTGTGCAGTCATCCGGGCAACCACATGATGCTCCCCAGCATGCGGGGAACTCGACGAGTTGTGCCCAGAATGGGCCGCCAACGGAGGAGAGGAAGATCGTTCAACCACTTCTTTGTCCTTAGAGTCTGCAACTCCGGATTCCTTGAAAAATTGTACGTCCTCAGAAGACGACGACACTGCTTGACTACAAAACACATCCAGCAAAAACTTCAGGGAAAGCAGCTCCAAAAAGAAATCAATACAAAGTCGCGAATGCAGAACTCACCAGTCAAATCTATCAAGGTCGAAGGATTGCTCCTCTGAGTCCGATGACTCCTTCGGCAGTCGCAGCTTCTTACGGACAGGAGGAGCCATGGAGCGTACAGGAACGACGGGGATTGGCTCCTTTGCAACAACAGAAGGGCTTTCTGGCGTTGTCGGTGACGAGGCATCCGAGTCCTTACTACGAAAATGCTTGCGAGTGCCCTAGTCACTGGACTCGGAGGCTCCCTCCTCTTCGATTGGGACGGTTGACTCCGACTCGTCCTCTTCATCCACTTTGCGAGGGATAACCCCTTCTAGGCGAGGATGCAAATGGGAAGACACCTTCCAATCCTGCATTCAGAAGATACATTATTATACATCAATAACTTAATGGCAATCGACAAAAAAGCTACTTCGTAGTACAATTCTACCTCCGGAGGAGGGTTTGAGGCGTCGAAAGGAGGCACGACTGGTTCACCTGAAGAACCTCCTTGGTGGTGTATTTGGTCACCAGCCACACCCTCTTATCAACCTCACCCATAGAAATGCCATCAGCAGATACGCGAGTGGCATCATTTGCACCGGCCTAGCGAAACATGGGATGGACCCTAGCCTATAGAGGCGGCGCAACCATGTGCGAATGAGGGCAGTGCCTCCCGCTTCTTTGCCTATGCGACTCTCGAGGTCGCAGACGCGCTTATACAGCACCTCCGTTTCCTTGGACTCGCCAGGCATCACGTGTTGGAGATATGCCCAAGAGGCAATAATAAAAGTGATTATTATTATATCTTTGTGTTTATGATGAATGTTTACATCCCATGCTATAATTGTATTATTAGGAAACACTAATACATGTGTGTTTTGTAAACATATAAGAGTCCCTAGTAAGCCTCTTGTTGAACTAGCTTGTTGATTAATTGATGATCATGGTTTCCTGATCATGGACATTAGGATGTGATTAATAACAAGGTCATGTCATTAGGAGAATGATGTGATGGACACACACCCATAGTAAGCGTAGCATAAGATCAAGTCATTAAGTTCGTATTGCTGTAAGCTTTCAAACACATAGTAACCTATTCCTTCGACCATGAGGTTATGTTAATCACCATCACCGGATGGATACTTTGATGACATCAAACGCCGCTTCGTAACTGGGTGGTTATAAAAGTGTCATTGGGTATTCTGAAAGTATGTGTTGAAGCGCACAAACCAAGATTGGGATTTGTCCATCCATATGACGGATAGATATGCTCTGGGCCCTCTCGGTGTAATGTCATCTAGTTAGCTTGCAAGCATGTGGCTGGGTCACAAGGGATGACATATCACGGAATGAGTAAAGAGTACTTATCAGTAACGAGGTAGAACTAGGTATGGAGATACCGATGATCAAACCTCGGATAAGTATAGTATCGCGAGACAAAGGGAATTAGTTTCGTATGTAAGTGGTTCAATCGATCGCAAAGTCATCGTTGAGTATGCGGGAGCCATTATGGATCTCCAGGTCCCGCTGATGGTTATTGATAGGAGATGTGTCTCTGTCATGTCTGCATATTCACGAACCGTACGGTGACACACTTAAGGTTCGAAGTTGTTTTAAGTAGATATGGAATGTGCGTTGGAGACCGAATGTTGTTCGGAGTCTCGGATTGGATTCGGGACATCACGAGGAGATCCGGAATGGTCCGGAGAATAAGATTCATATATAGGAGATCTTTTTATGAGATAGGAAATGTTCCGGAGTGTTTGTATGAGGATTCTAGAAGGTTTCGGAATGTTCCGGAAGGTTCTAGAAGATATCTTGGTGTTTGCTTGAAAATCAAGATAGGGATCAAGGAGTCCTGGTGGGTCAAGATACGGATTCGTGGGGGAGGAGGACTCCTCCCCCACCTCTAATCCGCCGGCCATAGAGAGGGAGGGGAGTCCTACAAGGACTCCCCCTCCCTAGGCGCCTCCCCTCTTTAAATAGAGGGGCAGGGGCGCCCCCTCCTCCCACGCTCTCATAACGTCCAATCTCTGCCGCCTCTCTCCTCCACCATATTATGCACAGGCATAGGCGAAGCCCTGCAGAATTCTCTACTCCACCACCACCACCACGCCGTCGTGCTGCTGGGATTCCGTGGAGAAGATCTACTACCTCCGCTGCTCGCTGGAACGGGGAGAGGAAGGTCTGCTTTGACTCCACACGTGTGACCGACTGTGGAAGCGCTGCCAAAACGTGGCGCCGGAAGGATCGTCTACTAGACCAAGGGCGGAAGCGCTGCTGGAACGCGACGCCGGAAGGATCGTCTACTTGACCGAGGGCGGAAGCGCTGCTGGAACGCGACGCCGGAAGGATCGTCCACACGATCTTGAGATCGGCAAGTGATCGACTACATCAACCACGAGATCTAATCTCGTTAACGCTTTCGGATCTACGAGGGTTAGTTCCTATCTATCTCGTTGCTCATATCTAATAGATTAGATCTTGGCTTTTATCTAGATTAGATCTAGGTTTTGTTCGTTCTTGCGGTAGAAATTTTTTGTTTTCCATGCTACAAACCCATCATCACGATATTCTTCCGAGAGTGCCTCCTCTTGCATGGCATCGCGGGATCAAAGAGTGCGAGTCCATAGTGCTCTCCGTCGGCCTTCTGGTCGCGGACATAGAACCACTTGTCTCTCCATCGTTGGACGGACGCAGTGAGCTTCATGTCAAAGTAGGTGGTAGAGGAGTCGACGTGGATTCTGCAGCCTCCTACATCGTAGACTACCGAACCGGACGCCGACTGGTGTTTTAGCTTAAAATGCCTCTTGAAGAGGCCAAAGTGCGGCTCGATTCCGAGCCAGCACTCGCAAAGAGTAATGAAGCAGGAGATGTGGAGAATAAAATTTGGGGACAGCTGATGCAGCTGGAGCCCGTAGAAGCAAAGGAGACCCCTAAAGAAATGATGCAGGGGCAGAGAAAGACCTCAGATGATGAACACAAGCAACATCACCCAGAAACTAGGAGGAAGACAAGGGATTACCTCCTCTCCGGGCACTCGCGAGTCGTCTTCCACGGAGGGAAGAACTCCATCTCGACAATGAAGATGTAGCCCGGCGGGCTTGATGATGGACGCATGCCAAGCACCGTTGGTGACGTGGGTACCCACGCCCTTCTTCTTCCCAGCGCCGGCAGCGCTGGTATCCACGGTGGCGGTACCGCTTTTCTTCTTGGTCGTGGCCATGGCGACCGCGGACCCATCGGCGGCGGCTCCCTTCTTCTTGACCATCTTTCGATGGCGGCGAGAACGGAGGAAGTAACTAGGAAAGACACGGAGCTGGTCCAGTGCCGCAAAGAGAAAGTGGGAGGGAAGCAGAGAGCGGCAGCAATGGCGATGGAGGCACGAGCAAAGAAGAATAGATGGGGAAATTACCGTAGCTATGCTACTACTTAACCTCCTCGCAGACACAATCCAACAGCTAGTAGAAAACCTACTACACGCGTGGCGCACATCGCCATCGACACGTGGCGAAGCTGAAACATGAACCGTCCCCCCACTATTCCCATTATGCGCGGAAATCGAGGAGACGCGGTTAAAACAGAAGATTACGCACGCCCAGTCAAATCGAAGTAAGAAAGTGGGACCCACCACTCGTCACGTCCCGTCAAAGCCGCTCACGTGGGCAACCGAGGTCATCACATCGTCAGCACTGACGTCATTGATTTCAGCAGCAGAAGATTTCGACTACTTTAGTCCTCACTTGAGTCTTCGACTCAACCGAGCACTCGGGGGCTACTCCCATAGGGAGAGTTGGTCGCACACCCTACGATTATCTCTATGCAGGTATATGAACATTCAGGACATAACCACCACTCGAATCTATGATTTGATTGTGAATTATGGGTTACTCCCATAGGGAGCGCCGGAAGCAAATTCGACCGAAACAAGCAGCAAAAGACGACATCAGTGGCAAAAGGTCTTTAGTCCCTGCTTGAGTCTTCGACTCAACCAGGCACTCGAGGGCTACTCCCATAGGGAGACCTGATCGCGCACCCGATGATTATTCGTACATTGTACTGTGGGTTGATAACATCCACACTCGAATGCTATGGCGACTCCGCCTCATATTTTCCCTACAAAGAGACTGCGTCTCCTGGGCCACCCGAATCATCTCCGTGATGACAAAAATTTGGATGCCGTGCTTACAGCGTGAAGATAAGACGTGAATAAGGCCTGGCAACGCATCTGCTGCGCACTACCAGAAACATATTCCTGCCTGCAGGTATGATGAACATGCCTTGACGGACGCGTCAAGTACTCACACTTATACACTGGAATTCGACTCTTGTAAGACCTCCGCGGCCTGCATCGACTTACACCAGCACTTTTCCGAATTCAAGTCCGGGGACTCGAGTTTGAGTAGATTGCGTTGTTTTTCCCTAAGGCAGTTAACTAATACCGATACATCGGATAAATCAGGCACGTATATCAACAATCCCTATGACATAAACAGAACACTCGAAAAATGCTCACTCATGCACTCGAAAAGACTTCATAAAGTCCTCAGTCGAATTTGCGATTCCACTGGACACTCGGGGGCTACTGACATGGGTATACCCTACAGGTACTCGAGTTGGGTATAGACGGTCCAGATACGGAAGAAGCCCACGGCATTGCCAAGGCCCAGTGGAGAATTCGAGTGGCCCATGGACTCTCAATTTCTTGTGAGACAAGAAGAAGCTTAAGATAGAAAGTTCAAAGGGAAAAACCCTAATCTGTAACCGACTCGACCTGCTACCTGAGACCTAGCCTACCTATATAAAGGCTAGGAGGGGGCGGCGACGAGGACACACGCAACCCTAGTTTCCACAACTCTCGCTAGATTGCATCTGCACGCCCGTGTAATATTCGATTCCTTTGTTAATTCCAAGAGCAAACAAGCAGGATTAGGGATCTCTACGAGGCCTGAACGTGGGTAAAACTTGCGTCCCTGTGTGCTTGTTTGCTAGCCGACTGATGCCTCCAGCGCTCCCCTTATCCAAAATCCAAGTCCATAACAATGGGCATTGACGCGTTAAACCCTCATCAGAAGTAGTACTAGGGATGGATTGGATGTCAAAACATCAATGATTAATCGACTGTGCCAAGAAAGCCATAACCATGACCAGTAGCACTGGAGTATCAGTAGAACATGTATCTAAGACGTTTCCCCATCAATTCAAGTGCAACAAGAGTTTAGCCAAATCAACCATTGACCAAGTCAGAGTAGTCTGTGAACACCACGATGTGTTACCATATGAATTGCCCGGTATGCCCCAGATCGAGATATCGAGTTTATCATTGAACTAATTTCTGGAACTAGACCCATAGCTCAGGGACCCTATAGTATGAACCCATCTAAATTAGTTGAGCTAAAGAAGCAACTAGACGACATGCTGGGAAAAGGTTTGATACAACCAAGTCCATCGCCATGGAGGCCACCTGTTTTGTTTGTTGATAAGAAGGATGGTGCCAACCATCTATGTACGGATTATCGGAAGTTGAATGATGTCACCATCAAGAATAAGTACTCGCTGCCAAAGGTAGAAGATTTGTTTGATCAACTGACTGGTGCCAGAGTGTTTTCTAAGATTGATCTTAGAACTGGTTATCATCAATTGAAGATTCGTGCAACGGATATTCCAAAGACTGCCTTCACCACCAGATATGGATTGTATGAGTACAACGTCGTGTATTTTGGATTGACCAATGCCCCCGCTTATTTCATGAATCTCATGAATAAGTTTTTTATGAACTTTTTGGATAAGTTTGACGTTGTGCTTATTGATGACATTCTAATCTACTCCAAATCAGAAGAGGACCATGATTACCACCTCAGAACCATCCTTGAAACCCTTAGAGAGCATCAGTTGTATGCTAAGCTTACCAAATGTGAGTTTTGGTTAAAGGAAGTAGGATTCCTAGGCCATATCTTGTCGGCAGGAGGATTTGTCGTCGATCCTGCCAAGAATAAGATGTTGAAGAATGGAGAGCCCCAACCACCCAAACAAAAGTCCGCGCATTTCTTTGATTAGCCGGATATTACCGAAAGTTTGTTGAAGGATTTTCAAGCATCGCCAGACCGATGATTCAATTGTTAAAGAAATATAAGAAGTTCGAATGGACGGACAAATGTGAAGCAAGTTTTCAGGATCTTAAGAGGAGGTTGATTTCAGCCCCAATTTTGATCATGCCCGATATCAAGAAGCCTTTTGATGTGTATTGTGACACATCCAAGATTGGTCTCGGATGTGTGTTGATGCAAGAAGGCAAAGTCATATCCTATTTCTCCAGACAACTGAAGCAACATGAGAAGAACTATCCAACCCATGACTTAGAACTGGCAGTCGTAGTGTTAGATGTGAAGACATGGCGTCATTACCTTATGGGTAACTGTTGTGAGATTTACTCGGATCACAAGAGTTTGAAGTATATTTTCACCCAGAAGGAGCTGAATATGAGGCAAAGGAGATGGATTGAGTTAATCAAGGATTATGAACTTAACATTCACTATCACCCCGACAAGGCCAATGTGGTAGCGGATGCTCTTAGTAGACTGGCGTGTAGATTAAACACCATGATCAAGGAATCTCAGTCTGCATGAGAAGATGGAAAATTTCAGAGTGGAGATAGTTAGCGAAGGATTTCTAGCCAGTATTGAACTTCAACCCACCATGATCAGTCAAGTAAAGGAGGCCCAGAAAGGAAATGCCAGTATTGATGGAATCAAGCGTCATATCAGTACAAGGAAGGTGTCTGGATTCACCGAAGATGAAGGAGTTCTGTCGTATAAGGGACGTATCTGTGTGCCAGCAGATTCAGAGTTGAAACAAGTCATTATGTAGGAAGCCCATGATACCCTTTATTCTATCCACCCGGGAGGAACGAAGATGTATCAGGATTTGAAGGAGCAATTTTGGTGGCACAAAATGAAGAGAGAAGTCGAAAGCTACATAGCCAAGTGTGATATCTGTCAGAGAGTCAAAGCAGAACATCAGCGACCCGCGAGACTTTTGCAACCATTGCAGATTCCGAAATGGAAATGGGATTCTATTGGAATGGATTTCATCATAGGTTTGCCTACATGTAGTAGGGGAAATGACTCTATTTGGGTGATAGTGGATAGACTGTTGAAAGTCGCTCATTTCATACCCGTCAAGACCACTTACCAGAGTTCGAAGCTAGCAGAGTTGTACATTGCCAGAATAGTCAGTTTGCATGGAACCCCCAAGACCATTGTGTCGGATCGAGGAACCTAGTTTACCTCAAGGTTCTGGAAGAAAGTCCAAGAAGGATTAGGAACCAAACTGAATTTTAGCACAACTTATCACCTGCAAACCGACAAACAAACTGAAAGCGTCAACCAGATCTTAGAGGATATGCTGAGAGCTTGTGTGTTGGAATATGGATCTAAATGGGAAGATTGTCTGCCTTTCACAAAATTCTTATACAACAATAGTAACCAAGCCAGCTTGCAAATGGCCCCCATTGAATTTCTGTATGGAAGGAAGTGTCGTACCCCGTTGAATTGGTCACAAGTAGGAGAGAGTCAGATTTTCGGACCCAGCATCCTACGAGAAGCCCAAGAGAAGGTTCACAAAGTCCGTCAACACCTAGAGACCGCTCAATCCAGACATAAGAGTTATGCTGACAAAAGACGTCAAGACCTGACCTTCAATATCGGAGATTTGGTGTATCTCAAAGTATCACCCTTGAAGGGTATGCAATGTTTTCAACTGAAAGGGAAGCTAGCCCCCAGATATATTGGACCCTTCATGATTTTGAATCGCCGAGGAGAAGTTTCCTATCAATTGGAAGTACCTGAGGAGATGTCAGACGTACATGATGTGTTCCATATCTCATTACTTAGGAAATGCCTAGAAGTTCCGGAGAAGATCGAAGTTTTCAAGAACATCGACCACAAAGCCGTGGATATCAACAAGGATTTAACCTATCGTGAAGTGCCCATCCATATTTTGGAAGAAGCATTCAGAACCACCAACACCAGGAGTATCAAGTTTCTCAAAATCCAGTGGAGTAACCATACCGAAGAAGAAGCCACATGGGAACGAGAAGATTATATTAGGACTGAGTTTCCCAATCTCTTTAGTTCCTAGTTTTTCTTGAATCTCGGGATGAGATTCTGTTTAAGGAGGGAAGGTTTATAACATCTCAAAAATATTAAACAAGCTTATCAATTTCTAATCACCCAAGTTTAGGGTTAACAAAAACTTTTAGTATTAAATCTCATATGAATGCATGTGTGTGTATAATAACGCATGAATGCTTGCCTTTGCCATGTTGAGTGCTATGAAAGATTAGGATTAGTCTAAAAAAGGATTACCACATCACCTAGATCATTTCCAAGCAAAATCAAATGAAAAGAAATTCAAATATGAATCATAAGAGCTTATGGTCACTTTGGCAAAAAATAACCACTAGCCTACTTTGGACATCCCTAGCAAAAGATTTCTAACAGAAACAATTCCAATTCTTTTCACCCCTTGCTAGACCAAGTAAAAGGGAACCCAAGCAAACTTTACAAAGTCACATAAACTATTTTCAAACCCTTTTGTGGAGAAATTCAAAATTGAATCTACAATAGATACCTGGATAGCACTTTTTCGAAAACCACTCAAATCAACACCACTTGACAATTCCCAGCAACCATAGACTACCAAGCTTGTGACCATCACACTCACCAAAAATCATTCAAAAATTTGAAAGTTAAATTCATGCGGCCATTTGGTCGAACACCTCACAGACACAGGACAACCTCAACCACTATACACTGTTTTGATCTATCAATTGCTCACAAATTGTACTGCAATCAACACAATCAATTGCCCACTACCACCTCAGTACCTGGCCGTGCAGTGGAGAGGCTCGCCATCGTCATTGCGCCAGTGCAATGTCGTACTCGAGCAAGGTCACGCCGGTCGACCATGGACAAGTCGCCTCGCGTCATGCCGCCCTCGCCCATGATGTCTAGAGAGTAGTCGTGACCTCACCACCACCCCTGTCTACCCCTTGACCAACGGCGAGGAGTGGAGGAGCCCAGACAGCCGCGCCCATTTAACACCCCGCCATGCCGAGAGCACGACGGAGCGCCACAGCCGCCTCGCGCACACACACCACGCCTCACTCTCTTCGCTCGTACCCGCAGTCGTCGTAGCCCCAGTAACCGCCCAGACATGATGGTTCACCACCGCGCACCCCGTGACCACCGTACTTAGTGACGAACACTTCCGTACCTGAGTAGAGCGCCGACGTCGCCCGCCCGACTGAGACCGCCCCTTGTCGCGATGTCATGCGCGTGACGACGCTGCAGTACCCCACGTCGACCCATGCCCTCCGCCATGCTTAGCGCGACCTGTAGCAGCGTTGCCGGTGAAGCCCGACCATGCCGCTCTGCCTCCACCGATGGTGTATAAATAGAGGCCACCCCAGACCTCAATCGACACACCATTCCACTCCCCACTCACCCAGGAACCTCACTGACCCTTCCCCGGAGCAAGGCGAGCACCACGACAACGGACTTTGGCCGGAGTCTGCCGCTATAGTGAAGGAAGTAAGCCATCGATTGGAGCCACCCCAGGAGCTGCCGCGACCACCCCTTGAACTGCCGTCGTCAACAAGCTCATTCACCCCCATCGCCAACCCTAGCTGGAGCCCCGGCGAGTCCCCAGCGACCCCCACCGTCGCGTTAGGTTTAGAGTCTCGCCGGAGCCGTTCACCGTAGACGATGAACCTCAGCCGTAGATTTCATTCTAATCGTAAGGCTGAGATTGATAGATACCGTTTCGGTTTAGATGAGTCGCTGACGAGTAGGACCCGCCTTTCAGCAGCCCACTACACGCGTGCTATGCAGTTGGGCCGGCCCAAGTTATTTCCCGCGCAGAGCCCAGCAGTTCAAATAGAATTTTGCTATTTAGTTTAAAAACCCAATTCTATCAGTAGATTCAAAATTCAATTCAAAGAGATGTACTGGTCCAAAATGCACGATTTCAATTTTGTTCGAAAGGTATTGAAAATATCTAAACACTCTCGTTGGATTCAAACAAATTGAAACTATAGACCACCTATACTAAAAATAACAAGACAAAGACTTTTGCCACTTCAAACATTTTTATAAAATAAACTATAAATGCTTTTGAGTTGATTCCAACTCTCATATAAAACATTTTCCATGCTCTACATGAATATGTAAAAAAGATTTGGTTTTACAAATATTAAACATGGGCTAGTATTAAAAGAATGCTATATAGAAATTTCTAGTCATCTTAATATTATTAAATAGTAATATTAAATCTTGCAATACATGACTACCATTTTAAATCACATTCCCAAGGATTGAAATAGGTGGTGATGACATGTGTTAATATGATCCCCTATTTTAGTTGGAGAATATTAAATCTTAAGCTTTTGTCAATGAGTAGAAATTACTTTTCTAAGATAAGAGGAATAAGAAAATGTCAATAATCAATATGATGATTGAGATGATACTAGATCATCTAGTGTGAGCCTTTGTGTGCTAAATATAAGTAGTGAAGTGTTGTTTGGTGATTGTGTACATTGTATGTATTTATAGAGCTAGTACCGACCCGGGCTACGACGAGGAGGAGTACTTCGAGGAAGAAGAAGAGAACTTTAACAACTGCGCTGCTCAAGGAAAGCTAGAACTGTGCAAGCTATTTATGCAAGCCATCATATGCAACTAAACTATGTAAGCTTAGCTATGCAAGCTAACATATACAGATACCATTTGCAAACCTTTGAAATGCAACTTTACCAATTCCCAGTTTTACTCCAAGCTTTGTTTTTTCCTTTACTATAGTTCCTTATCTTGTTAATGAATTGTGATTAGTGGATAATAGGATGGATACCATCAAGATCATAGAACTAACCTTGGATACTTATACTTGATTAGCACCCCTCAATAGTGATACCCTCAGTACTAGTGGCTAGTGCTAAACTAAACTTGATTACTTTAGATGGGAATACTTGGTGAAAATGATTATGAAACCTTGAAATGAAGATTGATTCTATTGAAATGTTTTGACATGTGTTATGATACACAATGGTTTGAGGATGAAAATGAATGAGGCATGAGCCTTGACTTTGATAAAAACTGATGGTTGGGTTCGGATGCGATACCATTCCAATTTTACCGTACAACCACATTACCTGAGTTGGACAGGGCTTGACTGGAAATTTATATGTCTTAGTATGGGTTCCCTTGCGGAAGAGGTTGAGCCGAGGCTACCTCAAGAATGAATGTCCACCTATGCAGTTCCCGGGATGACAGTTGGTCATGGCAGGGAGGCCAAGCTCATAGGGTAGGTGCCTATACTAGGGTGTGTAATTGAAAGGTTAGGATTGATTATCCGCATACCAAGTATGATTATTTAGGGTTATCCCTGACGGATGTATCGAATTTTGTGGTGAAAGTGTACAATCTCTATAGAGTGTCAAACTATTTGAATAGCCGCGTCCGCGGTTATAGACAGTTGGAGTGGTCATACTGTTCCGTTGTCAGATGTTTTCAAAATGACTTATGACTTGAAAGATGACTTTGACTTGACCACAACAGGGTTGTGGACATGAAATCTAAGTTCCCACTTAAGTAATGTAGAGAATTAAACTTAGGTCTTTACTCTTAAGGCTTCATGAAATAAACCTGGCTTTTTGCAAACAAACCTAGAGCTTACGATTCCTACTAGTTTTACCTTACTTATGTTAGTGATAGTTGCGAGACTTAAAGAGTACTCATGGCTTTGTCCCTGGCTATTCCCATGGCCAGACTATGAGGAGGACTACCCGGAAGATGGACAGTAGGAGGTCTATGACAACTAGAATCATCTCCCATCATTAGCATTGTCTGTGACCATGAAGATGGAGCCCTACTACGTTTACTTTCCGCTGCTTTGATTGTATTAAGACTAGATCATGAGATCCTTTATTTGTAAGACCTTTAATATGGTTTGTAATGGATGATGTACTGTGGTACCAATTCTGTTATGTCTCGCAAAAATGTAATCCTGAGATTGCGATGTACGGCATAACAGGCATCTAGACTTAAAAATCCGGGTGTTGACATGATATTACCTAGACGAAGCATTCACGGGTCAAGAGTAAGACGGCGCAAGATCTTAAAGTTCTCTGGGGGCTATTGTTGGGGATATGCATAATGGATATCACCATAGCATAGCTCTAATCCGGATAAGCCGGGTGGCCCACAGTGGTAGCATGGCCTACGACTTGTTGGGTGGCCCAGTTAGAAGGATCTAGAAGGGAGACCCATGCTAGAATACCAGGGAGGCTACGACGTCGACATAGATGAAGCCGGAGCCTTAGAGTATAAGTCACGAAGACAAATTGGTATTAGTGTACGACTCTGTAACCTGTAAGGTATGACCCTGCAACGCTAGGTCCTGACGTCTTTATAATCAAGACCTTTGAGTGGGTACGATACAATTCGTAGACAGCTAACCCTACGATCTCTGCAACCAAGCGTATTGCTATTATAGAGATTGCAAGCAGAAGTAGGATTCCGCCACCGACGTGGGATCTGAACCTGGATAACTGTTTCACCTTGTACCCGCCAACTCATTGTCTTATACCACCTTTCTCTCCATGCTCTGTGAGGACCCTTTCATGGCGTACTTATCGGCAATACCATGACACCAGGCGTCCACCATTTTCAGCCCAAACCAATCAATCTCACTGCAAATCTGCACCAAAAAGGCCGTTACAACCCGCACCGTTCTCAGATTTAGAGAGAGGCCAAGTTAATTGAAAATGCTTCGTTACATAAGTATTTCTTATAGCTTCCGCTATAAAAATAAGTATTTTGTAGAAAAAGGTATTTAATGAGAAATGCTTCGTTACATAAGTATTTTCTTAGAGCTTCGTTACATAAGTATTCTCAGACTTCGAGAGAGGCCAATGCCATGTATTTTCTAGCTGGTTACTTCCTACAGGAAAAAGCCTATTAATTTACTACCTAAGCTGTGTTGGCATGTTGGGTAGGAGTAGGACAAACATGGACTAGACAAGTAGAACAGTGAAAAGGATCGTCGTCGTTAACCGAGAACTGTCAAGCGCACACACTGCCCTATACTAGCAAGGCAACCTACTCTAATCATGCAGGCGTGCAAACTCGGCCTTAACTTCATCATAATCTCGCATGAAAATGCTGTCAAGCGGTAGCAACATCGTAAAAGCGTACACAAGCAGCAAAAGGAGAGACACCTCGCGGCTCCTGCATGCATGGCATTGCCACGCCATGGCATGCTGAGTTTGCAAGCAAAGAAGAGAAATTATGCAATCAAGTGCCAGATTATTTTAACTAATGGTTTGCTACGTCGACACAGACAAACAAAAAGCAACTGGAACCGGCAAGATCAGAGCATCAAGACGTAACTTACAGTGATCGAGAGTATAGAAAGCGTTCTTTTTTTTACTCACCTACACACTCCGTTCTGGAATACATATACATATAGTGATATAGGGCGTGATTAGACCGTATAGTGTTCAAATTTTCCAAGCCTAAAATTAATACGTAAAGTTAAAATGACGTCATACGTTGAGAGTTTCGTGGCATGCATCATACAATTGCAGCACTCGCGTGCATGGAAGTACTCCCTCTGTTTCAAAATATAAGATATTTTAGTTTTGTGAATGAAGTGTATCTAAACTTCTTTTAGCATCTAGGTTCATTTAGCTTTGAAGTGAACCTAAACACTAAAAGAGATCTAGATACATTACTTTTACAAAGCTAAAACATCTTATATTTTAATATGGAGGAGTATGTAACATATACAATCAGCTTCACACGTGAGACAAAGGCTGAGGCCAGCTTCTCATTGGTACTCGCGAAAGCCAAAGCAAGCAGGGGAGAGCTGGCCAAGTGCGAGAGCGGCGGCGACAGTTAGCCTAAATCGAACCCAAACGGCAGCCTTAATCCTTGTCTCAGTTAGCCTAAATATCGTCGTCCTCTCTCAACTGGGCTCACTCATCACACCCGAAGCAGGTCTCGTACGGCAAGCTGAGTTTAACCCAAGAATCGAACCTTAGAAACGTACGCCTTTCGAGACGGCACATAGATAGATCGATAGATACCAAGCATGTAGCAAGCTACGAGAGTGCAATTATAGCTCTAATTGGAATGTACACTTTTTGTATAGTACATGCTTTCTTTCTTTCTTGTACATTGCAGCAATCAAGCCTCTAACCCTTTTTACAAAGCTGTCGTGGTTTTTGGCATGCGGTTACTAGTAATACCTTTCGTCATGTTAGGCAAACCATGATTATGTGGGGGTTATCGGGGTCGATGTGATGCATGCATGCGTCCTGTACTACTAGCTCGTACAGTTTGTCTGTCACGTACTACTACTACACACGAACCACAATCATGTCATCTACAATCGACGTCTACCAAAGCACTTTAGGTTTTGTCCTAGGCTAGGCTTGCACCATGCTATATGCTGCGCTTTTGTCACCGGCGCGAAGGCAAGAGCAGCAGCGGTGGCCGGCCGGTGGTCGGCGACGTAAGACTAGGCTAGCAGCCACCATACGTAGCATCACTCAAGTACGTCATGGATTCTGCGACGGGAATACACGGCGTCGCTCGATCGCTCGCTGCCATGCTCGATCGACCTCAGAGACCTATCCAATCCACTCCAGTACCCGGCCGAGTGTACGTGTGAGAGGAAAGGGCGTACACGAGGGGTGAGCTATTGCTAGGCAGACATAGCCGAGGAACAAGAAGCGAACATGTCGTGCGACTTTAGCTCCCACAGATGTGATGCAATGTGTCTGTGTGGGATGCCGCTTTGCCTTTCTCCTTGCACGCACGACCTTGCTTTGCTTTTGGGCTTCGGCACAAGGCGGCGAGAGAATCTTATCTGCATGTCTGGTTGGTCCGCCCGTGTGGAGTTTGACCTGCCGAACCCAACTGCCCCCTTGACATAGTTTGGATACTCCCAACAAACTTTTTGTTGGCAATAGTGACGATCTTTTCCACGGAGTCGTGATTTATCGGGTCAAGGCTAAATTTGTAGTGTGCACTTTGTTTAATTGCTCACATTTATTTTGTAGCTCATTTATGATTTTATTTGGTATCCGACAAAGCGGATTACAGCTAAAAGGATGTTAAAAAAAACTTATTTGGTTGCATTCGTGCTAGTGTTGTGTCGCCACTTCTCACGAGTGGTGACTTTACTCGCACTTTCTTAGCTAACAACCACATATGAAACTATAGGCATCATATTAAACTAACTCACGGTAGCAAACTGATGTCATTTTAGCCCTAGCTACTATCAAATAGTAGTTCGTTGTGATATTACCTAGGCACTAGAACATAACAATTCACCATTATATTTTCTAGCTACTACAAATAGAAGTTATACACACAAACCGCGTGAACATGAAGACATTCACTTTTTTAATTCTTCTTGCTCTTCGGATTCTGGTGTTACCTCTGCTAGCCCACATGTCTTTAGCCCACTCCTGTCAATTGGTCTTCCAAGCATGGTTATCAATTAGAGGGACACCATGTCGAACATCATTGTGGCCAAGCATCACATCAACCTCTTCCGGAAAAACATCATCCCTGCGAAAACAAGCTTAACTTTGGTGCGGACAGGATGGAATGGCTTCCGATCAAGAATCTTAAATATATTCTTTAGAGCAGCAGGAAGCCCTACCAACCATCAGCCTAAGGCTAGAGTGTATGTGATAGAAAAGTTCACATGTAGTCCTAGGATAGTTCCTTGAAGAGAAATCATTGAAATGGCACCTTGTTGGTCTAAAGGGTGACAAGCATATCTAGCATCTTCTAGGTATAATTTACCTTCAGGAATATTGAGGCCATCATCTCTCTCTAAGCTACCAGCAAGAGTGGTGGCATCATGGGTTGATCATTCCCATCTAGCTAACACATATGTGAACTTCAGATCAAAATCAACAACGACAATCAAATTTTGTCCGGTGAAGTGCTTTCTCCCCTGTATGCAGATGTTTCTCTTCTAGGCACTCTAACATTGACATGAGTACTATCAATTTCCCCATACAATCCTTATATGAAAAAATTGTTAGGCCTCAGTTCAACACAATCATGTCATGAACTACTAGCTAGAGTTTCTCACCTTGAAGTATGGAAACCATCGGTAGTTTTCTTCTATCTTCGTTGCAGTTTGGGCAGATGGTGGCTTGATCATCTCTCTTATGAGCTCTCCATAGCATACAAGACCTGCCCGAAGTACCTAGATATTGCCTCAGCGGATCCGCCCCATGTGTTGTGAATCACTCGAAATCTCTGGTTATATACAATAACATGAAGGGACATTTCCATTCACGCTTCGATACAAGTGTGGATGCTTATCTTGAAGCAACCCCTAACCCGAAAGGTGTTCACAAGGCGGTTAACCCTAACCCTAAAGGTGTTCACAAGGTGGTTAAAAGGGGCTCTTTCCATCCGGAGCATGCCAATAGGATCTATATCGTTGTTGTTGTAGATGTAGTTCATATTTGTCATCTTCTCTCTGTCGTGTTGAAACATAGGAGAATATTTGACCATGGGAATGGACTAGCAGACACTCTTCTTTGGATCAAATGTAGTTCATATTTGTCATCATCCTCATACCTTAATACTAGTGGTTAGCGAATTTGATTCCTACAAGATTGCCTTGTATTCATGTTTTTCCATGGGGAGCTCCTATGTGTAGCTTGTACAATTATGTAAAACTTTTCATGTGTTTATGTACTAAAATATGCGTCAAATATGTGTTTATGTAATTTTCATAAAATATTCTTTGACATTGTTTTTAGTACTAGATTGCTCACCACATATGGTACGTATAAAATATTCTGGAAGATGACAAAGCAATATTCGTTGCAAAAATAGAATATGTTCACATACAATAAAAAAACTTGGCCGGGGGCATGGCCGCCACACGCAGCCTGCGAACTCCCACACCACACCCGCAGGCTCGCCGTGTCCAGGTACTCCGTGAGGACCACCACGTAGGCAAGGCCGTCGCAGGCCACCACGTCGATCGAGTACTCGGCATGCACGGGCTGGATCCGCGGGAGCTCCGCGAAGACGCGGCGCGACAGGTCGCAGGACACCACCGCGCCTCAGTTGCTCAGGAAGTAGGCCACGGCGTCGCCGCCATCGGGGCGGCACGTCACGACGGACGAGTACTCCCTTGACGCGGTGCGCTGCATGTTGGACGCCATCACGACGCCGGACTTGCTTAGGAAAAACACCGACCGCGTCTGGCTTCCGAGACAGCGCCACCGCGTCGTCCCACGTGTTCGTGGAGGAGTCGAACGCCGCCATGGACAGGTCCGGGAGCTTGCCCAGGATGAGGACCACGCGGTAGGGGGAGCCGTACATGGCGACGGCGTGGAGCGGGGACGCTGGCGGCGGCGGCGGCGGGAGCGCGCGGGAGGCCCCCGTGAGTGGGTTGGCCACGGTGAGCGCGCCAGTATCGGGCGCGCGGTACAGCACGAGCCCGCCCGCCGCGGCCACAGGCACCGGCCCCGGGGTGCCGCGGCACCGCGCCCAGGCTCCCTCGGCGGCGTCGAACGCCACGGCGGGGCGGTCCTCCTGTCGGTCAGACAGCATGAGGAACCAGGGGTCGCGGGCGGGGACGCGCGCGCACGCCGCGAGGAAGGCGGGCGACCCGGCGGCCTCGCACCACTGCCGGCACACGCCCCGGAGGCGGAAGAAGCTGGCGGGCGGGAGGCGCGCCAGGACGCGCTCGAGCATGTCCTCGTGGAGCTGTCCGAGCTCAGGTGCAGGCCACTCGTACTTGCGCTTCTTGCCACCGCTCGCAGCCAGTGCCGCCGCCATGTCCGCTCCAAGATCTTGAAGCGAACAGAGTGAAGCAGAGGAGGGGACTGCTGGTGGCGTGGAACCTGCGACCACTCACTCAGTCACCAACGGTGCGAGACACTGGTGTGGCCGGCTTTATATGTGGCGTGTGTGTGAGTGGGAGCAGAGAGGAGTGGTGGTGGTGGGGAGGAAGGTTCGTGGTGGTGGGGAGGAGACGGCGGTGGTGGAGGTGGAAGAGGCGGAGGCTCTTTTTGTTCGCGTTGACATGCAAAGCGAAAGAGAAAGATGCACTTTGGGAGGAGCTCGGGCTCGCTGGGTGCGCGTGTGGGCGTGGGGCGCGGTGGTGGTGGTGGTGGTGGTAGGGTGAGCGTGGCGCGTGCACTGCCTTGTCTGTCCTCCTGCCGTCGTAGTCGTGAATATATAGCCGGCGGCCCGGCGGCCGAGCAGCTGAGGCGGCGGCAGTATATGAAATCATCGACCGGAGAGATGAGCGCACTAGTCAACCAACGGCTCAACGCAGTAAGCGAGTCGAGAAAATTAAAAAAAACACCACATTACAGGCTAGGGTTTCAAAAACCACCACTTTATGTTAGGGTTTCAAAAAACCACCAGTTCAACGCTTATGCGTAACAAAAAGCATTGATTCCTCTAAGACACTCGGCTAACAGCAAAACTGACAGGTGGGGCCCATTGATAGGCTTGACGTGGCACAATGGAAATAATCGAGGGTGAAAGAGGATAAATTTATTTCAGTTCTAGGTCTTTTTGCAACTTTTGGGGACCCACCTCGTGTCTTCCACCTCGTGTCTTTCTCCTCTGTCTCTTGGGAGACCGAAGGGAAAAACAGAGTTCATCCTCGTCGTAATAATCTCCGGTGGGTGTTGACTACTGCGGAAGCGCGTAGGCTAGCGGAGGCGAAGGAATCTTCCGACGTATGCTTACTGACTCCGGCTAGCGGAGGAGGCAGTCGTTGGGGATTCGTCCGCCGGAATCAATGAAGATGGAGACCCGCCTTCTCGGGCTTGTCGAGGACGTCACTCCGGAGGTCTCCGAGCTTGATGGAATCGAGGACGAGATGCGATTTGGCTCCCTGGTGCTCCTCGAGTAGTCTTCTTACGACCACGGAGCTTCATATGGCGGCAATCGCTCGCCGGAGTACCCACACGGCCACGGCGGCGACGCTCGCGGAAGCGCTCCCGGTGCAGCTCCCAACGCCCATGCGGCGGGCGATCCCAAGCGAGCCACGATGTAGAATCAACATGCCGTGGCGGCCCGCGTGGAGTCCTCCTCCACCTCCCGCGCTGCAGCATGCCATGGCGGCGCCGCCTCCCATGGCTTCCGGCCGTGGCCCGCACCCCTCCCCCTCAACGATGGGAGTTCAGGCATGTCGAGGTCGAGCTACTCAATGGCTGCGCAGCAGGTCGGAGGGGACCCCGTGGTCCAATCGTGCGTCCGCTGCCTCCTGCCGGTCTGTCCTGTGTTGGCGCCGCCCGTCGACCTCATCGCATTGTCTCTCCTGCTCTGGTCATGGACGCACACATCAAGCGGCGTCGGTGGCCTCCTCGTCGACCAGGGCCATGCCGGCTTGCTTTGGGGAGTGCGGGCGGCGAACGGCCAGAGAGTAAGCTACGGCAGCAGCGTGAGATCCTAGTGCCAGAGAGGAGTTGACCTTCCATTTTACAAAAAAACCCAGAATTTGTAACTGCCTAATATTTATCACCCCAGTTTGTTTCCATTGTGCCACGTCATCCTGTCAATGGGCTCCACCTGTCAGTTTTGCTGTTAGCCAAGTGTCTTAGACGAATCAGTACTTTTTGTTACGCATTAGCACTGAACTGGTGGTTTTTTGAAACCCTAACATAAAGTGGTGGTATTTTAAAATCCTAGCCTATAATGTGGTGGTTTTTTTAATTTTCTCAAGCGAGTCGAGTGTTCAATTTGATCAAAATTGAACCATCAGCACAATCAAACTAGTCGTTGGGTAATATGTTGGGTAATATTTAACGGTAACTTTAATAAAATTACCGTGAAGCAACGGCTAGTCCGTGATCATCGAACAACACCGCTATATAAGGAAAGTAGCAGGGAAAGTACAGATCTCCACCCACAATCCTCATTATTCATCCTTCTTCCTTTCTGCGCCAGCATCCGATCCAGAACTCAGACCACGCGAGCTCGTTCCCATGGCTCCTGCCTGGACTAAGTCCAAGTGCACTACGGCAATACTACAGTCCTTCCAGGATGTAGGCATCCTCGTAAAGGGTTAGTGGCAAGTCCCGCCCGCAGGCGAGAGCGAGACCAAGCCGCGATCCGGGGAGTTTACCTCCTTCGTTAGCCATCTGGAGCACGGGCTAGGGTTTCCCACCTCCATTTTCTTCAGACAGTTCCTTCATTTCTACCAATCAAACCCCTCGGTTTAGGGCCACATAGTATCGAACAATTAGTGGTCTTCGTCGCTTTCTGCGGGAGCTATTTGGGTTATCTGTAACACCGTCGCCTGATAAGGCTGAGTTCCTGTGTATAGTGCTAATCCCTGGATCGGTTCACTAGCACACACAGTACAAAATGGTACCAAATATAACCGTGCATCATGAATATAACGAATATGATCCAGAATTTACATTATATTACATAATGCATAGCTCAAAGGCTAACTCAAATAGTTCAATAGCATACGGAAGCATAAACAGATAGTAGGCTCCATCTTCAATTGTGCCACAGGCGAACAACTGTTGAGTGGAGTATCGCAACCTATTCGATCACTCAGAATTGGTATAACCTGCAATATAAAATGTAGCAGCCCCGAAGGATAAATACTTGGAATGTATGGCAAGTAGGGCTAAATAAGGATACAATGCACCTAGCTTCTACATGCTTATTTGGCTGGTGGAGCTTTGGCTAGCTTGCAATTTTAAAAACCTTTGCTCTACTTCCATAAACCAATTGGATTCACAGCAACCCATTAAGTTCACCCATCAAGTTTTAGTAATTAAGAAATAAGGATGAGCGAGAATATATCATAGTCTCAATATCAAGCAACTCAATCGTTCGTAACCAGGGACACGGCTAAGTACTTAATTTTTATACCCTGCAGGGGTTTGTACACTTTACCCATGTGACCTGGCCAACCTAGCTCGTACCACCACACTCATATTGTGTGATGATAGGGAGAAGTCCAAGATGAGACCGTTCGGGAAGTAGATCACCAAACCCCATTGTGCACCGGCCCAACCTACCATTCACTACATCTCTGGCTACGCTGGATTCGGATCACCACGACCTACTAAGTCCAACCAGTCATCCATTCTTACTGGCACATGGTTGCACACGTAAGCTACTACAACAAAGAGAACCAATCCTTCTCAGTACCCTGGGCGGCATTCCCCACCATTATCCACACTCCGTTGACAATACAACCACTCCGCCCAGGTAGTTCATTAACATTATGTTGTTTTAGTTTGAAACAAACACAAACTTCACCATAGTGTGATCCCTTTCCCCCATCTTCACAGCAGGTCTAAGCACATCTACTGAACGGGGCTTAACTACAAGGAAATCCTACCACAAATATATAGGATATAGCATAGCATAGTAATTCCTACACAATAACTACAGAAATACACTACACATGCATAAGGGAAAATAGTAGGACAAGGTATGAACAAAATAGCATCTACTTGCCTTTGTTGTAGATGTAGTCGATTAGATAATCCTCACAGATATAATGGTTGCACTCGTCACACTCAAAAGACTTGTAATCACAATGCTCGCAACCATAGTTGTTGCGATCATAGTAGTTACACTCCTCGCAATCTATCGTTCAAAAGCAAAAGCACAACGACATATTATTCAAACATTGCAATCATGCAACAATGCAACAATATAATAAAACAATGAGGATCAAATGCATGCATGGTGATTTAATATGTCATAATGGTTGTAATTAGTTATCTAAACAATACTAGATCACATGATGCATGTAGAAGTGTTTTAATGCAATATAGTATTTGTTATCCAATTTCAATTGCCAATAAAAGGGTTTTAACATAACTGTTGTAGCTTCTGTACTAGTTGCCGAATTAAATTTGTATCTGAGCTATAATGGATAGAGGGCTTTAATATGAACCAGTAGCAATTGGATCCACCCTAATCGGAGTTATAGATCTTTTTCTAGGATTTATTTAGTGTTTAATGGAGTTTAATTAATCTAAACAGATCATACTGACAACAAACAAAACTAAGTACAGATCTAGAAACTACGCAAGATTATGAACTCAGGGACATATTAGTCATATTTTTTGGATCTGTAGATTATTTACTATGAATTTAATGATTTAAAAGGCTAATAATACTAATTAATTATTCGCCCGTAATCTATACAGCAAAACCCAAATCTAAACAGATCTTATCAAACTACATGAAATTATCTTCAATTTGATATATTATATGTAATTTTTGAACATAGTATGATTTTTTTATGAATTTTACAAGTTAGATCTATAATCTACAATTTTAAATTCGAACGAAATATTCGACGAAATATTCCGCTGACTGGACAGGTTGACCGTGCAGGCTGACCGGGACTAGACGCTGACCTGGAGATGACGTGGCGTTGACGAGGCGGCTGACCGAGACGATTGAATCTGGACCATCGAGATAAGATCCGGTGGCTAGCAGAGAAGTTGGCTCTAAAACGGCTCCATTTTGCCTTAGAAAAGATTAGAAACAGATCTGTATTAGAGAGACAAATCCGTAGATCAAATCGAAAAACTTACAACATGAAAGTTGTGGACAATCATTGGATCTACCTTTTCACCAAAGGAATTTGGATTTGAAGAAACGAGCGCGAGTAAAACTTGGAATTACACCGTCAAATCTGAAATATTGCGTTGCGAAATTCTTCGGCTGTGGTGGATGAAAAGAGATGAGGTATGTCGGGATTTAAATATTTCGACGAGATCTACAACTTTAGTGTTGGGGACGAAGGCATCCGACAAAGTCTAGATGCGTTTAGAAGCGAAATATGATTCGTTAGGATATATATTCGAGATTTCGATAAGGAAAAGTGATATAGCTGTGGCTCCGAGAGATTATATAGACTTTTAGGACGGTGGGAAGATAGATCTTAAAGTAGGGAACACGTAGAAACAAACGGAAGTCAATTCAGAGTTATAGGTAAAAAGTTATAAGAGTTTAAATAGAGATAGGTTTAGAAAGAGGAATTTCGCACGCTTTTTAAAGCAACGTGGGATCGATCCCTTACTCCATGCGTGTGGCTTGCTAGTTCGGTCGGCTGAGTGGGCCGGCCGGTGGCCCATTTCGTTTTTTTTCTTTTTCATATCTTCTTTATATCTTTTGCATACGAACTCCAAATGACATGATTTTTGTTTCTAAATTTTTCTAAAATTCAGTAGATCATTATAGGATTATATTTATAACATTTTTACTAGTTTGAAGATGGTTATTTCATAAATTTCTATATAATCTTTATAGGAACATTTGAGCAATTCAACTATCGGATTTGGATTCAATTTTGGGAACTTTGCATGGATGCAATGCAATGCTTATGAATGCTTCATGAATTTCATTTTTGCAAACATTAACACAAATACTAAAACTAAAACTTAATTCACACCTCTTTGCCTATATGGCTACTTAGGTCATAACAAAGTGAGTTATTTCCAAATTCAAAAGGTTTGTTTTCCTTGAGAATTTTCAACAAAGTCAAACAATCAACCAAACTTATTTTATTTATTTCACATTCCAAAATTAGAAAATTTTGGGATGTGACAGACTACCACCCTTAAAAGAAATCTCGTCCCGAGATTCGGGAAGGCTAGAAAGAAAGATGGGTTAAGGGTCCACTATGGTGCTACCACCCTTAAAAGGAAATTGACTAGATTGTTTATTGGGAATTCACATGGCTCCTATTGATTCTCCCTTGGAAATTTATTGGTACAATATCCCTACATTTTCTAAATTCCATGATTTATAGATTCTAGGTTAACAACTACTTGAACTAGCGAAACTCTCATGGTAGGCATGTAGGGAACGTTTGCTTCACGATACCCATTATACACGGTTGAGATTCATCCTTACCGTACATTCCTACGCTTAGCGATGAAAGCTTTTGTAAAGGTTCAAAGTCATACCATCCTAAGGTATAGGCTCAACGTCGTCTCTTTTCTAAGGTTGGAAAGGCACTCAAGATTCGCAAAGCCAACAATACAAGAGCGAATAATAAGAGTATTTGGTATGGGGGTCAATCCATCCCGCACCCAAACTATTACTTTGCATGAGAATAGGCGAATCACATTTTTCTATCACTCGGGCATCCTCACTTTCCTTGTTGAAGTTTCCATGGGGAAGAACCAATGATCGATGTAGACTCCCATGTACTCAATCAATAAAGCTACTACAAAAGGTAAACTATCGATACTTCAACACCTTTGGTTTGCGCAAATCTACTACATAACATCACTTGCAACACTTCATACTTCCATATCCTTTTGTTGCATTAGACAAACTATTCACACTCTTTGGGGCATCATCTTCCAAATATTTCCACTAACTCATTCTCCCTGTATTAAACACATCGTTTTATCTCCAAGGGTTTAAGATAGAGAAGAATAGATTCTAGAGAAAAGAACTACTAATAAAACAGTTTTACCCGTGCAAACAAGCTCATTATCCAACAATCATACAAACATTCAACGATAAGCAATCAACACACAAGCAAACAATCATAACAAGCAACACTCAAGCCAAAATAATTTTGTTTCTGTTCCAGAAGTTTTGTTTTAGTGGCATACCATCCACAAAATAGTTTTCATTTGATTAAAATTCGTTTGGGGGTGAACCTACAATCATAAAAGCAATGGACAAAGTCTGTCCTGAAACTACAGCAGTGTGCACGAATTTTTCTGGGCACCTTAAACTCATCAGGAATTTTAGCCAAATTTTTTGCAGGCGCTACAGGTAATTACACTTTAGATCCTAAAATATGAGCACAAACCAAGTTACTAGTAAGGAATTAAAAATCACGCGGTACAACTGGTCAGGCAGAAAACTGCAGCAGTAATACCACGAATTTTTAATCAAAACCTTCATTAATTCATTATAAAAACTATCAAAAATATTCTGAAACTTTGGGGTATCAAATATCACAACCTAAACATAATAAAACCACTATCACACAAGTTCTTGCGATAATCGATTGCTAAATCCAAACGAAATCCTATCAATACTACATGGTGGACATCATCTAACTATTCTTGGATCTCGCACTTCTTCGCACGAGTGCTCATCTATAAGTTTTGAACAAGATGAGATTAGAAATGAAAGATCAAGGATTATAAGAATTCTAATAAGTACAAAATTATAAGTTCCTCCATAGTAGAGTCTTCCTTCTCTATTCAAAAGAGAAAAGTATGAGAATTGAAGAGGTAAGAAGATACTAGAAAGAAGTGTAAGAAGAGAATAGATAGAATGAAATAGTCCTTATAATTTATATGGCTTTCCTATTCCAATCCTAGATCACGATCCTACAGTCAACGCACTGCTCTGATACCATCTTGTAACACCCTCGCCTGATAAGGCTGAGTTCCTGTGTATAGTGCTAATCCCTGGATCGGTTCACTAGCACACACAGTACAAAATGATACCAAATATAACCGTGCATCATGAATATAATGAATATGATCCAGAATTTACATTATATTACATAATGCATAGCTCAAAGGCTAACTCAAATAGTTCAATAGCATACGGAAGCATAAACAGATAGTAGGCTCCATCTTCAATTGTGCCACAGGAGAACAACTGTTGAGTGGAGTATCGCAACCTATTCGATCACTCAGAATTGGTATAACCTGCAATATAAAATGTAGCAGCCCCGAAGGATCAATACTTGGAATGTATGGCAAGTAGGGCTAAATAAGGATACAATGCACCTAGCTTCTACATGCTTATTTGGCTGGTGGAGCTTTGGCTAGCTTGCAGTTTTAAAAACCTTTGCTCTACTTCCATAAACCAATTGGATTCACAGCAACCCATTAAGTTCACCCATCAAGTTTTAGTAATTAAGAAATAAGGATGAGCGAGAATATATCATAGTCTCAATATCAAGCAACTCAATCGTCCGTAACCGGGGACACGGCTAAGTACTTAATTTTTATACCCTGCAGGGGTTTGTACACTTTACCCATGTGACCTGGCCAACCTAGCTCGTACCACCACACTCATATTGTGTGATGATAGGGAGAAGTCCAAGATGAGACCGTTCGGGAAGTAGATCACCAAACCCCATTGTGCACCGGCCCAACCTACCATTCACTACATCTCTGGCTACGCTGGATTCGGATCACCACGACCTACTAAGTCCAACCAGTCATCCATTCTTACTGGCACATGGTTGCACACGTAAGCTACTACAACAAAGAGAACCAATCCTTCTCAGTACCCTGGGCGGCATTCCCCACCATTATCCACACTCCGTTGACAATACAACCACTCCGCCCAGGTAGTTCATTAACATTATGTTGTTTTAGTTTGAAACAAACACAAACTTCACCATAGTGTGATCCCTTTCCCCCATCTTCACAGCAGGTCTAAGCACATCTACTGAACGGGGCTTAACTACAAGGAAATCCTACCACAAATATATAGGATATAGCATAGCATAGTAATTCCTACACAATAACTACAGAAATACACTACACATGCATAAGGGAAAATAGTAGGACAAGGTATGAACAAAATAGCATCTACTTGCCTTTGTTGTAGATGTAGTCGATTAGATAATCCTCACAGATATAATGGTTGCACTCGTCACACTCAAAAGACTTGTAATCACAATGCTCGCAACCATAGTTGTTGCGATCATAGTAGTTACACTCCTCGCAATCTATCGTTCAAAAGCAAAAGCACAACGACATATTATTCAAACATTGCAATCATAGTAGTTACACTCCTCGCATTTTTGAGTCGCTTATTTGATTCGCGCATTGTATTTGTTTGCAGACTTACCAGATCCTGGAGCACTGGTTGCCTCCATTGGACGAGGAGGTACCGGAGGAGCTCCTTGATGACAAAAAATAAATAACATAACGACAAAGAAACTTCATGCATTGTTCCTGAAAAAGAAAAAACATAGAATTGTTGGTCACAAAGAACATGATAGTATGAATAATGAGCACGATACAAATAACCATGATTTGTTCAGAAGTTGAAAATAAAAATATTCACATATCAAGTAATATTCACAGGTTAATGCATCAAATGTGTCAAGAAATAATAAATAAAAACAGTGGAACTGACTAATTTTCAAATAGCTTCCAAGAGACAAGTTAGGACTTATATTTCTTCTCATTGCCCTTCTAACAACAATGGAGAAGTGGCCACACGCCTTTCTCCTCTACTAGAGAATCTTTTCTCTGTAGGAAAATGATTCAAATCAACAAACGGCTAATTATATATGATTATAGCCATATTTATCAAGTTTGGCCCAAATATTTCCTGATGGCTCCGAGTGAACAAAAACCAGTATATATAAGCTCTATAGTGGCAGGCCATAGATTTTTTGCACATATGTATCATATTTAACAAGTTCATTTTATTACTTGTACCAACAAAAAAACACATAAGGATGTAGATAATAATATGACAAAACTACAACAGTCTTCTCAGTGAACCATAGTTACAACTAACCTAGCATTTGAAGCTACTTATTCTACTCATTCTGATCAGGTGACATTTATGCCAGTTGGAAATGGAGTCAACTCATTCTGAGAATGAGATGATGAACCAATATCCAACCTAAACATCGTAACCCGATCATGTCACGAAGTTCAAGTTACGATGATTACAATAGACCTCGTAGATTATTCCTTAGACCGTGAGACTATATCAATCACCGTCTCCCGAGAATGCTTTGATAGCATCAAACGTCACTTATGACAGATTGATCATAAAGGTGTGTTTAGGTTTCTGAGGAACCGTAGAGGAAATATATGTCAACAGCGGGATTTATCCGTCCACATGACGGAAAGATACTCAAGGGCCCACTCGAAGAAGTTGTATCCAATAGCTGTGCAGCGTGTGGTTTGATCACAGGAATATCACTTGTCAAAACAAGTTAAGTAGCATTGTTCGGTAACAAGATTGAACACGACATGGTGATGTCATTGATCAGATCTCGAACAATGCAAGTATCAAGAGACAAAAGGAATAAGACGCGGTTATCCCGGTTCAAACGATGAAAGATCTTCGTGGAATGCACAGGAGTCACATGGCCATCCAGGTCACTCTGTCGATCATTGGTCCAGGAGTGTCCCGACCAACTCTGGAGTATTCCTGAACCGTGGGGTATCACTCTTAAGGGCTTGATGATGCTTAGAGAGTGTTGATACGTCCATTTTGCATCACTATTCTATATCATAATTTACTATTATTCATTGATATATTTTATATTAAGAGATGATACTTATGTTATTTCATCTGTTTTTTGCATGGTTGATGACTTTTGGAGTATGGACCGCTGTAGTCAGGATTCTAATGGAAAATGGGCTGTTTGGAGGCGAAATTCGCGAAGATCAGAAAATCCGGGAAAATACATGGAAAATTCTTTTTTGCAGAAGACGAGGGGGAGTGGAGATGGGCCACAGGGGGCCACACCACCCCTGGTGCGGGCCACCCTGGCCACGCCACCAGGTGGTGTGGCCACCCTGGCTCACTCCTGGCTCTCCCCTTTGGCGTATATTATCCCCTCGAAACCCTAATACCTGGGGCCGACCACAGAAAGATTCCACCACCTCTGCGGGGCGGAAAACTATATAGAGAGAAAGATCTCTCCGACAGACAGAATTCTGCTGGGGGAATTCCTTCCCGGAGAGGGGAGACCGTCACCATCAAAACCACCATCAAGCTGGACTTCATCGGGATTATCATGATCATCACCACCATCATCTCCACCAGCACCATCATCACCACTCCATACCGTTGTAACAATTGGGTTGAATCTTGCATAGTTCTTAGGGGAAACTTTCCCGGTGTTGATTACTTGTTGTAGTTGATGCTATTGAGTGGAACCATTGAATTATTGTTATGCTCAGATTGTTGCTTATCATTATTTCATTTCTGATCTTGATCCATATGATGTCTTGGGAGTAGTTCATTTTGTTCTTGAGGACATGGGAGAAGTCATGTTGTTAGTAGTGGAATTGTGTTGAGAAAGATTCAATAGTTTGTTATTTAAGTTGTGGTGTTATTATTCTAGTGGTGTCATGTGAACATCGACTACATGACACTTCACCTTTATGGGCCTAGGGGAATGCATTGTGTATTTGGGTACTAATCGTAGGGGTTGCCGGAGTGACAGAAACCTGAACCTCCGTTAGGAAACCTTTGCACAAGGGGTGTCAGGATCTTAGAGTTTAAAGTTGTGGTTACGTTTCTATCTTAATTACTTTCTTGTACTTGTGGATGCTTGCAAGGGGTATAATCAAAAGTATGTATTAATCCTAGGAAGGTCGCTACATTAGCACAGGTTCACCCACACAACACTTAGCAAACTAAAGAAGATTAATCAACTATATGAAGCGAAAGCACTTGACGATATTCCCGTGTGTCCTCGAGAACGTTTGGTCATCTTAAGTAATACAACCGGCTTGTCCTTTGCTAAAGAAAGGATTGGGCCACTTGTTGCATTTATTATTATTGTCTTTTATTTACTCGCACCTTATTTACCTGCACTATCAAAAGCCCCTAAAAATCCGTTTGCTAAGTATTTACAGAGAATTCCTGCTCCAAGCCACTCGCCAACACCTTCTACTCCTCGTTGGGTTCGACACTCTTACTTATCGAAAATACTGCGATACACCCCCTATACTTGTGGGTCATCAAGACTATTTTCTGGCGTCGTTGCCAAGGAGTGAAGCCCTATTGGAGAGTGGAACTGGTAAAGGAAACTTATACTGTGAGTATTGTTTACTTCTGTTAGTTACGTTATTTCAATATGAATAATTTACCGAGTTTCTTATTTCGTAATGCTACTACCACTTCTAAGGTAGTAGATGAACCACCACCTGCTGAAAATGATACTTTTAAAATACCTACAAGAATTGTTGATCGTGTTATGGATAACTACTATTTTGGAGATGGAACTGTCCATCCCGATGATCACTTGCTCTTTATACACGAATTATGCGGGTTGTTCAAGTGTGTAGGTATTACAAATGATCAAGTCAAGAATTTATTCTCGTTATCACTGAAAGGAAGAGCTGAGGAATGGTATAAGATGCTAAAGAATGCCCAATCTCTTGAATGGGAGGAAATAATGCCTCTCTTTTATTCTAAATTTTATCCTCCTTGTGAGATTCATAAAGATCGGAATCAAATATACAACTTATGGCCTCTTGATGGAGAGAGTACATCTCAAGCTTGGGGGAGATTGAAGTACTAATGCTCAGATGTCCTATTCATGAGCTCCCCAACAATATTATTATCAATAACTTTTATGCAAGGCTTTCTCTTCGTGATAAGGATCTATTGGATGCTTCTTGTGCTAGATCATTTACACGCATGGAAGAAGGAGCTAAATGGGATCTTCTAGACCATATTCAAGACAATGCTAAAGAATGGGAGAATGATAAAGGAAGAAAGTAAGGTATACATTATGATTATGAATGCATTGAATCTTTTATGGGAACTGATGACTTTCAAAATATTAAAAATGCTTATGGTCTAGACTCTCAAGCTATTGCAACTTATTTTAAGGCTTTTGCTTCCTATATTAAAATTCCTAAAAAGAAATGGAATAAGTATCATGCACCTTATAAAGACATTTTTAATAGTGTTCCTGCAAGAAATACTGAAGTTTGTACTGCTAATCATGTTTTACCTGAACCTTACATTGAGAAAAATGCCTTTCCCAGTTAAGATAAAGGAACATTCTATGATAGCTAGTATGGTTAATGAAAGTACAAATAAAGCTGTTGAACCTGATGAACAAGTAGCTGTTGAACCTATGATAGCAAATGTGAAAGACTTTGTCACTAAATATGTAGAAGAGGGACACACTATCCTTTGTAAGGATATCCCTAATATTGTTTCACAAAGTAGTGTTATGAGAGCTAGTGTCCCTGTGTTTTCTGTTAAGATAAGTGATCATTGCTACAATGGTTCTTGTGACAGTTATATCGTTAAATTTATGCATGATACTGAAAGTTATTATGAGAGAGGGGAAAGTGTTCTAAGGCATCTCAATAATATTAAGTTTCCTCGCTTTATGCTGAAAGTCTTTATGTTGCACTTGTTTTGCTTTCCTATGCTAGCAGGCCCTGGTTTCAACAACTTGTTTTCTTACAAAATTCCCTTGCATAGGAAGTGGGTTAGACTTAAACAAGTGTATTTTTGCTTCTTGATGCTCTCTTTTAATTCAATCCCTATTCTTATGTGAGCATCATTGAAATTATCATGCCCATCTTAATGGCTATAAAGAAAGAGCTTTTTAGGAGACAACCCAATATATTTTTGCTTTCGGTTTGTTTTTGTTTCTTTGAGACTTGGAAGTTATTGTTTTGGCAATAACCTCTCCTTATCCTTTTTATTTGGTTTTTGTGTCAAGATCAACCTCTAATGAGAGAGAAGTAAGATTTGGGGAAGTTATTGTCCCGAAACAGATTTTTGTGCTTCGCTGTAAACATTCGTGAAAATCTCTGTACATCAATTTGAGGTGTAATTTATTGTGCTTCTGCCCGAGGTTGTTATTTAACTTTTGTTAGTTTTGCACCTTTTGATTTGAGCAATAGAAGATTTTCGGAAAAAATTGATCTTTACCCGCTGGTCTGTTTTGATAGATTTATGCCACTCTTGCATTTGCCTCTTAAATCGATTTCCTTTTTGAATTCTTTTGGGCTTTCGGAAGGAGTTGTTTTAGCAGCTTATGTTTTAATGGATTTCAGTTGAAATTGAACTTAAAAGGTTTATTACCTCGCTTATACTAATGTTGCTAATGAGAATTGTGTGAAGTTTTGTGTGAAAGAAATTTCTAGGTTAGTGGAGAAAATGGTGTAATAAGGAAGTGAAAGATTTCATGACTCGAGCAATATGTGTATGAAGATGAAGATATTGATGCTATTCAAATGGTAACTCCGGAATTTTTTATTAAAGACCAACTTCAGAGACCTGCAGAGTCTGTTTTCGAATAGGTAGTAGTTCTGGTGAGGAAAAGTCCACGAAAAATCTCTCTAGTTATATTTTTGCAGTTTTTATCCAACAAGGAAAGCAACAAAGCGAAAGAGGGACGGAAATGGAGTCGGGGTGGCTCACACCACCCCCTGGTGTGGGCCCCCCTGGCTGCGCCAGCATGTGGTGTGGCCACCTCGGACTCTGTCTCCGACCCGTTTTCTCCCAGTACCTTCCTTTTGTTGTAAAAAATCGTAATATATAATCCCCCGGATCCCCCCCGAGGTTCGTATATCTTGTTCTCGTCGTGTTTTCGTTTTGATCTGTTTCTGCCAGGAACTATTCTTAAAGTTTAGAAGCACAATGGTCTCTGCCAAGGATAAGGGAAAAGAGCCCGCGGAGGAGGATCCCCAAGACTCTGGGCAGGAGGAGATCGAGAGTAAAGATGAATAGAAGGCAAAGAAAATCCATCATCCGCACACCGGCACTACCATTGCAAGCATTGGAGTGGTGGCAAACCCTACCAGGATCAAAAGGACTGCACATATGTCAACTGGAGGGAAGCCTCCGCGTCACTGTTTGGCTCCACGGTCACCTTCTCCACGCACAAAGAATCCCTTCCATACCCTTTTCTATGAGCATCAATTTCAGAATATGCCCAAGGAGAAACTACCCTCCAATTGGGATATGCCTTGTTCTAACCATGCAGGAAAATAAGACTTCAAGGAGGAAGAGTGGGGAAAGAATCGTACGAGCCGGGAATCACAACCCAACATGATCATGAACCACATTGAGAAAAACTCACAGTTGATTCGTACTCTCACCTTCGAGATTGAGGGCTTGAGGAAATTGATCAAAAAGCTCATCGAGAGAACACCACCACCACCAAAGGAGTAATTCATCATCAGGTTTTGGCATCCCCTTGGTTTGTTCCAAGCTTGGGGGAGTGCCACAGTATCATATCACTATCTTCTATCTTTTTACCTTTTTAGTAGAGTCATATCATGAATAGAGAAGTTATCATGTAGGATGGTTTGCATTATGGAAGTATCCCCCCTCTAGTTAGATATCTATGTATCCCTTGGTGTGATTTGCCGTTATGGAATATTAATGAGAAGTTTTTTCATTTACTCTTTTGCATATTTTATATTAGTTTTCAATTTCTATTATATGATCGATCTTGTTGTTAGTATGGGTATCACTTTGGGATCATTAAGTAAATTTAGTAGGTTTTGGCAAACCTGGCTCGGTCAGTAGCAACACTATTTTTATGATTGAATGAAAAAGATAAAAGTACTCTAAAGAATATAACTTCATCATCTTTCTTGAGTTGCTCATAAGCTTAGTATTCTCTAGTTAAGATCTTTTGTGCTTCCAAGGAAGATTGCATGTTTGTTTTTATCACCTGTATGTATGTTTGTTTGCTTCAACTCTTATGCTTGCTACCCAGCCTTGCTAGCCAAAAACCTGTACTGAGAGGGAGTGGTTCTCATGCATCCAATCCTTAAACCAAAACTTATGCCATTTGTGTCCACCATACCTACCTATTAGCATTATTGCTATTCGAAATAAATGCATGTTTTTATCTACCTTCCGAATTAAACTTGTTATGTGAAAATTAGTGATTAAAGCTCTCACGAACTTGATGGCACACTTTACTTTCTTGCACTTAATAAACTTGAACCATTGTGCCCATCTATGTTGCGTATATGCTTGCGCTTTGTAAGATGTGAATTAGCAGAACCATGATGTCATGGGGAACACTTTCAACATTGCACTTTATTTAGTTGATATCATGCTCTTTTGTTTATGGATGTCGTCGGTGTGAAATGAAAGGGGAGCTTGTAAGTCCATGAAGTTTTGTATGTGTGTTAGAGAAACGCCTGGGCTGCTGGTCTAATCTTAGTGAATACTACTTTGAAAGCTATCATTGAAAACCCCTTTATGATTGAACTCCTGCAAAATTGTTAACTATTCAAGGGACATGAGATTCTCAACTTACAACTTGTCAAGCATATCCTCATATTTGATCACTTTAACCTTAATCACCTAAAGATGCCTATGATAGGGGCAATGAAAGCTGAAAGCTAATAAGTATCATAATTTTTGGGAGCTCTTTATGAAACTTGAAATCCCTGCTTCCCTCAGCGAAGGGCCTTTCCTTTACTTTTTAGTTGAGTCAGTAAACCTATTCCGTTCTATCTCGGCAAGTATTTTGAGTTGTTGTGTTTCATTCATTCATATGATGATTTATTCAATCATGTTTCTTATGTTCCTTGTTTTGCACATTGCTCTTATCTTGGTGATTACTACTTTGAAAGCTATCATTGAAATTCGGTTATTTGTGAACTCCAGCAAATTATCAACTATTCTTCGACCAAGAGCTAAGTTTGCCATTACCAATTATGATTTACTTTATGTATCTTTATTTAGTTTCCTTTACTTATTGCAAGTTAAGTTATATAATAGTGAGTTGTCTTCTATTATGATTTGTGTATTGATGAATGTGATGCTTCTTGTCCGTATTCTTTTATCGACTCTTCACTCAATAAACCTGAGGTCATGTTTATTGAGTTCAGTTTTCGCTTGGGGACAAGCGAAGTCTAAGATTGGGGGAGTTGATACGTCCATTTTGCATCACTATTCTATATCATAATTTATTGTTATTTATTGATACATTTCATATTAAGAGATGATACCTATGTTATTTCATCTGTTTTTGCATGGTTGATGACTTTTGGAGCATGGACCACTACAGTCAGGATTCTGATGGAAATGTGCTGTTTGGAGGCAAAATTCGCGAAGATCATAAAATCCGGGAAAATACATGGAAAATACTATTTTTCCAGAAGACGAAGATTGCCAGAAGGGTAAGTGGAGATGGGCCAGAGGGGGCCCACACCACCATCTAGCGCGAGCAGCCCTATGCCGTGCCAGCATGTGGTGTGGCCACCCTGGCCCACTCTAGGCTCTCCCTCTAGCGTACATTATCCTCCCGAAACCCTAAGACTCGAGGAGCGACCACAGAAAGCTTCTGCGGCCTCTACGGGGCGGAAAACACCGAGAGAGAAAGATCTCTCCGGCAGACAGAATTCTGTTGGGGGAATTCCTTCCCAGAGAGGGGAGATCGTCGCCATCAACACCACCATCAAGCTGGACTTCATCGGGATCATCATCATCACTACCACCATCATCTCCACCAGCACCATCATCACCACTCCATACCGCTGTAACAATTGGGTTGAATCTTGCATAGTTCTTAGGGGAAACTTTCCCGGTGTTGATTACTTGTTGTAGATGATGCTATTGAGTGGAACCATTGAATTATTGTTATGTTTAGATTGTTGCTTATCATTATATCATCTCTGATCTTGATCCATATGATGTCTTGTGAGTAGTTCGTTTTGTTCTTGAGGACATGGGAGAAGTCATGTTGTTAGTAGTGGAATTGTGTTGAGAAAGATTCAATAGTTTGCTATTTAAGTTGTGGTGTTATTCTTCTAGTGGTGTCATGTGAACGTGGACTACATGACACTTCAACTTTATGGGCCTAGGGGAATGCATTGTGTATTTGGCTATTAATCGTAGGGGTTGCCGGAGTGACAGAAACCTGAACCCCCGTTAGGAAACCTTTGCACAAGGGATGCCAGGATCTTAGAGTTTAAAGTTGTGATTAGGTTTCTATCTTAATTACTTTCTTGTACTTGCGGATGCTTGCAAGGGGTATAATCGCAAGTATGTATTAGTCCTAGGAAGTTCGCTACATTAGCACAGGTTTACCCACACAACACTTATCAAACTAAAGAAGATTAATCAACTATATGAAGCGAAAGCACTTGACGATATTCACGTGTGTCCTCGAGAACGTTTGGTCATCTTAAGTAATACAACCGACTTGTCCTTTGCTAAAGAAAGGATTGGGCCACTTGATACATTTATTATTATTGTCTTTTATTTACTCGCACTTTATTTACGTGC